>JAVJGJ010000057.1:11096832-11128669 GCA_035590215.1 Microhierax caerulescens
AAGAGGGGGGGGGGGGGAGCTGGGGAAGCTGCACCGCAGGACAGGTTTTTCAGCTGGTACAGCCTGATAGGAGCTGCACCTTCAGCTTAAACTGGTACACCTCTGCTGATGGAAAGGTGGGAGAGAGCTCAGCAGCCCCTTCCAAACCCACAGTCTCACCTTAGCGTGTGGTTTCTAATTAAAAGAATAGCTTTAAATATCCTTGGCACAGCTCTGCTGCTGGCATTTCTTGGTCCCTCTCCTTGCCTCAGTACCCTAGTGCGTGGTTATCCTTGCAGCGGAGGGGCAGGGTGAGTTCCCAGGAGGGAGGTGGATGTTTCAGTATTTTGGGTTACATCCCACCATCAGCAACAGAACAGAGGCAGAGGAGACAGGGCCAGTGTTCAGCAGATGTGATTCATGACTTGGTCTGCTTGCAGGCTATTCAGGGCACAGTGTGAATGCAGACAGATGTTAAAAGTGGCAGTGGGTGTTCAATAAAGTTACTGTTTTGCCTCTTCTTGTATGGGACCAGCCACTCCTTGGCAGTTCTCTGTGACTTTATTCTGCACGACAGTGAAGACAGGAAAATCTGTGTTGGTCAGGGATGCCGCTGGGGTCTGTGTGTTTTAGATGGAGCCTGGTCCTGTGGAGTCACGCAGCCGTGCTGCGCTGTGGGGCCGGCTTGCGGCACTGGGGCTGCCGGTTGCCAGGTGTGAGTCCATGTCAGCCACGACCGTGTGCCTTTCCTCGCCTGGCTTTATCAGTGTAGTGAATTCACAAACGTTTTTGTATCGCTGGGTGAGCTGGGACCCATCTCATTCTTCAACAGCCAAGATGACAAACTCAGTTGCCCTTCTGCATCCAGTCACGCTTTCACTGCAGCCGTCGTATCTATTTTAGATGAGAAATTGCTATATTTGCAGCGTGAGTCCTAAGAGCAGCTTCTCATCCTGCTTTCCAGTGCCACGAGGCAGCCCCCAGGAACCTCTGCTCTTACAGGGTGGCTGCTGTGTGTCATGGGAATACTGGCATTTGTAAACCCTCAGCCATTAACATCAGCAAGCCAACAACTGAATAAAATTATTTTCATTGTGGTTTTACTTCTATTTTCCTCCTCAACATTTTTCTAGAAGCCATGTAAGCATTCAGCTGTTGTATGTGGCTCAGAAGGGGACTTTTTCCCCTTTCTCTTAACAGTCTGTGGCAGCAGCCTTTGTCTTCTGCACCAAGCTGGAGTTTTTTGCATGGTGTACGCACCAAAAGTGCTCTTGAAAAGAAACCAGGGTGACAAATAGGGTGTAAATACATGGGAGAGGGAAGGCTGCATCAAGTACCACCCTCCTGATCGTGCAAGTTGTGCCTTAATGGCAAGGGCGTGTGGTGAATGAGGGAGGCCTTTCCCTGTAGAAGCTGAGAGGATGACACACTGCATGCTTTAATGTTTATGCCAGAGGCCGTAAAAATCTCCAGGATGTGAGGACAGAGAATTCTCTTGAAGAGAATTAGGATCATAGGGGCACAAAATAGTGCTATTCAGAAGGGACCTCAGGAGGTCCAAGCTCCTGTTCAGAGCAGGGTCAGCCATGAGGTTAGACCAGGTTACTCAGGACTTCACCTAAACTGGTCCTGAAACACTCCAAGCATGGTGTCGTGGTTTAACCCCAGCTGCCAAGTAAGTACCATGCAGCTGCTCTCTCTCACACCCACATGCTGGTGTCATGGGGAGGAGAATCAGAAAAAAAGGTAAAACCCAGGGGTTGAGATAAGAACGGCTTAATAATTGACATGGAAAAAATATTATAATATAATAATAATTGTAATGAAAGTGAGACAACAAGAAGAGGAATAAAACCTAAGACAGACAAGTGATGCACAATACAGTTGTTCACCACCCGCTGACTGATGCCCAGCCAGTCCCCAAGCAGCGTCCAGCCCCTCCTGGGCAACTCCCCCAGTTTATACACTGAGCATGACATTGTATGTTATGGAGTATCCCCTGGGCTAGTTGGGGTCAGCTGTCCTGGCTCTGCTCCCTCCCGGCCTCTTGTGCACCTGCTCACTGGCAGAGCGTGGGAAGCTGAAAAGTCCCTGACCTGGAGTAAGCACTGCTCAGCAACAGCTAAAACATCAGTGTGCCATCAACAATGTTCTCATATTAAATCAGAAAACTACAGCACGGTACCAGCTACCAGGAAGAAAATTAACTCTATCCCAGCCAAAACCAGGACAGCTGGAAACTGCGTGGTCTCTTAGGGCGATGTGTTCCACTGCTGGGCTGGTGTCCTGATGAGAAAGTTTTTGCTTATGAGTTTGAACTTCTTTTGTTTTAACCTGTGCCTGGTTTCTCAACACACACCGTGGTGAGGAGCCTAACTCTGTCTTCTTGGTCGCCTCCTCAGAAATGCGGGCAGGCTGCCGTTAGCCTCCCACCACAGGTTTCTTTTCTCCAGGTCAAACAGCCCTGTGACCCCAGCATCTTCTTGCAGGGCACGTGCTCCATCCAGCATGCTGACCAGCTTGGTTGTCCTCCACCAACCTTGCTCCAGTTTGTCGGTGCCTTTCTGATACTGAGAGGGACACAAACCCGTGCGCAGCGTGTTGGATGCTGTTTAATGAGCGCTGAGAACCTGGGGGTAATCACTTCCCTTGATCCATTGATTAGGCTTCTGTTACTGCAGCCCAGGATGCTGTTGGCCTTCATCATTGCCGGGACACGCTCCCAGCTCATCCTCAGCTTGCTGTCTGCACAGCCCCCACCCCAACTCCCCCCAAGGACCTTTTCAGCAGAGCTGCTTCCCAGCCTGTGCTGTTGCTGGGGGGTTATTCCTTCCCAGATGCAGGATTTCACAATAATCCGTGTTGAATTTCATAAAGCCTCTGCTGGCCGTTCCTCCGGCCTGCCTGGCTCTCTGGATGGCAGCTCTGCTCTCAAGCACACGGAGCGGTCCCCCTGCAAAGGTGAGGAGAGTGCACTCCATCGCTTCCTTGGGATCAGATACAGCTGTTGCACAGGCCAGTTCCCTGCAGACGCCTGCAGTGCCCCACTTTACTACTGGCCTCCTTTCCAATGAGCATCTCTGTTTGCACATCTGGAAACTTGTCCTGGCTGTGGGCTACCCGAAGGTCTGTTTCTGACAGAAGCAAGTACACGAAAGGCAGGGAAAATACTTCAACGCTGTTGTGGGAAAATCTTCGTGACTCATCTTCCACACAGAGCAGCTGCCTAAAAAACAAAGAGTCATTACAGCCATGGCTTTTGTTCTGCTGCTTTCTGGGAAGAATCTCCCTTGGGACACCTGGGCCCATTTGTAGCCAAGGTCGGAACCACACTGATGAAAAACAACAAGCAGTTTCTTTGGTACTTTTGGGCTTTGTGAAGGACAGCGTGTCCATGCTCAGGGAGTTTATTGTGGACAAAAGAAACAAAACTGGTGGTGGAAGTGGGGCAGAAAGCTGAGCAACTAGTAAACGTGCCACTTGACAAGTTCTCATCAAGGACTGCTAATCCCACGTGTCAAGGTCCTCTAGAAAGACTAAACTTCTCCTCTTTGCGAGGCCCAGCTTTGCTCCACCCTTGGCTTGGCACTGCATCACAGCTGATTTTTGCTGACAGCAATTCCCCTTCCTGAGCCTGTCAGCATATCTAGTAAGCTGCTTCCTTTGCTTTTACAGCCATGTGGACACAAACAACTGCTTTCCTTCCCGGAGCAGCGAGCCCCTTGCTTCCTGCTGATGGCATCTCACTACCGTGAGAGGGGCTCTCCTCCCTCTGGCTGGGTGGCAAAAGTCCCATCTTACTCCTGGGGAAGATTTCTATTAAAAAGTTTAGTTTTCCCTTCGATAAGCATTTTGTTTTGCAATGCATGTCACATTTATCGGTAAAATTAGCCTTGCAGCTGGTACGACCTATTCCTCCGTGCTTTTTGTGATCGACCCCTGTTATCAGCACCTTATCGTTGCCAGAGTTCAAGTGTCTGGGCTAAAACTTTCTGTGCCGCCTGCCTCCAGTTGAATGGGGGTTTTGTATGTACTGAAGTTATCAGCAAACAGGGTTCAGTTATTGCCAACAATGAGCTTAGAGGAAAAAATGTTGTTTTGCCAATGTTTTAAAAAAAATAATAATAAAGAAAATCTAGCAACCATTTAACTGAAGGACAGCTGCTGGTTTGGAGGCAGTGCTTGGGTGTTGTGGATAGTTTCTGCTTTTTGTTAGAGAGACGTGTAATGGCTTTTTAGAAAGGACAAGAGCACCAAAGTGTAAGTTTCTTGGAGACGTCTTCATCCCTGTGGTCCTGCTAGACCTGGAGGTGCAGACACCAAAATCCTTGGGCACCTCAGTGCGTCCCCAGGACTAACAATGCAAAGGTTGAAAGCTTCACCTACACTTAGCCCCAAATGCACCTAAAATCTGTAGATAGTCATCGGGCATTTCCTGGGAAAAAGAGCTGTGCCATAACGCAAACCAGATTTTCTCAGCCTGGTCAGAGCTGAGTTGGGTGGATCCTGCCTCTTGCCTCAGGCTGCCCCGGGGAGGAGGGAGCCTCACCTGCCCTCCTGGCATGGTCTCTTCACTGTGAGAAGGTCTTTCCTAGGTGCTTATGGACGTTTATGGTGCACCTGAAAGATGCGCCACAGTGTAAATACTCCAGAGGTAAATTTTCTCAAGGGCACAGCAGGAGGAAGGGCCCTTTTATAAAACAGGCTCCCCCAGGAGCCCCTTCTTTGCCCGGGGAATGCAAACCATCCTCCACACCCATCTCTAGGTGAGTGCCCGAATGACTTCTTCATGTGCTATCAGCTGCACGCTGGGTGGAGGACACCAGGTTTTCTCAGCCCTCTCGAGGCTCTAGTTCACCCCAGCCCACGGCACGCCTCAGTTATGGGCTTCACGCGGGAGGAACACGTACTCGTTGGGAGGGAAACCACGATAAGCTCCAACCTGAAAGCATCAGAGCTGGCAGTGCCCACCTGTAGGCTGCCACGAAGCACCCAGGCTACTGAGACGTGTCCCCAGGTACCAGTCTTTCAGGCACACCTGCAGACAGCCCTCTGCCCCGGTTCGCTGCCTCTGGCGGGACAACACCCTGCCAGCTGGCTGGTTTGATGCACATTCACCCAGTCTTCTCCCCTGCCACCCCCAGGCTTCACAACCAGACACGAACGGTACGTACCCAGCAAGGCTTAAAGCAAGGCCTGGCCTCAGCCCCAGTGTGGGAACACAAGGTTTCAAGTGAAGGAAACAAAAGGCAGTCCTGGGAGGGGGGGGTTAGCCTGCCTTAACCACCCCCAGTGCTCCCAGCCTCTCCTGGCTGGAAGTCACCCAGTGCCCAGGGACTGCCCCAGCCCTGGATGCTTTGCTCTGGGGTCTTTCGGAGCTGGGCCATCAAGGAGACAGGCTGCTTGGATCCTTACTGGCACCCAAAGCATCCAGCTGTTCACCTCGGGTGTATCTGCTGTGTAAAACCTATTGATCTAGTTTCGGGTGCCCTGGTAGGCAGCTTTGAAGTTTTCTCTCTGGTCTGCCCTCCTGGTTGTTAACTGGTTTATATCAATTCTCTCAGCTTGATACTAAATACTCCGTGGCAGACTTCACAGGACCGCACTGTAAAACTCGCTGTCTTGGGTGTGTGGCCAGGTTCCTGTAGAAACTGCGCATGACACAACAGCGAGATGTGCCAGATGAGGCAGAAACATCTTGCTGTGCTGCAGCTATGAGAGCCGGTTTTCTCATGCCCACACCTTCATTGCTGTCCTGTGTTGCAATATGCAGCTTGATGCTCGGCCAGATGCGTGACTTTGAAGCTCGGTGGTTGTGGAACTTCTTAGAGCTGGCAGGAGAGAGAGCAGTTCCAAAAGTGTCTGCGCATCTTACACTGTGACCTCTTTTATAAAGCAATACTTAGCACAGCCTGGCCTCTGCGTCCCCAGGGTGGCACAGGGACGGTTATGCTCCACCCTTTGAGACCTTTTTGATTTTCCTTGGTTTGTTTCAGCAGAAAAGTGTAAAATCCCCGAGTAGCCAGTGCCCACTTTCTTTTGCCAGTCCTCAAAGCTACCAGGCAGCAATGGAGCTGGAGGCACTTCCTAAAATCCTGGGGGACAGTACCAGGCACTCTGACCCTGAGTGGGTGAGCAGGGGCTGAGGACACCACGTTCTCCTTCCACCCCCACTCCCCTCTCTCGCATCATTTCAAAACGAAGTAGTAAATCACTCCCCATGTCTGCTAGAAGCAGCATGGAAAGCTTCCCCCTGGAGTCACGTGCTGTGACCTGGAGCAGGATGATGGCAGCGCAGAGAACTAGGTGAGACTGGCATCGGGGGAAGTGAGGCTGAAGAGAGGGGCTGGGAAAGTAAGGGAAGGGAGAAAAACTAGGGATGGAGGAAAGGGTCAGCACTAGAAACAGAGTGGGGAAGGCAAATGCAGGGCACAGGTATGAGGATAATGATGAGCAGGAACAAATAGTTGTGGGGAGTGTCAGGAACTGGTAATGTCTGGGAGAAAATGTAACAGCCCGGGCATACAGGAGAGGAGACTGAAGGATGTAGAGGGCTCCTCTAGCTTGGGATGCTGGCGCTACAAAAGGGTCTGTCAGCTGGCGCTTTAGCTCAAATGATGAAATCGAATACTCCAACCTTCTGATGATCGTTATGTGGCAGGATGAGCCCACAGCATGAACTGTGGTTTTGCCATTTATTTAACCACAACAGAAAGAACAACCAAGAGCAGAGAATAAATGACATTGACGGCAATCTGGGTCATGCTAGTATGAAAAGCACGGAGGAAACCTCTAATTCATGTGCACACACATCACCATATAGATCTGCAGGATCTGTGCAGGAGCTTGGAGGCTCTAATGAACTGGAGCTCAATGAAGAGACAGAACGGTCTTGGGATGAAGATACATCAGTGTTGTCCTGCTTCAGGTTTAAAGTGATGTTGGGCAAGTCACACAGTTGGGCTCTTTCTGTATTCCTGATTTTCTGACTGTACTAGGTACACTCCAGAGCAAACGCTCTGAAAACCAGCTTTCACTAAGGCCGGTTCTGCCGAATAGGTCACCGCCAAAAGCAGCAAAAGGATCCTCCAAATCCCTGTAGGAATTGGCGACCTTCCTCTGGGCTGGAGGGAAGCACCTGACTTCTGGTGTAGTTCATTTTTCATGATGTAAATAAAAGTACTTTTATTTTTGCTGAGGTGCTGGGCCCACATGGCAACTGCTGAAATCTGTAAAAGCCATGGACTACAAAACCAAGATTTTGCCTCCTGAAGAATGATGCCTCTACTGTCTCAGTCCATTGCCAGTACCTGTTTCTGAACTTCAACATTTTGTGCCTGAACACCCAAGCTGTAAAGCAAGGATATAAAAGAGAGTTGTAATAATGCCTCCTGTTCCTGCAGGGTGTTACGTGAATACTGCCATGTTTGTACTGGCATAAGATACTGATTAGCATCATCAAAATGCCACATGGAAATTATTAACTACTCTGCGAGGAATTAAGATTATATGAAGTAAATATGGTCTCAGTCACATGCTGGCTGAAAAGACTAAAAAAATCCAAATTACTACCTACCTACTCACTGGGTGAGACAGAGGCTCTGAGCTAAAAATAGTTTTTAATTACAAGATCATATATGCATAGGCACAAAAGAGGCTAAATAAAAGTTTCACCTTCTTAGCAGCATTTCCTAATTTTTGAATGCTCAGTTCTTATCAACTGAAAAAAATTCTGCATTTTTTCAGGTGAAACATTTACACTCTTTAAAGTGCTGTTCTACCCACTAAGAAGTGGCTGTAAAACGCTCTGTTACTGCTGTCCCTCATGGCTGCACATCGGCTACGCTCTGTGTGAAGGCTCACAGTTGGGTTTTGTTTCCCCACCTGCCAGCTCTGTTTCAAGCAGGATGTTTTCCATTTTGTATGCAATTGCCAGTAAAAAAGTCCTGGAGAATTCCACGCGTGCCTCTGCACCCTCTCCAGATAGCAGCTCCTTTTTATGTTAGTGAAAATATGTTGTGGCTAATTTTGTGCAAATAGCTTTGAGGGCAAAAGGTGCTCCTGAACCAGGAACTTGATTTAGCTGATGATGTGTGGGCTCAGAGTGCCTTGCTCCTTTTCCCCTGGCTAGGTTGGGTTTTACAGAGCCAAGAAGTTAAACAGAAACCACTCTCAGATTTCATTTGGCAGCATCACATTTGTATTGTCACATTCCTGCGCAGAACAGGGAGTTCTCCCTTCTCCTCCTCCTCAATATTTTAATTATTACCTGTCCTTATGGTCCCTCAGCCTGGGCGGGATGGAGGGAGGGCGTTGCTCTAGATGGGGTCCAGCACATTTATTTACCAGGAACTTTACCGATGGGAGGTGTCTTGCCCACCAGCCTGGAACCCGCTCGGGCTCCAGAGCAAACACTCTGAAAACCAGCTTTCACTAAGGCCGGTTCTGCCGAATAGGTCACCGCCTAAAGCAGCAAAAGGATCCTCCAAATCCCTGTAGGAACTGGCGACCTTCCTCTGGGCTGGAGGGAAGCACCTGACTTCTGGTGTAGTTCATTTTTCACAGATGTCATCACCTTCCTCTCGAAAAGCCCAGCAATACTGCCAGAGACCCGCTACTTTAAAACAGCCAAGGGCATCCACTAGCAGAGGAACGATGCTGCTGCGTCTCCCGTGGAGTCTGCACCCGCACCCATGGGTGCCCTGGCCCCAACCAGGCTGGCTCAGGCTTGGGGCAGAAGCCATTTCGTTTCAGAAGGAATTAAGTCGGTAAAGGAACGAAGCCCGTTTCTCACTGCCCTCCTGATCTGTAGCCACGTTGACCAGGAGGTGCTGCAGTGGGAGGCAGCTGGGCTTGCAGAGCGGGCACTGACAGCAACCCGGGGGTCCCGCCAGCCTTTCCCCCTGCTCAGCAGCGTCCTGCTACGTGTTGGAGCAAGCAGCACCGACTCCCCGCCTGCGCCTCCTCCCTGTCTCTTCCCGCTTCACTGCCTCTTTTCCACCTTTAGTCAGTGGCTTTGTACAAGCCACTGGAGATGCACGTTCCTGCAAGTATGACTCACTGGTCCCCCACGAAGAGGCTCTCCTGTGGGGGCAGCCCCCACCGCAGGGTGAGCCTCCTCCTCTATAGGGAGGCCGGGAGATGGGGATTCCCTTTCCCTTTCCTTCCTTTGTGTAGGCGAAGTTTAAAATAGTGTTTTAAATCACTAGAATGACTCAGTAAAGCAGCTCTGGCAGGGTGGGGAGCCAAGTTTTGGGGGTGAAAAAAAGAAAAAGAAAAAAAAAAAAAAAGGCAATGACTTTTGCTTTATGATATATGGGCTGCTATTCAGTCTTCAGTACACAAAGGGCTTTTCTTCCTGAGCCATTAACTAAATGAATCAGCAGAGGACATGCCTCCAGATGCGTGTTGGGCAGTGTTTCTCTGGAGTCACACCTCACTCGTACTCCACAGGCTGGGAGGTCATGTATTCCTCCTGCCACTGCCCGAACATCACACAACGGGAAGGTGCTTTTCAAAATGGAAGGCTGCTGTAAAAATAACCCATGACTCTTCTGCAGAGAACTGCAAACAGAAATTACGAGAAATATTTTCAAACATAGCGAGTGCAAACAACCGAGCCGGCAGAACAGGCTGCCACCGTGCGTGGGATGGCAGAGAGCAGCAGCCTGCAGCTTCCCCACACGCCAGCTCACGCTGGTGGCAGCGGCTGGGCGAGCGTCAGCTGCCACGGAGGGTGTTTGTGCTGCAGTGATGAGGGCACCTCGGCACTGCAAGGTGGACCCGGCGGGCATGGGGTACCGCTCCTCATGGGGGCCTGGCGAGCTGGCCAGGGGTGTGCTCCAGCCAGCCCACCAGCCCCACAACAGAGCACAGAGCCTGCACTTGGGGTGCAGACCCCCTCTCAATACGGCTCTTTGACTAAAATGGGTTTTGGCTCCTTCTTCCCAACAGAGGCTCAAATTAAGCAGGTGCCCAGAAGCCACCGGCTTACAAGAAGGGTTCCTGAAGTGCTCCTCAGCAAAATGCAAAGATGACCTCAGAGGGCAGGTGTGTAATCTCTCACACACCAATCTCAGTGTGAAAATCCAAAAGAGAGATTAAAAAAGGTGGCTGGCAGCCCCTGGCCCCTGCTCACCCCTCTGCCATCACAGACTGCTGCAGGATAGCCAGGTAGCCCGAAGCCCACAAGGTCACTCATGGCACGAAAGTGCAGAGGCACAGCTGGAGGAGATGCCAGGCAGCAGGGGCACTGGCACCAGGGGTGTCACATGGACACAAACACAGTTCTAATGAACCGGAATTGTTCATGGACTCAGGATACCCATCACTGCTCGAACACGGTCACACAATATGCCTTTTCACATCTGTTTCTCCTCCCCGTTTCTTGTTATTCTCTCCCATTGCTGCTCTTTTCTTTCTCTGACCTTCTCCCACCAGTTTCTGCGCAGCCTCTCTTCACTCTCCGTTACCACAAATGACAATGTTTTGATTTTATGTCACCTTCTGGAGCTGCACATGGCACAAGGAAGAGCCTGGGCACAAATGGAGGGTGCTGAGCCTTTGCCCCAGCCCCCAGGCAGGCAGGTGAGACTTCACGCAGGAACACACAAGGCTGCCTGGCCCCAAAAAAATCCAAGCCAAAAATACCCAACCACCCAGCTTCCCCAAGCAGCTGTGCGGAGGAGAACCAGCCATGTGATTTCCCTGTTAAAGGGGGAAAGGCAAGGATGAAATCATCTTCCCGCAGAAGAAAGGGAAACCAGTTTCCTTCCCAAAAACTGCACGGAGGCTTGTGCCTCAGCCCCTCCACTGCGGCAGGGATCACTGGTGGAGCAGGGCTCCCTCCCTGCCCCAGGACCAGAAGGCAAGGTGGACCCAAGAGGTACACTTTGCAGGTGAAACGGGCTGCAGCTTTCTCTCTTGTCCACACTTTGCTCAAAATTCCTGAAAAGAAACCAAGGGGAGGACTTCACCCCCTTGTTCTAGGTGCTGTAAAAATATACAGTGAGCACAGCGGGCACAAGAAGCATCCCAAGGGGATAGCTTATATGCCTGTATGTAACTGGAACCTTGAAGCTCCTGGCTGTTTACAGCTGCCTTGCCATAAAATCAAACACTTTCCTGCAGTTCACATCTCCGGCGACAACCCTTAGCAGGCTGCTATCACAACCCTGGGTCTCTCTGAAGCTGTTGGCTTAATGTTCAGGATTGACAAACCATTGTCTGGTGGGATCATGCGGATGGGGACACGTGGGGGGACACCAGAAGACTAAGCAACGTGTCCTGGACTCCCTCATATTGGTTTTGATGGCTTACGTTGTGTGTCTTATGCTGTGCAGTCTCATCTGACAGATTTATTATCAGTTCCGAAGGTATGATTATCATTAAGCTAAATGAGGTATCACAGGTGTCTCCATGCCTGTCAGCATTTAGCTATGAAGATGCATAGCACTGTCACATAATGGATTTGGGGTTTATTTTTTATTTGTGATTCATTGTTCTTGTGCTTAGCACAGCTATTCAAAGAAAAACCAACATTTACCACTCAGCAATAGATTATTTTCTTACGCAATTTGAAGCAGTCTTATAACAAGCAATGCAAAAAATACCTTGGGAATTTCAAGTGCTGAACTGAATAGATGTTGATAGTTTCTAATGTATCCTGCTTTACAGAAACTAAGAAGTCTGGAAGAAAAGAGTTCTCCTTTTGACTAAAACAGAAGAGTTAGTTCATGAGGTTTTACGTGCTCTCACCACATAACACAGGACTTGTTGGTAGAAAATAATGTCTACTGGCTGGCTAAGGCACATAGGAAAAGGTTAATGTACCAAATTTACCTGTTTATGCATCAGCTGATTAGAAGTAGCAGAAGATAGACTTTAATTATGTTAAAATATGCAATACAGTGGATAGATATGCATAAGTGCGTGCACGATTGTACTGTTCAGCTGAACAGCCACGTTTTTGGTAACCAGTCAAAACCTTACAGTCACTTTCCTTCGGTGGAAACAATATCCTCGCTCTCATTCCCAGTCTTACAACAATGGTGCTGAATTAGTCCAACACAAAAACGCACACCCACGATTTGGCTTTCACCTCATAAAACTCCCTCATGAATTAGGAAAAAACCCACGGTAATACTTGGTAACACACACACCTATGTCCATTTGAACCAAGTCCATCTTGCTTCAAAATTCTGCTTACTTGGCTTGGTGCTTCCAGTTAGAATTACGATACGGAGGCAAAACAGTTTTTCACCTTGAGGGCAGAGATGCCAGTCAGAAAGCCATGGCATTTTGAATTTTGATCCTGCCATCCCTAACAGAGTGAGCCTCCAGAAGGCTCATGCAAAGGAAATACCCACTAAAAGCACACTGGGGCCTTAACCCAAGGTGTCTGCGCAACATATACGCAATTCCACTGAAAGTAAGTTGGAGCAGGGGGAATGGCACAAGGAGATTAAGGAGGGATGCAATTCACACAGTTATGCAAGCCTCTGCACCTTGGTGGGCGACCTGGCACATGATCAAGGGCTGTTGCTGCTTCTGCCAGTGGCAGCACTGGCATTAAAAAAAAACCAAACCAAACCAAAACAAAAAGTCTTGTACCTGCAGAGTAGATTAACCTTGGTTTAGCTCCTGCAAAGTCAGTGGAACCACTGAAGGGATAAATCTGGTCAGCTGCATACTCTCAGGCACCCACCTTTTCCTCCAGCTGTTAACAGCAGTATGAAAGAAATCTCAGTTCAAAACTTCCAGCCCATTCCAGTTGAACCTGGCAAGTTTAAGGTACAAGCATGGAAATGTAACAAACCATTCCCCTCAAACCATTCCCAGAGAAGCCCACGTTTTTCTCTAAAAGCTTGAAGACAAAAGACTTTCCATTTCAATAACTTGACTGTGCTCATTTAACCCCCCAATTTTTTGAAATTGTATCCCACAGCACTTACTGATCCTGAATGTCCAAATGACATTTTTATGGGAAATGTCATGAGCAGAATATGCCAGCTGGCTACACGATTCTGCCACCAGACAACATCCAAAAGACTTATTTCTGAAAATGAAAAGTTTCTCAAAAAACACCCTAAATTATTATTTTCTTTACTGTGGGAGAAGGGGAAGGTAGGGGTGCACAACTTGGCATTCTGTTGTTGGTTTTGTCCTCTCCATCTCCTGGAAAGGTTGGTTCACAGCCCTAGCTATGAATTCTGCTGTCATCACCACGAATAGTTGTCAAAGCATACTTGTAACTGCAATAAGAACTCCTATTCACACCTCTTGGAAATACTGGTTTAGGTTGTTCAGCTGTGGATGAGTGAAACAAGTGTGAACTAATGCACGTTCCCCACCAATTCTTAGCTTGTTACAGACAATAAACTTTTCCTCTAGGAAATGGAAATTCCAGAAGCTCTACACCTATCTGCAGGTTCATGATATTATATGTCCCTGACTATACTGCTTAGTCTTCAGCAGTCTTCTGCCACTGTAGAAATCGTGTAAAACACTGTAAATCGTGTTTTACAATATACAGGAGAAAGAAAAAGGAGAGGAAGAGCAGCATTCAGCTCCTGACAGACACTCTTTATGAACAGACTACAAAGAAATTGAAACAAAAGACCAGGTAACGTTTAATTTCACAAGGTACAGAAGGGGCACCCAGATCACTGTACATGTAAGAATTATTCAGGCCTTGCCTATGTCCAAATGACAGTGGAAAGACACACAGTGGGATAAACACAGGAAGTATCAAAGGAAATGCACCTCCAGCTCCCTACAACATCATGGTCTTTCCTCACAAGGACATGTGAGAGTCTAACATAAATTTTAGCCACTTGTATCACATATCCCACACTTTCAGGTGGTTAGAGCTCATTTGGGAACCACAGTTCCTAGAGACTGCAGCCATTTATGTACCAGAGTGAATAATCTCTTGAGTCCTCTGCCAGTGCCGCCACCTGGTCTGAAAGATGTATTTTATCTCATTTCCCAGGCTGACAATCCCAGGTAAAGCAGAAGCAGAGACTATCAAGCCAAGATCACTTGCTCTACTAAACTGTTCCTGCTAACCCTGCAGTGTGATATTCCCACAGTAAGATTTGAGGAATGTGACAGAAAAGCCACAGTTATGAAACATCCCATCAGATTTTACTGCAACACATCCTAACAACGTGCAGATGTAAATGCAAGGCTAACCCGCATTAACCAAAAACCAGCAGAGAGCTTAACCCCTTCTGAAATAACCGAGCCACCTCAGCAATAAACTGCTGGGTCAGACCCAGAGATGATAGCCAAGTAACTCAATGAAGTGGTACCCACCAAATACTTAAACTACCAACTAATTCACAAAAAAGATTTTAATGCAATCCTCAGACATTCACACCATCTACAATTCTAATAGGATGCTAAGCCAATTAATAACTGATAAGGATCTGGTTTCACTGCCAGCATTTATAGCTACAGTTTTGCTGCCATTTATTGTTATAGTTTTGTACTGAAACAAGGCTAGCAAACACCAAACCAATGGTAGACTCCAACACCACTTCTTTCACTGTCTGTAATCCCTAAAATTAGGTGTCGTTGCTGGAGTTCCACCCCCTGTTTTGCATATGCCTTATTCTTCTGTGGCTCTATTCCCATGTGTTTCAGGATACCAGCCATACCTTCTGACTCTTGCATCATCTGGAATTTCCACCTACCCATGGGACTCTGGTGCCTGTCAGCTCTTTCCTGACTGTGTGCTCCTTAAGTTTAGAATTCATTAAGAAGAATCAAGTCAAGAGATTTGCAAAAAACACAAAGCAGAAGCTTTTATTGATTGAAATTTCCCTGCTTCCTTCCTCAGCGGGAAAATTATCACATCAACAATAAAAAAAAATACAACCCAAAAAAAGAAACAAAAAAGTGCTTCTGTTGCAAATACTATTATTCTCATCTCTTTTTATCTCTTCTTGTTGTGCAGAGTTTAAAATGGCAACATTTCCTCTTCCTTTGTTTTCTTGTCAGTGCAGCAGCATCAGTCATTAGTTTCCTCTTTAATTTCTGAAGAAAAAAACAGATTCATAAGAAAATGTGATCTCACACGACACAGAATACCTTTCATTTTTGCAAATGTTTTGTACTGCAAAACTAGACACGCACAAACAATATTTAAGGCATATGACACCGTTTCAACAAATCTAGAGAAAGGTAATTTTGTTTTCATAATGGAAGTCTGAAAATGGAAATCCAAACAGAAGGCTCTCCTTCCTCCTTCCCTATCCCTTCTTGCTCAAGAAGTTCTGCTTTGAGGTAGAAGTGTCTATGCCTCTGGAAACCTCAGAAATAATCTGTCCTGTGTAGCCATTCAGCTCACAACAGACAATGTCTGACACCTGATGTCTTTGCCACCATTTGACTGACCTCTAAGTCACCATTTCTAAAAAACAATGACTCCAAGAACTAGATATAGGAAAGTGGGACCCATCTCAACAGCAACCCGTGGGGGGTGGGGGGGTAGGGTGGAAATGTCCTACTCCCATTCATGCCGGTTTTGATCCTTTATTCAGAGCAGCTACTGCTGTCTTGGAACTTCTTCCATATCCCCCGCTTCTCAAAAAAAAAAAAAAAAAAAAAAAAAATCAGCTGGCCTTTCAGTTACCAGCAATAGTCTCTCCTTTCTTGCTGCTACTCTCTACTTCCTCTCTTTCAACAAGCGATGTCAACTCTGGCTCTGTTTGGTGGTTCTGGTATGAACTCTGGCCTGGTAGTGTCACTCCCTTTTGTTTTCCAGTATGTGGCATAGATCCCAGTACTGTTCCATTGGGCACTCGAAGAAAACATGGTGAGGAGGGCAGGCAAGGTGGCTGAGTGTAGGAAATCTGCTCTGTGAAGTACTGTCCTTCTGCTGTGATAGAAAACTGCATTTGTGAGTGCAACTGGTTGGAGAATGGAGCTCCCTGCATGTAGAAATCACTCCAGGGGACAGCTTCATAAGCAGCAATGCCTGCTGAGAAAAAAGCAACAAAGGACAGGATACAGAAAATAAGGAAAGTAAGGAAAAGAGGATTAAAACCATGTATATGTAAACATCTGTACGCTGTGCTTAAGAGAGCATGCTCAGTACAAATACAGTATTACAGTTAGGCCTAAATGGTTACTGCAATAGAGCAGACATCACACACATACAAAGGTTAACTTTGTTGTTTAAATTGAAGTGTATTTATCCAAATAGTTATTTGGAGAAAAAACATAGGAAGTTCATAGCACTGTTAATTATCTAAAAACCAGGATGACAGTTCAGCACAGTCTACATAATATTAGAGACACACACACACACACAAGTTTTTCTCCTCCTCTCCTATTTTCCAAGTTAGTTCTGCAAAGCATAAGCTGAATGCTTAATCCTCGCCTTCATTTATAAAAGCTGCAGGAAGCAGGAATGTTTTTTAATTAATATCTATAATTCAACTAAACTGCTTGTTTGCTTCATGCTGAAGTAAGAATTCTGGGTGTGTCTGAACTGACAGGTTGGCTCCCTCCCCATTGCACTGCTGGAACCCCAGGCCCTGCGCAACAGCCATAGGATCCCTTCCTTGAACAGAAGAGCCACACGCTGATTGTGCTCCAGACAGAAGGATAGAATAAGGGAACATCAACTCTGCCTCCACTCCTTCAACAATCCTCCCATTTTATCAATCCTGACAAGGCTTGCAACTTTCCACATCCCTTTATGCTTGCATGACATGCCCCAAGGCATGGAACACACACTTCTGGCATCATGCTTATAGCATGATCATGGCACCAAACATTAATTTGGTGTGCTGGGACACAGCCCTGTCATTACTTCTGGCACTTCAAACTGAAAACCCACAGAAAATAACAATTATGCCTTGGAACCAGAGAGGAGAACCAGGCCAAGTGCGCTAGAGAGCACAGGTGCTGCCAACCTATTCTGCAGAATGTTAGCTATGAACAGTGTGTAAATAAACATGAGCCAGCTTGCACCCATCAGCCTGTGAGTCAGACTACTCTCCCTGACAAGGTCCACAAAACTGGTACAAAACCAGCAGCAGCATTTGTTGCCTGATAACTCTTCATTCTCTTATAAGAGGAGAGATGTATTTTTTGGACTACATGCTTAATTTAACAAACTTGACAGTCCAAACAAGTAACTGTAATAGTTTATATGTTGGTTGTACTTGGGCTTGAACAACTTGAAAACACAAACCCTGACATAAAACAAGGAGACTGACCACCACTTTTACTTAGTTATGCTGAAATGCCTTAAGTGGTGTTGCAAATTTATGTCAGAGGAAGAAAAAGCTATATCCATAGTCTGTTGGCCTCTTTTGTTTTTGTGCTACTCTAACATACACAGCGTTCTTTCAAAATGGTTTCTGCAGAAGCCCAGCAGAGTTAAAAACCTGCTTTTCTTGATGTATTCAACTATTCCATTTCCTGTGGCATCTTTTTCACTTTGCACCCTTGACCCACACCCCCTTACACCAAAAGCATGTTAGTTTGCACAACAGTACACCCCTGAAAAAGTTAGCTCTCCATTCCAGAAAAAACATCACCTGACATAGTTACATGGTAACACTCTCTGACATGCAGCCTATCTAGTAATTTTTGATTCAAATTAACCGGTCACTCAGCACTTAAAAAAAAAACAACATACAAGGAAATAAAAAAAAAAAAAAAGATGGGCAGCATATATATATTTGTGCACATATATGCACATTCCTTCTTTCCATGAAAGTTATCAGTAAAATGACAGATCATCCTGAACGTTTCAGGGAATTGTTCAGTTACTCCAGAGCAGCAAGATGCCAGAATATTTCAGACCTTTACCTGAGTTTTCATTTGGCTCCTGTAACAACAGCTGTTCCCCCATGTGGTTTTGTACGTAGCTTTGTGTGGCTCCTGCTGCCCCACAGGTTACAACTCCACTGTCACCAGGTAAAGCAAGGAAATCTCCACGGGACTCAGGGAGCGTTGCAGAAGTGAGGTGGACACTGGAGGGCACACTGCTGGCCAGGTGACCTGGCAGATGGTGGAACTGGGAGAGCTGGTGCTGCTCAGGATATGGGGGCAGGTAAATTCCACCCTGGGTGCTGTACTGACAGTACATGGTCTCTAGGTCGCCTCCTGATTCCAGTTGCTCAGGATAATTGCAGGGAACTGGTGAACTCAAGCTGCAGAGAGCAAGGAGAGAGGCAATTCAGAGATCCAAGTAGGATCAGCAGCTACAGCAACCTGTACAATAAACAACTGTTGTATCTTCCCCTTGACAGCCACTTCCACCCTGATCTGACTCCAACCCTTCCTCCCAAATGCCAGGCACAGGACAAGGGCAACAGAAACCACTTGAGCCAAGTGCATTCACAGCACAATTCTTTAACAATGTACGTTAGCGGGGATTACATTTCCTTCAGTTCTTCCCACTCTCCAATGCATGCCCCAATGCTTAAAACAGCCTCTCACAAGGATTCCTTTTCACTTTGCTTCTGAACCCCACTTCTACTTGACAGGCATGCAATTCTGAAAGCACTCCAATTAAAAGGTATCATTTTTCTGATAGCTGGTGCCCTGTGCTACTGCACACATGGCACGTTTTGTCCTACTCCATTTAAAGGACATTCTCACTCCCACATCTATGTTTTCACTTATGCTTCGACCTCTTTCCTTGCCCCATGTCCCACCTTCACCCTCCTAAGCCTTCTCCTGCGGTTCACTTTTTTCCTCTCCCTCAAAGGCAATCTCATCTGTTCCTACCCTTGATGCTGGATGCTGTAATTGAAGGCCTCCCCGGAGCCATTTTCCTGACTGGACAAGCTGCATTCGCTGTTGGGAGTGTCCAGCACCAAGGGAACCATATGACTGTGGGGGTCAAAGGACAGACTGCGAGGTAGGCTGGCCCTGCGGATGGGCGGAGGACTGGGAAGACTGAGGGAGCACTCCATTCTGCTGGAACTCAGGTTGAGCTGTGGCAACGCCTTTGTCTGAGCTGCTTCACAAGATGCCACCATTCCAGCCACTGAAGAGACTGTGAATAAAAAGAGAGACTGTCATGCTACGTTGTCATACTGAAAATTAAAAGGAGCTAGCAGAGGGAATGACAAGCAGCAGAACAGAAAAGCGAGATGCCAGTGAAAGAGTGGAGGTTAACTTATGGGAAGAACAGTAAACAAGTACCAGCATTGCTGCTGGGAAGCAAAAGCGAATAGTAGCAAGCTCTCTGGAACAGAAGATGATGTTTATTGGTTAAATAAAATTACCTTCATGATTTCAGTCTCTGCATACTGGATTTATTCAGGTCTCCAGAAGGCAGCCAAATGAAGCAAAGTACTTTCTTGGAAAAAAGCCAGGAACAATCCCCCAGCCATCTTCCATCTCTACTGTCCTCTGGGAAGACTGCTGCACAGATTACCCATTTGAAAAATCTAACTGTTGTTTGAAAGAAACAAAAATGTGCCTTTAGAGATCTGTTGTCTAGGCCATTTTTTAACCAAATTTTCACTCCTGGTTTGGCCTCTGATGAGTCATGCCAGAAGAAAAAAAAAAAATTAAAAATAGCTGAGATGTCAGCTGAAGGGCTTTGGGAAAGAGAAGCTGGGAGATGGAAATGAAACCAACACCATTTCATTGCTGGAATCTTGTTTGGTGACCTGTCTCCTCAGTCACTGCTGGAAAAGGAGAGAGGAAGTTTCCTACAGAACAGCCTCTGTGGAAAGAGGACAATATAGGAAATGAAAAGGTCAGAATCATGTATGGTAGTGATCAGAGTAACAAGTATACGCAGAAGTTCAAGAAGCTTGCACATGGTGCAAGAGAACAAGATCCTTTTTTATTATGCCAAATAGCAAACTATTTCTTGAGAAGTGTAACCATCAGGTATGCATGACAATTTGAATTATTTTTCAAGTCTAGCTAGGCTGAACCAGCACAAGGATGAAGCAGATATGAGACAGTATCACTGACTCTTCAGTTGAAGTTGGTCTACTCCCACACATTGTAAAGCATTCAGGGAAAGCCAGTTGCATGGATAGTTTACAGCTGTACTTCACCCTTGCAGGCATACAGAGTAACATCAAATGCACTCCACCAGGTGTGAATCAAAGGCCTTAAACATAAAACCTAAAGCTGCCACTGCAAGCATAAGCAATCTTTAGAGCATTTTGGAATGCATGACCAGAGCTGATAAGGAGATTCCACTTCAACACCTTGCAGCACCATTTCTAGATTCCCCAGTGTGCTGTGCAATTGCATCTATCTTACCACATCTTCCCACAGTAAATTTTTTTAAGTTCTCTGCAACTATGGAAAGAGGGAGTCATGACGTTTCAATGAAAACTTGAATAGCCCTGATTTTGGGCTCATTTAGAAAACTAGAGCAAGATCTAGGATGACATCTCTAAAGCATTCACATGCCCAGCCAATTCTCGGTGGTTTTGTTTTTGTATTTGAACATATTATTTCTCTGTCAGGCAGCATCTATGATGCACCTGTCACATTCCTGGTTTTTGACACTGCACAGATCTAGTCCCATCCAACAAAGCACTGGTCAAGACAACATGTAGTTTCCTCACAATTCAAAATGGCTTAGACAGAACTGAAGCTGAAGATCTCTTATGGATTTTTTTTTTTTTCCAAAAAAACACCTTTATTTGCACTGGTTCTCCTTACCATTCTGTCCCAGAATGGAGTGGTTCACACAAACATCATGAAACAGCAGCCATGTGGGGCACCACTTACCTGAAAAAGTCTCTCCAGATAAAGCTTCAGTTCAATAACGTCAGCTGGATTACTATTCTGCAGATGGCCTTAAGTCTTGCTCAGGATGAATACAAGAAGTGTTAACAACATAGCCACGGAAGTCACTTCTAAATGCACTTTCACATCTACTAAGAATTAAGTTCTTTTTTTTTTTCAAATATTTGCAACACCAAAGTGCAGATAATCTTTGTGGATCATGGCAACGAGACCCACAGGCAATGAGATTGTGAAAACAGCACACTTGACCTCCAAAGAGCTGGTTTAGCCTTCTCTAAAGTTTCCTCTACTTATCTGTTGTTTCAAAGACAGACACTGAATTTGTATCTTCTGAATAAAGTCACAAATACAGCAAGAATAAAAAATCCCCAGAGAAGTAGTATCTGCTAAATCTGACGCTATATTTAGATGATTCCAGCATTTTGCTCGATGATGAATTCTGATCATTGGCTTGAGGTAATACATTTTACAATTCTGTTGTTCTTCCTGACATTGACATAGAGAGAGAGATTCAGAAGACTTTCCAGTGAACAAAGGAATGTAACGGGAATTTTTGTTTATAATTTCCATTACTTCTGTGTTTTCAGTCCATGAGACAACCTTGGGAATTTTTGGAGAGCAAATTAGTAATCTGCAACTTCAGATCTCACTTAACTCAAGAACGGCTATTGTAAGTCTTCAGCTACACAGCTGTTCTTCCCCTACTACAGCTGCTTCCTCAACATCCTAGAAGAGTTAAAGAGTGGGTCTCTTATGCAAACAGCTTTCAATAAATGGGACAGTCTTAAATGAACAAAACTGGAGGTGTATACTTTTGTCAGGATGACTGTGATTTTCACCAGCCTTGAAGGAAACTAAGGCCTATTCTAGAGAGGTGTCCATGAACTTACAACAGGGCAGGTTTCAACTGTGAGACTATGTTGTAGGAAGCTCCTTTCACTGTTGTTAACAGACCACATCACACACACAAGATCTGTTACCCGAGTGACACCTATCCGCATCAGAGCTCCTCCTCTTGACATCAGCCATACAGAACTTTCTTAGTCAAGCACTTACTATGTTGACTCCAGAAGGCCTTGGTAGGAGGTGCCAGCGCAATGATTCCGGCAGTTGATTATGCAGCTGTTTGCAGACTGTTTGGGAGGCTGGAGACCATGATTGTAACTGTTTAACAAGCCCACCACCATTGGGCACAGTGCAGCTGATGTTTACAGGCTGAGCAACCACTCTAACCTCAGATGGTCTACTTTCTAGGGCTGTTTTCTCAAGCATCAAATGAAGAGTTCAGCAAAAGGCTCTATTGAATATGAATCTCTACATCATACACTATCCAATCGTTTCTTTTAATGAAACATGCCTGTGTAATTGCAGCATTTACTGGAACATTAAGGGCCATTGCAAAGCTTCTCATAGGTACCTCCTCTTCTTGAAATTACAAGAAAATATGTTCATCTTGTAAATGACATCTTGAAAGTAGAAAAAATATTAATCAAACTTAGGAGCAATGACATTCTTCATTTAAGGGGCTAAAGATCAGTAAACCAACATCAGTCTCTAACTGCATTGCTTTGAGAAGTGTGTCAGTCTGATCCTCTTCTGGATTCTCAGTAGGACAGAACGTACCACTTGTTTAAAAGGTATGACTCTTGCTTGCCATGTCAGCTACACATCATCAGCTCTCAAGTAATTTGTTCAAAAGCCAGAATCCTATAAGTGAAATCATTAGATCTTGTAATTTTACTGTTCTTTGACAGATCATATCCGACTTTGTCCAGCTCCTCCAAAGATTGCCATTACAATCCCATCTTTGCCACTGAATGATCATTGTTATTTGTGTTAGAGCTACCAGCACAGCCTGGGCTCCTGACATGTCCTCAGCAAGACAGCCACATGAAAAAGTATTTCCTGCAAAAGCAGCATTGGGGCAGAAAAAACTCCTGCCACAAACCAGAAGCATAGAAAGTACCTTTTCTTTCGAAACAGTCAACTCTGAAGAAAACATAGACCAATATTTTAAGTCAATGAATATATATATAGTCAATGATACATAGATCCGTAAGAATCTCAGAAAAACAAGAAAAACTTCAAATAACTGCAAATGTCAAAAAAAACCTCCATTAATTTAAAGCACGCTATCTCTCTAGCAAAGTAGTAAAAACCAAATATTAAGATCAAAGCAACCTCAAGATTGAAATTTTTGAATTCAAAAAGGTTCTCATGGCGAGTAGTGTGGCTAATATCAAAATCAGAAGACATAACTGCCAGCGAGGTAGAATAAATCTCAAATAAAATTTGCTGGCATTTTTCATAAGCTTGTTTGGAGAACTGTGCAAAAAAAAAATGTGACTTTAAAAAAACCAACAAACATAAACCAACTGTCAGAAGTACTGGCTAGAGCAAGGAAAAACAATAGAAAAGGCAGCACTGAACACTCTCCAAAGGTATCAGGTAACAGATTGTACTGTTCTCATGCACTTAAGTAATATCTTTGTCCTGCTGAAAGCGGTTAAACACACTGCTACCAAAGAAAGCACCTGAATAGCTGCTCCATTAGGCCACGATCTTTGTGTATAACTACACCATTACGCACAGGTCACAAATTATTTTTTGTGAAACTTGCCATGAGCTGTTTCCACAAGGGCCATGTCTACTAAGCAACTATTTTTGCCTTGTAAATTGATGACCTTTTTCATTAATTTGTTCCCTCTTTTGCTTCTGTTAGTTTGGATTTTACCCTATCCAAGTTTCATCTTCTTCATTTTCTGAAATATTCTAATAAACAGGTGAAGCCTGGATGGCCCTATTTATTGGCAAGCTTTCTTTCTGAACAAGTAGACTGAATGAATTCTGAAGTTGCATTGTGTGTCTTTTCCCGTTTCATTTTCTGCTTTCACTCTTAAAGAAAAGTCTGCTTACGAAAGGCTAGGTAACAAAAAAAGTAAATTTCATTCCCTATTGCTGTGTCACCCTGCATCTAGTAAGGCAGAATTGTGACTGAAGCTTCTTGTGGGATTGTGCCACACAGATCTCTTCTGTGAGGACTCTACACCCACTAAGTCTTTTCCCTCAGTACAGCAGGAACACTAACATAGGTCTCTATGCTGCCCAGGCACTGGTTCTCCCGTGACTTGTAGGAACGTAATATTTAAGACTTCAACCATTCCATCAAGTTTAATTAAACAGATTTGGAGGGCTGGGTAGGTTTCATAAACAAAGACAGCATGTGGCTTACTACACACACCATATTCCTCTCTTCCATCAGGCAACCAGATTAAAAAACAATCACCAAACCTCAGTTTGCGTGCATTAGTAAAGCATGCCTCTTTTCTGGAGAATAATTTAGAAAAGGTACTTTTTTTTCCAAACAGATCTGTATCTGGAAAGTATTTACCAACCTTAGATGACACAAATAGTTTTCATTACTTCTTGCCCAGCACGATTTAAAGAAAACAAGGGGAAGCTTGTTCCTTTACACAGATCTAGTAGAATGAAGTACTTTCTCATCTTCACACATCAAGATACAGGGGTATTATCTTCACAGTGAAGATACAAGGGTTTCGGACAAACAAAGAAAGCATGTGTTTCATAAAAGCTAGATGCATACTCAGTAGATGCAATAGGTGGCAGTCTGCAGCAAGTTCAAAGGATTCAAGGAGTAAAAATCCAGCTATCTTTATCACTCATTTTCTCACATACCCAGTCCTCCCTCGGGGACATTCACGTGCCCGTTTTCTTCCTTACATATTGCACCAAGAATTCAGATGGGACATTTCTTCCCTATCAGAAAGACTGCTTGTGCTTTCTACATGGAGAACTGCATCCCAGTGTGCAGATTCCCCAGAAAGAAATTGCTCAATACAGACACACGACAAGATCACATCCCTGAATGAAACTATTTCTCTAACAGACATATTTTCTCTTGACTAAATAGCATGCCTGCAGATGTACTTTAGGAACCAGGAGACTTCTGAATACAAGTGTAGAAATATGAAGATATTTGGTTTGTTTCCTTTAAATGAATTATTTTGCAAAATCTTGGTCTTTATCTAATTAAATACAAGACTGAACAGACTGCACCACTTCATCATTCTGGAAAGCAGTGATCAAATGCTTTGACCATATTTATTCTGCTGCAAGAAGTGGAAAAACTGGAACTAACTGAATTACAGTCATATGGATTAAACAGCTCATAGGACTGACAAAAGTAGTCCTTGCCTTGAGACTATGACAGGCAAATTTAAATGACAGAAGTGCTAAATTACAGTATCAAGAAAGTAACTCAATTAAGTACTTTTAGCATATATATCTATTTATTAGTATTCTAAGCTTATTGATACAATCTTAGAGCTGCTTAGTACAGTGCCAAAATACTTTCTGAAGTACCAGCACTATTAAAAATACATTAAAATCTTTGAGTCATTATTAGAAAATTACTTGCACAGAACTGCCCTTAATACTGATAACCCTGTATATTTAAAAAACAATGAAGAGACAGAAATAAAGGCATGAAACTCAAAAGAATGAATTACACAGGGCAGCAGGAAAATACACACAACTACTACATATGAGCATATCTATTGCTTGGGATATCTGTCCCTAAGGAAGTGGTGAAGTCCTCATCAGTCTGAAAATATTTTCAAGTTGTGCCAACTTGGAAACATAAAACAGATATAGGAAATGCTTTAGGGAACCCTCCTGACTAGGGAATGCTCCAATACTCCACACATGAATACACAACTGAACAAATCCTCTCTGGTTGCCATCAATCTTTAAAATCTAAATGCAGCTCAGGTAGCAAACTGGTCAAACAGCACACCCCACTGACTTCCAACAACACTACAACAGCAATTAAGCTGCAGGCTTACGAACTCGAACTAGTTTCACTCCCTGAAGGTCTTGCACAAAACAGAAAATTGTGCTGGCTGGAGAAGTCAAGGAACCTCCTTTGGAGATCGAAAGGTATAGAGTACCTGAAGGAGGCTCACACAGCTCACTTGACTACAGGTTGTAGCCAGAACGTTACAGTCTAAACCAAAATATGGGATGTATGTATCTGCCATGAAGAACGTAATAACCACAGTAATACTTTCATCATCATTCAGAGCAGCAGTACTAGTGTCAAACAGCTATTATGGAAGAATGCTCTGATCATGTACCCTTACAAAGTCACATTCAGAATTCCTTGCTGGCTTGTCCTAAAACATGAATAAGGACTGCAAATTTGGCTCTTACTGTTAGCATGGAGGCACCACCATGCTGATACATAACTGAAAGATATTCATTTAGCAGAGAGCTGTTAAACCTGGTGACATTTTTTGGACTGATGGCATAGGGCTCTCCCATGACCTTCCCTAAAGCGTGCAGGAACATACCAGGACCACCAGCTAATGCTGCAGCTATGCAAAAATATTTGTGCTGATAGGGATCTCACCTGAGGAGGAGACAAGTGGTGCAGAATGTCCACTGAGCTGGCTGGAGTAGTTCCCAGCTGTAGTGTCTACACCCAGCATGGCAGGCTGGTCATGAGGAATGTCAGGCAATGGAGGCATGGGCAGAAGAGGTGCCCTGGAGGTATACATAAAGGGTATGAGCATGGACCAGAGGGCAAGACAAGACATTACAACAAAGTATATATACACTCTTCTAACTACCCTACAATGAGCAAATCCTAGATCACTAGCAGGTGGAAAGGAAAAGGTGTTGGCAGACTTATGAGTGCAAGGAGAAACAGCACAAGGGACACCGTACAGTCTTTGGGGAAGTAACCCCAGGTCACTAATGTGGGAAGGACAGGCAGCAGGGACAGTGCAATGAGATCATTCAGGTGGTCTCCAATCTTGCACTTGATTGCAATCTTTTCGTTCTGTTTTCTTCACAGGAAGACTCTTGCTCCAGATTGCCATAAATGCCTCCTTGTGGAGACTGATTTCTTCCTTCCCTCCCTCTCCCTGGAAAGACCATCTATGCTCTCACATACCCCCTTCCCACACCCTCCAATGAATGTCCCCGGCAGATCTATGAAAGGTGCTAGCTTGTATTTCTTCAATGAAGCCCACGACTTTGTAAGACTAATCTAAATTAAGCAAGCAGCATTTCCATTGCCAAGTGAAAATCCATGGAAATGGAAAATGATGGTGGGAGAAGGACTGGAATAAAAGAATTCCCAAGTGTACATAAAGTGCCTGGCCAACATGTTCACAGAAACTAAAAATGAACGAGTGATTCCACAGGCCTTTCTATCTCATCTCTTGCTCTCTCTACACAGCCAGAGTGATTTCAAGTTTTATTTCAAAACAGTGCTATACAGGTCAATCAAAAGCCCTTTTAAGAGGGTCCATTACATTTTGCCCAGAAATCCGACAGGCTACCAATGTTCAAATCAGTGGTCAGCTCTCCATAGCTTAAACATAAAGGGGAAATGACAAAGCAAAACGTTTAATTCATCGGCATCTATTGTGGAGAAATGAGAAAACAGAGTAAGTCCCTCACCCATAACCATCTGACCCAAAGGTGACTGAGAGAGTTGATGATGTTGGGTATTTTTTGTTGCCTTTCACACTCAACTTCTCCGATTTCCGCCACTTTGCCCTGCGATTCTGAAACCAGACCTGATAAATGAAAGAAAGGATGCATTCAGAGAGGAAACCATCTACACATGGAGACACAGGCAACAAATCAGCAATGACTCCCTCCACACATCACCAGGCATGGCCAGAAACATTTCTTTCAGAGAATCTGCAAGATTAATTGCAAAGAGAGACAAGAATAGCAACAGAAAGAAACCCCCAAACACATTTTCTTTGTTAGCCATGATCTTCCAGATAAAAGAGATTAACTTCAGTCTCCTTAGCCTCTATTGCCTACCCCTTATGTGTCTCGTCTTAGGAAATGGGAAGAGACAAGCACACAACCACAGACTCCACTGACATTTTGAGTGGGGTAGCTGGTTGTGCCACGTCTATCCCTGTGAGCTCTCTTCCTTCTCCTGTCACCAGTGGCAGGTACAGTTTCTTTCCTGTTACTCAAGAGCTCCTCTTTCCTTCCTACTCAAGCTCTTCCTGCCTGTTCCAGTCCCTCTATTTTCTCTCTCTCCATTTTTTGCACAGAACCCATCGTCAGCACTGTTACCCACACAGGCATTACCATGATACGTTGCGGTGTTACACCAACCACAGCTGCAATCTCCCTCCTCTTCTCGTTGTCAGGGTAGTGGTCTTCCTGGAACATCTTCTCCAATTCTTCTAGCTGCTCTAGAAATGATGCATTGTTCAAAGAGAGAGAGGTGGGGAGTGTGTGATACAAAAACAAAACAAAGCAAAAACCAAACAAAAGAAACAAGACGGGGAAAAAAAAGAACATCTTTTACTGTACTTAGAAATACATGAACAACAGAAAAGATTTTTTTTAAAAGTAAGCCACAAAAATAAACAAAAATCTTCTTACACAGTAAAACAGAATTAAAAAAAAAAAAGAGCATTGCTAGTGATGCTTCAAATGTAAGGCATCCAGCAACCTCTATTTTAAGAAGTGTTCACACATCTAACAGCATAGAATAGACTGCAATACCAGTTAGAGCAGTTCAGCTGTTCACCATGCTGTGCCTTCAGTATGGTGAAGGGAACATCAGCACCATTGGCACTATAAGTGTCACTGTGTGCCAGTGGGTTTCCTGGTATCTACCTGCACTATAGAAGGTGCGTGACTTCTTCCTGACCGGTGGCAGAATTTCTGGATTCTCAAATAACTCTTTCTTTCCCTTGGTCCCGTCATGGCTACTTCCACATGCCAGAGCTGAAGACACCTTGTACGACTGCTGAGTTGCAGGGTTGGCTGAAGCACATCTGGATGATTGGCGAGTAGCTGGGCCACACACACCCTGCCTGCAGAGGTCTCCAAGGATTTCACTAGATTCTTTCTCAGCCCACATTCCACTTCTGTCATTACTTTTTTTCTTCTTTGCCTCCTTTTCAATCCCATCCGAGTAATAGCTCTCACGCTGTTCACATGTCCCTGACTGACCTGTGGGCTCCTGTACAAATCCAACCACAGAAAGTGGGGACACAGCCTTCGTGTCACTGAGGAAATTTGGCAGTCGCCCACACACAGAGGCAAGATCAATCTGGCTGTCAAGTGCCACTGAATCTTGGGGAGTTGACCCAGTTGCCTGCAAGGTGCAGTATCTTCCATCTTCCTCCACCTTCTTTACAGATCTGATCCTATCTTCTGTTCCCAAGGTACGCTCAATTCCTTCCTTTACAGTTGTGCTTTGGAATGCAGATAGCACACTGCGCCCTGTACCTTGTCCAGCGGCAGCATCAGCATCTACCACAAACTGCTCAGTTTTCAGTGATGTGTCCTCCTTCTCGTCCTTGCACTCTACAAGGAAAAAATGAAAAACAACACACCCTCACCCCACATGCACATTGTCTAAGCAGATGTACCTGGATGGCATGAGAAACAGTCTGTGTCTGGATAGATAGTTTCAGTTATGTAAGAAGGAAAACACTACACAATGAAACCCAACAGTGAAAAGAACAAGATAACTCAAAATTAAGACTGTCACCAAGACAGAGGGCTGCTAGGAAAGAAACAGAGACTGTGATATGGTTGATATGGAGATACTCAAATATCTGAGATGAGAAAAGCCTCATTTTGAGAGCGAAGATGCCTGCAAAAACAACCAACTGTAAACTACGGGAAGAGTTAATTCCAGACATGAATATTAAGGGAAGGCTGCATGGCAGAACAGCACTGGGGATAACAAAAGTCTTTGGAATAAGGAACAGAACCAATGAGCGACTTATCAAGACATTAAGTGTCACCTTAGTAAAATGATCAAAAGAAGAATACAAGCAAAATTCTGGTCTACTCTGTCAGCAGTGATTATTTGATGAACTACATCACTTTCTGACTTATATAGGTTTCTGTTTCTATCGTACTCAAGTTCACCAAGCAAAAAGCCAACTAATGGTACAAACTTTTAGTTAAACTGTCATAAATTAGTTTTCTGCAGCTTCAGCCACAACACTTACGATTTACAGACTTACAAGACAGGGAATGGAATAGCTGGCTGAGGACAAAAATAGGTGGAGAGGTCTGACCAAGTTTAACTAAAAGCACAAACTGTATTACATTAAGAGACTGAATAGTGTAAGACAGGTCAGAAAGAACACAGCAAGAAAAATAACTAAAATAAGCAACAATAATAAAGCAGCATTATGCTTTCCCAGTTGGCACACACATTTCCAAAAGAAGAAAACCCACCAATTGTCTCTGAATGTCTGAGTTTGTGTGATTTCTGCTACACAAAAAAAAAAAACAAAAACACACAAACCCCAAAGAATAGAAAGTAGAGTAACAGAACCAAAACCATGTATCTACCTCTGTCTTTAAAGAGATAAGTTTGAGCAGACTGTTGGCAGCATTTAAGTTCTATGTGACTACAGAGAAATGTGGCTGTTTAATTTTTTGGGAAAAAGACCTAAAATAATTTCATTCTGTCCTACTTTTTAAATATATATTAGCACAATGCCAAAATAAAGAACTTGCTTTCTCCCCCAGTGCTTCTCCTCAAACGGTAGTTAATCAAGAAGGAACCCCACACTGCCAGTCAGATGATGGAAGTACGAGGGGACGCCAGGCTGCTTCCAAGAGCTTCCAATTTGCTTTTTACACAATAAAGAGAACTGAATTAGTTGCAGCGGGAAGAGACGGAAGCAGGAAACTATGCAGCTATAATAATTTGATCTTGTTAAACATCAACAGCTTTCACTGCTGTTAAATGAGATGAAATAACCAGATGGGGAGGGTCAAGAACTGAGCAAGGCAGAAGCTGGCTAGGTTCTATATAATTCTGTTTTCCACCATCCTCCTCACTGCCTCTGAGCTTGTCTCCCTCATTATGTGAAAAATCTACCATTTTTAAGTGTCATCCATTTTGTCACCCACCCTCTGCCTCAAATGAGGAATTGCATTTCCATCTTAATACTTTGCTTTGAGAAGGCTTTTTAGTTATTTTTATGCAAACACTAGTAAGTGCTTACATCACAAACCACATATGTACCTTGTATCTGCAGCAGAGAGAGACTAACAACTGGGAGTTTTGTATCATCTACAGCAATATTCTTTCCAAGAGAAAATAAATTCCTGTCTCTAGTCGTAAAACATTGAGTGAAGGCCTGACAGCAACTTAGGATTGCCAAAGAAATTACCTGAAATGAAAATAAAGTTTGGAGAGAGAAAGGCTGACCTTCATGACAACAAATAGGGAGTTATCAAACCACTTCTTTCTCCCACCATTCATATGACAAAGAGACCAGGCTGAACATCATTACGTCCCACTTTTAAGTAAACATAACCTTAAACAGAAGGGATTTTAACTGACTGGGAACACCACAATCTAGAACACCTGAGCTGTGGAAGGTGCTTGAGCACAAAGCAGTCCACTTTTTCTTCTCACAACCACCACCTTAGCCATTTCTTGGAACAAGGGAACCACTTGCACAGCGACAGCAAGATTTTTAAGGTTGTGTGGAGCATTCAGTACAAAGCAGCCTGAACACACATAGAGAGAAACACCAGGTTCACCCGGTCCACCATGAAAGCTGAGACAAGGATGAGGAAAACTGAGCTGTATGTGGAGACGGTAAAGCGTCAGCAGCCCAGAAACCCAGAGGCAGCAGGGACCCCTCAGCACCATGCGAAGGGCTGACCACCTCCCCGACACCCTGCCAGGTGCTTGTACAAGCCAGGTGACACGAGGGCCACAAGCACCGGTGCGAGCACCAGCCCACAGCCCCAAACGCCGGCACTGCACCCTGCACAAAATGGCGGCCTCCCACCAGGGAACGACGGGGCTTGGGCCAGCGCCATGAGGGGAGGCAACGCCTTATGGTCGCCGGCCCTCGCCACGACGGCCGTGCAGGTGACAGCCTGGAAGAGACAAAGTCGTTACCCTGCTGCTCATCACGCTCACTACCGGGTGCCTCCCCCTGGTCGTTAATGAGAGCCAGCCCCGCCGCCCAGCCCTTACCCAGCCGTTTGGGCGCCCGCTCCTCCTCCGCACCCTCCCCGTCCATGCCGGCTCGGCGGAAGCGCCCCCGCG
>JAVJGJ010000057.1:11133513-11162670 GCA_035590215.1 Microhierax caerulescens
CCTACTCCTGGTGACACAGAGGAAGTGAATGATTTTTCCTGATTGGATTCCCGCTTTCTTTGGCAAAAAGCACCTGGTTCTGTCAAAGTGCTGTATTATGCTCTTCACAGAGGCGTTTCTTCTGAGGCACAATAGAAAAAAGATGGTTCCCCCACGGCAGGGAGATTTACAGGTCCAAACAGTCTTATTTCTTGCAAAAGACCTGCTGCTTGGCATTCTTCACACGTTGTTCCTCCTTCAGGTTCTTCTGCCGCGCATGTTTGCTGGAGATGAGTTCCACGTGTTCTGAGGGGAACCAGCCTCTCTCCCGGTCTGAAAGTTTGACTCCTTCTATCCATCCTGTGGTGTGGGGAAAACACAAAACATGAGGCAAAACTGTTAAACATTTTTTCATTCTTCCCCAAAAGCCCCCTCCAACAAGGCCCTAGTATCAAAGCAAAAGATCCCTTTCCAGCTTCCAAGTAAAGTGTCTTAGTGAAGATGAAGAGTCTCTTCATCCTCTCAATCCAACAATCAGGAATGAGAGGCTCCTTCTGAAGCCTGATTGTGTTGTTAAAGCTTTACACTATTAGAGAAACTTCCTACCCATAATTTAAGATAGCCATTGTTCATTCTGCTCACCATCATTGCTGTACTGCATAACCATGATGATGTCTGCTTTCTCCAAAGCCAGCTCATCATTTTCCCGAGCCTTGTAAGTCTTTATGCATTGAACCTGGGGTGCATCTAAAGGGGAGGAAAGATCATAATGGTATACTAGAATACAAGAGTAAAACCTATGTGCATCAGCCCCAGAGCAGGTAGGGGATAAGGGACTGCCCAAACACTAAAGAGCAGAGAACCAGAAGGGAGGCTACAGGTTTTCTTCCAAATATGAGGAGTAAAAATAGATAACTGGCATAATCTGGCACTGAAGGAAAGCCCGTAATATCTTCTTTATTTACAAAAAGCCAAGCATTCTGCCTTGGAATCATTCTGAGATGTTCCACCTCACAGTGACTCCAACTCCCCTGAGCTAGCCCACCCCCACTGCTGTAGTAGCAGAGCAGTCTCACCAGGGCACTCCAGGAGATCCAGTTCTCCTCGCGGAGGAGCCAAAGCAGAGATCCACCTCAACTTCTCACTGCTGGAAAACATTACCAGACAGGTGTCAGGATTCAGTGTAAGGGACAGCAGTTTGATGGCAGGAATGGGTGTGTGTGTGTGTGTACAGGTTTGCTTGCAGGAGGGGTCAGGGAGGGGTCCTTAGAGGAAGCAGAGAAAGCGGAAGTGGGGAGAGGGAATGGGAAAAGGCAAACCCTCCCATTTTTGGAGGCTGATAGTACGACATAGCATGATAGTATTGTATGAGCAGCTATGATGACAAAGGAGCAAGGAGGTTTATGAGGGGCTTGTTGTGGCAAGAGGAGGTTTCTCAAGTCCTCTGCTCAGCAGCTGCATTTGATATTTCAGCATTTGGGTAGCCAAGGGACAAGCATCAGGCTCCTAGGAGGTGTCTGGATATGGTAATGGGATATACTGAGGGTAACCTTGAGCTCTTACTGTGTCTCTGTACGAAACAAAAACTCCACTCTCTTTCCCTGGTAATTCTGAAGTAGAAAGAGACGGAAAACATTTTTGTTTGTTCCATGCAGTTTCATCTCGCACTTCTCCCCACGCACGTCTGAGAAAGCAGCATGGTCAAACACAACAAAACGTCCACCCCTGTGGGTAAAGAGAAGGAGCAAAACAAATTGTGAGTTTTAAGGTGATGAGGGTTACAAAGTGAGTTCACATTATTTTCTGATGTCAGGAAAGCAAAAAAGGTTTTAATGAGTCTTCATCTGCTTCAGGCATCTTAAGTTTTGTTCTTGCTAGAAGTTGCAGAAGGCCAGAGAAGAGACAGAAGACTTAATGAAAAGGGTAGAAATACTAAGCTCTGTCCTGTCAGAATTTTATTTTATAGCTTACAGTTTAAAACCAAAACCACCCCCCAAAACTCCAACACAACCAGCCAACTCCCTTTGTTTCTTGCCAAACCAGTGATTTTGCACATTCACTAATCTTCATGCTGTCCTTCAGAAAGAAATTATTTACCAACTAAAACTAGAATAAATGGTTATTATTAAAGTGTTTCACATTATAGAGGTGGAAAGGTAGAATAGAAGTGTGCACTAGGAACCAAAAGGTATCTTGTTACATCATCGTATTTTGTAACTAAGAGTTGGGACTACCAGATTCCACATACTCGCATGATACTCACGTAATGTACAGTTAGGAGAGTGACTTGACAAATGCTGCCACTTGCTGGCAGGCAGAGGGAAAGGATTCTTTTCACCAAAGCACAGACCCAGAAAGAGACAGGTATTTTTAGAAGGGGCAGGAAGAATTGTGTTGAAGCACTCACTCCTTCGGCCGAGACAAGAGCAGACAGTCATTGAAAAGATGTAGGTAGATGGGACGGGTGGTGACTTTCCATTTTGGACTCAGGGTGCTGAAGTCCAGTGCTGTCAACTCACCACACTTTACAAGTCGCCTTGACTGTGAGATGAGTGGGAATATCTGTATGACAGAAACAAACATTGTCAAGCATGTACAAAGAAATCAGTATCCAAGAGGTTTGGATTTGCGTTTTCATCTTTCTGTAGAGGAAGTGTGCTTTCATCTGTCCAGCTGGACAGGTGTACATCACAGTAGGCACCTTTAGCTGAAGGCTGACACAAATGAGTGGGCAAGGGAAGCAATGATGAAGAGCTGACCTGTGACCAGGTCATGTGAAGAGCACCAGTTACTTTGTGAGGAAAGAGAGAAAATACATTAGGCTACAGCAAGGCCCAGGGAATGGACAAGCTCACCTTGCACTCAAATTCAATCTTCTGGCTGAGGTAGATCAGCTCTTCAGTGCTCTTCATGCGCTGGACATTTTCATTGCAATCCTTGATGAGCTGCAGTGGAAAACAGATGATCAGTGAGGTGGGAGCAGAACTGCCTGGTAGGATCAGTACTACTTCAAGGAGCCCCTCAAGAGTCAGTGTATGTGACAACTTCTTAGGCATCCTCCTGCAAAAAGAAGTATTTTTGCAGGCAAGCATACTAAACTTCTTTATATGTACAGTGATCATCCTTCTTTCTTAAAGAAGGTATTCTTTAGATGAAGTCTCTGTGATAAGTATTTAACTTTGGGATACTGGGAGAAAGACTAGACATCTCTCTCAAGTGACAAAGATTGAATTGCTTGTCATTTGGAAGCAGCTCTTATTAGATGCTCCACTGTAAACACAGGAAGCTGATGAGATAAACGTCAACCCCACCTTTCCACAACCCAGAGCTTGTTGCCAGTACCTGTGAGGACAGGACACAATGAAACAGAGGCACTTCAGCCTGTAAGCTGCCTGTATAGCCGCCTGAGGCGATACAGGGCAGCTGCATAACAGTGTCAACAGAGGTAACAGTGGCTTGAAGGCAGCTGGAACCTAAAGATTTCAGTGTATGACATCTTGCCCACCCACCTCAGGCTGCAGTCCTAAGAGCTTTAAGGAGGTATGCATCATGTTGAACTGGTCTTTATGTTTGTGGTGGAGAATAGGGGAGAGATTATAAGGAATGGAGTGACACTCCAAGAAGGTCAAATAATCACCAGACAGAACAGGAGCTAGCTAAGAACAAGTCCACCTTATGCTGCTGTACAAATTTTAAGCAACAAGTTGTCCCAGAAGACTTTAAGTCTTGTCTCTGTAATAAACAGGACAGAGATAAGGGATGCAACAGAGTAATGTTTTGCCATGCTTTTTATTTTTAAGGCAAGGTTTTTTGCAGGGGCTAGGGTGGGAGTTGAGACCAATCGAATTAGAGACAAATCGAGACAAATCTAATTAGAGACAAAGATAAGGAACACAAAGGGGGAATGGTGGTTAGGATACTGGCAAAAGCAAGTCCTAAAAAAAGTAGTTTGGTATCAGTGATGCCGGTTCAGTTGCATCCCAGCTGGCTCCTACTTTAGTGTTTTCTGCTCACACCTACCGCTGCACATGCAGGAGAGTCACATGAACATGCTAATTTGTTACTCGTGAGGATCAGTGACAAGGGCCCTCGACAAGGGTGAGGATCAATGAAAGGACTGGGCCACTTCAGTGCCCTGCAGCTACGTGATGCAACACAGCTGTAGAGAGCCACAGAATATCCTGAGTTGAAAGGGACCCCATGAGGATTGAGTCCAACTCCTGACTCCACACAGAGCAAACTACAAGTTAAACCATGTAGCTCAGAGCGTTGTCAAAACACTTCTTGAACACCGTCAGGCTTGCAGCCATGACCACTTTACTGGGGAGCTTGCTCCAGTGCTTGACCACCCTCTCAGTGAAGAATTTTTTCCTAATACTCAATCTGAACTTCTGACAGAACTTAAAGCCATTCCCTTGCATCCAGAGAGGAGATCAGCACTTCTCTCTCTGCTCCCCCTCATAAGGAAGTTGTAGACAGCAATGATGCCACCCCTCAGTCTCTAAGCTGAACAAACCTCGTATCCTCTGCCACTCCTTCTAAGTCTTGCCCTCTAGTCCTTTCACTACCTTTGTTGCCCTCCTTTGGACACATTCTAATATTTTTACATTCTTCTTATTTTGTGGAGCCCCAAATTACACAGACTCTTGAGGTGAGGCCCCACCAATGCAGAGTATCATGGGACAATCACTTCTTCAACCAGTTAGCTACACTGGGCTTAATGCACTCCAGTCTACAGTTGGCTCTTTTGGCTGCTAGGGCACATTGTTGACTTGTATTGAGGGTACCGTCAATCAAAACCCTGGATCCCTTTCTGCAGGGCTGTGGAACGGGTTGATGGCCTTACCTTTTCAAGTGCATCATAGGCCTGTGTTGCTTGCACTTCCTCCTCTGACCCAGGCCGAGTTCTCTTCAGGATATTCTGTGTAAGAAAAGATGTTTTTCATAATGCAGTCAGGGAAAGCTGGATATATGTATCTGGAAGGGGTAGGAGAAACGAGATGCCAAGATGCCAGCGTCAAGGGGAACTACAGCAGTGGTAGGTGATGAGATGTGGAGTTAACAAGGCCAGAAATTTGAAATGCAGAATGTCACTGATAAGCTGCACTGAACAGGGCATCCCTGAAAACCTAAACTATCATGTACAGGTTACATAGCATAGGAAGTAACCATTAATCCAGGAACAAACAGCCTTACACATAGAATTGTTCTTTGCCTGATACTCCTTCTCTCCTGTTAAAAATAGGCTCAAATAATCAAAAGGAAGAGTTTCATAGAAAGAGCTCAAAATTCATTAAGAACTTGCTGGTTTCCTGTCTGGAAGGCTCCTATTAGTCAACATTGCAGGGAAAGAGTAAAGACAGGCTGCCTTCCAGAGGGTAGTCAAGGAACCTTTGCTTTGTTTTCTTAGCAGGAAGCCAAAAAAGTTTAATAAAATGTAGATCAACATGTTCTGAAAAGACTCTCTAAATTATTTATTGGAGTACAACCGAAGCAGTGTTGCAACAAAGTCCTAACAAATACACAAACTGCATTGTCTCTCACAGGCTATCATATTCAACTCACGGTGCTGGTCTAATGCACAGCAGGTGTTTGTATGATGACAAATGGGTTTGCTTCCACAAAGGCATATTCACAATATATGCAACAGAGCGGCTTTAGAGCATCTTGCCAAACTTGTCAACACGAATGGCTGTGTGCAGTCCTTCCACCCAGTGCTTGGAGCTAGCTCGTATTTGTATGACTCTCAGACCTGAAGAAGGGCCAGCTTGAGAGAAACTACAGGAAAGCAGAGAATCACACAGTTACCTGTAGGAGGAGTTTGAGACGAGTGATGCGCTGGAAAGGAAGGATGAGGAAGGATTTCAGTGAGAGGCGCTGGCATACTGGATCACTTTCCAGTCTCTCCAGGACTTGCTGGAACCCTGCATTTCCATTTCTGTGGGGGTGGTAAAAAAAGACATACAGATGTCAGAACGAATACATAGTCTTCCTAGTATTAGATTTCAGTGAGTGGTGGAGTAGCCCCAATAGTCAGGTTTTGTCCCTGGGGCAAGAGATGTCAAGAAACTGCACCACTCTGCTGATGAAGAGCAAGTATAGACTTCTAACAGCTACAGGACGGCAGTACAACTGTTATTACATCTTTCTTTCCACAGTCCTCTGGAATAAAAGCCAGAATTAACATCTACATTTCGATTCCCCTTGATCAGTAGGGCACCTTTCACAGAGACATTGGTGGGTTTTATTATTCCCTTACACTGAATGGTCCAGCACCAGGGGCTGTGCTCAGGGTCTGGAAACAGCTGCTTCCCTTCCCTTGCAGCTCTGAAAGGAGCTGCCTTCCCCCAGAGTGTCCTAGACACAGCCACTGCCATCCAGCTTTCCATGTTGGGCACTAGCAGATAAAAGGCTAATGGTATGAGAGTGGCACCTGTCACCAAAACAGCCGATCCCATATCCTTGAAAAGATGGGGAAGAAGGTTGTAGGCCCAGCAGACACTGCCCTGGAAAGGTCCTCCAGGATATTATGTGTGTGGAACTGAGCCTTGCCTGAAACGATTACAAGACTAGATCTCTCCCAGTCAGCAGCACACAGAGATGCTGCCTGAACAGCCTGGGGGAACAACGTCTTCTTGAATCGCTGTAGTTTCACTGGAATTGGGTTGTTACAACAGAGAGCAGTGCAGAATTGGCAAGGAAACCCCGCTCAGGACTGTGCCCATGCCTGACTAATGCTCGGTTGAGCCACTGGGTACAGATGACACATTTCACACCACCACTCAGAGCAAGAAAGACCAACAGCGTTCTCTGGCCCCAGGATTTTCACAGTCCAGTTTTAAGGCTTACTTTACGTTTAAGCTTACTGATGGCAGCCATATTTTTCTTAATTACAGAATCACAGAATAGTTGAGATTGGAAGTTTCACTTGAAATTATCACTTCCTGGTTCTTAGTAGTCTGAAAATCACAGACTGAAAACCATTACCCAGGACTGTAATTTTTGCTCTCTTCAGTAGAGGGTAGACAGAGAGAACAGCTCTGTGGTGCAGAGGTGCAGCAAGGAAGTGAGAGAGGAGAACAGCGCAACAAATAAGAAAACTTACAGTAACCGCTGGAAGGTTTGCTCCTGATAGGTCTGGTTTGTTACATATGGTAGATACACCCTGCGGAATTCGGGGGCGTGTTTCAGAGCCACGTCACACACATGGAAGGTGAACATGTCCTCCTCAAATTTCTCCTCCAAGTCAAAAAGGAAACTGCAGCACATAGTTGCAATGCCATAAAAGGAGAGGGAAATATCGGTGTCATTTAGAAAAGCAGGAATGGCCTCAGTCCTCTAAAATCCCAACAGCCAACATATAAGCACAAGACAGCTCTTTACTTCTAGAGAGAGCATAATGCCTGTGCAATGACAATTTAGGGCTAGATATCAGCCAGGAAGAAGCAGGGGCAAAAGACCTCTGTTCTTGAGAGGCTGTACTTCTAAAGCACTGTAAGAAACAACTGAAAATTAAGAAATCACCAGAATAATCCTACTAGTAGAAATGGAAAAGGTAGCAGCAAACTACTAGCTTAGTGATATATGTAGCCAAGCCTCGCAGGAGAAAAGGAGAAAAGCAGAACAGAATCCTATAACATACAGGATTCCTTGCATGTGGGATCATGTCTACATTTTATGACTTATGCTCAATTGATTCACATTAGCTTCTGTCAAGTGATGGCTGTAACTTACTTCCCCACCAGCACCTTTTTTTTTTTCTTTTTTTTTGGGGGGGGAGGGGGGGGCGGTCAGGATTCATGCAGCTGCTTCTTTTGTCTTGGATTTGGCCGGAGCTGCATTTGGTTTGGGTTGAGGTCTAGTTAGTCAAGTTTAGTTGTAGTTGAAGCCAACAGCGCATGGCTACAGTAGCATTTTGAACATTTTCATCTCCTGCAATAAGCTCTGTACACAACTGCACCATAACATCTGGGACTTAGCACCAAGACTTACATTGCCCTGTCACCTAAAAAAGGCAGGTGTTCCTTTCAGGGCAGTGTTGGTAAGCAGTCACAAAGTGCTACGTGTGTGTATCCACTTGAAGGTCAGTGAACATGCAGAACAGGAGTGAGAGATGTTATTGACAGAAGTGATGGTCTGTGTCTGTGCTTCATGAAGGGTGTTAGTCCTGGAAGCAAAGGGCCACATCTCACCTAGCGCTGACGTCGCGTACATCATGAAGGCGGGAGAAAAGCCACTGACGCTCTTGATTGGTGAGCATTGCCTGGAGCTCTGCTGATCGCTGGAAGTGATCCACCGCCACATTTAAACTGCGCAGGTAGGAAGCCTCAGACATTATCAACTCAAACTTGGCCTTGAGAGGTGAAATAAGGGAGCACAGCATGAGTAAACTATGCAAGTCTGTGAGGAATCTTACAGAGAGAAGACGGGGCAAAGCAAGAAAACCTCCCAGTACATGATGGAAGTAGTGCATAATTACAGAACAGAGGCTTTAGGAATGAGAGGAGAGCTTGCCATTTTATACAGTCTTTCTTTAGAAGACAGAAGTGTGGTATGACTTGCAAGAAAAATAGTTACCTATTCTAATTTTACTTTTTATTCCCCCAACTCCATTTTCACTAGGTTCCCTGTTTTACATGCTCCCATAAAATTTCCAGCATCCGTATCACCCACTTCTTCTCCGTCATCATGTTTCTCATGGTGTTGTTTTTTGCCTCTTTGGGTCCTCCTATTTTCCTTACCTTACTCAGTTCCTCTCATTTTCCCTACCCAGTTTCCCTAGGTTCCATTTTGCTGAAGATATACCATCTTCCTGTTTCCTCTCAGCCCTGCAGCTCACACAGGTCGATTTGGTAAACTCATGTCCTGCCACAGGAACTACAAGTCACTGTGCTTTTAGTAGCATCTCTTGTAAACTTATACGTGGGAGAATGCTGGAAGTCTTCTACTTTAATATTCTCTTTTGCATTGAACATGCCCAAAATTCATTGTTCTACCTCACTTCAATTTCCCTATGTCTGTTTTCATGAAGTTACTATATGGTCCAGAGTCCACCCTTTGGTGCTCCTTTTCTCTACAACTCTGAACTTCACAAGCACTAGTACCACATCCCTATACTGCTTACATGGTTAGAGCTGACCTCTGCATTCAACCTGCATTCCCTCATCAGAATTTCTGCTCTTCACTGGGGACTCTTTCTTGACTACAGACCACCCATCTACCTTGTTACACTGGTCCATTACCTCTTGCAGCTTCTGCTCATCACGGGACATATTGAGTAGCATTCTGCTGCCCCGTATCATGGGGATGTCCTGCCAGAGGGACGCATTAGATGAGACTGACAGTCGTTGCAAATATGAGTCCTGGGGAGAAAGCACTTTCCTCCGTAGCCTTGGGGAGCTCGGGAAACTCGACTCTATATCCTCTGCAAAAGAATCCACTCTCTTCTGGCTTTGAATGGCTTTGTTCAGAACCACATCACTGTATTCCTGATACAGCAGTCTTGCTGTGAAGAGAGGCATATACATGAATACTTTCTATAGCATCTGCTTGCCCTCTGCTTCAGTCTGGAGAAAACTCTTGTTACTGTCTCAGATGAGGATAACCAAAGTACATTAGACCACATGCACCTGCTATAAACAAAGCTCACCAGCTGCCTGAGTGTACTGCAGGACTCTGGTTTCACTGCCTCCACTGAGCACCACTCTCTTAACGCTCCTTCCTTGCTACCACGTGGCAGGAGCTCACTTTGTGCTCACTGCAAGGGTGAGGGATGATGGAGGAGAGGGGTCTGCCACAGCACCTGAGGCAGAAGGCACTTACAGGAGTTGATCAGTTTGGAGTGCCGGCGTTTGAAGTTCTCCATTGCATCTGCAGGTTTCTTTTCTCTGTCAGGGAATAAGGATTTGGAAACAAAGAGTGAACAAAAAGCACAGTACTGGAAATGGCTTATCAAGATCTTAGTAACAGATCTGTCACAGCAAGGACCTCTCTTTCCAACAAGCTCAAGCTCCATATGCTGTACTTAGCAAAGAATAAAGTTTGGCTTAATGGAAACACTCTCCTAAAGGGACAGAAAGACTTCTGTTGCAATGGGGTCCTTTCCCAGAGGGCACAGACTGAAACACAGGCCTACATAATTTTATTATTGTTTCCTGCTCCTTATCATCATCTTTGGTCCCTTGGGAACAAAGGAGACCATGAGGTTTCTGTGCTACACAGGGATGGGGGCAAATTCTAAAGGGCCTTTGAGAGACTTACCGCAGTATAACTGTTTCTGAACTGACTGGTGGCTCCCTGTGTGCCTTGTGAGCTTCTTCCTCTGAAGGAACAGAAGGAACTTCTGCATGTAAGACAGAAAGTAAACACATAAGTCCGTTTTTAGAATCAAGCTGCAATCCAAATGATACACAGATACCATTTACCTATACCCCACCTGAATGGAGTACAGGTGCCATCCTGACCTTTATTTACAAGTCAGAAACATTCTGGTTTTAATAATCCTTGACACTACTTACACTTTACATCTGTTACTTAGCCACATTTGCTTTTCATACAAGGAAAAAAAGGGTGAGACTTTCAGCAATGACAGTAACTCTTAAGAGCTTCCCTCTCCAGTTGCCCAAGGGAAGACACTGCCTGTGGGCTCTGTTTGGTGCTGCCTTTCCCCTTTCAGCAACTTGGATCAACAGACCCAAAGTCACTAGTCATGTCTGAAAGTCTTACACTTTTCTTTTATGGATGTTGTGCCTTCAAAAACTCTCAGTGACTTCTGGGGCAGGAATGCTGGACATCAAAGTAAGTCACTCCTGTGAAGAGTGTTAGGAGGGACGCGGCCTGAGAATGAATGCTGTATTACAATTCTCACATTTATGTACTATGTGAGCATTCAGAAACTGCTGCTTGAGTCATCTGCTGTTTATGTAAAATGGGGGAATTGTGGACTTTCTTTTTTTTTTTCTGAGTGATTTAATTAAATAAGGTGTAAAGAAATTCTGTATAAAATTCATTGGAAGCTGGAGGAGGAAGAAAACCCAAAGACTGAGCTGCAAGTATGGGTCAGGGGAAAGACAGTACTGTTGCCTTGAACGTTTTAAAATTTGGAACCAAGAATTTACAGGTCACACACATGAACAAATCCTGATTCAAGTGCTGCCAAACCTTTTACGCCTCTCCACACTCCAATTCTTTTCCTCTATGCCAGAAATCCAGCATGTTGTGGAGCTTGGAAAATAAACTAAGTAAGAGCTAAGAAGAAACAAGTATGTTTAAAGCTCATGTAAGACATAATAAAGAACAGACATGCATCTTGACAGTAAGTGCTGTCTAAATGAGCTGCATTACAAAAGATGCATGTTTTCTATCTGTGACATCGGTGACTTATTTGGCTTTTATGCAAGCTAGGACCTTGAATTTGACAAATTTGCCTTCTTATCTGCTCTCAAAATCCTACATTCTCAGGAAGATCAGCTCTTTCAGAAGGTCAAATTGGGATCTAAAGGTGTCATCTGCAAAAGAAAGGGAGGTAGCAAATACAGAAGGAACTAAAAGATCCAGATGACTGAGGATGTTTTCCTTACCGCTTGGGAATGGGCTGCTACAAGTGCAGCAAAATGCAGCCATGCGATGGCAGCAGGAGGTGACGAGCAGAAGCCCTGAACTCAGCCCCACCAAGAAACTCATTCCTGCAGGTAGGGCAAAATAGCCCCTGTTACCAAGTAAGGGTGACAGATCGCTAAACATGGAGAAGGGACAAGAAGAGAAACTGGATGTGAAGTTGAGGTGTGAGGGGTCCGTGAAATGAGAGGAGCTCTCTGTTGCAGATGTTAGTGTGAAATGAGGGCACTGAGCCCCAGAGTGCTCCCTACTCAGAACAACCAGGATGTACTGGTTACAGGGCCGTAGGGAAGAGAGCTGGGAGGGGGGAGCTTGTGGCAGGACAGCAAGGGGGCTGCAGTGCTGGAGTGAGGAAGGCACGAGAGCAATGCTGAGCTCTCAGACCACATTGCCTATTTAATTTAATCCAGTGTTTCTGGTATCTACAGTAAATTTGATGGGAGAGACTCACCCTGCAAGATGTCTGGTGGTACTGACATCCTCTTCAGGCCCTGACGGTGCCAGTCCTTGCTTTTTACTCGGCGTTTAATTGGGTTTTCTGGATTGGCTGCTGGCTCCTGTGCAACTACCCTGATCGATTTTTTGTCTGGCCAACTTGATGATTTCTCCAAGGGTGAGTGTCTGGGCATTTCCTCCTTTGGCTGAGCTACCAAGTGGTGTTCTCCACCTTCTCCTTCCAGCCTTTGCCTGACCCTTCTCTCACTTTCTGTTTTCTCTGTGAATGCCAATGGAGCTTGGATGTTCTTTGATTCCACACCAAAGACACCTCCCTCTTGCTCCCATCGCAGCTCCCCTGAGATATCCTCCTCTTGGCAGGCCATTCTGGTGGTTGGTGGTGATGGAGGGCTGAGCTGGAGGAAATGGATTGGATTGGTGAATGCTAGCATTGGAGGTGGCTGTGCAGAGTCCCGGCTCTTGGAGTTTGTGGATGTTATCAGGCCTTCCAGCGAGGGCCAAGAAGGGTGGTCAGGTGAAGATTTTCCACATTGAATATCCATGTGCTGGTCTGCTGTTTCAAGGCTGGTGTCAGAGAAGCCAGCCGATGCTTCATTTCCAACAGCAGAAAAGCTTTTGGCCAACAAACTGACCCCTGAGTCATCAGAAGTCTCTGTATGGGTACCTGAGTCACTGAGATCCCACTCTCTAGTTACTGGAACAAGGTCATCTTTCTCTGCTACATCTTCTCTGTGAGAAGCAGAGGCCACAGTATTAGAATCAGACAGAGAGGCAGCAGTGCGTAGAGGATGGCTTATAGTAGGATGAGTGGCAAGTAACTTATTATCATACATACCACAGTCGAGATGTGGCCTGGAGTAGGGTACAGGAGCCAGCGGCTGGTAACTTTCAGGGGCTGGAGGTTGAGCAAGGTGATTTGCATTAAGTGCAGGGGCCTGAGTTTGCCTGGGGCTTTGGGCAAGGGAAGGAAGATGAGGAAGCTGTTTGGCATCAGGCTCAGACACCAGAGGTAGGCTTGAATGGGACACAGGGGACAGAGGTTGTTCTTGCTGGCTCATGGCAAAGACCATATCTTCTTCAGAGGGCCAGGTTAGGGTGCTCAGGACACTGGAGATTCTGGATCCAGGCTCTTTTTGGTTTAAACCACAGTCAGACTGATCAAATAAAGGCATTTCTTGTGCTTCATGATCCACAGGTACTCCCATTTCTTTTCCTTGGATAATGGCACTTTCTTCTGGGGGTTTTTGCTGAGTTGTCTCTGGGTGGTTCAGGGGAGTAGAAGTCCTGCCTGGTGGTTGGGGTGGTTCCAGAGGCCCTGCAACGACAGCCACAGTCCTCCTGTCCTCAGGAAGGCTCCTCTCTAGAGGAAGACGGCTTGGGTATATTACAGAGAAAGAAGATGGGCCACTAAGGTCTTCATGAAAGCCTTCCTCAGAAATAAGGAGTTCATGGGAAGTGTTGGTCTCCCCTGGATCAGTACTTACAATAGCAGTTTTCCTTGATGTTGGGTCCTGCACTTGTGCAGAAGCAGCTTGGTTGGCTGACTTCTCTACAGAGTCTAGCAGTTTGTTCAGGCTGGTGCCAGGACAGTCCCCAGGGGTCAAGGAGGCCATTCTGCTAGCACCCTCTTGCTGTGGGCCAGATGTTGAAGCCACAGAGGCGAGCTCTGGGGGTGAAGCTGGAATGAAGTCCTGAAGCTCAGCTTTTCCCAAATTTTCTGTAATGGGATGAGGATCTATAGGATCAGGTGGCTCCAAGTTCTTGGTACCTGAGGAAGGATGTAAAACAGAAGCCTCTGGGTTCTCTGCACTAGAAAGTGCTGCCACTCCTCCACGAAGAGGTGCACCTCTTTTATCAAGCCTCTGGACAGCCTTTCCATGCCCATCACTATGCTCATCCTCCCTGCCCAGTCTTGTCCTGTCATCCCAGTCAGCTTCTCCAATATCCTGACCACCAATGGAAAAGCGGCCAGAGTCTTCTAGGTCTTCTGCCTGGTCAGAGATATGGCATGTGTGTGGAGGCACCACTGGAGTTTCACCCACTGCATTCAGGTTATTTGAGGACAGAGAGCTAAGAGCGCGTGGCTGACATCCAGAACCTGCTTCTGTGGCATAAGCTTTCAGCAGTACATCCTCACCAGGATGCTGATCCACAGAGACAGGCTCCCTAGGAGGAAATGCTGATCCTGTTTGCTCAGCCAAAAAAACATTTTCCAAACCACACAAGTCCACATTATGTCTGAGAACAGAAGATAACTCTGACCTGGAAGTTGATGCCTCCAGACTGAGCTCTTCCATCTGCAATTGTTGTTCTTTCTCATTTAGTTCCTTGCTTTTCTGATCTTTGGGCTCCAAAGGTTTCCCCTCTTCCAGCAGATTCTGCAGTTTGCACTCTTTCTTCTCTTCTTCCTGCTGAAGTTCAGACACTGCCTCCTGTGCTGGTTCCTTATGCTGTGAAGTATTCATTTCCTCATTTTTTTTAGCAGTATCCTTTAATTGGAAGGCACTCTCTGCTTGAGAGGCAGGTCTGCTCTCTGTTTTTCTGTGGTCGTCTTCAAGATGAAGGCATTTAGAAGTGGATGAGTTTTCTTTAGGAACCGTTGCTGTTCCCTGGTCTTTGACCATACTGCTATTCCTTGTTTCACCAGCTGCGATGTTGCCTTCTGCTTGTAGTGAACTTATCTGGCTGTCATCTGCTAAGGTGGAAGACAACTGATAGGAAAAGGAAGACTCTATATTCCCTTCCAGACCCTGGAGTGCTCTTCTCCTTTCCTTAGCGTCTTCAGAAATGTGAGGTTTAGCCATATCATCTATTGCTTCCTCTGAGGTAGGCTGCTCATGAGTTGGTGCTGCCACTTTTTTGCTGCTTTGCTTCTGCTCTGCACCAGCATCAACCTCCTGCAAAGAATCCATGGAGAGGCTATCCAGAAATGGTTCAGCCTTATAATGCCCCTCTGAAACTGTTTTACACACCAAGAAGCACTTAGGTGTCTCTCTCTGAGAGGAAATGGCATCTGCCAAAGGGTATTTTGGATGTTGAGCCTGAGAGTCTGAGCCACAAAGTTCTGCCTGGCTCTGAGGAAACTCGGTGCTGAGGTCCACAGCCTGCAGGATGACACTGCCAGGGTCTGGCCCATCCTGGACTGTGCTGAGAGAAGAGTCCCGGTTGCTTTCCAGGTCAACCAGCTCTACTTGCTTAAGTTTCACAGAACAATCCAGTCCACCCTCCCTTAAAAGCATTTCTCCTTCCAATTCTGAGAGTCCCTTTTGAGGCTCTGCATCACCTTGCTCTTGTTCCAATCCTGCTGGCACGTTTTGCAGAGGGTTAGAGGGTCTGCCCAGCATCTCTGCTGCTTTCCCTGGAGCAGAAAAGCAGTCCTCAGGAGTGCTGAGCTCTGCTTCCTTTGCAGATTCAGACAGGCTGTTGCTCATTTCAGCTGATGTGTGAGGGGCATGATGCTCTCTTTCAACTGCTGTAGAATCCCAAACCTCCCCAGTGACGCTGCTGGCTTCTGGGGGAGTGGTACCTCCCTCACTGGTTTCTTCAGACTCCATCAGTGACACATCCTGCTAAAGAAAAATGCATTTTGCTGTTACTACTACAGAATGATACAGTGGATTTAATCAGTTTAAGAGACTTTTCAGAACAGGTACTAATGCAGCTGAGAAAAAAAAAAAAAAACAAAAAACCCCCCCAAAAAAACATACTCAGTGGGTGGTAAGAGTTGGGAAACAACTGAAAGTAAACAAAACACCCAGTGTAAGCTTGCAGTATGAGAGTAACACCAAAATAAATTGACTAGTGTCTTTTTAGTTTTATGTGCAAATCCAGAAAGTGACTTTGGTCAAAGAACCATTTATTATTATATTATTATTATTAGAGATTATCATCTCTAATAGCCACAATGCAACTTATGGAAAGTGCTGGCCATGGCTAGCTATCTCAAACCCGAAAGGGGATACCAGAAGGCATTCAGACAACAAGAAAATCATCAAAATCTCCATTTATTACACTGGTAGACAGGGCATGGTAGACAAATACTCATGGCCTCTTCTAGCTGCTAGCTGAGTTTTAAAGATCTCTGATTTCAACAGGTCCTTGCCTGTACTTCAGAGCTGAAGGCTGTCTTTACAAATCTCCGTATACATATGTGCAACACAGTGCCTTATTGCAACTGATCACAGGAATTGATTAACAAAAGAGCAATGTAAGAATTTGATTAACAGATAACTAGGACATGACACAAGACTTGAGATATTTGAAGGCTGCAAACCACATGGATTGAGAGGAGCACCTCTGGTGCCTGTGGAAGTGTCTACAGACTACAAAGAGAAACTGTATCATCATTTACTCTACTCTTGGGGGGCGGTAGGAAGTCATCTCAGGCTTGTTGGATGGTTTCCTAAAGGATATAATGGAATTTCTCATCCATTATTGCATTTGAAATTCAGACATGACAAAGCACTAGGGAATGTACATTTGGGAAATGTCTGCAAAACGGATGGTAGAATCTGATTCACTACTTTCATCTTTCTGGCTTCTACCTATCCCATGACCCACAATCCCTACCTTAAAAAGGCATGAGAAAGAGACAAATCTTAGTGGCTCTCCTCAGTTTTCCTCTGCCTCTGGGACACTTTCTTTAGTGTTCTAGCATGTCCTCCCCATTCCCTATCTCCTGCTTATCAGAAACGGTTTATAAATTACTGCTTCACATACACTGGGTACCCTCGCAGTCATACCACAGCTTGTAATTTAGCCCTAAAGGATCTCCTGCAATGTGTAGCCAGTCAGACTTCCCCCTGAATAAAGCTTCAGTGTTCTCTTCCTTTATCTGACCTTACAGATGTCTGTGTTTCCAGACATGAATGCATCATCCTGCATCTTTTGGTCAGAGAAACCATTCCACTTATCCTCCGGTAAAAGCTGGCTAGCTGTTTAGTGGTGAAAAAAGCCCCAAGGCCTGGCTCTGGACCATTCACAAAACTCATGCAAAAAAATTTCCCTTTTCTTGCTCAAAACTTAACAACCAAATCTATACACTTTTTCTTCCTCTGGCATTCTGAATTTCTCTACTATTTTAAGAACAGTATTTTTTCCAGAGTTTCAGCTGCTGTTGAGGGGGGGTGCATGTGTGACAATTTCAGCATGGGAGACTCACAAACAGAGAAAGTGTCTTCATGGAAAGAGAAATCTCTGAGATCAATGGTAATTTCCTTGTGCTGAAGTGGCTCTATAGTCACAAGTAACACTTCCTGATCCCACACAGAAAGTAAAAGCAATAAAGGTATGATTACATCTGGACTAATTGTCCCAGTTAACTCCACAGCCAAGCCATGCGTGACGTGAAAGCTGGTTTAGCTTATATTTTTCTTCATGTCACATGCAACTGAACACCTGCTCTGAAAGCAATAAGCCTATGCTCTGGAGTTAGAGCTGAAGCATTATATACACCTTAATTGTGAAGACTGTCATCATCTTACAGTTTTTTAAAAAAGCAGGGGAAAAAATGAGTTAACTCATCAGTTAACTTTGCTCCCAAGTATTTTTCCTCATGTAATTTTTTTTTATTTTTGTTTATATTGAAAAGATAATCTTACAATACTGGGCCACACGCACCCAAGCAGAAAGTAAGTAGTTGTAAACAGTTAATTACAATAAACACCATGTTTCAAAGAGGTATGTCCATTCCAAAAGTTCCCATGGGACTTTCTGCCACATTTTACTGCTATCAGCTAATAGTAAACTACTTTGGTGCTGCTAGACCATGTTTTGAAACTGTTGCACATGGGAAGGTACAGGACTGTCAGGAAGAAGCTCCAGCACAGAAAAAAAAACCAAACCAACCAAACAAAAAAACCCACCAAAACCCACCAAAACCCCAAGAGCTTGGCAGAGCCTAAGAAAAGAGCTGGGTCATACACTTGTAAGCAGCCACCTTGCCCAGGGCAGGATCAACTTCACTTACGCTGTCCCCAGTAGGTACATCTGTCCTTTCTTTAACAAAGTTCCATGATCACATCAGGTCACTCTTGTGCTACACTGCTCTTAGCTCTTCAGCTACCTAACGTTGAGTCTCTACTGCTAATGACTAGAAAAGCATTACTACTCACACCTAATACAGTTTTCAAACATGGGCTCCCCAGGAGCAGAGACACTGTTTAGGGGGACAGGTGGTCTAGGACACAAGCTAATGGCTAAGGAACATTTACTACTACTGAGGACAGGATGACCTATGAAGAAGGGTCTGAATAGCAAGATCCTCAAACTCAAGCCCACACTATGTGAGAGGAAGAAGAATTGTTGCTCACCGTGCTGTTACAGACGTATACAGCACAGATTTTCCTCTTATTAAGCTCAAGGACCCAGTTTCCACTTCCCTGGCTCTGTTGCAAGGGATTTGGACAGGTGAAAGGACAAGTTTAAAGCTGCATTTGGAGCAGTTCCATGATGATACTGGGAGACAGCATAGAGGGAGGTGCACAGGAGATCAACGCTGGAAGCTGCCAAGTGAGATTTGTCTCATCATATTACTGCCAGGTGTTTTGCACACCTCAGGGAAAGCAAGAGAGAAGCTTTGGGAAGTGAGGCAGGAGAAGGGACAAACTTTCTCCAGAGACAGTGGGGGAGGACTTAACTAGTCTGGGAAACAGTTAAGTTCCTGCTTGAAGACTGCTGCACTGTAATGAAAGAGGCAGATGCCTCTGCAATAAGGATTTCATGGAGATGGGAGAGGAAATAAAATAAACCTGACTATACCTGTATCCTCCACATACAGAGGAGCTACATACAAGAGCCTAGCAGTTACCAGAAGAGACTGCCTATGAGCACGGCCATGTTACGCTTCCACCTCAGGTCAGCTTGGTCCTCTTCCAGACGAAGGTCCAGGAGGCCCCCAGGAGCTGTGCTAGCCCAAGCAAACTTTCAATTAGCATTTGCAGTAAAGCAAATAACAGGACAGACACACAGGAGCCTATCTGACAACTGCCAGCTTCCAGCAGGCTACACAGACTCTCCCAGAAACCACCATTACCACTGCTGGGGCTTACTGATCTTTCACGTCTCTCTCGATCAGACGTTGAACTTGCCGTCACCCCTTCATATGCTCTTCTCCCAAGAGGGCCTGGAAATCCGGGACAGCAGTTCACATGCACCTGGCTTGTAGGTGACTCCGGGTCACCTACTGCAACTCACTGCAAGCTGGAACTGTGAGAGGGTGCAGCTGGCCCCATGCCAGCATGAAAAAAAATAAAAGGGGCAATGCTTGGTCATATGGTAGTACAGAGCACAAAATCTGAGAGGCGAAGGGTGCAGAGATACACAAAACAGGACAGCAGTGAAAGCACCAGTGGACAAAGCAATTCCTGCAATGATGCACTGCATCCACTCAGAGCTTTCCCAGATTCCAAAAGGCAAAGCGAATGTCATACTTCCTTCCAGTGTGGTTTAATCCACCACTTCTGGTTTTAAATAGCAAGTACCTCACCTCCCCCACCCCCCTCCAACAAACAAGAAAGGAGGAATAACAAGTGCTATCAAGCACAGACAAGCCCTTCAGCCAGCCAGGAACCAAGGCAGCACGGAGCGATGCGGAGCCCCGTGATCCTCCTGCTCCCAAACCGGGGCCAGCCCCAGCTTTCAGCACGGGGCCGGGGCCACCCGCAGCCCCCGCGAACAGGCTGGTGGGGGCGGGGGGCCCTGCCCTGTGCCCCCCCCCCCCCGCAGCCGGTGTACGGGAGGCTCTCCCTTGCCTCCCTGTCACCCCGGCAGCAGGCAGAAGCTCTGGCCGTGAGAGGAGAAGACCCCGCACACCCACCGCCCAGCGGCGCGGCCAAGGGCAGGTTTCCTTACGCCAGCAAAGGCTCTCCCAAGCAATCCATCACCTGGGCAGGTGTTCGTGCTGGCACAGCCACAGCCCAGTGTCGAAATGCCAAAGCTCGCTTTAAGTGCTGGCAGGAAAGAGCTCTGCGTAGGCTGTAACACCCACCCGAGGGGCAACGAGGCTGGCCTGAGCCCCCTCCCGCTATTTCAGCTTGGCTTTATCACCTCCATCACCCAGTTCAGATACACAGTAAAAGCAGCTGGGTAGGCAGGGGCTGGCTCGGAGCCTGCCGTTCTCCATACAAAATCCAGGGCTCACCGCGCCAGAGAGTCGTCACCAGAACTACCGTCTCTCCCCGGTTTGGTGAGACACTCTGGAAAGGGGTTGATGCAACTGCTCCAACACACAGCCTGCCCCACGACAAGTCTCACTTTTCATTTTTGGTTGAGCTACTCATGCCATGCTTAGGCCTGCTTTCTCAGCTGGATACCCCCTCCGCATGAGAGGTGCCTGCTCCACGTATTCCTCTGCAAAGAAACGATTACCAATATGCATGCATCACCCCTGGGCTGCTCTATCACCATACAGCCCACTGAGAGAGCTGAAGGAGTGGGGTCAAAAATCTTGAGCTCAGGAAGAGATTACACAGGGCACTAGAGATAAGACTTAAGGAGGGAAGTAATGTTACATGGAGACAGCTTTGAGGGTACAGAGAACAGACGGAGCTTGCTGAAGGAAAGAACATATCGAACAAGTAAAGCAATCTAAAAAAACTATGTGCCAAAATAACAGAGTCTACTGCTGTGCTAAATGGTCTACATGCTGTTAGTATCCTGGGAAGCAGGAGCTGCCTCAAGTGTTTTAGGCAGCAGAGGAGAAAAACCAAACCTGACAATAGTACCTGATCTGGAAAACGCATCTGAGCTGCTACTGAAGCTTGGGAAAAGTGAATGAGACTTCTCAGTCACACTGGTGCAGACAATTTGACTGAGATTTAACACTCCCAGTAGCATCTCACTAGCTTTCAGTCACGGTAGGCACACTCAAGATATATTGAGTCTATTAATTATCTAGTGATTCACTAATTGAGAAAAAAAAATACACCTTTCCTACATTCATTTCCATTTAAGTAGATTATACTACTTAATGCTAACAACAAAAAAACAAAAGCACCAAAGAAACGTAATTTTGGGTAGAACAAATTTTCACCTTGGAAACTCCTACTGAACATTTGCCAAACAAATCAAACGAAGATGTGGCTTGGATTGCACTTCCCAGAGGTGCAATAAAAATGATTCAGTCTTAAGATAAAATGAGGTCACCTGTATATCAAAACACCCGGTTCACTAAGCAGAGCTTAAGTTTTATGTTCATAAAAGCAATGGACAAGCCTTGATATCTGCATCCTTCTAGTATGGGAACAAACAAGAATGGTGTATGGTTCTCCATGCTGTAGCATAGTAGAGACTACTGACACTACTGAGCAGAAGAACCCCCGCAGTGAAAGCAAGGCACAGATTCACTGCACGTTGTTCTGCGCAGGTCCCTCTGCGAACTGTGGGGATGGAGAGATGACTGACAGAAACATCTGGGGCACAAAAGGAAGCAAGGATTTCTGAGATGTACACTATGATTTTTTTGATGCAGTGTTGGCAGCTAGCAGCATAGACATTCCTAGATAGCAGGTTTGCTATAAACTAGAGGAGTTCCCAGTTTCTCTTTGAACACAGTGAACGGGGACCCAGATAGGGGAGATTCTCCAGTTAGCAGCAGATATTTCATAGTCTCTTACTATGCTACAGAAGCGTGAGCCAGAATCCCACGCTGCTGTTTTTGAGTCTCAGATTAAAGAATGCTAATGTTCACACCAAACCATTTTGACAGATGCAAATGCTTAAAACATCAAAGGGCTTGGAAACAAGCTTGAAAGCTTGGCCTTGCCCAGACGGCACAGTGGAACCATTGCTGAGCACACTTGTCACATCACCCGTACCAGTCCTGAGCACAGTTAAGCTACAGACAGATAAGGATGAACAATACTCAGCAAACTGAACTGGAACAAACTGTCCTCCCCTGCAGAAGGGGCCTCCAAAGTTATCCTGTCTGATGTTCTTGGCAAACGCATAACCTCTTTCACAGCTGGATCAAGTTCTACCTTGAAAACTGTACAATTTCTTGCTGCCATTACTGATAGCTGTCAGGGCCCTACAGAAGATACAAATCTGGAACATTTTAGCAATATTGGACCACTGATAAGCTGTAAAGCAAAATACACCCAGCCATAGATACACTGGCAAAGTGCTGCTTTTGTATCAATAGGTAAAGCGTAACATCTGCAACCAAAGCAATTCCTAAAATACTAACTAAGCTGCATTTATGTGTCATACCATGCTAATGACTTCTATTAGCACAACTCCATCTGCCTAACAGCTATACCTACAGCAGAAACTTGTACTGTGTATCTGGCTTCAATATTGTTAGTACTATCAGCTGGAAATAGCAATAAAAAAATTGCTGGTATCAACATAGCATGAGATAACAACAATAAAAATTTTGAACGCATTTGTCCTCATTTTGAGCTTTCAGAATGCATGTTTTCAGCCTTGGCTCCCCATAGAGGTTTTAATTACCTTACGACTCCAGTAATAAGATTTATTTTAAAAAATGTGAAAAAAAATGTTATGAGACTTGTATCATAACCAAAAATACTTGCCAATACTGGCAGCTTTATACTGAAAACTGCAGCTAAAGAAGAAACAAAAAAAGGTCCATCCAAAAGGGATACACGGATGTGTGTGGGGAAAACAGATTTTGGTACAACTGTCTCCTAACCCAGCTTTTTGGGGAACAAGCCATTCTGTCCTGGAAATTTAATTGGTGTGCTTAGATTGAAGAAGCTAACAAGCACAATGAGACATGTTTTCTATTGGGAGCAAAAAGTATTAGATATAAATAAAATGTTATAAGGAATGTAAATGTGGGAAAGCACCAGCGAGGACCCCTTCCCTCTCCCCGTGGAAAAACAGCTTCACACACCCAAAGCCACAGGAATTGTGTGGGTGCTGAATAGGAAGGTACTAATGCAAACACATGGAAAACTTGTTGTTACTCATGGTGTAACGCCTGCACGGCCAACTGGCATAAGTTTATTGTGCACATCACAATATTTTCTGTTTTTCATCTAGTCCCACTTCCTAGAGTCATGTGGTTATGTGAGAATTTTGGCTTACAATTAAGAAAAATACATGTCTGGCCTTTAATGGGTGTGGAAAAGGCCTGAAAAACAAAGTATGGCTCAAAAATTAGATCTTGCTGTCTGGATTTATCTTAATGTTTTTAAGCCAAAATGTTAAGCCTTAACTTGTGACCAACAAGAGCAAGGGCAACTCCCCCCTTCCCCTTCTACCTGGTTACTATTTTTAAGCAGTCAGGACTGATGATACAGAACTTGTTCGCAGAATATTTAGACCTGATGCAGTGAGCTCCACAAGCTAACAGAAACTAAAAGACTGGCAAAGAAATATGCTGTGGTATTAAGCGGGTTAACAAAGATGAATAATCAAACTCATCAGGCCCAATTTCGGTATTTGCAGACATTCTGAAAAGTCATCTGTTTATGGTCCAGTCTTAAAAAGGTGTAGAGCTCCTTCAATTCCTTCTGCTGCTGCTGACCGTACAAACCATCCAACGCCATCCGGAATCAGGTCCTAATAAATCTTAAGACTTGACGTCACACCCTGAAATCCAAAACAGGTTAAGGCAATACACATCCAGGTTGCTCCTATCTTCACCCAGGTGCCAGGGCACACCTGACCATACATGAGCCAGTTCAGGGAGTTATCTAGTCAAAAAAAACCCCAAAAAACAAAAACAACAAACAAGCAAGCCAGAAGCAGAGAAATGTAAGCAGCCATAAAGGTGTGACACAGGAGAGGGAAAAAAAACCCCACCAATAAAGGTAAATAAGACAGGTCCCTGCAGTAGCCGTACATGCAGATGTACAAGCTGTAGTAGTAACTGCAAGGAGTGGACAGGAACAAGAGGCTGGGCATCGGGCCAGAGAGCGGGAAAGCAGAAACCTGGACTTAGACCTAAGTTATGGTGAAACCACACCCAGGATCTACAAGCAAGTCCCTGACGCTCGGGCGTAGGTGGCTTGCTGCGTGTGATTGCCGAGCACTTCAAACGCAGAAACAGGTGCACCCTCGCAGGCCCACGCAGAACAGCAGCAGCAGGGCAGGGAAATTTTACATGCTCACTACTGGCCCTCTGCTAGTAACATGCTTGCTACCTTTACAGGTCAGAAGCAGGCACTACGGGAAGGGGGACATTCTAATTGTATTTGCAACCATTTCCAAAGGAGCCATTATTTTATGGTTTAATCCTTGTCTCATTATTGCCACTGACTCTACGGTTCCCGTGAACCCAAATGCAGCTTTCTCTCCGCAGCAAAGGGTTAGGTCTAAGAGGACACAGCATGGCAGCCAGATGAAGTCGAAGGAGTCAGCCTCCCGTAAGCAACTCTGAAAACAAGTAACAACATGAAGGAGATGCTAGGGAAAGCCCTGGAAACCTCCTCAAACCCTCTGCAAAGTCTAGCATGGAAATACTCCCAATGGAGGGGGAGGGGAGGACATTTTTGCAACCCTGTCTTTCAGAATAAGCAGTGAAAAGTTGTATAAATCAGGGTTTTAAATGGTGTAACTGATACACATCAATCTTATGAAATGCTTTTTATAACTAGCTTCACCAATTACCACTACCTTATTTCAAAGTTTATAGTAGTAATTACAGCTCACAGATGCTGTAGTTAAGATTTAGCATTAGTTCCTAATGCTGTAATTAACACAGCGTATTATAAAAATTAAAAAAAAAAAAAAAAAAGTAGAGCCCTACAGGTACAACCTTAAAAAAAATTAAGAAATAGCACAACCAGATCAACAATACTGATACTCTCTGTTTCAGCAATATTTTCTCTGTCAACAGGCAAAAATTATGCCCACATAATTTCACACGCAGTACAGCTCCAAGTCTGTATTAATTTAAAGCATAGATTTTATAGCAGACTAGAAATAGTACATCATAGAAATGCTAGTGATAATTAAAATATTTTTTCCCATTTTAATAATTAAATTAGTTTCAATGCATAAGGAACAATTACAGATGTTTTAATCCTTCCTCTCATTTTCATTTTTCTGCATATGAATGAGAGGGCGGACTCTGCTTCCCACCACTACCCTTCAATATTTCCTAAAATAGTACTCCTTGATGGCTCCATGGCTCTTCAGATATTACCTGAGCAATTAAAATCCTGAGATTGCCCTTTGGCAATTCCTGAAGACATCGACTCCGACTCTTGACTGGCCTACGGCTTCCTTTTCCTCAACCCTGTGGCATATAAAACTACATCTCTCTTTCCCCTACCAGTTCCCAACCTATCAGATGGTTATGCAGAGGAGTAAAATAAGGTCTGTGTGCCTTAAATTCATCCCAAGCTCACGACTTCAGTGTGCTAGTGAGATAGAACATAAAGTAATTTAACTCCTAACACTCATCGTGACTAATAGTCTAATAAAGACCCGATACAATTTCCTTTACCTCTTTTATGACATGATCACAAAATAATGCCAGCTCCAGCTGAGGAATGCAGTCTTTGGTACACCCGCATCCCACCAACCCACGCAAGCGTGTATGCTATATTCTAAATGAAGTTGTGCATACTTTAGCATGAATGAGAAACTTCCCCTGGGAAGCTATCGGCACCAGTTAAATGTAATCTAAGACTCAGCTTGCTGTCTTTCCCATTACCTGCAACACGCTTTGATCAGTAGGGCATAAATAAACACATAAACATCCCACCTCTCCCAAGTTCAATGAGATACAGCAGGGTTCCTCCAGTTCAGCCTCATAGGCAGCTCTCAGTCATAACTTCCGACACTGTCCATCAAACTCACCCCAACAAGTTTGTTGGACTGGGCGCATAGCAAAATGCTTTGCTGGGCATAAAATAAATAATTAATAATTTAAAAACAGCATTACAGCCAACAGGAAAGAATACATTCTGGTATGATCACTGTATTTTGGGAAAGCTAAGACTAAGAGAGATGCTTGAAGGGGGAAGGATTGGGAGGGTACCAGGGAAGGGAGTGGGGGTGTCGGTGCACCATGTCCAAGAGGGAGGAAAGAGCCAGAGCTCTGCTTAGAGTTGTCTTCCCAAACACTCTCCTGTATGGAATAACGGGTCTTCATTCTTACCTCTGCCAGACTGATGTGCTTGAGGACCCCAGCTTTCAGCACAAATGTTTGCTGACTGTTACCGAACCCAGCACCCCACCCCTTCCACATGTGACAGCCAGCTGGCCGACACTTTACCAAACAGGCTGGGGCAGGGGCACAAGGTGCGCAACTTTTGCAAGTCCCTGGCGCAAGCGGGCAGAAGAACTGCAAGTAAGGCAGAGAGCTGAGGGCAAGACAAGCAAGGTCCCACCCTTGTGCAGGCTAAGTGAGAGGCTGAGGCAGTGGTCCTTGCCTAGGATGGCCAGAAAAGCAAGAAGGTTTAACAACCCAAGTCCAGCTACTGTTCTATGAGCAACATCTCTGCCTTGCTTGGTGGCAGATCCTACAGCACTGACAGCTGTATCTGGCTACAACTCACCGCCATGAGGGTGTTGAAGTGAAGAACACTCACACACATCTTCATGTGACAAATCTACTCTGCCACCCTTCGCAGAGCTTTACACAGGAGGTATGACACAGATCACGGTAGTTTGGCTCCCAAGACGCAATTGCATTAAAGAAGGTGCAATTACAGCTATACCCACAACAGGAGATACCAGCATTACTGCTCTTGTTACACACATGGGAAACACTCTGCACTCTGAACTTTTGGCTCTTCCTGCTCTACTACCATTTACCTTAAGAGTAGGAGATAAAGATGCACCCATAGGACTGCTGTTTTAGGCCCTGCCTCTACTAACAGCTACAGCTTATAAGCAGTTAAAACACAGCTGCAATCAGCTAGAAATTTCAAGCTAGTGGGTCCACGAAGGATAACTGTTATCATCAGTAACATAATACAGGCTGAAACAGAAACATGCATGTTAGGATACCAGGAGCTCTCCTTCCTTCAATTCCCCACTGCCGTCATTCATTAAAAGAAGGATTATAACTAGATGTTTTCAAGGCACCCAAGAACCGTGCCTTCATTCCCAGACCTCATCCAGCAGGATTGGCAGTTCCTAATTCTGGCAGTTTCCAGCAGTTTCTGCCCATCTGAGGGTCATCTGAGCAACTGAGGTAATACCAACCCCTCCTACCTCACATACTCTGAGGATTAGTCAGGGAGTGGCTGCTCAGTGCACTGAATATGCAAAGCCCTGTTATAAACTTTGTATCTGATTGCAACAAGCAAAGTCTTATTTAAGCAATCCCTCCACCAACAAAAATATATCAACTGCTCAGTCTGTTCTTTCATTCTGTGTCTTTTGCCTCTAAGCTCTTGAAGTTACAAACACATTACTAAGATACTTCCCTTTTGTGTTGCAGAATTGTTTAATACAAATAATAGACACATTTTTCACACAAAGTGGTGTCTGTAATTAGTTGTTTCAGCTCATTCTAGACTAGTGTTACTCTGGTATCATTCTTTTTGTACTGTAGGGATCTCACTGCCCAGTCAGTGAAAGCCCCCACCCCATAACCTCAAATATATCAGATATTCACAGTTGTCTATTTCTCATGGTGTCCACATTCAGATGAGAACCTTTCTGCAGTTCTACCCATTTTATGAGCATCAGATATTTCTTGCTACCTCTAAGCACAAAAATGTGTCTCTCTACCAAACCGTTCTTTAAAACCAAGTTGGTGTTTTCGCACATGCTTACCTCAACACTTCCGTATTTGACTCCTGCATCTGTCGGGTTTTTTTTTTTCCTTCCTTATATGCACTTTGTTTACTCTTTCCCATTGTCACAACCAAATATGATACAATGCCATCTTTAAATTAATCTTTCAAAGTCAACATTCTAGTAAAAAACACATTTCAGAGCAAATTTTCTTCCGTATTGCCTTTCTGAACTTGAGATTTCTCATGCGAGTTTTCATTGCACATGCAATACAGCACATCCCATCTTATTCTGTTCTTTTTTAAAGTCATTTTGTTATGAGTCAGAGTCAATTCATTTTTCCCCTTTTACACTCAGATGCCTATTTTCATGCCTTTGATATCGCTATTACACACTCAGCAGCTGAATAGGTAAAAATGATGCTGTGTACCAGATGAAGGAAAAACGGCTCTGGTACGTCTGATAACCCACTAGGCAACTCAGCTGTCATGATTTTATTATACACACAGCCACAGTTTTAGGCTGCTTTTTATGTCCCTGACCCTCCCCTTGTGACTGGTCAGAGCACACACCACAATGACATAACTGGCATGCCTAGCCTTGCTCTTCCAGGCTAAGGCACATTTCACTGCCCCAGCGTATGTCCCAATTGCTCAATTTCCTTTCCTTGCAGCTCTCTGAAACACAAAAGCTCAGTTTACTCACTGTGCAGGAGCTGAAAGATAAGGTGGACTGCATGAGCACTGTCAAAGGAAGACTGCCTTCCACATGGCACAGAACTCTGACCTAAATCAGCAGTGTTGACCCTGTGCCTACAGGAACACCTTACTGCTTCCCTTTCAGTGTCCCCACCACGTGCACTGAGAACATCCTCTCTTCCCAGCGGTGCCCAGGGATGAGGAAGAAAACAACAATACAGTAACATATTTCCCATAGTTCAACACAGCACCAACAGCAACTTGAGGGGTAAACCTGCCTCTCTCAATCACTTGCACATTTAGGAAAACATGTCATAACTCATCATTTGCTATAAAAATAGGGATACTCCTACTTCCCTCTGCCACCTCTCCACAGCATCCTCTCTTTGCCCCAAGGGTTGTTACAGCATAGAGTCTTGACTGGGTTGTGTGCTGTATTGCAGCCTTCTCAGTGCTACCCCCACTTCTCATCCTGAGCCTCTTCCTGCCTGTACCTGAAACATACTTTTCCAGGAGAAAACACTTTTCCTAGGGAGGGGTACAGAAGAGAGAGATAAGTGCATCATTCTAAAAACAGCCATAAGATACATCAGCTATATTATACTCAGACTCAAGCCTGAAATACCTCTCCATGTGCAAAAGGAGTTACAGAGAGGGGAAAAAAGAAAAAAAAAAAAATCAGTCTTTGAGACTTGAAGATGCTTTTCTAATAAGTACTTTTTTCTAGAACATCGGTATCAGT
>JAVJGJ010000057.1:11168952-11183972 GCA_035590215.1 Microhierax caerulescens
TCCGCCCGCCCGTCCGCCCGCCCGCCCGCCTGCCTGTGAGGGTTATGCCTTTTTTTTTTTTTTTTAATACATATATATTTCAACGGGGGAAGTAAGTGCGTCGGCCCTGGGTTTGGGGGGAAGCGGCGTTGCTCTGCTTCCAGGGCAAAAGCAGCGCGGCTGGGCACACCTGACCCACCGGTCCCAGGGACCACCGGTCCCAGGTTCCCGGACTGGCTGGAGAAACAGGGGCTTTTTATTCTTTTTAAAATGTTTTCCTCATTACCCGAGTCTCTGGTTTTCCCGCTCCTTAAGATCACTCCTTAACTTTGTATGCGTGAGCCTTCCCGCTTTGTGTTTCCTCCCAACAGGCTTTCCCTGGAAAGCTGCGGGTGGGTGTCGGGTGTCGGGAGCCATCCTGGCTACACGTGGCGGGGCTGTGCCTCTGCAGCAGCACACTCCGCAGACCCTCAGATTGCACCTGAGATTGTCAAATAAATGTAAATGAATTTAACACTTGAATTCGGAAGAAATTGAGCCAGATGCGGATGGAAAACTCTGTAGGCTTGTATTAAACATCTGAATCCACAGCTGCCGTTCGCAGGCATCCTGCCTCTCCTAGGTACGCAGGTCAGTATCCAGAGGAGCCCTCCCTGTAGTAAGGCTTTCTGTGGTTGCTGTGCTGAGCTCTGGACTGAAAAGGCACAGCATATCAGTTCCCAATAAAGCAAGTTCTGTTCCTGTCTGCCAGCTTGACTGTAGCGATAGGGGCACACGGTCTGTAGAGAGACATCCCCCACGCAGGAGAGTAGAAAAGAGCCTGGCAGAAAAAAAGGCATACATAAAGGGAAAGAAGAAAGGGGGAGGACAACTAGATACAAGACAACGTGTTCAGGAGTAGCAGGGAAAAGGAAAACACAGATGATTACTGTGATCATAAATAAAAGGGGCAAATTCAGAAGTTTTGGGGTTTTCATTCCACAACAAAATAAACAGAGTAGGTTGCTTTGTTCTCCACTGCTCTGGTTTTATTATTTGTGGCATAGATGCCTGGATTTGCTTAAAGGAGTACAGGAATTATGTGAGAATGCACTTTACCGTGGTATAGATCTTTGCTCACAAAGAATGCAAAGTGAGCAAAGAATTATGCTAGACAGGTGACTGAGGAAGGCATTACATATATTAATTTTCTGTCTCCTTAAATTGATATCCAGTGTCATCTTTTTGCTCAGTCTTTTTTTTCTAATCATTTCCTGAGGCTTGCAGGTGTGTATCCTCCAGAACGTACTCTGAAGAGTTCAGCAGAAGAGAGGAGGGAGCTTTACCCAACCACCGGAGAAACCCTGTAGCCTGCACCCAGGCAATCCTCAACCCTCCTTTCCCTGTATGACCAATGTGGGGTCTCCCAGGCAGGAAAATCCCCCTCATAAGCAGTATACTGATAGCTCTACCCAGGCAGTGACAAACCCATACTTGTGCTTACTACTGATTTCTGGTTCAATTAATGCATTCATTCATTTGTGTGGATCATAGTGGATCAGCTTCTGCAGTTGAGATTCCTATTCCACATCACTGCATTTACAGTCAATGGAGAGGAAAGGGATGTTATAAATTCCCACAAGCCAAGAGACTGGGGAAATCAACTCTGGATCATGTCTGTCTTGGGTTGGTGCTTAAACCTCTGGGACATTATATAAATAGGCAATACCTCTTTCTGCTGCATTTTATAAGATCCTAGCAGCTAGCAATGGGCTGGAGCTGGGCATCCTGACTGGAAGACAGCACTTCTGTCATCCAGAAAGGGGCAACATTGTCTAAGAAGGGCTTAACCTTCACCCCTCTCCTTGGCACCTCGAGCAGCTGCAGGGGCAGTTTTCTATTTGGTTTTGTGATTCATATCCTTGGGTACCTTGCTTTCCTTGCCTGTTGCACAGAGTGTGAGCGCCTAACTTTTCTTCATGCCTTACATAAGATGAAGTAGTGCTTGAAGTCATGATGTGCAGCTCTCAGTATCACGGTATCTATATCCTTCTGTGAGCCAAGCTCTCCTTCCCTAACTTGGGGGGAACTGGACCCCTAACTTCTATGTGTACCCATGCAAACTTACTGCAATGCCATTACGGTAATTCCGCCAGTGGTATGGAGGGACTGTCAATGAAGAGTAAGGGTGCTACAGAACTGCTGAGGCTGGCTGGCACTACTGGAGATCATCTAGCCCACCCCCTGGCTCAGAGTGGTGTCAGCTGGAGCAGCCTGCACAGGACTGTGTCTTGTTGGGCTTTTAATATCTCCATGGATGGAGACTCTGTAATCTCTCTGGGCAACCATGTTTGGTTTTGCCACCCTCCTGGTACAAGAAAGAACATTCTTGTGTTTAGAACATCTGCACATCACACTCAACGGTGTGAGCAAGAGAGGTCCTGTCCCATGCTGGGAATACTCCTCCTTTAGGAAAGTGAGCTACAGTGAGTCAATGTTTTTTAGCCAGTGGATCCCTCAGCACAGGGATCCTCTCCCAGCCAGTCGAGCACCAGCATTAGTGGGAAGCAGGTTAGAGAATAGCACAGAGCTGTCCCAGGTGGATCGGGCTTATGCTGCCTACCTCAGCCCACCAAATGCTGGGCTGCACCAACTGAGTATGCAGAGTGTTTCCTTCCCTCCAAAGAAACACACTGTGAAGAGGCCCATCAGTGCCAAGAGCAGGGTCCTGTACCCTGATGATCTCCTGCTTCCTGCAGTGCCCTGAACTATCTCAGCACACCACGACCTTGTCAGGCTGAGAGGCAGTTTGGACACCAACCTCCCACTCAGACATCCTCCTTGTAAACATCCCGTCCAGCTGAAGTCCTGTGCTGTCCCATCCTCACTGCCCCATAGCAGACATTATTCTGGGTTGAACTTCTATTATATGCAAAGGACGTGGTTCTAAACGTAAAGAGCCAGGCAGACAGCTGGACAGAACCTGGCAGTTTTAGTAACTCTTAGTTAAGCTGCTGACATGTCAGAAGTACTGCTGAAGAAGAGGGTCTGAGGGTCTTATTAAAATTAACTGAAATCATTTGCTTGAGCCTTCATTCCTCGGAAAACCAAATAACTTCCCTGGGCCTGTTCAACAGCTATACCTTCTTCCAAGAAGATGCAAACCAGTGTGTGTGGCAAGAAAAACCTTTTCCAGGAATGGAAAGAAACAGAACACTGAGCTTGGAAACTGAACCAAAGTAAGTTTATACAAGCAACAAGAAAAACACCCGTCCCCAATAAGTCAGGTCCTGGCTGTTCCCTTCATTTCCTCCGAGGCTTACTGTGAAAATCCAGCAGTAACGGTCCTTCTGAAATTCAGTCATCTCCTTTCCTGTACCTTATTTACAGCATGCTCTCAGCAGTTAGCAGAGTCTCAGCATCCAAGCACTGAATTTGCCCAGGTCTCTCTCCAGCATGCTGGGAGAAGTGCAGACCCTCCCAGAACTCGGCTCAGCTTTGGTACCACAGGTCCTGTGCTCTTCTTGGATTTGTAGGTGCTAACGCCTTGCTGAGCTACAGCAGATGCTGCAGTAAAAGAGGAAAAAATGTCAGATTTGCACAGTTCACTCACGTTTTTTGTTTAGATCTTGAACACAGCCTTACTGTTGACAGGGAATATATATTCCTATAACCATCCCATTGGATTCAGTTTGGTAGGGCAGAAAGGATGCAGTGGAATACTAAGCTGTTTCAGTGTGCAAACTGTCTCTCAGAGAGAGGGGTTTGAGGCTCCCCAGTTCAGATTAAGGTGTATCTCATGCTCTGAGTTGCCCACATGACAGCAGCTAGGAAGGAGCAGTGTTTTTAGCTTTTGTTTCTTTGTTTACTTATAGTAGTTCTTCATTTGTGGAAGTGAGCTTGGGCCTGTCTTAATCTGAAAATCTGCTTCAGTGACAGCCATGGTTGCAGGTACAATGGTGAAATCCTACTGTTGTCTGACAGAGCCATCATTTATCCCAGGCGTTCAAGAGCTTATGGACTTCACATAGACAAGTACTGATGTCTGGTATTTTGTCTGAAATTTGTTCCAGCATATGTCCAGCAATAAGTGCCTGTGGTAAAGGATTAGGAAAATGCATAACTGGGAAAGTCCTTCAGGTGATATGGCTAGAGATGCTTTCCTTTGTGAAACTAGTTACAAACCTGTATTGCTGACATAATCTGAGTTAGTAACAGTAGCTCCGAGACAAAACCCGGTATTGTCAAAGAGTGTGTAAACATGAGAAGAGCCTGAAATGGGCTTTCTCCATTTTGTTCTCACATGCTTTCTCTCCTGGGAATCCCAACTAGCCTGCAGCTAAAAAGTGACTTCGACACAACACTGTAGAATAAAACCAGAGCACAATCATCCACTTAAATTATATATCTTTATAATCCTTATTTAACCTCATCCATTTTTTTCATACAAAAAGCAGTAAGGACTTTTTGTCCAAATGGATACCTACATATGTGCCACACAGTGATAGTTTTATGTCAGGATGAACTATGTACCAGTTACCATGAAGGTCTACATTGGCAGGATGGATTAAGAAGGAATGGCCCATTTAGTGTGTTGTACAAAATTCTTCCGAAATAATAACAGTGGTCTTGCCTGATGTGCAAACCGAGCCAGTGTCCTAAATGAGCTGCTTGCTAAACCCCACTTTCTTACAGGGGCTGCCAGGAAAATTTAAACAAATGGACAAGACTTCAGACTGACAGTCAGAGGCAAAAGCTGCTGTTAGAGGCATGAGGGCGAGGGCTTGTCTGGAGAATCCCTGCCTGTCAGCTGTGTAAGGTGGCAAAAGCATATTTGTACTTGCACAGATCTATTTAGCCTGACATTGCTCAACAGTTCACTTGATTATAAGCCACTGCTTTTTCTAAAATGCAAGAAGGTGGTTCTTACTTTGTGGACACGGGCCTGGCAGAGGCCGATGGGCTTTCCCAGTTATAATCACAGCTGCAGCTCTTTCAGTGCAATCTGGACTGGCGTCAAGAAAAATGACTGCTGGTGCCCGGGCTTCAGAAAGGTGCAGGCTTCACACATGAAAATGCTGGTTGCCTTGACCTTTCCTGGGTTTGGTTGAATTGGAGCTAGGAATGGCCAGTCTCCAATAGCAAAAGCAGGCAAAATAGCCTCAGATATTAAACATCCTTTTGTTCAAGGTTAATAAAATATAAACTTCTTGCACAAGCAAGAAGGTCTTTTGAGTAATATTTGGGGGAAACAAGGAGCTACAACTAAACAGGGTATATTCTCTGAAGCAGTTACCCAACCTTTAATGATACTGTGGTCAAAGCAACCTGTTTCCTGCTCACCAATAATATTTGGCAACTCAGTGACTGTATTTGCAGTGAAATAATAGTAAGCTTTTACATTTTAAGGAAGATTTTCCTCAGCCAAAATTGCAAAATTTACATTTGATATACCTAATAAGACATCACACTCTTCCTGTTGAACATTCAGCTTTTCAAGTCTTATTCCCATCTGATTAATATATGGAGATCTATATGGAAATGTCCTGGCAGCTAAAACATGAGCTTGAGATACACTTTTTTTTTCCAAAATGTAGATCTTGAACTAGTGCAGGGAAAAGATGGTTTCTGACCAAGAACAGCAATGAGGGCGTTCCTTGGTACTTTGCATGCATTGAATGTCAGTATAGGTGTCTTTCACTGAGTAGGACTATTGCTTTAATTTGTGGCCTATTGTCCACACACATCAGGAGGTCCATGGACTACCTGAAGAGGATCCACAAAAGGTAACTAAGAAATACAAGGCAATATGTGTAAACAAGGAACCTAAAACAAAAAATGGATTAAAAAAATGGTGCTACATATTAAGATCCTTCCAAAAGGACAAAAACACATGGAGATAAAAGCATTTGTATTGAGGAATTATCAGTAGACAAAGAGAAAGATAGGAAGGCTTTTAATGGGTTTTGCCTCTACTCCATCATCAAAAGTGGTAAATGACGGTAATCCAGAATACACAACATTGGTCTATCCAGAAATACCACAAACAAATTTTGAAAAATACTAATGAAAGCTGGTTATGCAAACATTTCCAAGCAGCTGTTCTTTTACAGGAATTGACGTAGGCTATTTCTAGCTCAGTTACAATTTTAAGGAAATCTTTGGGCTTACGCTTTTTCTCCACTGAGATGCTACATGCATAACTCCAGTTACTGCTTGTTCCTGGCTGGTGCCTCTCAGACTGAAATCCTCTGCTGCAGCTCCCAGGGAGCCTTTAGGAGGCAGCTCTTGGTTTGCTGCAGCACTCTCAGTTTCTGTGTTTGTGATTCTGAATGCTGCAAGAGGAATGCAAAACCTGTTGTTTTTTTCTTTGATGATCTCAGATACATATGGCCTTCAAAGATCTGCGAGAACACCTGAGAACATTGTGGGCTGCAGTGCAGGGGAGCAGCAGCTTCCTAAGGATGTTTTAAAGTCTGGTCCAGGCAGTGAGACTGCTGCGATGCCTCTGCAGTTGTCTGAGTGGGATGCAGTTCTTAAAAGTCCCATCTTGAGTATTGCCACCCCTGAACAGGAGGCTAATTTGTTGACAGTTTTGCTCTTACATGCTCTTCTGGGGCTCCATCCAGAGCTCAGGCTACATGACTAATTCATAGCCTTGATATTTTAAAGGTACCATTTCTTCTCTTTACTCCTGCAGTACTCAATCCTATGGATGTTTAAAAATCAGATTCTCCCTGAAGACTGGCAGGATGGGTGGCCTGTGAACTTGGCCTTTTGGAATGGTGGAAGTCAGTGGAGATCAGCATCAGCAGACAAGCGAACGGAAATTTGCCAGTGTTGTGTCCAACTGTCCTTCCTGCATGGGCAGCAGCAGAGGGGCAGGGAGGGCAGGTGCATAGAAAATAACTGTTTGACTTAGATGCATCTAAAACCTTGTGCAAACCTGAACCAGAGTCCTAATCTTATGTCTTGGTGCAGTAAATTCTTTTCCACTCCACTCCATACATGCATCTCTCTTTCACATAACATGCAGATAATTGCTGGACTGGAGTCTCTTAACAGCCTTGTCCTTTACCTTGGCCTCACACACTAATATTCCCCCCCCCCCTTCTTTAGAAGCTGGAAAAGGCCTAAATAGAGAGGATTGGTGACATAGCTATTATCTCCTTTTCCCAGAAGGCTACTGGGACTCTTAAAATACTTGCACTCCATTTGCCAAGGAAAGAACTCAAGCAGAGTCTTCCTCTGTACTTTTCTCATATGTATGGGTGTTCGTAGCAATAACTTAAGTTAGGGGTGTGTGCATGACACTCAAAGCCCTCTGTATAAAGGATGCTGACAACAAATAAATTGATTCACTACCAGAATAACTAAAAACTTCATTTGTCCTTTCTGTTCTCTTCAGATTCAGGTAGGCCAGTTATCCTTTGGTATATCCTGCTCAACTGTGAGCTTTAATAAGAAATTACTGTAAGGAACAGGTGGAATATGGACAAAGTCACACCATGACAGGCAAATTCTAGTTCAGAGCTGCTCAAACAGTGAACCGAAGTTAGGACCTCAGGAAAATTGAGCGTGAAGAGCAAAAATGAAAGGAGAAGCATGCTGCCTTCGAGGGGCTTGCCAAATAGTCCTCTGGTTCAACCTGAAAGGGAGGATCTTGCTGTGTAGGAGCTGGATACAGAAAGCGCTGCACACAGGTGTGCAGGTTTTTACCCATGCAGGCAAACTGCAGCACCTCAGCATGTGCAGCACAGGTGGGAGGATGACATTCAGAAGCCTTCACCTGTGCTCAAATCAACAGTGCTGCCTCTGCCCCAACCCTATCCTGCCCATCCCTGCTCACTTGGAAACCACTGTGCTAGGAAGCTACTTCTTCCTAGCTGAGATCCTCATATGATAATGTCCATCTAAGTGTTGTTGCTCGTGGTATAGGTCAGCAGTAATGACTCAGATCAGCCCTTCATTTTCCTTCCTCTTGTTGGCTAGACACAAAATCCAGCCCACAAGAAAATTAATCTGTCCCGTGCCCCAGTGAAGGTGATTCCCTGTTAATTAACAAATCACATACAAAAGTCCCTGGCTTATATTAAGAGATTCTTGAATGGCTGTGAAATCAAGCATGTAAAAGCCCAGAAATTCAGAATTCTCCCTGCAACCTGGATGTAGGGTTTGGGGTTTTGTTTTGGCTTTTTTGGCGGATGTAATTACACATAACAGTGTGACTTTAAATGAGATAAACATAGTCATTTTTCATCAGCTTAGTTTTTGCAGGGGAGGACAAAGAATGCTGAAATGTGCCTTCCTCCACGTTCAGTGCCTGCATGAGAGGAGTCCTTGCATGAGGTGGAGCTCTCCAAGGCTCTATGTGTAATAACGTAGTGCCCTCTGTTGGGAAGCTGCTCCTGGCTGCGTCCAGGTGAGGGAACATCAACACAAACACAATACTGTTGCACGTGCTCCTGTACACTGATGAAGTCTGTGCCGTGTCACACCAGCAAGTTTAAAAATCAACTCGCCTTTTCCTCCCTCAGATATTTTTTGCTAGGCTCAAGCAAGCAGTCGCCCTAATGACATACTATTAAGGCTTTCTGTGAGAGTGTTCAAGAATGATCTACTGTTTGACTACAGTTTCAGCTTTTAAAAAGTAAAATCTTTGTGATTTTAACCACGGAAGGAGACGAAAGCCCTTTGTTCAGCTCAAGGCACGCGAGCCAAGCTGGCTGTCATCAGCAGGGAGATGTGTGGGGCTGCAGACTGGCTGCTTACTCCAGGTCTGCAGATGGTGGAGATCAGCTTTAGCCCAGAGAAACAGTCCCTAGTCTGTGCCTGGACAGAGAGGGGTTGCTGGGCACAGGAAGCAAATCCTACTGCTTGGGATACCCTCTCCTGTAGTGCAACAGTTATTTCTCCCATTCCTAACAGCAACAGGAGAAACCCCTCTCCTCTGAGCTTTGCCTGATCCCTCTTCTTCCCCTACCCTGTAGAAGCAGGGCAAAGGTTGGCCCTTTATCTTCCACCCCACCCTGCCATCTTCAACATCCAGTCTTAACCATACATCATCAAACCCTCACTCTCCTCCAAAAATTGCAATAATGTTAATACTATGGTTCTCCAAAACACCTGCATCGTGTTGGCCCAGGATAATGTAACTTGACAGGGTCTACCTGGAGAGTGCAGCCCTGGTCACAGACATCTTCTGTGGGTTTGGTCCCAAACCCTTATTGTAACCCAACTCTCACGTAGTTTTGGATCCTTAACAACAGTGACCTCGTTAGGCCTTGAAAATGCATGTTCTTTTCTGGCCCATGGTAATGCAAGCCCAAAACCCAGCTAGGCCACCCATGGTGGCTTTCCTGATGGCCCTCAATTTAACATGAATCTTATGATGGCCCATAGATTTAATAATAGGAAAGTGAGCACGTGTTCCTGAAATCACCTCTGCAATGTTGGCCTGTTTTGTACCAGGAGAAGATTTCCCATGCCCCTCACTCATGGAAAACGAAACCTTTCCCATATGATGGGTTGTAAAGATCGATGTGAGCTTACTGAGAAATATGACCATCCACACAGGGGTGGGGAACGCGTATTGTTTGTCTGGAGCTATGATGCTATTGTTGGAAGGGTAGACTGAAGCAGGATTGTTTCATATGAGCAAAGGCACATTTTTCATGAAGTAAGCTTTTGTCTGTAACACACAAAAAGGGCCTTTTTTGTGATTCACACTGTGTGATATTTTTAGTTTTCTTTGCATTTAATTAAGAATGGCACAAGAATAATGCTGCAAGTAAAACATAAAAGCAGAATGACCCTATAAAAGGAGTGGGTTTTCTACCTTAGAAAAAAGCTTTGCTACATTCCCTTCGAGGCTTAGACTGTCAACTGGCTGAGGCAGGAACCACATCCTTGTCCTGTGCTCACAGTGCATTTGTCACAGTGAGAGTTTCTTCTGTCTCTTCTGAAATTTTCACATCTCCTGGGACAAGTAAGTTGTAGTCCCCAAAACATCTGAGAGAATAAAGAAAAAAAGATCAAAGAGTTGTTTAAAGGTTAGCTTGTTACAACTGTTAAGTTGGTGGATATGAGATCTAGATGTTTGATTTCTGTCAAGGGACAGAAGGTGAGGGAAACAGACCCTTTAAGTCTTGTGTAGTCTAGGATCTGAAGTACTTACAGGCTACAGCTAACAGTGACTAATGAAGTGCAAATAATGATTCATAACTCTAGAATATGTTGCACTGTGCTTCACAGAACAAAACAAGCATAAAGTTACCTTCTTTGTTGGGCAGGTGCTTCAGATGCCCATGTTAACTACCAACACAGCACCCAGATAGCTCTCAATACCCCAAAGATGCTGTTTGCTGTCCTGCTGACTCCATTCACCCTGCTCCTTTTTTTACTTCTCTTTCTCTCTCACCGCTTCAAGGTTCCCCCTTCTGTAGACTTCCTCCTCCTCCTTCATTAGCAATTGTCACAAAACCAACAGGACCTCCCAGGCTCCATCATCTTACTAGGGTACTCATGTCTGACTGTTACCCTGCTGCACTGGAGCATTGTCAGATTGTTCTCTATAGTGTTTGGGGTTGTGCCTCATATTCCCTGCAAGACTCCCAACAGTGTCTTGGATATCTTTGCCTTTATCCCATCTGTGGTGCAGGAGTGAATGCCTGCCCTGCAGGACTCACAGTGACCATGCTACATTCAGGTGTTGATTTCTTGCTGAGGTGGGTTCATTGATGCTGAGTAAGGGATGAATCCTGGCTCCAGCTCTTCCTACAAGGAGTACACAGATCACACTACTCTCTGGTGTGAACCAGGTGATGCTGGGTCAGGTCAGAATTCCCATCAAAACCCTTTCTGAAGTCACAGAACTTAAACTCTCCCATCTGGGCTCTCTGTTGGTGAGTGTAAAGGTCACAATGTGTCCATTTTCTTTCATATGAATTTTTAGATGATGGGTCTCCTTATTTTCATCTGGGCCAATGTCATCATCAGCTGGAATAGAGGGGGAGAAAAACCCAGCAGATATGAGTATTCCCCCAAACACCACATGAAGAACATTTATAAAAGTCAAATCCGTGAACCAATTCTTCAGTTGCAGAGTTTCTTGGTTGACAACTTGCAGCCTGGAATTCATGGTTTCTCCTCTTCCATCTGCCACCAGTTCTCTTACAGCCTTCATCATTATAGCTCTGTTTTATATAGTGCCTCTCACCAACAGGTGCATGCCACAGTCATACAAGTGGAGAGGACCGAGATGGTGAAGATGGTGGTGGGTGAAGAGATTTGCACAAAGCAGCCCATCAGGCCAGAAGCAGACATAAGAAGCAGACCTAAGAACCGGACACATAGTCCCAGAGTCCTTGACCAGTGTGCCTGCGTCTTTCTAGGCTGGTATATTCAACATAAAACAATGACAAATCCTACTCTACAGTCTGCTTTCCAAAGGCATGATGTCCTCAGTAGATAATATCTGCACGTGACTTTGAACACTCAAAATTATCTTTCAGTGCTAATGAAATAAGCTACCTGTAATATGTCAAGGTAGCTTATCCAGTTTGTAGATATGCTACCCCTGAAGTTCAGAGGTACCAGAGCTGGCTCTGAGAAGGCCTGTCTTATCCTCCTAGTGTTTATAAGTAGGAATATGCCTAGATTGTTTCAGGGCCAGCTTGGGTCTGGAAGCACATTCTGGAGAGCCCAAGCTAATGTGCCCTGACAGAGTCAGATGTTTCAGGGAACAACTGCAGAGGCACCTGGATGACCTGGGTCAGATCAGACCCAGCAAGGCTTATAAGCTGTGGATCAGCATCGTCACTGCTGACCCTGCACTGGTCCTGAGGCCAGAGCCTCAAGTACAACCTGCATCACACTCCCCAAAATTTCCATCTCCCAGAAGATCTTTTATCTTGTGTACTCGGCAGATGTGGGCTACCTATGTTTTCATGCAGCGCTGTGCCTGAACTCACAAGCCATGTGGATGTCAAAGCACTGGTGAGACAAGTGTCTCACCAAATCACTATAAGCCAGAGTCATGAAGCTCTATCAAGCCTGTTTATTCATTCCAGTGTCACTGCAGCGTATTTCCAAGCAGAGGAAATCATGTGGCAGTGTCAGGGTATTTTACATTTCTCTGCATGGGATGATCTGAGGAACACCTCTTAGTATTGTCCAGGGACTGCCAGCAAACTGCCCAGCCAGCACATAGCCCTAACCAGCTGTGCCATTAGCATTAGCTGGTTGGCTGGCCAAGCTCATTGGAGTTATTGGTAGTAGGGCCATTTGGGGGTGAAAGGCTGGACTGAACGCAGCATCTGATCAGATGATTAACATTAGACACCCATGCAGCATCTCAAGAAAACCTCCCTAACTTTAGGTAATGTAGTAATGTCCTTTAAGTAATGTCTTGAGGTACTGGAGTTAAGATGTCCCGATAGACCTAACATCTTCTGAGGGACTGGGAAAGTCTGCATGCCTCAGTATACTCTATATGTTGGGAGTATTCTGTTCTACGGTGGGTCCCAAAGAACCGTATGATCTGGGTTTTCTTCCAGTGCCTGAGGTATCCTATGGCCCCATAACCTCAGGTGATGAGAGGTGACTGTATAATCACGCTGTGAGATCAGCCCAGCCCACAAGCATTTCAGAAGGAACAGAAGTGCCCCAAAGAACACAGAAGTGGCCAGTGCCTCTCTGCAGGACACCACCCTGCAGGTCACTGCATGGTAGCATGAGGTAACAGGAGAAAGGTTGGCAGCAGGACAGAGGTGGGATGAGGTAACTTGTACGAGAGAAATAGTGCTAAAAGATCTTGCCAGCATTTACCTGCTCAAGAATTGCAAGCTGATTTCTTTGAGAGGAAAGATCAAAGTCTGCTATCCAAATTATAGTTTGAATGTAAATGCTTGCATTTGTAGTAGTAAAATTAGGGGGGTTTAAATTTTATCTTTTGAAAAGATCAGAGGGACTTTTGCTTTCCAAAAGCTGAGATATGGCATGGCAGTCCATCCTCTGCTGAGAGAGCACACTGACATTTGATTAAATTCTTACAACTTCTGGTGAAGTGGGTTTCACAACCTCCCTAAGTAATCTGTTCCAGCACTGCCTTACCCAGAGAAAGTTTTTGCAACATCTAGCCTTTTTCTTTTTTTCTTTCTTCTTTTCATTCCCGAAAATTAAGCCAATTAGATCTTATCTTTGTCCTTCCAGTAACGTAACCGCTGCCTTTCTTAATACCAACCTCTCATGCACTGCAACTGCATTACCGTGTCCTGCCCTCCTTCCAGCCTTCTCTAGACTCAACAAACCCAGTTCCCCTGCTTCTTCCCAGAGACTGTTTTCCAAACCTCTTATCGCCACAGATGTGCTCCCGTGCCCATGCCTCAGCCGGACCAGCCGGGCAGCCTGCGGTTCCCCCTGCCTGGTTTCAGTGGTGGCTTCTCACATCTCCCTGGCTGTGTGCTGCCGCCCCAAAGCCCCCAGCCCAGGCGCCCCTTCCCCAGCCCCGGTGGCCACCCCACACTGGGGCTGGGCTGCGGCACTTGCTGGGCCCAGTGACGGTGCTGCGTGGGCGCGGGGGCCCTGCCGGGCCAGGTGCTGGGAGCGCGGGTGCCAGGCCCCCGGGCCCTGCCGAGCGCAGGAACCGGCATGTGCAGTGCACTCCCCTCACCTCCCAGCCCTGCCAGGAAACTGGCGCCCTCGCTTCTTGGGGTTTGTCCTGAATTCACAGGTTCAGGAAAATCACCAGCTCTTTCCTCAGGTGCTCTCTGATCATAGGATCACAGAACGGTTTGGGTCAGAAGGGACCTTCAAAGATCGTCTAGTTCCAAACCCCCTTGCCACGGGCAGTGACAACTTCCACTAGGTCAGGTTCCTGAAAGCCCCATCCAGCCTGGCCCGGAACGCTTCCAGGCATGGGGCATCCACAGCTCTTCTGGGCAACCTGTGCCAGTGCCTCACCACCCTCATTGTAAAAAATTTCTTCATTGTGTCTCATCTAAACCTACCCTCTTTCAGTTTAAAACTGTTGCCCCTTGTCCTGTCACTATAGTGGCAAAAAGTCTCTCTCAGTCTTTCTTACAAGCCCACTTTAGATATTGAAAGGCCACAATAAGGTCTCCCTGAAGCCTTCTCCTTCTCCAGGCTGAACAACCACAACTCTCTCAGCCTTTCTTAACGGGAGAAGTTAATTACTGATTAATTTCTGGTAAGCTGTTTGGGAAATTCTCTTAGGAGGCAGAGGTCCCCACTTTCTATGGGAAGCAAGCATTCCAGGAGCTCCTAGAAAGGAAGGGCTTCCAAAAAACAGCTATAAGTCCTCTCTGCCATTTTAGGAGCACCAGCTTCCAGGCTCAGTTGGAGTTATCTATCCCCACATTTGGCTCTTGGACAGTCCTTGTATCAGCTACTTCATAGACAGTGGTGGAAATCCTGGTCATGTGCAGTGTTACACAACCAAATCCTTACAGTCTAAAGACCCCAAACAGCATATAGTTAGCTCATTATTACCAATATTCCCGTTAATAGTGTATTAGAAAAGTGGCACATTCTGCTGTTGATTATTTCAGCCTGAAGAAGAGAAGCTTATTAGTGCTCCCTCTTCCCAGCAGCCCTTTCCCCCCAAATCACCCTTATGTCCCTCCCACGTTCCCAACTGATTCAGTGCCCCTAAACCAAATATTTTGACCTGCTGCCTGGACAAGATATTACCTAAACTGACAAATAACATGGATAAGGGCCAGTCTCTGCCTGCTGATCCTCCCGTGAGGGTGCCAGTAAGAGTTCTCTGTGGTACCCAGCTGCTGATCTCTGGCTATAGGAGCAAGCTTGTCTTTGATTCCTCTACATGCACATTAAATTTGATTTAAATGAGCCACTTCATTCCTAAGTGGCTAATGGGGGACTGACAGTGCAATCAAATAGCCTTATTTTCTTAAGAAACTACAGAAAAAACCTCCATTAGCCTGCCAAAAGTACATCAAACTGAGATGCCATTACGTCCGATTGTCCGTGCAGCTATTTTGTCTACGCAACCTTTAGATCGATACCTGGCAGACAAA
>JAVJGJ010000057.1:11184072-11201343 GCA_035590215.1 Microhierax caerulescens
AATACGTTCTTTAATAAAGATCACAAACAGAGCTTTTGAACTGTCTTCTAATTTTCAAACTTCTGTCTCATTCTGAGTATATCTAAGTGGAAAGAAAATCTAGGGTGAGCAGACTGACACTGTACTCACAGGGAAGAGGGAGCAGGAAAATACTTTTTAATTCTCTTTTCCCACTTCATCCAAAACCTTTTGGTTCTTGGGAGGAGGAGTGGGACAGAAGAGCTCTGCCTGCTTGCTGCAGCAGCTCTCGTTGAAAGCTTTTCCTGAGAAAGCTGGAGAAGGCTGGGCAAGCAACCAAAGGCATGAGGCTTTTGCTCCCCTTCCATCAAGGACCTGCTTCTGCAGGATAGTTCCTGCAGAAACTGGGGTGCATTTGAGACAGGCAATCTGGGCGAAGGCTAAGGCTGGTTTTTGTCTGCCCGCATCTCAATAGTTGCTATATGGGTGTCTCCATCTGAGTTATGGTCTGGGCTTCCTTCACAGTCACTGGAGAGCAATGGACACTGTTAGACGGTGATTCATCGACATTTTTTGATGTCTACCTGAGAAGGAGGTGAATCATGCCCTAGAAATGCTTCTGAATATTTGAATAAGGGGCTTTTCTTCTTTTGTTTGATGATTTATTCTCAGTTTGTTCAATGCAAGATATCTTGCTTTTAATTCTTTTTTTTTTTTTTAATTCTTTTCATTTTTAATACAGAGTTAATCTTTGCTGAAGATTGTGATGTGCTGATAAGGTATCTTTCTTTGAGAGCTGGTGTTTCAAAAAATCAGCAGTTTCACTCCTGTGATTCTGTAGTTTGTCTTCTGGAAGGGATGTGTGGAACAGAAATGATGAAGTATTAAGACCAAAGAAGACAGAAGCCCAGAGGCGAAAAGGATGAGCAAGTCAGAATCCAAAACAATGTAGTCAGGAAACACAGATGATGCAGTTTCTGTTAAAAGCCGGTTTGTTCAATTAGAGGGGAAGGGAATTTGTGTATGCATAGCTGCAGGTTCATTAACTGTAGGAATCACAGTGTATATACAAAAAGGCAGATTAATTTATTGGATAGACTATCCAATATCATATTCATATATTGGATATTATACTATATACTATATAGGCATATACTGTTACAGATTTTATGTGTGTGTGTATGTACTGTTGTAGGGTCCAAATCTATGTGCATAAGATGGCAGAGGAGCTTGTCAGAGAAGGGTTTATGTATGGAAGGTGGAAAGTGGTGGAATAAATAATTTTTTTATTACACCCTATGATCCAGCCAGGTCTGCAGTTCTTAAGTTGCATTTCTAACCCTTCAGTATAGCTAAGAAAGCCTTGAAGATGGGACCAACTTCAGAAATGGTCCCCTAATGTAAAGATATCTGTCTGTAAAAGTTAAGGATGATTTTTTTCAGTTGTGTCAGTTTTTCTTCTAGACCCTTTCTGCACCAGAGCAGCACATGCAACGGGAGGCTGGCAGCCGCTGCATTTTGAAATAACCATGTAGGCTTGATGTGCTATTGCTCCTGCCCCTCTGTAGGTGTCAAGAGCTTGGTGTTGCTTTCTCTGTCTTCTTGCTTTCTTTCTTCTTGCTTATTCAGTCAGCATAGGATCATGCAAGGAGCAATGTGGGAAGTGGTTTAACTCAGAGGGACATAGGCCTGAGCTCCAATTCATGTTCCTACGTAAACATGGTTGTCTCCCAGACGTAGGCCAGGTTTAGAGGTTCTTCATCACAGACTTTTTATTCTCTCTATTGTATCTGCTTCCCCTTCCATTAAGCCCTTGTCAAGAGCTACTGATGAGCTGCATTCATTGTTATTTTTTATATGTATTTGTATGATAGCTATATTTTAAAGTATATATTGTATAGAATGTGGCTGTATAAAATGTGTTTATAATAAACTTTACTTGTGAAAAGGGTTATAGACTGAGGTATAAAGGGCATTTCGTTGGGTAGAAGACAGAACTTCATTTACAATGGATAAATGCATTGCTGTTGCTCAAACTAAGCAGCATGCAAGCTATTCATGGAATGGCATTCATCTTCAATAAATATTTTACATAATACATGCAAGTTATTCTCGGTATGGCATTCATTTTTAATAAACGTTTTATGTAATGCTGACCACTTGGGACTCCCAGGAACTAAAGATTTGATAACAGTGTGGTCTGTCATCTTTTCCTTGTTTTTGACCTCAGTGCTATAAAAGTGGTTGTAATATTTTTTTCTCAGTTCCAGACCCCCTGAAAATTTCCAGTGTATTGGTCAACTGCTATACAGTACATGCAAACCTATGAACAGATCTTTGCTTTTCTTTGTGATCTTTCATAGTTTCCTTAGTACTTGTTTTAACACACACACCCCTACACACACACACACCAAGTCAAAGGCTTTGAAAATTGAAAATTTGCAGTGTATTTGTGACAACTTCTATTTTGCAGCATATGGGATGCTATTTAAAAACAATATATTTGGAGGTGCTTTCCTTGTTGCAAGTACTGATGGCAAATCATCCTGGTCCCTTCACTAGTTCAAACATTAATTAAACACTTTGGGAAAAATAAGTGTCAGAAGCCTCATTATGAGGCTGTGGGGCCATTTATTGCCTGCGCTGACACTTAGCCTTTGCCGGAGGTAGGTGTGGGGCAGAGCAAGTTTTAGCCTGGAGGAGCAGAAGATATTTTGCGTACTGAGTCATGGTGTTAAATATGCTTTTTACAATTATTTACAGTGGAATTCATTGTAAGAATGAGTCAAGTCATTGGTGTTTAATTTGAAGTAGAGTTGTTAAACTTCAAATGACTATGCAAGAGATGGGTTGCTGTGATGACATCTATCATCCAGGGCTCTGTATTTCTTCTAGGCAAAGCATGTCCCTGTTGTTACACCTTTTCTTGTATTTCTTCTTGCTTATGTAGAAAACCTGTATGTGTAATAATTTGAAAATTGTAAAGGCTTTTAAAAATTCTTAAATAAAAATATTTATTTACAAAGAAATGTCTCAGTGTAAATATACATATCTGATTATAATACATATTACTATAAATATAAATGTATAAATATGGAATTAGAAAACAATGCAATAGTCCATTCCCAAATGTTTTATCTGTGAAAGGGGAAAGAGTATTCTGAACTGAGTTTTATGGTGGCTGGTTTTACAGTAGTATTATGTGCAACATTTCTCATTTATATTGTGGGGCAGAGGTGGGAACACTTTCTTCTGTTTTTAATTTTGTGTCTTAATGATATGGATAATTCACCGTGGTTTCTTTTGTATTTTTCTCAGTTGACTGTACCTAATGCAGTCAAGTAATGAAATATGTGTATTATGGTGGGTTGAGACTTTTGCAGTGTGAAATAGATCATCTGTATTTAAACTCTGACCTCTAGATTTCATAAAAATCTTTTTAGATCAGGTGTTACCCACAATGGTAATAATAATATGTAACATACAAAGCTGAGCTTTTACTCCTTCAACTATTGACTTTATAATTACAAAACTTTTTAAATAGTTGTTTCTAAGGGGTTTCTGCTTTCAGAAAAAGTCTGGATGGTTGTCTGCAAAGGGAAATGTGATATTTACAGCTGAAATGGAAGTTTATGTGCAAGGGCATCTTTTCCCTGTTGTTATTTATTATTTGGTTTAGGTAGCATTGATTTATCTAAATCTTGTACATGATTTATTAGTGAATGTTAACTACTCAGTAATCCTAGTTAAGTAGTACTGGCAGAAAAATTTAGACACAGTTCTTGAGCTCAGAATATAGTTTTATAAAGAGTACACATTGGGTCCATTTTAAATTAAATGACTTCTTATCCTATGAAGCTTCCTAGCCAGTTTTCTTCCCTTTCTATTTAATTCTTTTGGGTTGTTTTGGGTTTTTTCGCCCCTTGCTGCTTGTCAACCCTGGAAGTAATTCTGAGATCAAGAAAGCCAGTATTTGCACAACTTTTTTATTTCCTGTGGCTGTGTCCACAGTTTCAGAGACTGGGCTTTGCTGGTGCAAAACCGCAAACCTATCTCCTGCATAGTCTTTTGAAGTTTCACATGCTGTCTGGAAAACAGACCCAAATGCACTATGCAAACGAACATGATTTATGGTTGGACTCAATGATCTTAAAGGTCTTTTCCAGCCTAAATGATTCTATGATTTTATGATTCTCTGCTGGTTGGGGTGGGGGGTGAGGGGGTGGGTTTCCCCTTTGGTCTTAAAAATGCTCCCCACCCCAGTTCTGCTTTGGTAATCTAAACCTGGTAGAAAGTTACATTTTCTCTGCCAGGTACCAGATGAAGTTCCAGCTTTTGGCCCGTGCGGTACTGGAGGAGGCCACGCGAGAGGTACTGCAGCAAGGCCCTTGAGACCTCATCAGAAAGCTGTGGTACTGGTGGCTGGCACTGGAAGGAGTCTAGGCAAAAGTCCATATGCAACTCTAGCTAACCCATTAGACTTCAACTTTATTTTATGAGGGCTTCATTAGGTCTCCTGTAGTGATTCCAGAACACTCAGGAAAAGCTATAGAATGAGCCCACATAGTCATTAGAAGCCACGAAATACCTGTGTGAGTCAAAAAACCCTACCCAAGGAAGAGAAAATTCTTCATCTGCAATTTCTGAATGACTTCATATGAATGTGGGAGATCACTCGTTTGACCTTGGCATCCCTGAGAAAAGTCACGAGTCTCTGCAGTTTCTTTTAGACTAAGAAGATAGGTGCTGCAGCTGATAGGAGAGTCTGTGCTGGAAGATGACAGTCTGTAGGAAAATATGGTGAGCAGCATGCTGCGCACATACCAGCACAGCAAGGAACAAGGCTAGCTGCCACGTATTTCTGGCAACAGCCAATTTTTTTTTTTTTTTTTTAAGAACAGATACAGCCTTAGGCTAGTAAGGTGTGTTTTAAGTGTGACTCCTAATCGTGACTTTGTTTAAATCAAATTTCTTTTCAAATTTCTCAAATTTAAAATCTTTATTTCAAATTGGTAGGATACCTGAAGAGTTAAAACTAAACAGGGTTTTATTAGACCCAGTGCATTACCTAGGAAGACTTGTAGGATTCAGCCAGTCTGCTTTCTCCTGCAGGTAAATGAACTGATGGATCCTTCTCTGTGGCTTTAACAGCACCTGAACCTTTCAGAGGCCCTCCATGGAGGTGAATGAACATAATCAATTTCTTTCCTCTGGTCCGAAAGTAATTCTGGGCTTTGTCAGTCAGCCTGGTTCTTGGTACCGTTTTGCTCTCCTTTCTTTTTAGTATGTGCAACAGGGCGGCTGTGGCTCCAGGTTACAAATTCTTCTGTGGTTTAAGAGGTTCCCTTTTCCAGTTTCATCCCTTTCCTCATATCCCTCTGCCACCTACCACAGCTCACTGCCCCGTGTAACTGCCCTGTTGTGAAAGTTCTTTGTTGAAGAACTCGGGGAAGGAATGGATGCTAATGTTCTGTTGCTCGGAGGTAGGAAGGATTGGTTGGGGTTAGGTAAGGACAGAACCGCTTGCTGCCAGAGCGATTGCACCATAGAGTTCCACCTTCAGAAACACCGGTGTATGAAACAAAAAGATGCCTCATGCTTTCCCTTCTAATCCCATTTTATGCGTGCTAAATCCATAACAAATCACCTATAAAACAGGTGATCGCCTTGGATGCCTTTCACATTGGTGCCTGCAGTCAATCCAGACCCCAAACAATTGCCCTGCCACTTTTCTGCTTTGTCTTTGCTCTGGTTTCCCCCACATGCCTGCAACTGATCTTTTAGCACATTTCCCTGCTGGTTCTGCCCAGCCAAGCCGCACAGCAGCCAGTCCCCTGGCAAACATTCCTGCACCCTCAGCTACACCTGTGCTTCCTGCAAGACTACTCTCCCAAGAGACAGGCTACATTTCTAAAGAGATAACATGTCAATATTCCTCATAATTTTCTCATTATCTTCCTGAGAAACTTTTTTCTTGACATCAGATGAAATCAGGGATTTTTGCATATCCTTTTTTTCTGCAGTCTTGAAGTAAATGCTGTAGGAGGTCAGGTGTTTTGCTGAACCATTGTTGCTGTGGCATTTCTTCTTTGGCTGACAACTTTACATATTATTTTGGCTGGAATCTAGGCAGAAGTCATTACGATTGCATGAAATGGTGGTGAAACACTAGAAGAGGTTACCCAGAGAGGTGGTGGATACCCCATCCCTGGAAGCATTCAAGGTCAGGTTGAAGCAGGCTCTGAGCAACCTGATCTGGTGGAAGGTGTCCTTGCTTATTGCAGCGGGGTTGGACTAGATGGTCTTTAAAGGTCCCTTCCACCCCAAACCCTTCCATGATTCTAAAAATCCTTTCTGCACTTGAGCCTTTGGGTGGAGCAAAGTCATCCTCTGTGAATTTGTTCCTGCCCACAGCAGCAATTGCTCAGGCACCCTATAGGAGGGGCATGTCATATACCCTGGTAAGTGATTTTAATTGACTAAGTGGATTTTTTGTTTCTTAATAAAACCCTAGATTGGTGATTATACTTCCCATCTTTAAATTATGCTTCAGAACTACTGTCTTTTGGTAGTGGTCAGTATTTACCATGTGTCTCAGGCATGTTATTTGACCACTATATGATGTGTCAGCAGAGGCTGGCTAACTGGAATTTAAATGCTTTTTTTCTGTTGTGGGATTTTGATGTAGTATAATTAAATAGTACAGAATTAGCATCTTTGACCACAGAGCCCAGCTCTGGACACATGCTTAGGTTCAGGCAGCTTTTTATTTTTCCCCTCAACATTTTGCAGTGAAGTATCTTCCCTCCTTTTTTCTTTCAGTCTCTGCCTCTTTATTAATTAATAGCTTCTTAATTAAGCTTCTTGTATTTGTAAGAAATTTATCCTAAACTGTGTTTTCCCCTGGGAAATTAGCAGTGCAGCAACCCCTCCCATTCCTCTCTTTCCTCTTTCTCATTCTCTTTTCCACGCCCCTGGGATCTCCCATCCTACTGCAGCTCTGGCTGCTCTTCCTCCCCCCACCCCCCCCACCCCCCCCATCTCCTTAGCCAGGCCTGTGCAAGAGGAGGAACTTGGTCCTCCTGCTTCAGACAGTCTTCCTTGCTGGGGAGAGGAGGCTGCAGGGGACAGACGTCCAGGCATGGGACCTTCCTTTCCCTAATTAAGTTCCCACTGCTAGGTGCTGAGGATGTACCAGCTCTCTGGTTTTAACCCACTACTCTGAACACAAAGAGAAGATGCTTTTCCCACAGAAGGCAAGATAACTCCTGGGTAATGGTGCCCATAAACACAGGAGGAAATCAGCCCTGACCCCCCTTCCCTTTGCTGGCTGTCAGAGCACGCCACTGGGGAAGGACAAAAGGAAGCAGGGGAGAGCATCCCAGCAGCAAAAGCCTCAGGGAAGGAGACAGTGAAACCCAAAATCTGTCCATGTTACATCAAACCCCTTGTGCCAAGAAAAACTTTCAGGTCAGGGCAACACCACATGAGACAAAGCGAAGCTGCCACAGCTCAGCGAGGACTCTACTTTGTTTACCCAATCTGCAAGCGTGGAGGACTAGATGGAGGAAGGGAGCAGGAAGAGAGGCTGAAGCAGTCGGGGTTACCCTGAGTCCCCGGGCACAACCGTGAAACCACTGTTTTGCAAAGCAGAGAATGTGCCACTTGTTTTTTGTGCTGCAGCACTTAGAGCATTTCCAAGCAAAACACACGTTGCTTTAATATGCCAGCAGATCATCTCTAGAGCATTTTCTAAACACATTTTGCACACTTCTCATTAACTGCTCATGGGTGGTGTCCAGACTACTAAGATGGCAAACTTTGATCTCTGCAGGACTTGACATTTAACTGCGCAGGCTGGCAAAACTACAAGCAGATAAGAAGCTACAAAGGACCCTCACTACTATACGTACCAGCAGATCTGTTTAGGCTCTCTGCATTCAGCCTCCCTTGATCCACTACTGATAAAGGTGCAGCTGAACCAAGCATGATGCCATTTTGTTTCTGTGGCACAGAGTTGTGAAGTTCTCTAAGCCTTGTTTCTTGTATAAGGAGTAAGACAGGTGGCTGTAGAGAAGTTTAATGCTGCTGGGCATTTAAAGCAATAATTCATGATTGCGGTTTCCTGTTTGGTACCAGTGATGATTAATGAGTCCAAGCCTCTCCTCCCCTTCCCTCAAACAGTTTTTGCCTCTCATACTGACACAGCTGTTTGTGTGTCTGCGGAGTGGATTGAATCAGGAACTAATCCGGCTAAAAATAACCAAAGCTAGAGTGGGGGACTATTACTCTTCAGCCACTGAAACTTTCCAATCTGTATCATGAAGCAGTCGCACACACGGTTGCACTGGCACAGTGATCAGAGCACCGGAGTAAACAACCCCAAGGACACACAGAGGAGGGGATGAGGGACTCTCATGCTGCTTTTGGCGGAGAAGCAAGTGGAACCATAACTTCAGTGGGATACTACAAACCTGGAAGCTCCACTATTCAGTGGTACTTAGCAAGAGATGAGCACTGATACCAGCTGTGTAATATGCATTTGGAAAAAAAAAAAAAAAAGATTCATAAGCCTGTCCTCCTCTGGGAATATTTGTGTGCAAAAAAAGGTACATTTCTGTTTAATGCCTTTGTTCTACTTTCTCTTAACTCGCTGCTCCCCCAGGGTTGCTGTTTCACGCTGCAGATTGCACAGTGGCAATACCAACTTAAGGAGCTGCTGAGCTCTTTGGATGTTTGTTACCACCAGCCCCAGCCTGCAATTTTCCCTCACTTGTGCCAACCCTGCTGTTTGTGGAGCTGTGCTGAGCGCTGGCAGGGAAGCAATCCAAGTTAAAAATAACCGAGCGGGTGGCTGGAAATGGCAAGAGCTTCAGCCATCCGATGTAATCACAAATCGGTGAGACCTGTTCACAATTGCAGGAACTGATGAAAGCCCAGTCTCAGAGATACCTATTTACTACAAGAAATAGGAACTTTTCAGCCAGTTGAAGGAGCTTTGTGAATGAGTGAGGAGGCAGGAATCCTTCACCCATGTTCACAAGGGACAAGAGAGCAGACCTCATGGTGCACAGATGCCAGCACAAAATGCCTTCACACAAGCTTTACTTCAGTAGTACTTCACATGACAGTTTTACAACAAAAGCTAATGGCAGCATACACTGTTCAGCTGATGTATGTCATTTATTCTGTGGATTAGGGAGAAAGTTGCCATGATTTTTAAGTGCTGGAAGGATACCGCAGATATGGGGGCTACGCTAGTGCCAAGCAAGAGAACAGAAGAGTATTCTTCACAGACATGAATCTAATAGCTTCACGGTACAGAGTGACGTACCAATTTGTGGATGTATTCCAGAAGAACACCTCTTCTTCTCAACTCTAGAAAAACAATACCACCACTGTGATGCACCAACGCTAACCTATGTGATCACAGCAGAAGTGACATGATTTTCACCTACCCATAGGCTTGGAGGGGAACATGTGTAATTTGTCATTCTCCCTTGTGTTCCAAACCATGCCTGCGTTTCTTCTGGCTTCTCTCTTCAGTTCATGGTTCATGTCTCCTGGGTTGAGTATTTTTAAATACCCGTCATTTCCTTTTTTCTCCCCCTCCTACTTCTGACTTGGCACTTCACTGCTTCCCTCCCCAGGAATGCCCCTGCTGGGAGCTGGCTGGCTGCAGCACTGATGGCAAAGGAGCTGAAGCATCTTGAGCCTCAGAGCCTGAGGAATTTCAGGATCTTCTTAGGTTACATTTCTTGAGAAAGGAATTGATCCTTTCTTCACGTGCATTAGTGGCTCTGTACACACCGAGGTGGAAGATGCAGCTGAAGCCCACAGTGACATCAACACTAGCAGCTACATCACATATTATCCAAGTGAAAACCAGCACCTAAGGCTTAGGGCAGGATGTGGCTGCCCCAAGGCAGACTGAATGCTTTCAGACCAACCTCTGTGCTCAGAATAGGCCTGAGACATAATATCACTGTTGACGGTGCCAGGGAACTCCTTATATTTCAAGGGTCCTGAACAAGTACCATCATATTTTGCCATCTTCTTTCACCTTTCTAAAAACATGAGGACTCATGTTCAGTGATTGTAATCCTTCTTTGTCTAGACATAAGGGAGAATATTCTGTTCTGCTCCCCTGTCCCCTGCATTCCCATTATTGCTTCTCTTCTTGTGATAGTTGTTGAAAGATCTTCTCCCACCCCACCCCTAATAGAGCAGCTTGCGGTTCCTGTTTGACCATAGGTTCACATAAAGGTTTGGTCATCTGTCCAATGAATAGGGAAGATGTCTGCAATTTCTCTAATGCATACTACATGTAAACCATTTTCTTGTTTTGCTTGGTATTTCTGCCTTCCTGAAGGCATAGAGAGAAATCAAAGGTCAGCTGTTAAAGAAAGCAGACAAGAAAAGAAAGCAGTTGACCAGCAAAAAGGCATATTCTTCAGCAGAACAGCCAGGTGCAGAGCTGTGGGAAGCAACTTCCCAGGCCCTGTCCTAGAAAAGACCTTCAGCTAAGGCTGGGAAAAGGCATATTAAATGACACAGGCCTGTCAAGAGCTCTGCCTTTGGTAAAAGTGCATGTGTAAAGATGCATGTTCTATGTGATTTGGTGTAAGCAAGGAGAGACTGTCCTTTTGTGAGGGGAAACCTTGACAGAATAGGGACTGACAGAGAGAAGCCTCCTCTGTGGTTCTGTGCTTAAAGATGGGAGAGTGCAAACGCCTGAACCATAGCTAGGCTGAGTTCAGCAGTGTTGGCGTGAAGGTCAGCTTGAAGTAAAGATGAAACAGGCAATGGCCCAAAACAACCTATGACCAGCAGCAGGACAATTGCAAAAGCTCTGGAAAGCAAAAGAAAGAAGTCCAGATATGAGGGAGCAATTACTTGGGGGCTCTGGAGAATGGTGACCCTTTTCCCATGCAGCTGTTACCACCTCCGAATCACCTCATCTTTCCAGCAGCACCAGGACATCCAACTCCCCAGCCTTTCTTCCTAGCTGCTCATCCCATTTCATCCTCTTCTGCTTACCCTTTCCCTCACACGGTGGCTTTGTTCAACCATTCACCTTCACAATGCAAAATGCCTTGTGACACCTTTACTTTGGCTGTGTTGCCATTTTTAATAAAGTCATGCCCTTACCCCTACCCTTCACCCATGCCCAGGGCAGGGAGATAGTCTTGTGCAGGCCAGTTGTGCTTGCACTATTACCAGAGAAGCCTTTCCAAGGAAGCTTTGTCAGGGGTCAGACCAGCTGCATTTCAAAGCAGCTTACTTGGTCCGGCCTCCTGAGACTTGTTGCAAGTCCTGTGAGTAGCTTTGGTTTTTTGGAGGCAGGTTACTTCAGTCAGTTCCTTAGGGCTGTGCAGCCAAGGTTTGCTGTGGTGTAGTAGAGTTATTTTGAACTGCCCAGGCATATGGCTGCTCAGACAAGTCTCTTCTAAGCAATGCTGATCTTTACATCCAAGAGAGCTGTGCTTTGCAGGCTGCCAAAGGGAAGGAAACAAAGGGGTTTGCACATCTTTGCACGCTCTGCATCCATGAGGATGTTTGGACCTGGTATGGCCTGCTTTAACTGGTGGGTGCTTTCACTTACACTTGAAGAATTACTGTGCTCCGACCATCCTGTCCCACCCCCCGCACTGTGTCCCCCAAGCACAGAGTCAGCTCTCTGCAGCTACAGATACCTCCATAGCAAGCCTCAAAAAGAAAGAGCAAAATTCTGTTTCCCCTAGGAAGCTCCTGTGCTTGCTGGTTCTTAGGCTCACACAAATGAGTGTCCCAAGCAGGCCAGGCCTGTGAGAAAAAAATGACAGTTGTCAAAGTCCATCAGGACTGCACAAGAAGTGTTATCAGGTGGATTCATGTGTTTTCTACTAAGAAAGCCAACAAACACCTGAATGAGGAAAGGGACGGCTGAGCCATGATCAGCCTACTCGTGAGATGTATCAGGTTTGGCATGGAAAGGCTCAAGGCCCTTCAGAGTGTGGGACATGGGGTCACAAGCAGCAAAGCAGCAATGCATCTTCTGGCCTCTGTTTGCTCCATTTCCTGAAATAACTTGTATCTTCCTTTTTTTTGGAGGTGATGGCTCTTGCTATTGTGTCTCTGGCTATTCAGAACCAGTGTCGTTAGGGTAAAGGGGAAACAGGGCCAGGAAGAACAGTATGCTGTGCATCCAGAGGCATTTTTGTTTGCTGGTGTATTGTTTGCAGGTATGCTTTAGAGATTACACATAAAATACCTTTTACCATTTATTATACACACAAAATACACCTCTTGTCCAGGATCAAAAGAAATTTGTTTTCCCAATCATAAACAATGTAGCAGAGGAATGTAAAAGAAGCTGTATTTCAGTCATCGCTATTACACATATTTTTTCAGCAGGAGAACAGAAACCTGGATCCCATACAACCCAGGTGACAGAGCTGGGAAGATACCTCCTCAGAGCAGCTGCAGCTCTGCTAGAACCAGGTTCATCTACCAGCAGGACGGCGTGTCATTGCAGAATAAGGTCCTGCACTCTCTCATAAAGGAATGGTGAGCACCATGTGCCATCCTCTGGCTTTTCAGATTCACGCAGAAATGTCAGATGCAAATTAAGATGAATTCTAAGAATACCCCTCACCTCTGGATTCTTATTTGCATTGCACAGCAGCTGCGTTAAGTAAGTCATCCCTCTGTGAAGGACGATACATTATTTCCAAACCTGGTCCTGCCAGGGGCCAAGAAACTGATGCTCAGGAGGTCACTCTGGGGGGAAAGGAAGAAAAAAAACATGGGCTAACGAAGAACGCTAGGGTGAAAAATTTTATTTCAGAGACGTCATTCATCCATTTGTCTATCTCAGGTATTTCTAATGTGCCATCGTCTCACTGTAGTACCCAAGCACAATTAGCACAACAGGAATTTACAGTATTCTACAGAGCTCCCCAGCTGGTAGGAGGATCTGGGCACCAGCTGGTGACCACGGGTCTGGGATGGAGTGTGCTACAGATGGTCTGCTGGAATGATAGTAGCTAATTACCTTTTCCTTTTTCCAGTAGTCTCCCACCATGATCCTGGGCAGGAGACAGCTGGTAGAGAAGCCAGTGAGCTAGCTGCTGTGGAAGTAAACCTTCTGGTTCTTGAATTTTTGCACATGCCCGTACCTCTGTCTTCTGAATTTGACTCATGAATTTGCACTGCGCACAAAACAATTAAATTCCTGGAAGAAGAGGCACATACCCTGTAACTTCTGCAACAGCAAAGAAAGGGTGGTGCCCAGATTCTCCTCTCCAGCTAGATGATTACAAACAGTAAAGGGCAGACAGGCTCAGGGAAGTGAATTATTTCAGCCAAGTGACACTGAACAGAGAAAACTAGCAGTGGCTGTGGAAAGGAACTCCAGAAATGTGCTTACACTGATGAGCAATCCAATCCTAGCTGCTAAGATACTGCACTGGCAACGTGCTGCAAACCCTAAGGCCACTTTGATTTGGCATAAAGTTTTAAGTTCATAAAGATCATTAAGTTCATAAAGAAATAAATGCAAGTCAATCCTTTTGATTTATAGAGCACTGCTAAGTATACACAGAACTTCACAAAGCATGTAGGAAGGGAAAGAAATGCTCAAGAGGACTGCTGCAAAAGCATATTCAGAGGCAGCCTGCTTCTCAAACCAGAATCTCGATGTGAGGGTTTCCCTCTGAGTTGAGCTCAGCTATGTGCAGATGTGGGTTTGATTTCATTGATCTGCTACAGCAACTCTGTTCAGATAGCCAAAAGAAAAGTTGCGTTCACAAGATGCCTTTCCCTGGCAAACAGGGTTTCTTAGCCAAACAGTTTTAGTGCTGTAGATTACCTTTAGGAAAAGTAAACTGCAATGGGACAGACCCACATCAGTTCTACAGCTGGACTGCACCATAACCTCTGAATTTGGTTAAAAATGAGCCTACCAACTGAGAGCTGTAGTATTGCTTCTGAAAGTCTGCTAACAAATGAGAATCTTGATGCTTCTGGAATCATTCTGATGACCCTTAGTCACATTTCCAAACCACTTTCCAGAAGTGGAACTGAAATTGAGAAGTCATTGGTTTGAAGCTGTTCATAAAAAAATAATAAAAAAGCCACAAGCACAAAACTAAAAGCAAAAATGGGCATTTGCAAATGAAGGCTTTGGTTCCTGTGTAGACAAAGCCCACCCCATTTCTGAAAGCTCCTTCTACTTCCCTGAGCAGCTGCAAATAAAGGTGCCTTGTTCCTCTAGGAGCTGCAAACAATCTCATACTCTCCCTACAGCTCCTTTTTATTAAACTATAAGAAAATAATATTTTATCAGCAGTTAAGTGTCAAGAAGTGGCGTGGGGCTGGCAGAAAGGATCCCTGCAATCCCTTGGAGAGTAGCAAGGTCTGTAAGGCAAGCCATTCACAAGCATCCCTGGCCAACAGCTGCTCAGATCCATGGATCTTCTTAGCATCTTTATTTCCTTCATCTCTTCCCCACCACAGCTCTGGTCCTTTCACTGGTTTCAGTCTGCATTCCTTTTTCCAGAGACCTACTGAAGCCATGGAGCCAGTTGCAGGATTAGTAAGGTGCACTGCAAATCGGAAATCTTTTCTAAGCTCCAGCAGTGCTGGGTAAGAACACCAGCCGGTACTGCCACTAAAATGATCAGCAGCAAAACAGCCAAAAATATAAACAATGTAAAGTGTTGCACTGCAATTCCTTGTAGTTAAAACCACGAGGGGGGTACACCCTACAAATGCCACTGACGCGTACTAGTGTAAAACAAGGGGGAGAACACTACGCTGAATGACATTTAGAAGTCACTCCTTGCAACCACAGAGGCCACACATTTTTTATAGATATATAAATAAAACAACTCGATTCCAGATCTTATACACACACACACACAAAGTAATCAGTGTAAAACTGAATGTCCTGATATGAAAAATCAGATGTTTTGGTAAAAAAACTATTTCTCCCAGCTTGTTATTGAGAAATGCTAGGATATACAGTATGCTTAGCATTTTGAGAAGTACTGATATGGCATAGTTCGTACAGCCAACCATTTTGACTACTGCCATGGTGTGTGCACACATGATCACTCACATGAGTGTGAAGATACACACAGTATAAAAGCTAGTTCATATGCATGTGACTACATACATACAGATCTTATTCATACACACGCACACACGCTGGTCAAAATTGGACTTGAGAAATACTGGTATGGAATCAGGTCTGTCCTAGTACACTGTTGCTCTGTCCCATTTTGCAACTCTATCTGTGAACCCAAATTCTGTAGAATGTGGAGGCTACCAGTACAAACTCACAGGTGACCTCCACGCACCTGTCAAGTTGCGTACCATGGTTTTAGCAGCACAAGTATAATTATTTTTTTTTTAAAGCCTTCAGTTATGATAGTTTTCTACATCAGTTACCCACCAGTTCTGAGATTCCAGAACAGGCCATGCTCCTATCCTACAGCTCCCTCATTCCTTTCATCCAAGCAGCATTTGCAGAAAACCTTTGCAGGCATGCCCTCCTTCTCTGCTCAGGGTATGCCTACACATTCCTTTTACAAGCAGACTCAAGTGGTCTTTGCCTGTGCTTCATGTTGGCCCACACACTGTATACACATAACGCAGTCTCCAGCTTCTCGCCAGGACTTATTCAGCTTTAACCTTCGACTGCTGTATGAGACACAGAGCTGGCTTTGACCACAAGCATGGTGAGCTTCCACAGACCTGTGCGATATTATATAGGTCTCAACATTTCATCTGGCAGTGGGACAAAGCCCCTTAAGGACCTCATCTCCCGCCTCACTTTCCTTGACATGACTACATGTGCATACGTTGCATGACCAAGCAGGTTCTCATCATGTGACCTGACACTGTGTATTCTCTCCTGAGGCTCCCAGGCAGACAGACACCTCAGACAGGGAGGTGGGAGAAAACATCTGCACTTGTCCACGTGGCAGATGGCATCCAATCCTAGTACCAGGGAAAGAGGATGACAAGGCCTTGGGATGCAGAACTACCCATCACAACCACTACACACCTTCTATCTATGCCCAAAGTGCACTGGGAGGATGAGGTGACTGAAAAGGGCAACATGTGCCAAAGGCATTACCTGGGCCAGCAGCCCTGGCGTAGTCACACTCTTGTCCACCCCCTTGTCCCTTAGGCACATTTTGGACAGGCCTGGACCAGGAGTTCCATCCTAGATCACCCCCAAACCACAGCTAGCGATGCTGCCTACCACACATGCGCCCGCTGGTGTGAGACTAAGTAAGAGTTACGGCTGAAGCTCTTCCCACAGTGGGAGCACTTGAAAGGTTTCTCCCCAGTGTGGGTACGACGATGACGTATGAGGGTAGAGTTGTCACTGAAGCAGGTCCCACACTCGGCACACTTGTAGGGCTTCTCTCCAGTGTGTGTGCGACGGTGCTGGACAAGGTGCGAGCGCTGGCTGAAACTCTTCCCGCAGTCAGGGCACAAGTATGGCTTCTCACCTGTGTGGACACGCCGGTGAATGACCAGCTTCGAGCTCTCACTGAAGCACTTGTTGCAGTCAGCACACTTGTAGGGCTTCTCACCCGTGTGGAGCCGCTGGTGGGCAATGAGGTTGGAGCTGTCGCTGAAGCGCTTCCCGCACTGGGGGCACTTGTAGGGTTTCTCGCCTGTGTGAAAGTTTGCGTGGCGGAGCAGGCCTGAGTTCTGGTAGAAGTTCCTTCCACACTTGGCGCAGACATAAGGTCTCTCGCCCGTGTGGTTGCGCTGGTGCTGCACCAGGTGGGTGCTCTGGCTGAAGCTCTTCCCGCAGTCCTTACATTGGTATGGCCGCTCGCCCGTGTGGACGCGCTGGTGCTGGATGAGGTGGGAGCGGCGGCTGAAGCTCTTGCCACAGTCAGCACACATGTAGGGCTTCTCCCCAGTGTGGATCCTCTGGTGGCGGATCAGGTCGGAGCTGCGGTTGAAGCTTTGCCCGCACTCGATGCAGATGTAGGGCTTCTCTCCCATCAATGCTCGCTGGCGCACCACCGTCTCCTTACGCTTCCGGAAGCCGCAGCGAGAAGTTTTCTCCGGCCCCGTCTCTGGGGGGAAAAACTCTGGCCTTGGATGGGATGCTGCCCGGTCGCAGCTCGGCGGAGAGGCTTCCCTCAGGAAAAAGTCCGAAATGGCCCCAGGGGGCTCGGCTGCCTGCAGCCCATCTGGCTGGAGATCCCCCTCATTTTCGCTCATGCTCCCATCACCTGCCAGGACAGAAGGAGTGTCCAGACACCACCAGCGCGGCCCCCCGCGGCCCGCCCCCCCGCC
>JAVJGJ010000057.1:11202181-11226221 GCA_035590215.1 Microhierax caerulescens
GGCGCAGCTCGCCGCCGCTCCCGCTCCCCCCGGGGCTGTGCGGCCCGCCCCGCCGCGGCCTCTCCCTGCCGCTCGGCCCTGCCTGCTCCCGGGTGTGTGCCCTGCCCCGTGCCCTGGCGCCGTGCGGGGGCTGGGAAGGAGCAAGGAGAGCCTGGAGCGGGCTCGGCCGCACAGCAGGACCTGGGGGTGCCTAGAGCGAGGCGCGGGGCTGCAGCCCCTCGCTGGCGGTGCAGCCCCGGCGCTTGGTCGGGGCCGTCAGGCCGGTAGGGAGCAGCGCGCCGCGGGCCTCCTGCAGGGCTGGCCTGTGTCCGGCCCGTGTCCGGCCCGTGTCCGGCCTGTGCCGCGGCGGCCAGTACCTGCAGCGCTGACCGCGGCTTCGCCTCTGCTCTGCGGCCTTCCCTTACGCTGCCACCTTTTTCTGTGGCCTCAGATGTCGTGCTCACCCTGGTGTATCTTTGTGTCACGGCTGTCTGTTTCGTCCCTCATATTTCTTTACGCTGACTCCAGAATAAAGAGCAGGCTCTGGGGTGACCTTACTGTGGCCTTGCAATATATGAAGGGAGCTTATAAGAAAAGCTTTTTAGCAGGGTCTGTAGTGAAAGGACAAGGAACGATGGTTTTAAACTGCAAGAGGGTAGATTTGGATTGGACATAAGGAATAAGTGTTTTTATGATGAGAGTGGTGAGGCACTGGAACAGGTTGCCCAGAGAAGCTGTGGAGTGTTCAGGGTCAGGTTGGATGGGGCTGTGAGCCACCTGACCTAGTGAAGGATGCTCCTGGCCGCAGCAGGGCTAGATGATCTTTGAAGGTCCCTTCCAACCCAAACCATTCGATCTGAAAGGTGTGTGTGTGTCTCGTCTAGATAACAAGCGGCAGGACAAGAGGAAATGGCCCCAAGTCGCACCAGGGGAGGTTTATGGTGGATATTGGGAAACATATCTTCACTGCAAGGGTGGTCAAGCACTGGAACAGGCTGCCCAGGAAGGTGGTGGAATCACCATCTCTGAAGGTGTTTACAAACCACATGGTGGATTTGGCAGTCATGGGTTAACAATTGGACTCTGATCTTTAAGGTCTTTTCGAACCTAAATGATTCTATGATTCCCAAATTCCAGCACCTGGTGCATTCCCATACTGCTCTATAAATGAGGAACAGCGGCTGTTTTGGTGAAGGTAAACTCGGAGCGCATGGGAGAAAAATAAAAACATTTTGGATTTACCGAAAAGTAAGAAAGAAGCCTAGATTTTCATGAGACTTTCATGCAATTGAGTCACATCATGTAGAAGTACTGAGTCAACAAAGAGGAGGACAGGACACACCATTCTTTGGCTCAGGATGCAAAGATTTGCAGAACCTGAATTGACACTTGTCTCTATGCTTAAATACTGACATGATTATTCATTAAAAAGTTGACTGTGATTGTTAAATAATTGGAGTTAAATGTTAGTTTTCCACTGTTATTCAAAGCAGAAGGAACAAAAGACTTTCATGCTTTGGTGGCCTTGAACACACAACTTTTCCTTCTGACCTGATACGGTAGCAAAACAGTTCTGTAGTTCCCTCCATGCATGCTGGATTGTTTTATGACTTATTCCCAGTCCCTTTTAAACAACTCTGTCTAGTAGCTGTTCTGCAGACCTTATACCCAAATGTTGCTTCATTGAGATAAGTGGTGCTGAGGAGAAGTAGCTATTGCAAGAGAGAAAGGAAGTTGTGTAAATAAGAAAATGTGTTTCATGAGATGGAAAAACAAGAGGAAGGACCAGTGAACTACATACCCACAGAGTGCCCAGTATAATCAGCTGCGGGAGGAAAAAGCCTTTACTAAAGTCTTTCACAGGGGCTGTGAAAACTAAATTTTCAGGAACAAGTAGTAAATGGGAGAAATGTGGTAGTGATTGTGTTCAGCCTGTTCTTTGCAAGTTGGAGATCTGGTACTTGGGATGTATACCTGGAAAATTATTAGAGGTAGGGAAGATGGAACCTGGGATCAAATTGTCAGTAAGGCAGCTGTAGGACTGCAGCAGAGAGGAAAGTTAGGTTAATATGTACATGCCAATGCAAAAGAAGACGCTGATCTTAAGGCAGGGCAACATCAACCTCACAGAGAGTAGAGGCACAAAGGAGGTGGGAAAAAAAAAAAAAAGAGGACCTACAGTTGTTTGGGAATGTGTTTTTTCTGTTGCTCAGAAAAAGTGCTTCCATATCTTTGGAGTGGCATGGCTGAAGGAAATGGAAGTGAAGCCTGGGAAGTCACTCACTGGGTAAGGAAAAGCTGGGAAGATGGCCAGGGATGCATTGCTAAAGCTTTGAAACACAATACAGAGGTGAGCATCATCAAAATAACAGCAATAAAAGGCTGAAAGATGTCAGCCGGATGGTTTGTTGCAGACAGTTTATAGTACTTTATTTCAGACAAAATAGTTTATAATAAGGATTTTAATCCTAGTTTAAATCATCAGGTGAGCAAATTTGAACTGAGTAAGCATGTTAATCTTATTTTGTAGGCATACTTTTTAAGGGCTTTCTTCCCTAAAGGAAAGATTGATTCTCATTGCTGAACATTCAGAAATCTTAAACTAAGGGTAACCTTTTCAGACAACAATGCTTTTTTTTGTTAGTGAGAAGAATACACTACATACACACACAAGTAGTTCTATAGATTAACATGCATTTAATTATTTATTTAACCCACAAATTTTCAGTGTCATGATTTTGTAAACTGTTGAATTACACTTCCTATTTATTAAATAATTCCTCTGTTATTCCAGACTTGACAAAATATTTGTGGAAACGGAACAGTGGAAAAGAAAAAGCTAGAGTTTTCAATTTGCCTTGTAAGTGAAATATGATGACTAGAGTTAAGAAATGTTTTATGTTTAAAGTTGAGATATTTATTAAACAAAGCTTAAGACAGTGAGATAATTATAATAAATCCCACACCTAATGGTTATTCAGATTGGAAGGGGAAACTAAGCTTTCTGGCTTTAATATTGTCTAAGTTTGTGGATGATTTTCTTTAAGTCCTTGGCAACAGGTATACTGTGCTTCAATTTATTTTTTAAGGTAACATAAGCCAAATTATTTTCATAGGTTACTGTAAATCTGAGCTTTAAAATGGATGGCCATCTTCTCAGCATTTTCATCTCATTTATAATTTAAATAGATTTAACTGGGGAAAAAATATACTTTTTTTAAAAAAAAATAATACATTAAAATAGTTCTAGTTAAAAAAAAAATAAACACCAGAACCACTTAACAACTTGGCTGGCTGCTTATGCTTTCACACCATTCCTTTCCCAGACTGTCTCCCATTTCAAGTGTTCTGTGTCCTCCAATACACTGACAAATAACATTCAGCCTTCTAATTCCCAAACTGAATTGTCTTGTTACTAAGATGAGGTTTTACAGAAGGACTGGGTCACAGATACTGGCTTCTTGATAGCTCCCCAAGGTCTTCCTTCCTCTCCTTCTCCTTTGAAATGCTGTGCAGGTTTCCTCCGTCTTTCTTTTTAGCAGTTCGTACTGTGTCATGTGTACCAGTCTGTGGTGGTTTGCTGTGGTTCCCAGGGTATGATCCATCACAGGTTTGTGGCCATCAGTTACATTCAGTTGTGGCTCTCCAGGTCTCTCAGACCTTCGCGCAGAGGAGCAGGAACACTTGCTCCTTAACATAAGGTGGAATGAAAAATGTGTAATTTTAGTCAGTATCATCCCATGCAGTGTGAAATGTGGAATCTCCCACACAGTAATAATCTTGTCATCTACAGTCTTGATGACTGAGAGTCTTCCTTGTGCCTGGATTTAATTTTCACATCCAGAGTTTAGCTGACATTGTTATGGACAGATGTAGCTCGTAAATGATTGCCAGCTGTGTAGATGTCTTATGCAGCTCAGGATTACAGAGTTAATTTTTGATCTCACTGGCAATGAACCCTTTGCACTGGATATATTAGGTGATTTTTTTGTTGGTCCTTGTCCTTATTCTTGCTCCACTCAACTCTGCTCCTGGAATATGGACCTGGAGCCTTACTGTGCAGCAGGTGAAACACTTCACAGATGTAGATGAGTTATATTCTCAATCTTAGACAAGTTACTTCTTCCCTGGGAGGTAAAGAATGTGGTTTTTACTAATACCTAACTAGGGACAGAGACCAAGCTTCAGTTGCACCCATCAACAAATGGCAGATGGTTAAATATGAGTGGCTCTGACACTACACAGCTTGTGTAAGGTACCTGGCAGGGCAGAAAAACGAAGCTTGGCACTCCAGAGCCTGTAGGGAGCATCCCAAAACACTTGTCTCATTTGTGGATATGAGTATTATTATTAGTGAATCAGCCTGTGCCTTTTCTATGTGAAAACTTGTGGCATATATCAATAGTGCTATAGTCCTGGAGAGCGAGTCCCAGAGCAGGGACAGACATTTGCCCATCAGTAGGTACTGCTAAATGATTCAGTTGATTTCTTACCTAAACTGTAAGCAGATCCTAATATAGCTGAGCACAGGTGGACGGTGTACTGATAGTTCTGTAAGCAGGTCTGTGTGTTCATGTGTATTTGTGTGTAACTAACGTAGTGTGTGTTGGCACATAGATTTATGGGCTTCTGTCTTCACTGGAGAACCTGGGAATGAATCCTACTCCCTCTTTTTGTTGAATAAATAAAGAGAATGAATGGGTAGTGGAAGTCAGGCTTTGTATAGTGTCACTAAATACCTGTTTAGTGCAGGAACTCCCTCTCTCTCCTGTATTTTGGTCCCAATTCAGCCAGAAGAAGTGGATTATCTGGAACAGGGATGCACCTGTTAGATTAATGCTAACAGCACAACTCTATATTTTGTTAATATATATATGTGTGTGTGTCAACACATTTATCTTTGCAAGTAAATTACATGCTCTAGTATGCAAGTGCAAATAAAGATGTCTCACTATTTCAGATCAAGGCTTTGTTGGGCCAGACTGTGACTTCAAGACTGCATTATCATCTCCCCTGTCAGTGATTCTCTGTCTCCACAGTCATGACAATGGCTACACCAAAATCAATGATAGTTTCAGATAATTCTCCTTTCAATCACTTTCTTTAAGTACAAAGGAAGAGGCCCTTTTGCTTACTCTGAATCTAAATCCATTTATTGGCTTCTTTACTGGAAGGCTGGCAAAGGAGTAATTTTCTGGTCTTCGTACTCCTTTTATTAATGTAGATTATAAATCAAATTATATCCTGGTCTCAGGACATACGGGGTAGGCATGGGATGCTAGTGCATCCCTGCTGAGAAGCCAAAGGATTCTAAAGGCTTTAGATCCCTGGGTCCTCCTGAAATTTACCTGGAATATGGGATGACTTCTAGAAACCTTTGAAGTGCCAGACTTAATGCTTGCAACACAGGGGAAATCTTACCTGGCTTTTCAGAATTTACCAGAATGAATGTTTTCAGAACTCTCTAGCTTTTCAAGTGAGACATTTCAGAATTATCCCTTGACTTTGGTGGGTTGTTTTTTTTCTGCCAGACCTGGCAAAACTGAGAGCAATATCTGCCTGCGTTTGACTGAAACGCAGTTTCCTAGATTTCCCAGGCGGTGGCAGATGTGGAGGATATGAAATGAGTCTTCAGCCTGTTTTGCGATAGAACCGAATTGTTTCCTGCATGGGTTAAAGATGCCCTCTTCTGATATTGTTACTCTTTCATACCTCTGAAGCCATTTAAATGGCTTTCATTTAAAATGCAAAATCTCTGCTTTCAAGTATAATTAGTTCTTAACTCAAGTGTTATCTGGCATTATATTTCTTGTTAAATTTCTGCTAAATCAAAGTTTAATGACTAGCTTGTTGGGGAAGGGTTTTTCATTAATTTGTTGACTTATTTAAACCAATGAAGTGCTATTGATTTACAGAGTGTGTTGTATGGAGGTAACTGCTGCATCTGTTGTACCACACAGAAAACCCACAGATTGTTTCAAAAATTCTGGTCGGTCAGGGTTTGCTCCTAGAAGGAAGTATCTGTCCATTGGTGGTGGGAATGCTCCCTGAAGCTACACTTCCGTGTAGCCACACAATCTCCTGGCCTCCGGAGCTCCTTGTTTCTTGAAGGCAGAACTTACATCTTTCCACATTTTCACCTTCTTCCCACTACTGAAGTTCAGTCAAGCCTGCAAGGCTCTGGTATCCTTTGTTTATCAATATTTCCATAGATTTTCAGGTGGTACCAGCAAATTAAGTGCCACAGGGTTTTGGGAGGGAAGGTGGGCAGAAATGATGACTGTGATAGTTTGACTTCTTGCTTAATGCATGCCAAGGAACTTCTTCGTGTTAGTTTGTTCTTCAAACCCAGCAGTTAATCTGTTATTGCTGTAGTAATTGCTTGAGTGACAGATATGGGGAGTATCTTTCGTTTTATGCAGTGTTCCCTGTTTTATGCTTCTGTAGGTTATGTTAGCCATTTAATCCCAGCATTACCACTGGAGCTTCTGTTCTGCCAATATTCACCATGGCTTTTGAAGTCTTCGAGTCTGTGCTTCCCATGATAGATTCTCCTATCCTGTAAATGTGGTCTACGATCACAAAAAAACAAATCCTTTGCATCCAAGAAATTAACTTCCTTATTCTTCCTTGAAAAACAAGAAAATCCTCAAAACCAGAGAGCCTGCCAAACTCCAAAATGCATCTACAATATACTACCAAACCCAAAATGCATGGAGTAAAAATAAATGTGGTGAATCACACTTTAATCCTAATCTTAAACCCTTTTGATGCTTTTCCAATTACTTGCACATTACAGTTTTTCAGGTGTTTTTAAGTACTGTTCTTGGCATCCTCAGTTATTCTAATAGCCACATTGTGTATAGCCATGCTTTCCTTAGTTTCCTTGGGGATGTGGTGAGCCTTTTTTTTTGGCCTGGATGATTTTTGAAAGCTGGAATTTGGGCAAAATGGCAAACCCATGCAATAAATCATGCTAGAATTTATTATATATGAAACTGCTTTCCACTTGAGGGAATTGCATTAATTCTAGTCTAGACTGAAATTTATTTGTGGAAGGAAACAACTTTTCATTTTGTATTTGTACAACACCAAAGTACAGTCATGTCTCTGTCCAGTAGGAGGTCACCAAAAAGCTGTTATAATACAAATATAGTATAATGGTAGGGCTCTATCTGCTGGGCTTTTTCATACATTACAGCTAAAATCAGACCACTGAATTTTAAGAGGAAAAAATTATTTTGGCCATAACTTCTGCGTCTTCATTTAAGGAAAGAAAGGACTGACACAATACCCAAGCTGATAAATCTGTTATCCTCTGGTGACCTGACAGATGCCACTGAAGTCCTGGGCACCTCCACACTCCAAACAGCTCTGCACTGCTGAGATGGAAAAGCATTCAGTTTGACTTTTCAATGAGGAAGATAGTAAGTTGCAACAGTTTTGTCTCCATTCTGTATTTAAGCTCTGTGTAAGCAAAGAGCAAATACACAGGTCTTTCCCTCGCTGTTTTTAAGCTTTATGTGGGTAGAAATGTAACAGTTTGTAGGTTGCAGCAGGACAGTCTCTGGGGGTTGTACTTGGAGGGTTATTATGGCCGTAATTATTTGCAGGTCACTTTGGATCTGTTCTCTGACAGGTCAGTCAAGATGTCTACTTAGACACTGGCTGCTTTATTTCTCCCATAGTAAGTGTTTGCCTCTCAGAAAGAAAGAAGGAGGGAAGAATAGGCTCCTGTAGAAGAAGGAAGGATTGTCAGAAAGATTTAGTCTTCCTCTGAACTCTTGCCTTGAGAGTAAGGTGAACTGGCACTTCCTGGGAAAATTTCTTGATTTTTTTCTTTCCCCTAAAGACAAGGGCAGTAAGAGATGTAGTAGGAAGGGAGTGACATCTAGTCTTGTGGCCTTTGCAAGAAAATACAATGATATTTTATGTTTTAACTTAATTTTTTTGAGTTATGTGATTATCTTTTACTCTCAGGTATAATAACAAAGAGAGTTTTTACAGCAAGTACTTTTTTTTTCCTAAAAGCTGTTTTAACAAAACTGAAATGGTTTTTGGAATGTATCAGTTTTGACAGACTATAACCATCTTTTGGAAAGGAACAGCTGTTGAAAGCAAACAGAATATTCTGTTATGATGTGCAAGTGGAAAATATTTTGTTTCCACATTCAAATTGTTCACTGAGCTCTTGATCTGTGTGCACATGGTATGGAAATGAAGGCCAGTGAAAAAGAACTGAGGATATCCCTGGATAAAATGGGGAAGCATAACTATGGGGCAATTAAAGCTGTGGAAAAGGCCAGCTTGTGGGAAAACGGCAGGTGAAGCTCAGTACCCAAAGAACCCAGGAAAAGGAAGGAGCACAGCCACAGTGTCACTTCTCTTGCCCTTCACTGCAAGCCTGGAGCATTGTAATTGCAGCATGTACAAGTCTGTAAAACACCACTCATCCAGGCATGTTTTGGAGGAAGTGTGTGCTGTTAGGGAGGCGTGACTAATTCAAAGAGCTCGAACAAAGGGTGAGGAGTACAGCACCCAGCACAGGGCGGTGATCCCTTCCAGCATGTTTCCTCACCCACAGCTTCTGCCTGCTGGCAAGGGAGCCCACGGGGAGGGGAGAGGTGCTGCTGGGTTGTTAGGTCCTGAAGCTCCACGTGAAAGAGTGATCACCATGTCCATCTCTCTGTTGTTTCTGAAATCTTGAGTTTCAGGGCCCTCTCTTTGCAGCAGTAGCTGCTGCATGTTCCATTGGTACAGGGCAGCTCTTCCTCTTTGCCTGCCTGCCTGCCTTTCTCACCTTGCCAAGCTGCATCTGATGTGTGGAATCGAGCCTTACAGCTTGAGGAGAGTTATAAAGCAGGTATGCTTATTGCGGCGCCCGGTGCAAGAGGGATCGCTCCTCCTAACTTTCACACCGTTTTAACCAGCAGTCCATTATTTATTATACAAAGTCATGTATGTACCTAAGGTTTCCGAACATACAGAATCTCCTGCCTCTGGTGCCTCTTCAAGATGTACTTTTCCTCTCCTTGGGCAGTTACCTGAAGTTATTGTTTGTCTTTGCATACATTAGCAGTCGTTTCTGTTATCTTAAAACATCTGTTAGCTAACGATTAGTCCACTCTAAACAATCAAACTAATACATGGCCACTGGGCTGTTTTTAATCTTTTATCAGTGAGACCCCGAGCAGGGGATCCCACCTTCTTTGGGGTAGGGGTCACTTGAGTAGGAAGTCGCTTATCTATTACAACCACAATTATTTTACCCTAGAGCAGGTCGTCAGAAGGCTCCTTATTTACATTCTTGTTGAGCTCATCTATGTTGGTACTAACTGTCCCTTCTCAAAGTGCTAAGCTCCTGCCCTTCCTTCTTTCTGGGTGTTAATGTGTCTGTTATCTATGCAGTTCCTGCCTGCAGCAGAGTTTTAGTTTTTTTCACTATATCACATCCCAGCAGGCACAGAAGCCTGTGGAGAAAAGCAAGCACTTCTGCTAAGGCAACACTGTCCATCCTCAGTGGGGGTGCGGAGCCTTGCTTGTGCGCTGTGCCGTGCAGGTGGCGAGTAAAACGGTTCCCCTCTCACAGTGATGCCATGGCGAGGGCTGGATGGACCCAACGGGTGGACGTGGCCAGAATGCAAGGCAAAAGAACCGCAAAGTCATCGTGTTGTCCGAAAAGTGGATTTGTGGCCTGGCGTGCAATAAGTCAATCTTCATAGACCCAGGGAAACGCTGCTTATTTACTTCAGGTTTGCCCAGAGTTGGGAGCTAGGTGATATTCCACAAAGCAAGCCCACCAGAGAGGGTTTTTCATGATATATTTATAAGCAGTTAGTAAGTTTCCAAATCCATCCTCTTTATGCTGATTGATTAGTAGTTTACATGCAATTATAATGCGCTTGCACAACTATTTCTATTGTCACTCACGCTCAGGGAAGGGGCCTTCACCAGGCCATAGGTCTTTTTGACCTAGAGGTGTGATTTTTAGTGTTACAATGAGGGTAGTTCAGTTAGGCATACACGACCTTGAGTGTTCTTGCCTGGTTGCCAACGCACCCTCAGAGCATCCTTATTAACCGCTTCCTGAGGGCCCCGTTGCTCAGTGCTGCCCTTGCTCAAACGGCTCCACGGCCAGCGCCTGCTTTCCTGGTGGCAGCCTGAGCTTGCCAGCGGCCCGCGTACACAGCACACCTTGCACAAAACCATCAGACCGCCTAAATATTCCGAGTTACCCTTCAACAACCAGAGCGCACCGAGGCCGCGCCACGGGACGGCTGAGGGACACCCCCCCCAGCGCCCCGCCGCACCTGGCGGGGTCGGTCCTCGGGGCAGCCCGGGGGGCGCCCGGCGCGCAGGCAGCCGCCCCGCCTGGCCGGGCAGGTCCCCGCTCCCCACCTCCCGGCGGCGCCGACAAAGCTGGGCTCCCCGGGGCGGCTCGGCCGGCACCCAGCAGCCCTGGCCGACCGGCAAGCGCCGGGGGAAGCGGCCCCGCGGCTGCCGGGCCTGCAGAGTAACGCGCGCCCCGGAGCAGGGCCCGCTGCCCCGCGTCTCGTCTCGCCCACCTCCCCCGGCCTTTCCGCCCCGGGCAGGGGGGAGGCGGTGCGCAGGCAGCCCCGCTGCCGGTCGCCGTCCTCCTCTTGCCAGGGGGAGCCCGCAGCAGGCCCGGTGGGAGCCAAGGCCGGGCCCTGGCGCGGCAGCCGGCCGGGCAGCCCGCGGAAGGCGCGGCGCGCGCCCGGGGCAGTGCCGGGAGCAGCCCTGGGGCAGGCTGAGGGGCTGCTGCCCGCGGGCTGTGGGAGAGGGGCGGAGGGGCTCCGGAGGGACGGGCGAAGCTGTTATCTGGGAGCGTATTAAAGGCTGGGAAGAAGGACGAGTGAGGGCTGAGGGAAGAGCTGGGGGCTCTGGTGACAGCAGCTAAAGCAGCCCTCAGGACACAGCTTGGTGCTACAGGAGAAAGAGGTTGGAAAACATTGTTTTTTTCTCACACTGGCCTCTTCATTAAGCTCTCCACCTTGCAAGTCACCAAACTTCAGGTGTTTACAGCAGATTCATCTCTGTTTAGGTGGTGTCCACCAGCGAGTGCAGGTCTGCCCCTTTTTAGGCAGCCTGTGGGTGCTGCCAAAATGTGCTTGCACCTGTGTCTGCCCTCCCTGCCCCTTGCATCTGTGTGGGGAAGGTTTCACACTCCACGTCTCCTCTCCTCTTCTAGATGGAGCCAGAAATAGAGCCTGTAATCCTTCCCCAGGAGCCTGGGATGAGTGATACTGCAGGACATACAGGTGAGTTGTGAACTTTGCTAGTTAAATCCCTAAATAGGGAGCTTGAGGCTCCATCAAGTGGTGCTGGGGGCGTTGGGCTCCTCAGCTGGCTGCTCTGCCCTGGGTTGTTAGGATGGTATGGCATGCCAAGCTGGGGCAAGGCGGTCAGTGCTATTTTATGTTTCTTTCTGCTGTGGGTTTCTAGAAACTGTTCTAAAATAAGACAGTGCAGTTCATCTGAAGTGAAGGACAGACAGTCCGCTTCTCTTTTTCAGGCTTTTTCGTGGGCGAGTAGGGTCTGAGGGAGTTGCACAGCCACACCTGAAATGTGTGACTCCCCAGAGTCAGCACTAACCGTGGATGGGAGTGGAGGGGTGGTTCAATTCCTGTGGCAGCGTATTTGGAAGAAAAGGGACATGTGGCCTATCAAAAGTTACTCTTGCTTTTGCAGCTTGGTATGATGAAAAGCTTTGATCAGCAAGGCCGCAAGGTTCCTTGAGAAAGACACGGAGATTAAAGAAAACAGGATCTTTGGTAGTTAAACAGGCAGGAAAACAGGAGCTGAGTTGGGAGCTGATAACTGCAGGAATATCAACAATTTTAAAGATGGGACTAACCTCTTGTATGCTTTTAACCGATTAGTATCTGTATAGCAGCATTTGAACAGTGTATGTAACCAATAGAATTAAGGTGTGATGTGTGTATGTATATGAAAATTGTATATAAGCTTGCAGAAACTTAAAAGTGTCTTCAGCTAGGATCATATTGATATGTGGTTGAGTCCATGATTTTGCTCCTGCAAGTTCCCGTTTCAGTGTTAGACTTGAGGCCTCTGCATGGGCCTCTGGGAATAATCTGCTTGATTGTTGAGTGAGTGAATGACTGCTCCTGCAAGGAGTAGCTTTCATCCTTCTGGACAAAAGCTACCTCTCAGGTGTAATTCCTTAATGTAAGAAACAAGCTTCCCTCCCACATTGTTTGTTTTTTTGTGGTATTTTTTGTTTGGTTTTTGGTTGGTTGGTTGCTGTTTTTTTTGTTTGTTTGTTTTGCTTTATCACAGGTTAGATCTTGGCAGTTGTGAATATGGAGAGAGCATTTTGTCTCTTCAAGGGCATGTTACTTAAAAATTATTCCTTGATGTCAAGAGGCGGGACTGAAATTACACTGCAGGGTTTTGCCTTGAATGTAGAAATCCTGGGGGGTTTTGTTAGTGGAATAATGGAAGTTGATGTATTAAATGGAAGTATACGTAGTGTGAGTAACTGAATATTTTTATGCTAGATCAGAGATACTAATGGCTAAGTCCTCTATTTGAAAGAAATCATGCTTGGATAACTGTGCATGCCAAACTGATGTAAGTGTAAAATTTAGTCAGCAGTGTAAGATATCCAAAGCTTATTACTGTGAGGTTCATGATCATACATACTCATTTGTGAAATACATAGATTGCATTCCTTAGGAAAGAAGGGGCCATGTTTGAATGTTTCCTGTGAGCTTTTTTGGAATACAATGTATTTTAGCTTGTCACTGTGAGAAAAGTAGGTGTTATGCTAGATCTAGATGTGAAAGAGATAGTAATAATGAATTTGCAATTAGTTAATTTTTTGACCAGTAACGATTTAACTCCTTTGACTTATGATGCATGAATATGTGGCATCCTTATAATAATTAAATCTGTTCTTGTGATAATTAGGGAAAAAACCTGACATGCCCACCTGTAAAAGAAGTAATTTCAAAGTTTTCAGTAAATACTAATTAACACAAGTGAGAAACAACCTAGAACTCCGTGTTGATTTTACCTAATGAAGGTTAAGGGGATGACTTCTGTGATGAACCATCCCCACCCAAACACACAGCTTTAAACCAGAGTGTTAATACTATTTTAGCAGGCTGGAAGGCTTTTTGGCAAAGTCTGCAGGAATAAATAGCTGGGAGTAGATATTTGTGATGGGTGAGATGTTCCAGCATGTTCTGTTTCTTTCCTTCATTTTGACAGTCTTCCTTTGTCATTCCCTGAGGGGAGGAAGAACAAGGAAACAGGGAGGGGAAGGAGAAGGGATAGATTTCTCACCTCTGTTTTTCTTCCCTGTGCCACTTTTTTTCCTTCTTGTCTCGATCTTCATTATTTCCCTTCCTCTTTGGGAAAGGGCAGGGAGCAGCTTAACTGTCTTGGGGAAGGAGGAGTGTCAGGTTGCTCTATTACTCACTCCAACAGGGAACTGCATTTTGCCTGACAATGAGGAAGAGAGAGGCATCCCCGAAGACCTTAAGCAAGATGTTCTGTCTCAGCTACCTGAAGCCCACAGCTCAGACGGGAGCGCAGCCAGTCTGCAAAGGCAGCAGCGGGCAGCCTGTAATAAACCCCCTCACCAAAAGAGAGGCTCCAAGAAAGCCCTCATCGCTGGTGGCCAGAAACTTCAGACAGAAGAGAAACCCTACAAGTGTACAGAATGTGGGAAGGACTTTAAAGGGTGCTCCAGGCTCATGAACCACCTGCAAACCCACATGAGAGAGAAAATGTTTGAGTGTGTAGAATGTGGGAAGAGCTTTAGAAGGAAGGGCAACCTGGTTGTGCACCAGAGAGTCCATACCGGGGAGAGGCCCTACAAGTGCAAGGAATGTGAGAAAACCTTTCGCAGTACCTCAAGCCTTATTGCTCACCGCAAAACCCACGCGAAAAAGAAAGCCTTCTGCATCATGTGCAGGAAAAGCTCCAATGGAAACGCAGCTGTCTTCCAGCATCAGAGAGGCCATGTGGATGCAAAGCCCTATAGGTGTACCAAGTGTGGAAGTAGCTTCTGTCTGTGCTCAAACTTCATCAAACGTCAACGGATTCATTTGAGAGAAAGACACAGTGAACACATAGCAGGTAACTGAATTAAGATCTGTTGAGTTTTATTTCAAGCTGTACACACTCATAGAGGATTATCAGATAACTCTGGTCTTTGTTCTTAAACACTTCTCCCTTCATGCTGTGGATTTGGGTGGGATTTTTTTTTGGATTTTTTTTCCTTCCTATATAATATATTTATTTCTGTCATTTGAAGAAGTGCCTTGAAAATGTCGAAGTTAAAATTTAGACTTTGCAATGAAGGTTGCCTGGGACCTTAGACTCTGCAAACTCAGATCCCACTAGTTCCTGCTTCATACTGTTGCCTGATGTCTAGTTGTAGATCCGCAAAAGTGTTTAGCCAACAAAATACTAAGCTTAGGGGAGTGAAAGGGATTTAGATGGTGAATTAGGGCCTTGGTAATCTCTAGCAGCTAATTTTTGTTGTATGTGGATATTATATGAGCAACTTTTAGTTATTTGCAGTAGAAAGTGCTGGCCATCACTCCATAATACAACAAGCTGTCAGGTTTAAAGTAGGGAGTTCTTCTGGATTTTGCAATATTTCATGCTCTTGTAATAACCAGAAATTCTGGGATAAAAACTGACGTGTTTTTTTTCTGTTGTTGTACCTTTTCATGGACAGTCCTTTTATTCTTGGTCAAAAATGTTTTAATTTTTAACCTTGGGTCTTGCCTAGCCAATAGAATTGTTCTGGGTGTTGGGGTCATGACCAACATTACCATGTTGGGGTAACTGTGCTGTTACACAGATTGTGTAACAGCAGGGCCATTAAGACATGAGCCCCAAATGAGAAGGTGTTTTGTGTGTGAGCTTTTTATTTAATTGTTTTTCCTCCTGAAAAAATGTCTAAGCAGGAGAGCCATTTATCTTAACGATGGAAATAATAATAATGAAGATATAATGAATAATGATGAAGTTGAAATGGCAAAACTGAATTCTTAAGGTAGGTTTTGAGACCACTCAGTCCACGGGTACAGAAGGTGACCTAGTAACTCTGCTAATGAGCCCTAAAGATGGGACCTTATGCTCCTAATGCTTGCACTTTTTTCTTGAGGGCTTTTAATAGGTTTTTTTAGATGTAAGACTTTGTAATTAATAAAAAAAAAAGTCTCATCTCTATCCTGGTAGTTGGCCAATAATTAATATCAGATCAGCATAATGCTATACCTGCTTCAAAAGGAAATGTGCAAACTTATTCTGGAGTAACTATTAGCTACTGTGTAATTGTAACAGAAGCTCCCAATAAAATTACTTTTATGATCAAACATATGCCACATTGGCCTTGCAATTGGGAATGAAACTGGAATTCTGTATCCGATATAATGTCAAAGAAGAGGTTTATGTGTTTAACTTAAGTATATTTTTACTAAATCTCAGCTGTCCGTATTCCTTAACAGCTCTCTTGCTCCAGCTTTGCTTCTCCCTCCCCCCTCCCCCGCCCCAAATTAAAAAAAGGTATGGGGGAAGCAAGAGGAAGGTGTATTGATTGTAATAAATCCCAAGTCTAATGTTTCAGGGAGCTGTATCTGCCTAGTTTTTGTTCTGGTTTGGCTTAATTTGAGCCAACATGTGACTTAAACTTGAAGCTTCATTAACGAGTGGGTGAGAGGAAGGGTTGTTACTGAGCTGTCTTTTCCTTGTGTGAAAGCATATGACCTAGCAACTGGTGATAAAGTGGGCTCTTGACTTACACTATCTTCCTTTTAGATGCAAACAGTTCTGGGTTTACATCTCTGCATCATAAAGGAGAGCAAAGGTGCAGTGCAGAGAAATGTGAGATGGGTTACTTGAATTTTGTTCTTGAAGAGTGTAAGTATAAAAAGGCTTCTAAACTGTCATGCAAACTATTTTTACATAGCAAGTGTTAACATTCTCTTCTCTTTGTACAGTGAAGAAAACGAGGGAAAATATGGATATGCTTCTTCTAAACCAGCAGTCTCAGCTGCAGGTCCTGCAAGAAATTCAGAAACAACTGAATATACTCCTTCCAGGCAATGATCTCATTAATTCAAACGTCTATAGTTTAGGACTTATGCTAGGACGGCAGGCAGCTGCAGTGGCATCTCTTTCTTTTCCCCTTCTTAATCCCAGCAGTCTCCTCCCTGAAAATGCCAGTCTCTTGTCCCAGTCATCTGCTCCTGGAATTCTGCCTACCACTCAGTTCCCAGTCTCTCAATGTCCTGCAGCTTCTACAATTTGATCAGCTTTGTGCTGTGAATGTGTCCAATGTAAACAAATATGATACTGTTTTGTACTTTTTTCTCACTCAACATGTGATGTCTGTGGTGTGATGCTGAAATTGTAGTACCTGTGAAGATGCTGACCATAAACAGTCAGACTTGGAACATACATGCCTCAGATGTGTTGGCAAACAGCATTTGATGAATCCACTGGCAAATAATTTGTTGCAGCTTGCAAACGTAATTTTGGCCAGTAATGTATTTTGTCAGCGCAGTTCAAGAGGTCTCTATCACTGGGTGTTAAATGTAACATCCATGTATAAGATAATGCATAAAACTGAAGCATATTTTTCTACTTTATATGTTTTTAGTATGTACTTGGGCATTTGGACCGCTTCTAATGAGCTGAAGCTAATAATAAAATAATCAGGGATGCTTTAAGCAACTCCTTTTAAGTCTGATTTATATAGAGGTAAGCAGCATGCTTATGTAAAAGTGCTCCATTTAACTGCACCTCTGTTTCCAGCATCCATTTGCAAAAGCTTGCTTCATTCAAGAAGGCTTTAAATTAGGTGAACTTAGCTTAGATTCTTAGGCCAGCCTCACTACTAAAACTACAAAAAATTATTTTCTGGTTTTTATTTAAAGTGAACAAACAACTTTCCGCTCCCCACCCCTTCTACCCCCTGCCTCTGCTCCCCCAAGGGAAAAAAAAGATAAGGAAACAAAATGCTACCGTTCAGGTCCACCTTGCTTATTGGGAGTTTAAGAGGAAAAGCAACATTTGTTTATAGGACACTTGTTCTGTTTTTTAGAGATGAACTCACTTGAGTCTGTTTTAGATACTCTGTCATATTCTATTTGGATTATTACTGTTGACTGTTATGTATTAGTTCATTCAGGGGCAGGACTGGAATAAATATCACTGTTTGGGGAGGAACATTGAGCAGCTCAGGTGCACAATCTTGTGAAGTCTGTGGAGGAAAAAAAATTCTACCGCCCCGTTCCTGTAGGACTCTGACGTGGGGCCTTTTAAGGCTATAAAGTACAGTTTCAAGAAGTGTTAGTCTTTCCACCTCATTGCTTCTGTCAGTGACACAGGCTAGTAATAGTGTTGGAGTCTTTGAGCTTCAAAATTGCAAAAAATCTAACTGATTTACCTCTGAACAGCTGGTGGGATAAAGAAACTGGGGCTTGTGCCTATACCAGACAGTCTTTCTCTTGAATGGACATTGTGTTTGTGGTTTTTTATAATGTCTTGTTAAAAGGGTGCACTGTTAGTAATTAATAAAATACGATTTAGATTTTAAGAATGGGAAACACTGCCTCTCTTAAGAAGTCATCTTGTAATCTGTGCAATGTTGTCAGATTCTGGTCCAAAGATAAAACTTTGGGGTTTTATACCTCTGTGGGGTCAGGTATGACTCTGCATACAGACTGAAAATCGCGCACTGGTTCTTACCTCATAGGATTTCCTATTAGTCTTAGCTCGGTAGGAAAGTCCCTTAAGCCAGGCCTTAAAGGGTATTCCTTCAATGTGAACTTGTATTGAAATGTTTGGGTGTGTTTTCTGTCAGTTGAGCATATTGGAGTCATGTGGCTCTAGGTTTAAGAGCTCCAATAACAGTTGTGAACATTCTATGGAAACTCTGAGGTATTGTTTATAATTTCTTGTATGTTTAATCACGTTGCTTAGAAGCAGAATCCCCTCTTCAAAGCAATGGTTAAAGTTTGTGGTTTAGTGGCTTTTTTTAAGATGTTCAGTATTAAAATCTTGCATTTTTGTTAGAAATGAATCTTTGATGAGCTTTTGTCCTTTTTACAAAAAGAGCACCAGTGCTTAGACTTTGATAGCTGAATTGGAGAATGGTTGCTGAAATGTATACGCCTTCTCTGGCTCCTTCTGCTTTTCTCCTTCTATCTTCTCCTTTTTCTGCATCTAGGCATCTCCTTACATTTCTGTCTTTGGAAACTCCTAAAAAAGAAAACATAGTGAAGTCTGCCACTTCTGCAACTTAGACCAGGTAGGAGCAATCTCCTGTTTGTGTTGTTTGTTGGGTCCCATCTGAACTTGAGGATAAAGTCCTAAAATACCTCTGAACTGCAGATGTACTGGGGACTGGAGGAAGTGTTGATCAAGAGAAGCACAAGAAACCATCATACTTGTTATTTTTGGGTTACTTCTCTCTCGCCTATGTAAGTGAGAGTGGATGCCAGAAGTCTTTCTCCTGCTATCCTCCAAAGCACTTGCGTGGTTCTGAAAAGCACCTCTAATGCTAAAAATTGGCCTATTCCTAGGTGGGATGGGGCTGGAGGCCTCTTGACTATATTGGAAGATATCTAGAATGCTTCTTGCCTCCTTTTCTTCCTTGCAGTGCTCCGGCAATGATATAAAAGGGTGCACAGGGCAACATCCGATTGCCCACCAGGGATACTGCAGAGCTTTGCAGTGTCCAAGAATATGGAAGAGGATACCAGAGATACTGCCCTGGTGAACTTTGAGTGTGTGGTCTGTGCAGGTGTGTTTGTTGGGGACCGGAGAGTGTGTAGACAAGTGAAAGGTAATCTTGAGGAGGTGTGAGATTCTCTGACAGCTGTTAAGTTTTAGGACTGGAGGTTTAGTATCTTACATCATGTCCATCTGCTTCTCTAAGGCATGTTAAAAACCCCGAACCCAACTATCTGTACACAAGGAAAAGGCTGGAATTCATTCAGTGCTCACTTTGTGAGCATGGATTCTGCAGGCAGGAAAATGCAGTCCTTTTTACAGTCTGTCTTCTGAAGAAAAAGTCTGCTAAAACATCCTGGGTTTAGCCACATGAAGGAAGTGGGAGTCAAGATCATGTATCTCTATTTCCATTCCAGGAAACTGGTGCCAGTGAGAAAGTATTTGTGAATACAAGTCCTCTCAATGCTTCAGCACTGTTCTTCTGACAAACTGTAAATAGCTTGCTCACAACCTCTGAGAGGTGGGGATTTGGTGATTTTCTCCACCTCGTTCTTCTGTGATTAACTTGTGTTACTCTGCTCAGATCTTATTGTTTCAGTTCCTGCAATGACTTCTGTTTGTTTTCCCTTAAGCTTTTTTTTTTTTTTTTGTAAAAACATCTTGTAGTTGCCCAACATCAAGCAACAAATCAGTGCAAATCAAAATTCAGTGCCTAGTAGAGACAGTGCTGTTTCCAGAAAAATATCAGAGCAGAGCTGCCATGGGTGTGTAGTTCTTAAAGAAGCACTTGCCCTTGAGAAGAGGGGTGTTGTGTCAGAGTTTAGAGACACTTTTCTTTTGTCCAGGACTCCTCCTTGGTGAAGTCCACTGCCATATTGCCAATGACACTAGTACCTGTAAGAAGGAGCACGATCACTCATCAGGCCTGTGCTGAGTAATCCTGCTGTACTGTCATGGGCAGCATAAATACCGTTGTCAGTGTGGCAGAGAGCAGTACCCAGCTGACCTAAATGTGTCTCTGGACCTGTTTTTTGCAGGAAGGTATAAAACGGACAGAGGAGTGACGATAAGAATTGAGACACTGTGGGCAGAGTTGTAGCAGATGCAGAGAGGTAAAGACAAGAAAAGTACCGAATACCGATACTTTAAAAAAATTCAGCTGATTATAGGAAATGATGTCTTTTTATTAATCTGATCATCTGGTAGCCTTCTTCACTGTGGGGCAGCTCAAGAATGATCTGCTCTCTGATACTTATTTTGGACTAGTTGGGGACTAATGTCATTTTCTTTATCAAGGCCCGTTTGCAAAGTGCCAGAAGCATTATTAATCTTTCAATCCCATTATCAGTTTCCCTACCAGCAAGTGGACTTGCCACACTGCCTGCAATCTTAGCACGTTGTCTTCCTCCAGGTATTTGGAAATTGCAGTGTCAGCTAAGTGAAGGTGGCAGCAAGATCCTTAAGCATGCTAGATTCTCTCTGGGTACAGAGTTACCTAACAAGGGAAAAAAAAAAAAAAAGTAGGTTTAGCTGTAATAGTAACGGTTTTCTGTGATAAATTAAGAATTTACTCCAGGACTTTTTAACAGCACTCTCACTGATTTCATTACTAAACTCTGTTACTCAGATCATTGGATAAATTCCATCAGTGTTACACAATCCCTTGGTGACTTATCTGGAAATCAGAAATAACAGTAACACTATCCTCACATCATAGCATGTCTACATTTTACTTGTATTATTCAGTGGAAATTTTTTACCATACTTAGTATCATGCTCACTGACAGTTTGATGTGACTTTTAGATATTTTTTTCATCATCTGAAGAAGACAGCCTTGTTAGTCCATGTGAACTATACTCCAAGAAAGACATGCCAAAGTGGGTACCAGATAATTTTGAGAGCCTTCCAAGTTGTATTTTCTCCAAGATTCCTCAAGAACTGCAACACCTTTGTCCTTATCAGTATCTGTCTTTAGGGGTTCTTAGAGGGGTTTTGCTGCTGTCCTTAATTTTTTTTTTTTTCTTGAGTTACCAGATTTTATTTCACATTTATAAATGGTATGCAGGATATGCGTAAAAACTCCACCAAGTTTGGCAGAATCTGATCAGCATTAAACTACTGTAGGAAGGTGGTGCATGTCTTATATTATGATGTAACTCGTTATTCTTTATACACATTCTAGCTAGGTGTTACAGTGCATTACTCTTGTTCCTACTACAGTAAAATTAGCAACTGGTGTGCCCCCTCTTTATAAACCCTACAAGTACTTAACAAAAATAGTAGCTCTTGTTTTGAAAAGAAAGCCATTCTATATGTATTTAAAAAAAACAAACCCACAAAACAAAAAAAAAACATGAAAAATGAAGCAAATCTGGGAAAATATGCATGTTCCCTGTGTGCACAAGGCAAAGAAAGGAAGTGTGGGAAGAAATGGGAGAAGGCAGCTTAGGAAGAGTAGCCTCAAGAATCCTTAGCTATGTTGGGAGAAACAGAAGAGGAGATGTATATTGTATCCAAAAAGCTGAGTAAGGAGAGTATAATGACTACAAAATACTTGCCCAGCCAGTAATACACACGTTATACCTGCACTGATAGTTCTGTGTAGGCAGCCTTTCCTGCAGTATTTCTTCATTACTCCAGGTTACATAGTAATATAAACCTGGTTTATATTACATATTAAAATAAAACTAGTTTAGCCGATTCCTTTCTTCCACTTCTCATCAGTTCCAAAACCACCTTCTGTGCCATTTGCTTGTTGCCATTTGTCTTGTAGTATTTAGTCTGTAAGATTGCTAGAATGTGTTTAAACAGCTCCAAATAAATAATTGTTGACCATAGTAACATCCTCTGATAATGTTTTAGGAGCTTTTCTTTGTCTTTTGTTCATGTGAAATTACTCCTATTTTTATTTCTCCTTTCTGTATGCTTTTAGGAATCCATGTATAATGAAACCTTTAGAAAGTAATAAGAACTGCAAGATAAAAAGTCTTTATTTACAGTAGCCTCTTGGAACCAGGCACAACTAAAAGAAACAGGAATGAATAGATCAACAATCCAATAGCAAGAACTGTCCTTTGTACTATCACCCTTTAAATAGATCTTTTCCCAAAGAGCAATTAATATTTTAACAACTTAAATGAGCATAGAAGCAGAGCTGAAGGACCTGCAAGCTTAAGTTAGGGAAGTTTGGATAGTCATTGGGATTCTAGAGCCTTAAACAGGCAAAGTATCGTTCCAGATAATAATCTTCCATCTGCAATACATTCCTCTTGCTTGTGTGTGGCAAGGGGTGGTTGTTGACGTTTTTTGGTTGTTTTTTTTTTTTTATTTGGTTTTTTTATAGGAATAGGTGGAGCTTGAGTACTTTAAGTGGGTCAAATAAAAATCTAATTATCTATCACAGTCAGGTTTCATTTCATGCATTTCTTTCATCTCTGAAGCACAGCTGTTTATCAGCATATATTGACTAGAAAAAAAAAAGAAACTACTTTCAGGCCTTTTCTAACAAAAAAAAGCAAAACCACACAAATTCTGGTTTTATTTTTTTTTCTGCTTATCTTTAAAGATATTTATCATTTCCACTATGTCATTTCACCCACAAGTATCATCTTTCAAGGGACTGTTATACTTTACATCTATAATTGTGTTTTGTCATCTTTCCTTTCCTGCGCATTAATGTTTCTAGTGAAATGATCCCAGTACGCATTTCATGGTAGCAGAGTGCCTGAATACGTAGGGCTCAGCTATTTTAAAAAGCGAAGCTATTTGAAAACCTCATTGTTTTGCCTGTGTTTTAACAAGGGCAAATCCTCAGGAACTTATGAAATATTTTCAGTGTTCCCGTGTTGTGGAGCAGAAGTCTCCAATATTTTCCATTCAGCTCTGTGTTCCTGTCTTTTTCTCTAACACACCTGATTTCAGTTTCCCTCCCAATGCACCTGTTTTCTGCCCCCACTGCCCTTTTTTCTTCTATCTTGGTCACCCCATTTCCTCCAAAATTATTTGAACGTCAGATGTCTTGCCTGACTGCTATCAGCTGTTCAGCTTTCAATCACAGTTTATCTCTTTGCTGACTGAGCTTCAGTACTGACCACATCAGTACTGTCACCTCCAAAGGCTTGACCTGAGAGGTAAGACGCGGGCTTTTTGGGAAAGACAGCAGCCTAACTAGGCAGAAGTGGTAAGACTGCTGGTCAAGCACACGAGGGAGGTTAGCAGAGTGGGGAGAACGGCGGGGTGCTGTTGTCCTAGGGGACAGGTTGTGATGTGGTTATGCTCACCAGCAACATCTTCAGCTTGAAGGACTGGTGGCAGGCACATGCTGTCAGTGTGGTGGGACTCCTTCATCATGTCCCTGGAACGACATTGATTTGGGAAGGGGAGGTGGGAGATGATTTGCTCAAGTGCAAGGCTGCAATTCAGAAGGACCTAATGAAGCTAGAGGAATGGGTTAAGAGGAACATCATTAAATGAAAAAAAATGCCAATGCAATGTTTCGCACCTGGGATGGACTAACCCCATGCAACAGCAAGGACCTGACTGGCTGTGTAGCAGCTCTGATGACAAGGTCTTTGCCAGGCCTGGGGGGACATGAAGGATAACAGCTTTCTGGCCCCCTTCAGCACAAATGTAGCCAGTAGATCCAGGGAAGTCATTATTCTTTTTTGACTTGGCACTCGTTAGACTGCATCTAACATGCTGCATCCAGTTTGGGGGCCCTTAGTACAAGTAATAGATTAATAAACTTCTGTGAATACAAGTGAGGTCCAGAAAGGCTCCGTAAGTGACCTGTGTGGAGAGGTGGAGGGAACTGGACTGGTTGAACTGGGGGAAGGGATGGTATTGGGGAAGGCACAGGAGAGACCTAATAGCAGCCTTTTACTACCCAGAGGGTATTGAGAGGACTGAGAGATAATAGTCATAAATTGATACAGGGGATGTTCCTACTGTATGTAATGAAAGTATCTTACCAGGATGATAAAAAAAGCATAGGAACAGGTTACCCAGAGAAAGTCTCCATCCTTTGAGATTTTCAGGACCTCACTTTTGACAAAGCTCTGAGCAACCTTTTCTGAATTCAGTGTTGACCCTACTTTGAGTAGGAGTTTGGACTAGAAACCCCCTGAGGTCCCTTCCAACCTGAATGACTTTGTGTGTCTGTGAATGGGAACACCTCACCTTATAGCTGTGGTCTATCCATTATCATAGTATCTTGAGAACCTCTGTAAAATAGACTTGGAGAAGACACTGTCCAAACTCTAGGAAAGGAGCGGTTGCAGTGATCTATCAAACTAGCACCGCACAGCCATTACTGGTGCT
>JAVJGJ010000057.1:11226321-11259415 GCA_035590215.1 Microhierax caerulescens
GCACAGCCATTACTGGTGCTGGAATCCTTATTCCAGACCTGGGTAGGGATGTAATAAGTCTGGGGCTATTGCTGGAAATGCTGTGGGTTACAGAAAATTCTAAATTAATCTAGCCTATAGGTATTGCAGTAATGAGTGTTACAGAAAAACTGATAAATTCTTTTGTTGGCTTAGCAGAATCTGAAGTGTGTGGCATGATAGCTTGTAAGACCACATATAGATAATAGATGTGCAAAAACGATTTTGAAGAGTTTTCTTATTCATTCATCCACCGAGTTCACTGAAGAAACCAGTGGTTCTTCATGCAAAAATAATATGCAAGTAATTAGAGAGCCTGTCATAATACATCGACTGGATAGAAAGCTTTGATGTGGCATTTCATAATTTTAAATTTTTGAGTTTGAAAAACTAACAGTGTTCATTTATATAAAATCCTTTCAAAATTATCTCTGAAATTAGCCTAATAACTCTACATTAGATACCTGTGCAAGTATTTTTCATTTGAAAGACTTAATTTTCACTGACTTAAGTAGAAGCCCAGCATTCCAGTTTAACAGGCATATTCTGAGTTCCAACTATCCCTGCCCTCCGCAGGGATCGCAGCCTTACCACCTTGTGGTCAGTTGCCATTTTAAAGAACATACTCTGTATGCCATCCTTCAAATCATTAATGGTTCTGTCGAATCCTGCTGCTCTGGGGTAACACATAGCATAGTTTCCCAGGCTAGCACTGCATTGCAAATAAATATTGTGATTTCCTGATGCCTTTTGTATTAATTTTATATTATCCTTGTCTCAGCTTATTCATGAGAATAAACATATAATCATGTGAGATAGTATCAAAAACCATTTAAAGCATAGACTGTATGCCAACTTCAACTCCTCTGGTTTTAACAATGCCTCTCTATTGTAAGAGAAAATTTGATGTGACATAATTTGGCTTTGGAAATCTATGCTGTCTGTTGTTAATTTCCTTTTTAAGTGCCATGTGACCGCTAAGTCTTGTTTCAGGATTGTTCTTGTATTGAAGTCAGGCTGACTAAAAGTAGTTCCTGGCTTCTTCCTTTTCCTTTCATATTTCCTTCAGTCTATCTTTTCCAATCTTGCACATTTTTCCTGAGCTCTCCATGACATCTACCAGCCTACCTCAGCTTGCTCAAGCCTACAGGTAACACTGACAAATGTAGCCTAAGTACTCTGTAGCTTCTTCTCTATCTGTTCTGACCTGAGTTCTCACCTTTTTGTTGCTGATACTGTGTTAATTATGTAATTTCTGCAGTTCTTTCTAGCAAAGATCTTGATTTTTTTTTCCTTTTCTGTTGATGCTTCCCCCATCTCACTGAACAGAGTCAGCTCTTCCTAAACTTGTGTCTTCCGATCAGTAGTATTACAGACTGTTTTCACACTCTTCTGCTTTCTAGCAACATTACCTTTTGTTGCCTGGCTGTACTTGCAGTTGCCTTTTTTTTTTTTAAACATTATTTTACATAATCTGACTTACTTGTCACCTCCTGTGTGGCTCCTGTTTGTGATTTCAGACCAGTGGGAAAATCTGTAGCTTGTTAGATTTACTCTCTTCACCTTTTGTCATTCCATTAGTTTGAGACGGCACATACTTGCACACTTAATGTCACTTAAGAAACTGCTCATCTTTCCCACTGCCTGTTGTCCCAGGATTTACTTGCCTTGTGATTTTCCTGTCAGTTCTCTAAGACTGCAAATAACTAATTTCTGGAAATAAAGTGTCCTTACTTTATTGTTCTCCCTCTTTCCATTGGTTCAGGCACGTTTCCAGATACCACTTAGCAGCTCTATAATAGTTGTAGTGTAGGCTTAAGTGGGACAAATACTACTAACCTGTGGTGAGGGAAATGCAACCGATTTCATATGCCTTGGAAAATGACAAAAAAAAAAATCTAGGTAATTTTATGGTACAGTGCTTAAATACAACACACAACTGTCTGTCTAGCAAATGCAGTGTCTAGCAGCCAACCTCCAAGTCTTCATACGAAGATATAAAATTTTTCCATGCTTTAGTGGTTTGGTAATCAGTGTAGAAAGATGGAAACAAAATAATGATGTGCATTGGATTCTTTTCTTTTAGGTATGTTTAAGTTTTAAATATTTACTTTGAGTATTTCCTGTGTTGTTATTTCTCTGTATGAAAATACTTGTGTGTGCTACACCTGCTGTATTTTCCCATATCCTTATTTGTATATTCATTATCACGCAGCCAAATATTCAAATGGAAGTATCTTTAAATATATTCCTCAGGCATTTATGCCACGTTGTTATATTTAGAGTCACTCCACAGAGCATTTATAATAACATGTATAAAATGTTTTCCTTATATCTGTTTCATAGGGACCTTTTTCAAAATAATACACAATCTTTTCAGTAGCAATTTTTCTGTCTCCAGTTACCTTTCTCAGTTTGTTTTATATATGATCTGCACATACAAATAAGAAGTTAGAAAAGAAGGAAGCTAAGCAGCAAAATAACTATTGCTACTAAACATAAATTCTTTTCCCTTGCATTTTAAAGCCACTGAAGCAAGTCAACATAATCATTATACTGTTTATATAATAATGGCCAATACTAGCATTCCCTGATGTATACAAAGTCTGTCTTATAAAAGCAAAATATAGCCAGGCTAGGAAATAGAGAACTGTCAAATCAAACTTGTTAAATACATGTTACCACAGATGGACAGAACAAAACCCAGCTTATTAGTAATTTTGCTGCTTCTGCAGCTGTCAGGCTCCGAGCTGTCAATCCTGGGGTGTTCTCGCCTGCTTTTTTTTGCAAAATATATCCTCCTTTTACCATCCTGAACTGGACAAACTAACTTCTTAGAAGGTTGCTTTCTTTCCAGTTGTTCTTAAATACTTCTAAAATGCTTTAGAGAAAACCAAAAGCGTTCCAGCTGCCTTTTGGTAAGGAAAAGCTACAGGGAAACAGCCCATCATGATTCGTCTACTTGCCTTTATAATTTTGGCTTTTCTCAAGTGTTCAGATCACCGGCTCATAAATAAAAAAATTGAGACTGGTTTGGATTCCCAAGGTCTAGAATTTTGAATAAGGAAATGACAATTTTTGGAAATGTTTCATGCTTCAACTTACTACTTCACAAATGTATTTTTTTAATGTTAAACACTTTTAAGCCCTTAAAGATACAAAATGGTATTTCTCATTCTTTAAAAAGTGCTAACTTTTTTTTTTTATACAGTGACACAAAGCCTCAGACCTTTAAAAATAGCAGAACTAATACTTCCATAGCAGAAAGATGTAGTCTTATTTTATTAAAAAAATAGAGCACTTATGACTATAAAGTTCAGTGTCTAATTGCTACTGTACAAGGCAGCATTATCATTAAGTTAGGAATTACATCAAAATCAAACAAAATGTGAATATTATCAGTGCTTTTCTGTAATTTTGCAAACTAATACATTAATTTATCCAGTAATAAATACTTTTTTTTTTTTTTTTTCAAATCGGCTAGGTCCTTTAAATTATGATCATTGACTATTCTGTTGGCATTGTTATGACATTGGTATGACATTTTTGTGAGAATGGTGATTTAGGTTTTGTTTCACAGAAAGCATTTTTTACAGTTTCTTCCCACCAGCCATGCACGACTCTTAAAAAAGAAGAAATTAAAGGGGGGGAGGGGGGGGGGCACAATCACCAAATAATTCCTGTCATAGACCAAGTAATTCATGCCAAATTTTAAGATTTTGGAAGGCAAAAAGTGCTGTTGCATCAGGGATTTGATTCAGTTCACACATTTCTCCTTTGCAGTAAAAGGAGGTTGGTGGGCAGCCTTTGCTTTGGTAGATATGCATTTTATATAGCACAGAAACATAAGCCATTCGCTGCTGAAATCAGTGGGAATTCTGCCATTAAAATGTAACTGCATTAAGTGTACATGGGTTTTTGGTTACTCAGCTGCCATCTGGAGAAAAAACAGCTTAAAAAAAATATCTGACTACCTTTCACTGTGCGTGCTCTTTAAAAGTCCTTTCATTATAAATTTTGAAAGATCATTTTATGTAGTTGCTTTTTATAGTAATCCCCTTTTCTGCTGAGCAAGAGAACATCTCTGATTATTACTGGGATTAAAAGAAGGCTCTTGCTTAACTCATTTTGTAAGAATGCTATCCTCTATTTCTTATCCCTTGGTAGTTCTGTGTATCATTAATACTCATCAATCATCCTCTTGTCAGCTGCTGCCCCTTTTCTACCTTATCACAGGAAAAGACAACGTGGCGTTTTTCCTGTTCCATGGCTTTCCTTAGCACCAATTCAGCCACGTTGTCCTTTTGCTGTATAGATGAGGGCTAATGTAGGACTTAGCATAACTCATTGTGAGAATTTACGGAAATGGGAAGGTGTTTTTCTGTTGGCTTTGTTGGTTTAGTTTTTTTTTTTTATTATTAACTCTAAGCAATTTGCTTTTACCCATTCACATGAATTCTTGCATGGATTTAATTCACTCATACTCACACACATGTACGCACAAACACCGAAATAGATGTGTGCAGGTGTGGCCTGGCCCCAAACGTGTGTGTGCAGCATGGAGGCAAAGGGATGGTGGACAGCAAGTTCTCATCATGTCTTCTGCTTTCTTGAGCAGAAGCGAGGAGTACACTTTGGACAAGCCTTTTGTTCCCTGTGGCAGTGGATGTTGTCTGGGACCTTTTCTTTCATTTTGTCTCTCTTCTTGTAAGTCATAGGCAGAATTCTTAAATGTCACAGTTATCCTGTTTCCTTATGTGGACATCTGCTGGATCCAGTCCTGTTCTCTGTTTCCTTGTTACCTTCTCAAATTTATCTGTAGATAAATGTGTTCCTTTTACTATCTGTCATTTGCATGAAAGCACACAGATGGCACTCTGTATCAAAACACACCAAATGTAAAAGAGAAGGCATTTTTAAGGGACCTAAAATGAAACAAATGCACGCAGTTTTTAAAATGATTTTTTTCTAGAAGTGGCATTGTGCCTTGTTACCATGCCTATTTCATTCTTTTCATGAAGTGGTGGCAGTATTGGCATGTAGCCTTAGGAGTGATGTCAGCACAGAGATTTAAATTTTCTATGAAAGGGAATGATGGGTTCTGATGTAGTGATGAGGTGTGCACACTCTTACCTATCTACATCATGTTGGTTTCTCCGAGAACCAGACTGGTTCCAACAGATTCTTTCTTGCAGCTGCTTTGTGGGCAATACTATGATGGTGACTAGATAAGAATATCATCATGTCAAAGCAGGTCGATTTTGATCTCAACACCATTAAATAGCTTGGTCCTGGAGGCAAGAGAGTTGTGGTGAGTCCTAAGACATGTGGGACTCAATTTCTTAAGACATATGATCAGTTAAAAATCTTACAGATAATGGACAAGGTAAACATCTACTGTTCTCATTCCTCTGTTAACCAAGAAGTTGAGAAAAGCCACAACGTCATGGCATGTGTGTCAAGTCTTCTTAGGGACTTCTAGATTAATGATTATAATATTCTAGTGGATTTTCTGGACAGTTAAACTGTGCACTGTAGGTTCAGCATCCTGAATTGTGGCCTCCTCAGTCTGCTTCCTCCGTGCAGGGCCATGTCCACAATCTGATCCATTTTTCCTCTAAGGCTCTCCCCTGCCCTGAAGTGTTTGCCAGTTATAAACTAGACCCCTTTCCACTTCCTTGGGCAAGTCAGGTTTCTGTTGGATAACTGAAACAGAGCACAGTGTGGAAGCGTTCCCACTGCCCTCTGTGACCTCCCATTCATCGTGATAGGTGTTTCTGGAGGAGGAGGAGGAGATGCAAGTTTCCTGTCTCTGCTACGCTGCAATGGCCCCAGCCCACCTGAGGAAGGGAGCTGCTTGTTCAGGACAGCTATCTGAGGGACTTGGGCTGGCCACCGTCTACTGTCTGGTGCAGGAGGCCAGTTACCAAGATCATTTTCAAGACAAAACCTGCTGAGAGCTCCACACGGAAAACCTAGACCCTTTGCTGAACCATGGGCAGCAGAAAATGACAGCAGTTGCCACACTGTCACGTATGTCAGGACAGCCAGAAGACACTGTTGTGGAGGGTTTCCCTCCACACAATTGCAGCGGTCACGAATGGGAGTTAAGTAGGCTCAGTGGCAAAGGCTCTTGAAGAGGAGACCTGGAAATTTAAGTCCTGCAGTTCCTCTGCTTCCATTCAAGTCTGGTGTCTGGTCAGGTCACTTACAGGGCTTCAAGTGGGTGATTTTTAGATGTGCTGAAATTTAGACGTGCAGCTGCCCATCTGGCATCCTTGCTTAGCGAATGCCTCATCTGGAAAATACCTAAACTCTGTAGGAACCCCATTAAGCAGTTACTGAAAAAGACGAGTAAATAGTAGCACTGGCTCCTGAACCACCATGTTTTGAACGATGCCAGTCGCCTTCCTGCTTTCCTTCCTTGCTTGTCCTGTGGATCCCTGCTGGTGGCACGGTGACACAGACTTTCTGTAAGCCTGAAGTCCTATCCCATCCCTCATCAAGATCCATTGACAGGAGGTTGTGTAGAGTGAATTCATTCTTTGGAATGTCGTTACGACATCTTTCTTCGGGATTAATTCAGTCTTTAAAATAAATAATGATACTGGGTGGTCCTCAGTATTGCTGAACTCTGTCAGTTGCTTCTAATGTGCTTTATCAGTCCAGGAGGCGTGGAGTAGAAGCAGCAGAGCAAGAGATGACAGAGTGTTCCAAGAACAATCAAAACATTGCAGATTCCCTGCCTAGGGGGAGGATGATAAATTACGTACATCCACTTACCATATTTGCCATAACTCAATCCATAATAATTCAGCTTTTTATAAGTGATTAGAGAACAAGAGATGGGCTTTGCCCCGGAGCAGTGTTCTTCTGGCAGTGAACTCATGTTCTCACTGAGGTTTTTACCTGCAGGTAGCAAAAGACTCTCTTTTCCTTGCACCTTCGCTTCTCTGATGTACAGGTAAGGTTTAATCCCAGCTGGCTGGTCACCCACTGCTGTTTATTGCCATCTTAAAAGAATTTCTATGTACAGGCTGCTTCCCACCCCCCCACCCCCCCACCCCCCGTTTTCTTTATAAAATTAAACTATTTCTATATTTTTTTCATACAATATTTTTATTACAGTATTTTGACTTTTCTAGTCAATAATTAATATTTCTAAGTAATATTGTTTAAAACTTAGTTTTTTGAAATACTTCTGTGGGGGTTTTGTTGTATGGGGTTTTTTTTGTTTGTTTTTGTTTCTTCTTTCTTCCCTAAAACTTGTTTCTCAAACCTGTGGTTCTGAATTTGTGTCAGTGAATGAGTAGAATTAGTGCCCAGGTAAGGAACATTTGCTTCCAGCTTTGCTAGGGCCAGAGCTTGAAGGATTGGTCCATCTTGTTTAGCTGAATGAGAAATTGTGGACTTCATGGATAAACTGGTTCTTTTTACCAGGAGGAACAGGTAAAAATTCTTCATGTTGTAACAAAATGAATTTTTGTTCTCTGTGGGGGAAATGATTCTTCGGTATATAAGATGGATTGAATATAATTTTTACAGTACTAGGCACATTAATTAAAATAATGAAAAACCAATATTTTTTCAAAATAATAAACAAAAATATGTATATTTGGGCACTTAGGAAAAGCGGGGTATGTAAGGATCTGTTATATAGAAGGTTCTCTGTGTAGGAAACCCAAACAACAAATGCCAAACCCGAAACAATCTAAGGCATATGACTTTGGTGATAATTTTATAGTGGTGACTGAACAAAGAGTAGTCTCACAGTTTCCATGAGTTTTACCAGAGAATTGTGGAGTTAGAAAGGGTAATTTCTGCCAGGGAAATTTGATTTTTTTTTAATTTGGAATGCTGCAGGCTAGATTATATTATAGAAAGTAATTAACATATAAAGATCTTGCAGTTGTGCCATATAAAAAACTAGAAAAGTTTTAGGTTGTCAAAATCAGTGTGCTGAAGTGAATTCCACTGTTACCTAGGGATAAATGTGTAATTAATTGTTTCATTTTATAATGACACATAAGCAGACGTTTGTAGAAATAGATAACTTAGTTGCACAGTTGAAAGGTGTGATTCTGACAATGACAACTTGAGATTTAACACCTGGCTCCCCACGGCTGTGCCGTTCAGCCAGGGCAAGTGTCATGCCCCTGGTCATGGCCAGCCTGGCAAGAAAGCAAATGTTTGGGTTTAGCATCTTCTGTCAGTACTGAGCGTGCGGTTCCATCGGGTCTCGGTTTTGGAGCTTGTCCAAGCCATATTAACCTGTAAAGTCACGTTACTTTGCAAATACCATCTCTTAAGAATGATACTTACATACGCACCATGTGCTGAAAAAGGTGTTGTTCAGTCATTTTTTGCTAATGGCAGCGATGACTGGATCTTGCATTACTTGTACGTCTCGGAGCCCATGTCTTCCCATGAGGATGCTATTTCTGTCTCTCTCTGAATTTACCATGAGATCTAAAACTTTGCTCTGGTATTTTTAAGTGTAACTGGTGTAAAAAGGTGTGGGTAGTGAGTATCTTGACCTCTAACTTATGTTCCTGTTTTTTTTTGTGCGTAACTATCTTGGTTCTTGATCATGGAGGACTGCCAGTGCGTGCAGAGTCAGAGGGTTCATGCCCATGTCTGTAACTGAGAAGTAAGTACAAATGAAATACGTGTCTTGTTTAGTAAAACTTTCCAACGCTTCAGTTCCATATTTATCATAGAACGTAGTGCTTCCAAATAAAATGCCAATTGCTATAATAAACCAAATCCTGACAAACAACTTAGCAGCAGAGAATTCTTGCTTTACATACCAAAACATATCTGCTATTTTGTATTGCTCGTTGGTTGATTTTATACGGCTTTCCAAGGCTAAAGAACCTCGTTTAGAAGAAATACTAATAGAACCTTGTTTTAATGCATATTAGATCTAGTTAATTCTTTTGCTTTCTTTCATGTTCTTTATTTTGAGTCAGCAAACACGCAAATAAAGCCCAGGAAAAAGATTATTTTTTAAAAGTCTTCCTATAAATATTAGATTTACCTTAATGCTAAAGATTAAAAAATAAATAACAATAATGTAGCTATTGCTTTTATTATCCCACCACTGGGATTGTCTTTTATCAAATGCCTAAGCTTGCGTTCTCTCTCCCAGCTTTCTCCTTCCTTTTGCTATTACTCATTAAAGCTTTTCAAAATCTTGCTGATGGAGGGATTGTTTGGTCATGAATCAGGAAAATACCATCACTTTCTTAGTTTCATCTTGCTATCTCTCACTTTCACTTTTTTCTTAAATAAATCTTAATATATATAAATTTAAGAACTTCCTTTCTTATGGTTTGATTTTTATACACCAGTTACTTCCATCCTAATCTTCAGCATCTTTTGCACCATCCTTTTTTTGCTTACTGGTGTACAGACCATCTGATCACTTTTAGACCTAACAGGGTATATTTTGGGCTGTTACCACTGAGCCTTGGAACTAGTACTCATAGCTGAAACCTAGTAATGGAATAGGCTATAGTAACAACAAAAAAATAAATATGATGTTGCTTCTGCTGAAGTTCTCATTGAAATAAATTAAAACAATGTTAAGATGTACTATGTTTGGACAAAGCATCTGGAGTTATTTCTGATAAAATTGCTTGTTTTGCCTAATGGATTGTACATGTTAAATGTTTGGGTGGTAATTCGACAGTTCTTTTCATCTAGCTGGGGGACCTGAACTTTCATTAGCCGTTTATTGTTTTGTATTTGTTGTAGTATTAGGCTACCAACCTAGAGTTAAGCTTGTTGTAGCTTGGATATTTTTTTCCCCCTGTCCTTTTCTTTTGTTCCGTTTTTTTGTTTGTATCTTCCTTGCCCCAGTGATAAGCCAAAAACTGTGTAAATCCACTTAGATCCAACAGATCTAAGCAAAATCCGGACTGGCAATTCACTGCTTTACTGATAAGTGTTCTCCCACAGCCTTTAGTCTTTGATAGTTTTGATCACAGGCTAGAAATCCTTAGCTCAGGTTTCAGTTTTACTTTGTCCATCTCCATCCCTGCAAACAGTATTGCAGAGCAGATAAGGCTGCAGGCACAGTAATGTCAGAGAAGTTCTCAGAACTTCTGGAGAGCAGGCTCCAGCAGCTGAGGAACTAAGCACGGTGTGTTACATTGATTCTCAGGATTTCTGATGAGAAAGCTTTTTGATCCCTCAAACATCGTACTGACGTATTACTTGATATCAGTAATTATGCTGGTAAGGGAGGCACTGGACCACAAAAAGATAGGTAATAATATATAATAAGGTGATAAGTGTAAAAGGACTAGGTCTAAAATGTTTTTCTTTCTTTTGTTTACCAAAATAATATATACAGGACCAAAAATGCTTACAGTATAAAAGTAAGTAAAATACAGTAAATGGTTGGTTATGCAGTATTTTGATTTGAGGGGGAGGGTTAGTTATCCCCTGGTTATGCATTTTTAGCATATTTTAGAAAATGGGAAGCTTGTATTAAAATCTGAATGTTGGAAATAATTTTTGATAAAGGGATTTTTCCTGCTAGAACTTGAAATTAAAACTTTCTGAAAGAGAAATTGTGTCAATTACTGGGAAAAAAATAATCCTTTAATGTTTCAGGTTCTGTTCTGCCATGTCTTGTATGAGTTCCTTAACTCAATTTCACATATATGTCAGCAAACCAAAGGAAAAAAAAAAATCGAGTTTCATTGAGTTTCAGGCTGGTTCATCCAGCCTGCCACACCGTTTCTTTGCTGTCTGGTTGAATTGGTCACAAGGAGACTCTTCTGCTTGGTGGCCTCGCCAGCATCCTGGGCTGAGCCACCTTCCTCCCTTGTTGCAAGGGATGTTTAATGGACCTGAACCTGGCAGTCAGTGATTCAAAGCGCAGGGAAGATTTTAAGCTGATTTCTGATCTCAGTTAGGCATATGTTTTGAGCCTTACCTCCATGGACATGGGACAACTTGGGTCTTTTTCTTGGCATGACTCTTAAGTGACCGTGTAGAGCTCTACAAATGGAAGGTCCGTGCGTGTGGGTACAAAAGTCACTCCCTGTGAGGCTGTCTCCTAGGGAGTGTGAGCTCTGTGCTGCCGGTGATGTGCGTGGGGATGTGCCACTTGGCTCCTGAGCAGATCTGCCAGGCAGGAGGGCATCAGATGAGTCTGGAGGTGGAGCAGGGTTAGCAGAGCAGAGGTCTGGGCAGACCCAGCCTGGCGCAGGTGGTGCTGACAGGGGATGGAGAAGACCTTTTGTGTTTTTTGGGACTATTCCTGGGGTGAGGTCCTTATAATGGTGGGAGGAATCCTCTTAGGCTGTGTAGCTGTTGGTCATGCAGCAGCTGCTCATGGGGTGAGCTGCGTTTTGTCTGCCTTTCTGTTCGTCCTCTCTAATGGCTTTTCCCTCAAGTGCCCTGGTTCATCCAGCCTGCCACACCGTTTCTTTGCTCTCTGGTTGAACTGGTCACAAGGAGACTCTTCTGCTTGGTGGCCTTGCCAGCATCCTGGGCTGAGCCACCTTCCTCCCCTGTTGCAAAGGATATTTAATAGACCTGAACCTGGCAGTTACGCCAGTGTTACGTCCATCTGTACATCTCTTGGTGCTCGTGGTTTGAGATGGGACTGGGAGAGCTTCCTCAACCTGCCCCTTCTCTCAAGAGAAAAGAGTTGCCCCCATCTCCTCAGCTACTCCCTACAATACCCACTACCACTGCTGCAGCCGATCATCTCCGCCGTCACCAGCAGCTAGCTCATAGCCTCAGACAGCCCCACAGCGGAAGGGCCACAGCTGAATGGTACATCTCCTGGTTTCAGTGTGGTCCCCATCTCACGGCTGTGACCCTCGTCACTCTCACGGTTCTCCACTGCATCCCACTTTATTTCACCAGAAAGAGACCTGACTTCCCTTACTGCTACTTTGCATGTTTTGTTCACCTCTCCCTTCCCCTTGTTTAGTTAAAAATGAGGAAGGCTTCCCTGCCTTTTGTATTTATTATTTATTTTTGAAGTAGTAGCTATATTCCAGCCGTGCTTTGTTTCCCGTTTTTGATAGGCAAATACCAACCCATCTGGCTGCCTTCTGGAAGACTCTCACTTAGGGGAAAGAGCAGCTGCTCCGAGGCACCCCAGAAGTTCACGAAGCAGCACTGAGCCACGCGCGGGGAGCTTTAACCCTTCCCAAGGCTGGCACAGCCCCACGCCAGCAAGTGCAGGCAGCGTTCCTTTGGGAAGAGGCTCGATGCCTGTCACCTGTCGGGGAGTGGTGGCAGGAGGGCTGGGGACAGAGGCGAGGGGGGCTGGTGCGTGTGGAGCTGTGCGGGCTGGGGAGGGATGCGTCTGCAACAGCGCGGGCACGAGTGCGTCATCTCCTGTGGAAGAGAGCAAGGATTGGTGCTTGGGCTATCAGCAGCAGCTAAGCACAGGCTTCCCTGTGAAGGACGTGAGGGTAAAAGGGGGAGGAAAAGGGAGGAAAGGAGTGATGGGGGAAAATGAGAGGGTTTGGCATTGCCTCGGAGTTTAATTTATGATCTAAGTGTTGGAGTACAGTGTGTGCTTTTCAACTCTGTAGATGACATCAGGCTGGCAGTGAGAGCTAAAACGTCAGAGGATGTGATTAGAATTTGAAATGACCTTGATGAATTGGGAAGAATGCCCTGAAGACCTTGGAGATAATTCAGTACAGAGACACTCAGGCTCGGTGCTGAGGTGGAAATAATGAGCTGCACAGCTCCAGGAGGGGAGTCGAGGTAAGGAGGCCTTGCAGTGCCTCACAAGGGAGAGCACGTGACCAAGCTGGAAAGAGAGTGTGATGGAAGGGGAGAAAAAACCTGGAAAGGTGATTAAAGTGTTTAGTGACTCAGGGTAATCTGAACTGAACAGAAGCTAACTGCTGTGCTTGGCTTTCATCTTATTTTCAACATATTGTCACCCCACAAGCTTTATTATGAACATAAATGGGTGGTAGATAAACTCAACGTAAACTAAATCCTTTTGCAGGTGATATTGCACCGTGGCTCAGTTGTGTCACAGAATTCAGTTTCACCAGGGTTAATTCTTGGTGATAAATATCTGACTAGTTTTTCAAAACAAAAAATTTTCCCCTCACAGCAAAGGAGAAACTTTAAGCCTCTGATGCCTTTTTCCATGGTAATGTAATTAAAAATATGAATCAAAACCTCAACAAATACAAACCCAATGCAAGATTACAACATATTTTTCAAGACAGCATACTGGGAATGTGTGGCTCAGACTTCCCAGCAGCCGTTTGACTGACTTGTTGGGTTAGATACAAATAGATGTAATTTTCTTTAAAGCTGCTGCCTAGCTAGTTACTTATGTATGTGGATGTCTGCTAAATCCCAAAACTGGCTTGTGAGGTTTGTCTAAGGAGCTCCCCATCAGAGGATGTGGCTGTACCTATGGGAAGTCACTCTTGCAACGCAGTGAGTAACTTTGAGTGCTTTTGGACTGGGGGACTGTGGTATTTGGGCTATGCAACCCCGGCTACTTCCCAGACTGCAGGTCGGTGATGTGGGGTAGAGTCACAAATAAAAAGGGTTGCGTGTCCTGCACAGCTCCCTGGAGGTTCATTTCTGCTGCTGAGGCGGGCAGCTGGCTTTCTAACACCCTAAGCAGTCAAAGAGGGCAAGGGCTAGAGGGGTGGGCTCCAGGAGCAGAGCAAGGGGTTTGGAGGATGGCTCTTCTTCTTGTCCCTCTTTCTGACACTGCAGGGTATAAAGGTATCTGGGCCCAAAGGAGAAACTATGTTTTCTAGTTCCCCTTCCTTCACAGTCGGCTTGGATGGATGAACACATCCGTGTTCCCTAGCAGGTCTGGGAGGAGTTGTTCAAATGTGTTTGGGACGTAATGATGCACAAAATTACAAGTCATCCTGTGCTTTGACTTGCTTATAGATGAGTTGGCTTTCATATGAAAGCATTATATTTAGGTTAGTGCTCTGCCAAGCCAAGACCAGGATTTACTGCCAGCAGGGCTGAGGGGTCTTTCAGCACGAGGTGGTATAGCCAGAATCGCACTGCACAGGCTGGCCCTGTCTCCCATGGGGACTGTGCTTTCTTAATTAACCTCTTAATTAGCCTCTGTGGGAGCAGAGCTGTGCGAGACCCAGGGTGGCTCATGTAGAGCATCAGCAGTGTGGCTGTAGGGCAGATAAAGAGCATGTATGGAGGCTTCCAAATCAGTCCTTACGTGCCATTACAAACCCCAGAACTTTAAAGGTTTTGTTTATGCACCTTGCTCGCCAGTATCACAGCTAATAAAAGGTCTGTTGTCCAGCTGGGGTTATAACCTGGCATGTGAAGTCAATCTGTGTCACTTGTGTTTAATACTAAATGAAGCTGTAAGTTATAGGTACGATAGTAGTGTATATCTGCTTTCTTTCATTAGAGCAAGACGAAAAATTTTATTTCTCTCTTTTACTTTCTAACTTACTGTATTTGGCTTTGCTTTAGTGTAACTGTTCTCCCAGCCTGCAGAGCGTCAAATCCCTCACTTAAGCCTCACTTGCTATTTCAAGCTAGTTTACCTTGTTAGTCTGTTCACTGCTGAATTTGCCCTCGCTGACTTAATCTTTTTTAGTATTTTTCTTGGAGTATCCTATCTGGCAGCCCATTATTTATGAATGAAGTTTCCACAGAGGTGTTAAGTGGTAGCAAACTTTCTAGAGACCTCCATAGGCAACTGACATTTCTCTTTTTCCAGACCAATTGTCACATCAGCCTCTGCTGGCAGGGGAGTAAAAAATGAGCTAAAAGAGTCAATAAACATGAATTGTGAAGACAGGACTAACTGAAGGAAAAATTTCCCCTTACAATCCGAGTTGCATAAACATAGTCATTGTTGAATAAGTTACTCATTCACACTTCCAAGTAGCCAAACTTTTATTTATTACTCTACAGTTACTGAAATCTAGTTTTTACCATCTATAGTTGTAAATTTTTCTTTAGTTCCTCAAGTTCCAAAACATCTTCATATTTGATGGCCTGAGGCAATGAGAAAGAATAAGATACATTTAAATCCACCTTCCTTTCCTAGCAGGATTGTGCTATACTGTAGGTTTCTATTGCTTTCTTGCCACGATGTGATGGGCAGGGGCACTGGGGTACTCACCCATTCTTTTGGGGGCTTTTCAGTGTCTTGTACAGCAGATACTGTCAGAAACAGTGACAAACAACAGTGGCAAAGGAGCAGCATTATAACTAGCAAAATATTTGCCTTGCATGCTTTAAATCTTGCCTGTTCTCTTGATTACATTTGCTGATCTACATACCAGCACCACCTCTTCCTACAAACCTGTTTACTATTTTTGCTGGCATTTTCATCAACCCTTATTTCTCTAACCAGTTTATATACATTTAGTCCAAATAATTATGTCGCACTTCGGCAGTAGCTTTCCCTAAGTACTTTCCCAAGCCAGTGGCTCTCCAGGGGTTGTGCTCTCTGGAGTGGTTATGAGCCCAAACAGCTCAGTTGGAGAGGAGCTTGCAGTGGGAAGTGAATCGGAAATTCACTGGTCAGCAGCTGAGGTGGGAATTTCTGTTGAAATCCCTCTGCAAAGCTCTCTGCATACTCTGTTCGGGGAAAAGGTAAGCTGGGTGGATTTACCTGAGCAGTAGCTTTAAAAGTCACTTTCTTCCCTAGCCCTGACTCTGGTTATGTGCAGACTGATCTCTGTGCAGGTAGACTTGTCAGCAGACCTTCATCTATGATGTTCTTTTTTCACTCCCTCCTCTTCCTTAGTGGTCCCTGAACACATACTGGGACGCAGACGAGGCCCGTGGGTAGGGATGCAGAATAATGACGCTACGGCGATTTGGTGTATTTTCTCCTGTTGTGTTTTGTTTTGGCAGCCTATGGAAATCACTGCTTAGGTGGCTTTTCAAAGGCAGCTTCAGAGTTATTGCCTTGATGATGTCTTGCCTAACCTTCATTCTGGGTCATTTTTATAGAAGATGCCTTTCTTTGATGTGTACTTTTGATGTGGTTTTTACATCTGGGTCTGGTGAAGCTCAGATGAGTAGCAGTGTAGTGTGTGCTCTTTCCCTGGAAGGAGTAAGTCACCTCTAAGGTTGCAGGGCAGCGAGTTAGGAGAATTTGTAGCATCAGGCCACTTCTGGCAAGAGAAGCGGATGAGTGTGTGCCCCTTTCACAGCTTTGAATGGGGATATGGGTTCATTCAACTGACCCGCAGGCAGTGAGTGGTTCTTCCTTTGCTTTGGTATCCCATTCGATAGGTAGGGCATGAAGGCTGGAGTCCAAAAATCTACTTTATTACTGTGTCACAGCAGTTTTCAGAGCCAAATCCTGACTCAGGCAGTTGTGAAGTGGGACCTGTGGGTTCTGTTCTTAGTGAACATCAGTAACTTCTGGTTGTCCTGAGTTAAGGGAGATGGGGACAGTTGGCTGGGATCCCTTCCCTTGAGACCTGGTGCTTATTTTGTCATCTAAGCTACGGGGCATCAGCTGAGGATTAGTTGTCCTACATTACATCATTTTCCTCATCCCTGTTTTGCTTCCCTTAGAAAATGAATAATAATACAATTTCCCTGTTTTATGTAATTGACTATTTGGCTTGATGATAATATGTCATCAGAATGCCAGTAGAAAAGCTTTAAATACTGAAGTCCGCAGGTTGACCTTTAAGTCTTTGTTCTTTAGAATGAATTTGAACCTTCTTGCTGATGGCTTTATTTCATTGATGCATCTTAGTGGAAAATTGATTTTTTTTTCCTCCCTAAAGATCACATTTACATAAAAAAATAGGAAATGATATTTTAAGAAAAGATTTGCTAACAAAATGGAAAGAGTGTCTTTGATGTATGTCCTGGATTTCAGGATTTGAAATAATCTTCATTAAGGAAAGGCTCATGGTAATGCTGTGGCTTTTTCCTCTTATTAAACCCTGCCATGTTGCAAGGAAGTGAGAGATGATTACTAGATATTTATTCTTGCTTTAGAGAAGACCAACATCATGAGCCGCGGTCTCTATCCATGATTTTCAAAACTAGTAGGGCTGAAAGCTTATCTTTCATTTGGTCTCTAAAAACAAACAAAACCCAGAAACCAACAAACAGAAAGTCCTCAACATCCTTCACTTTTCTTATCAGACTAGGACATGTAGTATAAATCTTACAAAGCCTCGAGTGAGGCTGACAAAATGCAGTTCAGATGAAAGAGCATCATTATAAAGTCAGTATCAAACAGCACTGAGCGCCATCAACTTGAAAAGAAGAATGAAAAAAATATTTCTGTCTAATCTGAACAGCATAGGTCAGGTTTTGTTTTTCATGCTAAATTCTGTTAGGCAAGACTGGAATTAAGGTCACTGTGGCCACAGCAGTAGCAGAAGCTTATGCAAAGGTTGAGAAGAAGTCACCCTTATCTGGTGTCCTTCAATGCAAACTGGGAGATCCCCCCTCTTCTTTCTGTCCTCACCCCCGCTTTTGCCTTACCCTGTCTCATATAGGTGTGGACAATCAAGTGGATATTCTGGGGACTGAGAAATGTCAAACTCAACCCTTTCTTCTCTCACAGTGAAGCTGTGACGAGCCATTTTCCTTCTAATCTTGGCCCACGGACACCTCAGGGCCTTTCTGGACCCTCCTCTATTTCTTCCTCATCTCTGATACAGAAGATCTCCTTATCATAAAGGAATTATAATCAAAACTGTTTGAGAGGTGTGGGGTGAGAAAAGAGAACAGGTTGTGAGGAGGGAGGCAATTTGGGAGCTGCATGACTTCTAGAAGAATGCGAAAAATGTGACGTCGAGGTAGCAGTATTGCCGGGCTTGGGGACAACAGAACGAGAGACAAACTGGGCAAAGCAGCACCTGCAGGTTTGGCCGTAGTGGGGGGGAGGGTCAGGCTCCCTTGCCTGCAGCAGTGGATTAGACCTGCAGAATTTGTGGCACCCACACTTTACACACACATGTTTTTATATCTGTTTAGCCTGTGTTGTTGCGAAGAGGTTGCTGTCTGTATTTGCCAGCACTCTATGTGCTGTATGTTCCACGAGACCACTTCTGCCATGGGGTTTAGGAGAAATCAGCCATCTGATGATGAGGAACAGGCTGCTTGCATGATTGTTTACAAGGCAGGAAGAAAGACTCATCCAGAATTAGTCATACATGCTAAGTATCACCTCGCTTTTCATGTCTTTTTTTTCAGTTTGTATGGTTGATTCTTGTTTCGCTTTTATCAAGGTATCTAGTTTCTCAATTAACAAAAAAAGAAAAGCCTTTTGGAGAAATTTAAAGGAAAATATATTTGCAGTTTGGTGAAATGAGTCCAGGATGATGAATTTTCTACAAAACCTAAGATTTTTGGAAAGGAGTTAGTACAATGATCTCTTGAAAAAACATTTTTATCAATAATACATGGTGAAAATATTTCATAGTGTGCTTTTTGATAAACAATTCTTTTGAAAACTAACAAACTTGTAAGTTTTTTTTAAAAAATATGATAATGAAATTTTTTTTTCTTGAATAGTGTTGGACCAAAACTGAAAAATACTAATCCATCCACATCTACCATCTCCAAGTCTTGGTCCCCTATAGCCCTGATGGAATTTAACAACAGATGTTTTTGAAATACATTTTAACTTCTAGCATTCAAAATACTGCCTGGGGAAAAAAAAGCTAAAGTTTTGGTCACCAAGTATGTATGATTTTAAAAATTAGGAAAGATGTGGCCTACTTTTATACTGAAATTAAGGCAGCTCTGGCTACATGTTCTGTTACATTAGTTTCCCATTACATCTCTTGGCAGTGCGTAGCATGCCACTATTTGCAGCATGCTTGCACCTTGCTACCCACCTGTTGCACCTAATTGTAATGGCGATTGATATTAAAACTCTCTTCCTCTCCCTTACCAGAAACCCAGCTATATGGGGATTTGGCCCTACTCAGATTAGATCTGCCTCTTTCCTCCTTTCCAAAATTGTATATGTGTGTCTGTGACCTGTATGTTCATTTGTAGATATATAAATGCCAAAGATTTTGACCAGTCCTGCCTTGAGACATAATATACATAGTATTTATTATACACGCGTATCTAGAAATAGATGCATACATATACTTATAACATTAAAAGTTTCTGAAAACGAGATTACTGCAAGGCACTGCAGTCACTGGAATTAAAATGGAAGTACTGACACACAAAACAATTACAGTTTGTGCTCAGGGTGTCTGATCCCGCTGTGATCCCGCTGAGCACTGGAAGAAGCTCAGATAATCCTGTCATGAATCTTCCTGAAGTGATGGGGAATGAGCCAAGATCTAGCAGGCCAGCTAGGGGGGATGTGAGTGGGCTGGTGCTGGGCTGTGCTGTGCCTGTGCACATGAAAACAGAATTGCTGGAGCAGCCAAGGGAAGGGAGGTGTTTTCATTTTGGGCTCTTCCAATGCAGATAGCTGGAAACATTTTCTAGACTAAAGCTTTAATGATAAAATACAAACAGTGAGTGGTTGTTTGTTTTTTTTTTTTTCCTTTCTTGAAGATTTGATAGCTGAGACCTTGGAGGGATGTGACATTCTCTTTGTCTACAAATACACTGAGTGCCACCTTCAGACAGTGTCTTTGCATTGGGCAGCCTGAGATTTTTGACTGTTGAAGTTCCCAACTGTGAAGATTTTATTTCAGTAAGAAAGAATTACTGTTTTTCCCCCCAAACTGGAAAAGGTAAGAACTGTTCTACTTGTAAAACAAACGACTTTCAAGTTACTTCTGCTCTTTGTCAAGGTGATTTCCTTATCTTACTGTGCTGCTGCTTCCAAATGGCTTTGGAGACATCATTTAAAGCACAGTTCTCATAAAGTCAGAATGTTCTTGGCAATCCTGAGAATAGCTAGATTAAGTTTACCCAACAGCCTGAAGCATTGTTGTGTACACTTCTTGGAAACACATATAAACCATGATTATTTCCCACCCTCCCTGGCATGCCTATGCAGTACCATTTTAAAACTTTTCTCACTGTGTGGTGAGGCCTTGAAATAAAAGCATATGATACTTCTTGAGACTTTAAAAGCTTTTTATGCCAGATTAACATTATGGAGCATTATGGTGTTAATACCGAATGTAAATTCACGTCCTTATCTACCAGGTAAAACTAAGAAATTGGGGTAGTATTCTTAGGTGCAAATGGGATGTTATTCAGGAAGTTGGTTGGGTTATTACCAACTTGTCCTTGCTTAAGACCTGTCCCTATCGCTTTCTGGAGGACACTTATCAGAGATGGACCCTTCCAGGTCGTACGTATCCGGGATAAAGTCTTATAGGCACTGCTTTTAAAAGCATGGATCGCCCCCCTCCTTGTTTTCCCTCTCCTTGCCTGTGCAGCAGGTCCCTGTGCGGGCAGCTGCCTGTAGGGGGCGCTGCCGGGCCACGCAGGCTGGGACACCGGCAGCTGTGGTACAGATGTATACAGATGTGTACAGATGTGGTATTGATGCAGCCTGTGCTGAGCTGCGAGTTTAGCAAGATGGACAGCAAGTAGCAATCTCCTTCAGCAACTTAAGGGATGCAAAGGGACCATAGTTTTAAAATATTTTGTTTTATTAAATGTTTAAAATAACATAAACGTCATATTAACAATTTTATGGCTGAGGTTCTCATAATTTGTGACTTTACCATTTTATCTGATTTGAGAGCTCAAAAGATTACAGCTTAACATTAGAAACTTTGCAATTAAGATTTGTAACAGTAAGTTGTCTTGTAGCTAACAAGAGAATAGAAATAGCAGATAGAGCCGTATAAACTTTGGAGAGCGGGAAAGTACAGATTTTACTATAAACTGGGGTCTGCTCAGATTATGTAAAGACAAGAAACCTTTTATAAGTAGTTTTCATGTTAATCTGAACAAACCAACTCAATTCATAGTTGACTTTCAAGCAATAGAGAAAAGTGGGATAGTACATCTTTAAATTATTCCCCAAATACCTATTAATTTTTTTTTTTTAAATTCTGTTAAGTTAGTCTGTACCAACTTCATACTGATATTTAGCACCATGTAGTGGGATGTTCACCATTTAGCTTCTGGGGAATGTACAGACCGTTATTTACTCTGCACTAGAATAAAGGGTCCAATTGTAATAAAAGTTCATCCTTGCTTTCTGCGGCAGAACATCAACGCTGGAAAAGCAACAGCATGCTTTCGACCATGAAGCTGTAGCTTATTTACAAACAAAAGAATGCCCCCCCCTCTTTTCCCAGTTGCTTATTCATGAGGATGATTTGAGTAATAGTACTACAGGTTAGGTTTCCTTTACACTGGAAACTAGGGTAGGTTTTAATCACTTCATCTTAAACTGAATTGGAACAGTGCATACCAAACAAGTACAGCCTGGCATTTCAATATGAGCTCTACTACTTTTACCATCTCTGTATGTTGTATGAGAAGGCTGGTGCTGAAAGATGTAACTATATACACAGGCATATATAATAATGTTTTCTTAGAAAATGTAAAATAACAAATTTCTTCAGGAGGTGGGTAAATGGGCCAACAACCTGTAATATACCAGTATGTCTGTTAGCCCCCGCTGCCTCTACCAAGAAAGAATTATATTTTCTTAACAAAGTTGTTGGTATAGAGGGTGGAGGGGTAAGAAATTTTTGGGTTTTTTTTGGTAACAGACATGCTGGAGATAAACAGCTTTGGTAGTCAGTCAAAAGGCAGTTTAAAATCAGATTAACTTTAGGGATTTGTGGTTTGGTTTTTTTGTTTTGTTGTTATCATAATTTAATTTTTAAAAAGCTACTTCTTAATTGCAAGCTTATGCCCATTGCTCTTTAACAGTGAAATGATATTCAGTGTATCATTGATTTTGCACAGCAGTTCACAGCTATAGCCTACAGACTAGTGTATATGCACAGTATTAACAAAACATTAGTACATTGGGTTCAGCAGTGGTCCATGTTATTTGTGTAGCAGCACTGCAGGCTTCTGACACCGTGAAGGGGCAGATACGCTGCAAGTTCGCAGGGTACAAATAATCCCATTATGCCGTCTTGTGGCGGGTATTTTCTTTTGTGGCGGTGCAGAAGGGCTGCCACTATTGTTCTCTGTGCTGCCTGTTGGTAGCTGGGGGAAGGATTCATTATGTGCTATTACAAGAGACCAAACTGATAACAAAATGCTGATGGCACTCTTCCCCCACTCCTTGGGAGGCAGAGTCCTCCCAGTTTGGCAGCTCATACTTCTCTGGTCCCTTGAGCCCCCTTTGCCTCGTTGAGCTGGATGCTCTGGGTCTAGTGATGTTTCTGCTGCCATCAGCAGAGGCTGCAGGAGTGCACCTCCTTCTCCTCTCTCCTCCCCACAGCACTGCCCATGCTGCCTCTGTAGGGGGAAAAAACCCAACCTCGAGTCCTGCTTTAACCTCTCCAGGTATTAAAAGCTCTAGCCTTCAGCCATGAGTAACGCCTGCTCCTGAGCTGTTCACCTTGATTTGTGCATGGTCACCACAGGGCCTGCACTTTAAATTAATAACAACTGTATTTGGCTTTTCTTTTGTCAAAAGCTTGTTGAGTATACGTGAAAGAGCAAGAGAGAGAACAGGGAAGAAAAGACGTGGCTGTCAGTGTCTCTTTTAGATATTTTCCCCAAGGCTTGGGGTTTTTCAGAGCACACACAAATAGACTGAGGAGCACATAGTAAAATATCAAAGATAAAGTCACTGTTTGAGGTGAGAACAAGTACTTATGTCAGGTCCAGCTGTCCGTAATGACAGTCCCGACTGGCAACCAAAGGCCATGGCCACGTGTCAGTCTCTGCATTGAGGTTTTTCTGAAATATTTCTGTGGTCCAGACAATCACCTGAAAACACCTCAAGCCACAAGAAAATGGATTAGAGATTCAAGTTTCACTGCATGTTATGTCTGTGTTAAGAAAAGCTTGATCCCTGCCCAGGCAAGGCCAGAGCTCTGGAGCCAGCTGCTGGCAATGCCACTTGGGCTATGAGAGGTCTCCAGAAGGGCTTACACCGTCTGCAGCGGCTATGGTTCGACAACATCCCAAGCAGTTCTTGCTGCTTTTTCAGGGCTGCATAGTAGCTTTGCTGTGTGTTACCTTCAGCAAAATGTCGAACAGATTTAAAACACGATACTACCATTGCTCTGAGTGAAACCCTGAAGCATCTTTTTTTTTGCATGTGCAGAAAACAGGTCTGGATATGCTCAGGTGAGCAAAGATGCATCTCAGACTTGTTGGGGCAATACAGCCTGTGCAAATAGCTGTGAACGCCTATAGGCATAGGCGAGGAACGCATGGCATGACTAGCACTGGGGAAGAGAAGGCAGGACACTTTACTCATAGCAGACCTAGCTGATGTAGACCAGACATCGTAGGTGTAACAGGTCTGCAGTATCTGACTTTTCTGTGAGACTCAAGTTTTTGTCTGTCATGTGCACAGCATAAGACTTACGATCCCTTGGCTGTTGCTTCTTATTGTACATAAGGCAGGCACTTAAAAAGACTTCTAGGGTATGAGTTACAACTCTTTCCTCATTTTTTAATGGAAGTTTGTTTCAAAATAATCTACGGTGTTGTTTTGTTATGTAGCCTTTCGTATGAGAAGACTGGAAGCTGGCTGATGATCTGATTATGTATTTGGGGGAATGCCCAGAGGAATTCCTAGAGGAATCTGTACAACAACCTGCCTCACCCTGCCAAGGTAGCCACAGTCTTTGCATCGCCAAGTTAGCAAAGCGTAGTGCAGCTAACCTTCCCCACATACACTGCTGTGGAAGCACTAAACGTGAAATGTCTGGTCCCCAGCACCCGAACCTAGAGCTCCTAGTTTCCCAGGCAGCAACACCTTGGTAATGTGCAATGCACAGCACGCACTGCCAGCTGTCTGAAGTCGGAAAACACATAGCTAACAACCAGCACAGTTTCATTTTGAAAGGACGTTTTCAAGGCAAGAGCTTAAAATTTTTGCATCTTTGTAAACTGGGTGCTTGACCTAATTAAGCACAGATCAGAAGTAATGTGTGACAAACACAGGAGCCTTTGCTAGGGAATGCCAGAGCCCTGCTGTTCTGGACACCATGTTTCTGGTTGGGTTCTGCTGCAGGCATCCTTTGGCAATTGCTTGAATCTAGACTTCTGGGGCATACAGGGCAAGATAATTCCTTGCACCTTTAGAAAGACTTCTGAACTAGCTTGGAGGCCTAAGATATAAATATACTGTTGTCATAACTTGCTTTTGCATTCACTGCCAAAACCAAGTATACTTTTTGAAGAATGTCAGCTTTGTAAATACTCTGCTATTCTTGGCTCTCAAAAGAGCAACTGTGTCATATTTTTTTTTCTTTTTTTTCATGTAGCATTACTTTTCCAGACAGCTAGGATGATACGAGACTAGAGAAATTGGATGCTGCGTTGTTTCAAAAACTAGCTGCTTTTAAGCCTGGTAATCTTAAAGTGCTTATTCAGTGTTATCTGAATAAAAACTATTCCAATATTAGATGTGACTTTGAAAATCTGATAGCATGATAAATTTGTTGCTGTTGCACTGAGGCCATTGTTGCACCAGCTACTTTGAAGAAGGCTCTCTCTCCCCCAGTGGCATTCATACTTCACTAGGTGAAACAAAAGTCTCTCCAAAAGCCATAAGTGTACGGAAGGTCCTTGGGTTCCTTTCTAAACAACAATGTAGGACAAAATGCGTTGCCTTCACAGTGCATGACTGTTGTTATACAGAAGTCACAGAATCAGAATTGCTTAGGTTGGAAAAGATTTTTTAAGATCATTGAGTCCAACCATTAACTTATTCTCAGCGAAAACCAAATCTCAGATTTTTAAAATTCCCAACGACAGGACTGGCAGCAGAACTGGCCCAATGCATTCCTCCATATATATCTTTACACTTTCTTTGCCAGTGGAAGTGATCAACTGCAAAGTGATGTAGCTGTAATGAAAGCATGAAGGACAGCATCAGGCTGTTTTTGAGCTACAGGGAGAGAGGTTTTCTGCAGACAAATCCAATGGGGAAAAAGACCTATTCTTTAGAAATAACAGAGTTTCTGAATTCTTTAATCTTTAAAGAAGTCTTCTCTTCATTCTCAGAGTAAATACAGCATTTTTCAAGCCAAAAAAAAAAATTCCAAGCAAATGTGATAAATGCAAGAACAGGGCTTTTTAATGGATTGCAACCTTAACCACAGAGAGAAAAAATAACTCTCCATAAGAAAGCAGCTTGTGAGTGAGTAGAGTTAACACAGGTACATGAATTCTACGTCTGTCTTCAGTTATGGCTTGAAAGTATCAGTCCTCAGTAGCAGTATAAGACAGGATCTGAAAACTGTTGAGCGTGCTCACTGCCCCAGTGTAACTGGTCAGTTTGTCCCTCTAAGATTTGAAAAACTGAAAATGTGAAATCATGTTTTTTAATAAGGTACCATTTCACTGAATGAGAATGAAGGAACAGCCTCTTTAGGAAGACCTCTTACAGATTAATTTCCTTGGCTGGGTCTTCTCTGATGGCATCCTTTTTGTCCAGGGTTGTATGCTTTAAATTTGCCTCTTTTGAGGAAGAGGATGGGATTAAGATAGCCTAGGTAGTACGTGCGAAGACCATGACTTTGGTTAATCCTTACTCTTGCACGAGGGACTCTAGATGAATGGTTCCAGCTTGACCTGTTCCTAAAGCTTCAGTTATGGCTTTAAAAATTGGCCTGGTCCTACGGAAGAAAGACCACGATGTATTAAAGCATTGGGTAAAACTAAAAAGGTGAACATATAACAGTGCACAGTAAATGCAGGCTGCTGTTGGAGGGAGTGTTTTTTTCTGCTACTTTCAGACCCCGATGCCCATAGTTGCTGATTAGGAGGAGATGGAGGTCCTTCTGGAAGAGGCTGGCTGCTGATGGATGACTTCAGTGCCTGAGGGTGCTGGATGCCCTGAAGTAGGAAAGGAACTTGTAGCAGAGGCTCACCACAAAGTACCAGATGTTTCGAGCCATCTGTGACCTTGCAATGAAAATGCGCCAGATGATCACAAGGAGGGTGGTGTTGAATGCATATCGGATGTTCCTCAGCCTGAGAAAGAGAAAGAGGCATCTTATGGAGGAAGATGAAAACAAGAAAAGGCTTACCAGCTTGCTTCATTCGCTACAGGTAATTTTGTAATAAATCCTGTTTACAAGTGGCCCTTGGGCTTTTTGCCATTTCTATTTTAGTGAAAATACTGTGCCTAAGAGTCCCTACCGTCTTGCCAAGGGCTATGTTGAAGTCAGAGTATAGTGAATAATTAATGGGATAGGTAGAATACCTGTATTGCAAATCTCTCTTGTGTTCTGGTTTGAAATGAGAGCACACAGAAGTCATACCGGGAGTTTTTTCTTTATGATAGTCTAGTTCCAATACTTTCTGTTCTGTTTTGGTGTGTTGGCTATTTTTCACTTTGCCGGATTAGTACCAGGCTAGAGGACCTTTGCAGCAGCTGATAGTGTTCTCCCATTTGGGTGGAACCTTGCCTTTAACGACAATTGTCAAAAATGGTCTTCACTTTTGCAGTACTGCAGCACTGGGGTTTTGGAGGGCGGGGGGAGATGGCGGTTTACACCATATATTTAAATGGTATTAATGGAACTTCAAGATGCTAATCATCTGGTCCTCTTTCTCTCAAGCAAAAGTTTCTGCAGTTCTCAATTCTCAGTTTCTCAGTGTCCAAGGGAAGAAAGCTTTGTACCTAATGTCCCCAGGACTGGTTTGATTTTTGTAAGAGTCTGCCTGTTTGGACTATGAGGCAGTTATGGGCCTGTTACAGAGGTTCTTATAAATCCTTTAAAATGACCCACGAATGAAAACTTGTTTAGGATTCCTTGCTATGGCAACAGCCTGTTTTATGCTTCTAGCATTTAAAGTACACAAGACTGGTTTTCTTAACGGAAACAACCAGTTTCTTACTCCAAGAGAGCTGCTCCTTCTTTTGCCTCCACTTCTCAGCAAAAGGGCTGGAGAAGAAGAGCATAATTTTAACTGAATAGAAGGACAATCTCAAATGGCTCATTCAGACTCTTAAACTGTCACCAGGGATTAAATGCATAAGCTCTCCACTGATTTTGAAGAATTTTTGCCCATTACCCTCAAGAAATTAGAAACTTCCTCTTTAAAATGAAATTTAAAATCATAGAAACGCTTAAAGCTTTTATGCAGTATCTTCAAATCACTAAAAACTTCCAGGAACATAACCAAATCTAAACCTGACCCTTATTTTGTTATTGTAATTCTGAATGACCAAGATCATCTGTATCCACGTATTCCTCTTATGAACTGTAATTTTGTTACTTGGTCACCTGCTGGGAAGGTGTAATAACTAGCCCCTAATTGTTAGTGTCATCAAAAGCCCTCCTTTTCTTATGGGGTGGAAAAATGAAGTACTGACAGTCCTCTGCCGTAAGAAATAAATTATGATATGTTTATGTCCACATTATTCAACAGTAATTACTGCAAGGTAACTAGAATAATTTTCCTCAAAAGCTGTTCAAGGTAGCCAAGAGCTCTTGTCACTGAGTATGACTTACTTTCGTAAGTGCTGCTTTGCTGCTGGAATGCCAGCCATATCCTCATTTAGCAAGTACTTCTTAGCACCTAGGCAGTAGCTTTCAATGTATTCTGACCAGTGCAGCTGACGAACATCAAAGTTGTATAACTGGGATTTAAAGACAAAGAGCAGAAGTTAATTTCAGGATTCAAAACCAAATTTACTTTAAGCATCAATTCTTTATTGACCTCCATTCCTGTCTCTGAAGTTCTTAAAGCCACCAAGTTTCCAAGAAGATGTGGGCACTAACAGACTATATTTCACAGCTGTCAATTAATGTCTTACACAGCTGGGAACCTGGGAAAAGCAGGCAGAAATGTAGTGCTAGCTGGCAGAAAGGTAAAGGTAAGTTTGTCTTGCAGGTGGCAATTTTTGCATAAATACACGTGTTTGCACACATACGTGCGCACACACAGTCGTGGAAGAAAAATGACATTCCACTCAGGTGAATGGATTCACATGAAAACCTCCGTGCAGTTTTCAATGTGTTACTAGAATTATATGTAAATAAATGAACTGGACATTGAGTCAACACGTGCCTCTACATCAGTACTACTCTCTGCTTGGATGCCTTCTCTCATGGCAGCTAGACTGACAGAAATCCAAAGAAATGGGTTACTGTGGTGTTTGGCATAAAAAAAAAATATCTAATTGTAGAGCTAATTACCCGTTAGTTTCAGATGCTTGTACTGGAAAAATTGTTAGCAAGCTCTCAGGCGGTTGTCTGTCTATTTGAGCAATGAAAGGATTTGTAAAGAGGAAGAGGTTTTGTTGTCGAGATTTATTTTTTTAAATGAATGAGTGAAGTGAATGGTATTTCTTATTTCAGGGCCTTAAAGGGAAGATACTCAGAAACATACCTTCCTTTAACTGCCATGCCCATCCTGGCCGTTGGATTTGGTCTGAGTGCTTTGGGCAGAGAGGGGTTAACTAACTCGGTCTAACACAGCGGGTTGGCTGCTGTGCAGATCCCAGCTCTGGCAGATATGTATGGCCACGTGTGTTGCCCACAAACTATCTGGCTTGAGCACCGCTCCCAGTGTGGCACCAGTGGATGCAGTGCATCTCACAAAGTTCTCATGAGCAGCTTGGTAAGCCTGAAACTCTGTCTAGCTTGCACTCAGTTCTTCATGCTGTAATTTTTTATATGCCTTAGAACTAGCTCCTATCATACTATTTAGGTTCCCTCTGCATCTGCTGTACTCAGAGCTCTGCCACTGCCCTTAGAAGTTAGAATTTGCTGCATGCACTCCCTCTGCAGACTAGGGAAAAAACTCTTGATTCTGCTACTGGGAGTCTGTGCAAGAATTTTAGGATGTGACTGAGGCCAGTTTGATGTGAACGCCTGTGTCTCTTTGCAAGGAGATACTGACCAAAGGTGCATTCAAGCTTGTCACAAGTCTACTTTTTGTATTCATGCAGTTTTTCAGTTGCAATCCCATTCCTAAGGAGTATTTCAAACTTATAAAGACTACAACAGATCTTGACATCCTGCAAATTATTTGTTCTTTGGGGACTTGAATAAAACAGGAACTTTTATTATATTGTTCAGTGAAAGACACTATGTGTTAACTAAATTTTCCCATGCAGTTCCTGTTAAAACCAATGGATGAAAATGTCAAATTTCCATCTAGATCACCCACCACAGCTGCCACGTTAACTGGAAAGAATTCAGTGATTGACCTGACAAAGAGCAAGATACCTCAGGAGAAAACATTCTCCTATAATAAATGGAAGGTTTCTGAGAAGTGATTTAATAAAACAAGGAGGATATAAGTTATTTCAGGTTAAATTCAATTCCAGTCATCTGAATGCCATGTGATACACCAAAAATAATTGCTGCAGATGAACAGAACTGGAGATTAATAATCCATATTCAGGACATACCTTTTTATCTTCTGTGTTAAGGTGACTCATTAACATATTCATATTATCTGAAGACCAGTCCCAGGACTGAGTGGAGAAATACTGCAGGAGCATCATAGACTTGTGTAGTCGATTGATAATCTTCATCATTCTGCAAAACAAGAGGATTGTCAGAGGTGGCGAGGAATTTTGACCTTATGCAAAACCTGTTGATTTGCTCTGTCGGTGTTTTCACCAAGCCAGATGAATAGGCACTGCAATTCCTCATCAGCACTGCAAAGGTACTCAACAGGCTCAGAACCTGCTCAGCAAGTCTAACTGCTCCAGCAGAGGTCTTGAGTCTACAGTTAACCAGCTTCTATTAGTGGCCTAAACGTGGATGCAAACATGCATTTCCCAGGGCAGAACTGGTGCCTAACTTACTGGTCTGAACTAAACAAGGCTTGGAGGCCATATCTACATCATGTACCGTGTACAAGGTGAAGAGCCCATCAGAACTAGTATGGAGGCTGCACAGCACACTGCAAACCCACAAAGGTATATTGCTTGCTTCCTGATGTGGATACCTCTCTTTCTACCTGTCTCCTGCTTTCAGCTGGGATAGAGTTAATTTTTCTTTCTAGTAGCTGGTACAGCACTGGTTTGGATTTAGTATGAGAATAATGTTGGTAAATTGCTGATGTTTTAGCTGTTGCTGAGCAGTGCTTACTCCAAGTCAGGGACTTTTCAGCTTCCCACGCTCTGCCAGTGAGCAGGTGCACAAGAAGCTGGGGGGGAGCCAGGACAGCTGACCCCAACTAGCCCAGGGGATATTCCATAACATACAATGTCATGCTCAGTGTATAAACTGGGGGGAGCTGGCTGGAAGGGGCTGGTCACTGGTTGGGGACTGGCTGGGCATCGGTCAGTGGGTGGTGAGTAACTGTATTGTGCATCGCTTGAGTTTCTGGGGTTTTATTCCTCTCTTTACATTTTATTATTATTATAATCATCTCTATTATTTTATGTTATATTGTTATTGTTATTATCATCACCACCATTATTATATGTTATATTAAACTGTTATTACCTCAGCTCATGGGTTTAACTTTTTTTCCAATTTTCTTCCCCATCTCACCAGGGTGGGGAGTGACCGAGCGGCTGCGTGGTACTTAGTTACTGGCTGGGGTTAAACCACAACACTACCACACAAATTCTCTAATGTTCTCAAGCCTGAGTTGGCTCCCAAAGCAAAGCTTTGATTTTTGGAGCTGCCTCCAGTACAGAGGTGACTGCATCTGCAGCATGGACAAGCTCTGAAGTAAGTTGCTCATCTTCAGTTTTTCAGATATAATCACAGAATCACGGAATACTTTGGGCAGGGACATTAAAGATCAGGTAGTTCCAACCCCTGTGCCGGGACACCTTCCAACTAGACCAGGTTGCTCCAAGCCCCATCCAGCCTGGCTTTGACCACTTCCAGGGATTGGGGCATCCACAATCTCTCTGGGCAACCTGCTCCAGTGTATCACCACCCTCAAAGTAAAGAATTTCTTCCTAATATTTAATCTAAATCTACCCTCTTCCAGTTTTAAAACTGTTTACCCATTCCCCCCCCCCCCGACACATTCTTTAATGGCAAGAATCAAGTTAATCTTCAACATTGTTTATCTCATTGTTAGAAAAGTTGAGAATTAACTTTTTCTCCCTTGTCCCATTCATTTTCCCATGTGGTCATACTACCATTTCCTCAAGAGATAAACCAATACCATAAACCTCAACGTTTTTTGACTTGACACAGAACATTATCTGACATAATTTAAGGCATTTAATACACTACACAGATGAAACACTAGCTGTATCTGCATCAGACAGCAAGGGAGGCCCAGCATTTTGTAGTTTCTAACGTGGAACTGCTCCCTTCCAGCCCCACAGAACCAGATAGCTTGTAAGATACTCTTCAGAAGCATGTTATTCACATACTTTAATGTCCAGTTAAGTCTCATCTCCATGAGGTAATAGTGATTTCCTGAATTACATAATGTTATATTAGACTAAAATGCCTCCAATCTGAGATACAGTAAAACATGTTACAGCCTGTGGGCTTCTCCCTCACAGAACTAACAAGATGGTACTTTTTCAGCTTTCAAAAAGCTAAGTAAACTTCATTTTACATACTCCAGGGTGTATATATACAGACACCCCAGCTATAAACAGTGATTTGAAATAGAAGCCATAAGCCTCACAAGGTAGTGACTTACAGTGCAAGTTTGGATTTCTCCCCAGACAGTAAGAGAAGTCATTTTTGAAGGCGTTTGACACATTCATTAAAAAAAAATACTCATAAGAACACAATTTTAGAAGCAGGGCTGGAAAGCAAGGTACAGTCTTAAGTGTCTAACACCACTCTTTCTTTCCTTCTTCAGTTCTAAGGGACAGAAAATTAGCAGCAGTAATCGAATGAGTCTGTGACCACAAGGACACAAAGACAAGATGTGCATTGCCCAGGATTATATAGTCAAGGTTCCAGCATAACAGAGGGTAACTCCCCCCACATCTATCCAAGGGCACAAGCTTGTAAACAAAAGTGGCAATGTGAGCTTGCATGATAAGGTAAGTGTGTTGGGACGCCAGGTCCAGATGTTGTGCTGTCATGTGAGGTCCTAACTATTGGTGTAAATGCACAGGAGCTGCCTCAGTTGTAGGGTTTGAGTTAAAAAGGAAAGCATAACACCTCTTCCCAGGCTAGCTGGGGTGCTGAAGGTGAATTCAGGAAGAAATACCTTAAGGAGGTTAACTGTGTTACTGTAGGGCCCAGGCTCTACGTGCAGACAGACAGATATATATATATATATTCTTTTACAAAAATCAGTATGTTTATATGAAGTGAGGCATCCTGAATAGCTCTGCCAGCTTGAGCTGTCTACAAGGGAAGGGCGAGTGGCCAGGGACGGAGAACCAGGCACTTGTGCATCCCTGCCATGGCACCGCGCTCGCCCGGCCGGTGCTGGGTGGGTGCTGGGGTGGGTGCCCCCCCTCAGGGGAGGTCAAGCAGCTCGTGCTGGGCAAAGAGCTGTTGGGTGATGTCGTAGACATCGCCGATGTAGGGCAAGGCCTCGCCCAGCATGGCCACGGCCTCCTCGGCCGTGCCCACGTTCATGATCTGCAGGAAGGCGTCGCGGGGCGGCAGCGTGCGGAAGGCCACCGTGGCGGCCTTGCGGACCACCCAGGGGTGGTAGGCGGCCAGAGAGGCGTTGTAGGAGTCGGTGCAGATGGCGGAGGTGCGGGAGTCCTGCTGGGCCGTCCTCAGCCCCTCCAGGAAGAGCTGCAGCCAGCGCAGGGCCCTGTGGAGGCGCAGGACGGTGCGGCAGCCCGAGTCGGGGCGCCCCGGGGCGTCCAGCAGCCCCTGGGCCAGCTCGTAGCGCACCATGGCCTGCAGCGACACGTACTGCTCCCGCTGCTCGCCGCCGCAGTAGTCCTCCATCAGCTGGACCTTGGCCACCGCGTCCTTGGAGATGAAGGAGAAGATGGCGCCCAGCGAGTGGAGGAACCTGCCGGCGGGGGAGACGGGCGGGCGTTAGCGGGCGGCGGCCAGCCCCCCCCCCTCCCGCCCCGGCCGGCCCCCCCTCGCCCGGCACTCACCGGATGAGCCCCCGCCAGCCGCTGAGGTAG
>JAVJGJ010000057.1:11259515-11303301 GCA_035590215.1 Microhierax caerulescens
TGTGCTGGCCCACCCACCTCTCCTGCTCCATTGGTTTTAGTGCTCCCTCCCTATCTTTCCTGTAGGCCCCCTTTAAGTACCAGGTCACTAGAAGGTCTCCCTGGAGCCTTCTTCAGGCTAAACAACCCCAACTCTCTCAATGTGTCCTGGCAGGAGAAGCGCTCCAGACCCCGATCATCTTCATTGCCCTCCTCTGGACCTGCTTGAACACGTCTGTGTCTGTTTTATGTTGGAGGCCCCGGAGCTGAACCCACTCCAGGTGGGCCCTCACCAAAACAGAGTAGAGGGGGAGACTCACCTCCCTCGACCTGCTGGCCATGCTTCTGGGTGATACATCCCAGGGTGCAGTTGGCTTCCTGGGCTGTGAGCACATTGCCAGCTCATGCTCACATTTTTCCACCACCAGTAGCCCCAAGTCTGCTAACAGGGCTGCTCTCAATCCATTTATCACCTAGTTTGGGCGATTACCCTGACCCAAGTGCAGGACCTTACGCTTGGCCTTATTGAACTTCATGAGGTTCGCATGGACCCACCTCTCTGGCCTGTCAAGGTCCCTCCCTCTGGACAGCATCCCTTCCCCCTAGAATATCACACACCACGTAACCTGGTGGCATGCTTTTTGTATCTCTGGGCTTCTTTGATCTCTCTCTCTCAAAAAAAATTGTTTTCTCAGCCATTCCTCTCCCTGTATAATACAGTGGCTGTTTGGAGTGGGTTTTGTGTCCTTCCTTATACAGGAAGGGTCTCATAGCATGCATTCCTGGTGGATGACCTTGAAAATCAGCCAGGTCCATAAGCTTTGTTTTTGGATGGATGGGGAGCTGTTTGAATGTCTTCCTGGAGTGTGAGCGTCCCAGAAAAGATGAAACCTGCTTCAGGGGCACAACTACTGTAACAGTGACGTTGGTAATGTAGGTTCATGTCTCTCATCTGCCTTGGCCTTTTTTTTGTTACTCATTTTTGTATATAAAAGGGATGCCTACCTTGCAGGATTATTTTACAATTGTCCCAATGGTCATGACTACAAAAGGCCTGTGGGAGTTGTTTTAAAGTGTGATGTACAGTGTTCAGTCCATTTTGAGAGAACACCATGTTCTCTCAGACTAGATAAGGGCAAGAGAAAGCACTAAAAGGCTGATTTCTGTGGAAAACAGAGCTATTTTTCATGAGAAATTTTGAGCTGCCCAGAGGGTAACACAGTTGCTGTGACAAATAAAAGGCAGCAGTCTGGGGAAGAATGGTGCCAGGCTGGCCTCTCCCCCTGCAGATGTGACTGCCACGACATAAGCACTAAGCACAGCAGAAAAAGACACAATGAGTACATCAGTTCAGAGGAGAACTGCACAGCTTACCCAAAGCGAATTGAAAAAGCACTAAAACCTTACACAGGCACTCCTACTCAGAATTAAAGTGGTTTTCATTTTAGAAGCAAAGCATACCATCAGATTAAGGGAACCTTCATTCTGAATAATTATGTGCACATTGATTGAATGCAGTTTATCTAAATGACTTTAAAATTGCTTCAGATTAATCTTCCTGATTGTGCCTGTGTAGGCAAGTCCTACGGGTCAAAGCTTTGCAAATATTTTAGGACTTTCTAGGAACTTGGGAAACAACATGTATGGCTAGATTGCAAGGATCTGAAGTTGCCCCTCAAACTGGCTTCCCCAAAGCCATCAGTATCTTTAAAGCACTTAGGGCTAATGGAATCTGTCAGAAAAAAATGATAAGAGAATCAACTGTGTGTCCCTACTTATGTTCTGAAAATAGACTATCCACGTTGCCTCCTGTCAAGGTAGGCAGAATAAGCTCTGACTGTAGATCTACCCAAAGCAATGTATCTGGGTGGCTAAAAGTGTGGGTCAAATAGAGAAGTGAAGCATCTGAAGAGCCATGTATGGAAATTGCGATTCATGTTAACTGAGCTCAAATGTTATGACCACATTCAAAATAGTGACTGCTCTGGATGAAGGAACAGTCTACTGAAAAACATCAAATGAGTAGAAATGTGCTTTCCTGCAGATTTCTTATAGAAAATCTCATTCTCCACTATGGAGGAACTGACAGGAATAAATCAAGTATTAGCTGTCATTGATAGCCTGATTAGTTACACTTCAGAAATGTATCTTGCTTTCTAGAAAACTCTTTACAGCAATGCTTTATTTGCTCCCATACTGAGCCTTGCATGCGCAGATTCTCAGGTGTGACAGATTGCCCCAGGAGACTACTAATGGTAGAAACCACATTATTTTCTAAGTCATGGATGGATGTGCAGCAATAACAGTAAGCCGTTTAGGGCAGCTTTGCTAGACATCTGGCAATTTACTGAAATGATCTAACACTTAAAGTTAACTTCTCAGGAGAGGCAGTATAGGAAAGGCTAAAGCTGAAGGAGAAGACTCTTGTACCTACCCTTTGGTAAACTGGGTACTGCATGCGGTTACTACAGGAGGAACTACAACCAAGTTCCTCTGAACTACCCTGCAATTCAAATTAGTGAAGGTCATAGGCTGGTCCTGAATAAACAGTAGATTTGCAAAACCATAACCAGCTCCCAGATAGCCTATTCCATATGATAACCCATCACCTTATGATGAGCTGAGTATTTAAGTCTTGGTCCTGGCAAAGAACCTTTTCCTTTCTGCTTGCAGACCTGGCATAGGGTCGTGGAGACAATTCAAGAAACTGCCATGATGATGGCTTGTACTTCTATAGAGGGAGTGATAAATAGGAAGAAAGTTAAGCCTAGGTGCTCTCTCTGAAGAAGAGGGAAAAATTAAAGGGAAATATTAAAGCAGGTTCATTGACACATTCAACTGTTTTTTTTTATTTGATGTGGCCTTAGACCACAGGACGTCTTATAGGTAGCGGTGAAACAAAGAAAGAATGAGCTGCTACTATGCTTTCTACCACACGGCAGCAATACCTGGATGAGCTTAAGTAGCATGTAAAAGGAAAAGGGGAATTATATTATTAAGAAAAAAAAGATAAAAGACTCGTTGAGCTCACAAGTTCATTGCTGAGCCATGTTCGCTCTGGTCGCAAATCTTAGAAGTTCAGAAGAAGGTATCTTTCTCAGCATGAGTTCATGCTGAGCTCTATTTGAAGTTTAAGTACAGTATTACAGCCAATGTCCATTGGCTATTTATGCCAATCAACTTTACGAAAAGAAATGTCAATCGTAATGGCAATGCAAACGTCTAACTGCTGCCTATTTCAACAGTTTGCAGATTCCAAACTATTCTTGCTCATACTCAGTTTACTTCTATTTCTAGAGTAATTCTTGCTTCCTGGATAACTGGAAGTCTTTCTATGGACCAATCCCCCTCTGTAGCAGAATGTCAGGGAGAAATCAGGGTAAGACATCAGCCAGGGATTTCCCTGCAAACACCTGAAGCCAGCTTTCTAACTAGCAGAAGAGCACAGAACAGCTGGTATCAACACAGTGCTGTCCTACCGTTCCTGTGTTGCACAATAAATTCTCCTCTGTGGTGGCTGGAGTAAAGGAGGATGTTGGCCAAGTTAAGTTACTTACAGCAGCATCCATTCCACCCACACGGGACATGTGTGCCGCCTGTTCCTCCTCACCGTGACACTGCCAAAGCTCAAATACTAATTGCAATGATAAAGTGCCCTCGTAAATACAATTCAGAATTTATTCACACTCAGAAACAACTGCTTCCTAGATTTCAGAGTGCTGAGCCAGTGCTGGCAAATGAGAATAATTCATCTGATTTATGGGAAAAAAAAATATTAGCTGGAGCGTTCTAAAACTTGCAGGTTTCAAGTCCTTATGCAAGCTCACGACAGATAGAGGCAACCACATCAGAAAGTTGCAATAGCAGAACTCTTGCTATACAGGGGACGGCGTAACTACCAGTCCTCCTCCTCTGTCTTGGGAACCTCTGAGGTGTATAAAGCTGAATTTAAAAGATGTGCTGTTTCCCAGGTACTGGAAATGGTGGGAACCCTAGACTACACTTAGCTACAGCCATGCTTAGTTCCTTTTCTTTTTTGGCAATTTCCTCCAGATGAGGAGATGGGAAAAAGACCAGGGACTCCAGGCAGAGGCAGCCAGGTCTCAGAACTTGTTAGAGATCTGCTCTCCATAGCAGTGGCAGATGTGCAGGAGGCTGAAAGCATGTGTCTTCTTACCTGGGCTTTCTCCCCGTGAGCCTCATGTACAGGTCGTAGAGGATGGCCGGTGCCTTGTGACTGACAGTTATCCAGTACTGATTTATCAAGTAGCTGGACGTCAAATGAGCGTTGGGTGTTCGGAAGGCCTGCTCCAGTGGGTTCCTTTTAAACGTGGACATAACGTACTGCTCTGTAAGGGAACAGGCATTTAACTTAAAATCAGGCACTTAAGTTCAGTTGGGTTGGGCAAAACCATAACACGCTGCAGTAAAGCCCAAGTTAGTGCTTAATATGTTTAACCTACAGTTCTGCCAACTATGTAACCACCGGCTGGAATCATCTCATGTTCCCTTCTGGCATTAAAATTGATGACTCCATCTATTGCCTATCAGAAACAATCCAACTCTAGACTTCATAGCGGCACACAAAAGCTTCGTTATCAAAACACCAAAACGTAACGGAGGAACAACAGGCAGTGGAAGCCTGAAACTCTTCAAAATAAGGAGTCACAGTTTTGCTTTCACCTGCAGTAGGTGCCAAAGAAATTGATAAGTGCTAATATATCTTCAGATCACTGAAGGCAAACTTTTATCTGCTGGCATAAACCAAAAATGACATTTCTAGTTTCTCATTAAATTTTCAAAAGGGCTGATGTCAATATTAGTCTGAGTCAGGGACAGGTTGCTAGCACTCACAGGATGCTGCTTCTAGAAAGACTTCATTATATCCTTTCAAACCACATCTGACCCACAACACCAAATACCTCAGCCTGTTTTCAGAGGAGCTCTGGATGCACTAAAGCAGCAAATTGCCATGCATTAACTTGAAAACTAATGGTAGGGCCGTAATCTTACGTTCTCTTTGAATGTTAAGGCACAAAATAGGTTGGGTCTGATTCTGAGCTCTTGCAATGGAACTGTGCCACAGAAGTGGCATCTAGACATGCATATCTGGGGCATTTGCATATTGCAGAGGCTTAGTAGAAATGCAGTAGTTGAATATAAGGCTATCATCCTAGGGACTGAAAAACAGATGGTGCTCCTATTCCTGAGCGCCAGCGAGCTCAACAAAGAAGAGTATGTGGGCTTTTTTTTACTTTTTTAAAAATGAATTTGAGAGTTATGACATCAATCTGTGTTCATATTATAGTTTACTTTCTAAGCTTATGTTACAAATAGAAAATCAGATGAGAATTTGCAAGTCACAAGAAACATCCAGATCATCCTCAGATAAGCAGATTCCAACCATAATATTCAGACAGTTACTCTCATGTATCTGTGGTCGGCTCATTACTGCACTGCAAGTCCTGACTTTTGCTGTATTCATTCTACATAACAGCAGTTAGAGGACACTTGTTAGCCACTTAGCTGCTAAGTTTAGACAACAAAGAATTTTTAAAAATACAATTTAGTTTTAGTGCAAGTTCATTGTTGGTTTTGTGGCCCATATGCTGCAAATAGTGGCTGAAAAACAGCTCCCCTGAAACTCATCTTGCATCTGAAGAGCTGGAACTGACTGCCATCCTTTCTGTTTCACGGAGCCACACTGCAATGATGTGGTTATCTTGTGGGCTGCGATATGGAAACCTTATCCTTTGCAGCATGCTCTCTCAAAATGGCAAGGATTAGCAAAAAACCTCCTATTTGGACTTTCTCGTGTAGTTGTGCCTGGCAGGGAGGGCTTGCTGGAGCAGTTTCAGTGAAGAGCTGGAAAGGTGTTTACTCCTGGCAGTGGAGGGGTGATAGGCAGTTTGGGATGGGCTAACTGAGAAGGAAGCTGCTGTCCTGGCCCAGCTCTTGGCTCAGTTTGTGTCTAAGCAGTGTGTGAGGAGTTTCTTTCACCTGTGTTAGCAGCGTGCCCATTTACTACAGTTACACTTTGACAAAGTCACAATGCAAATAGATCTGCTTCCAGTTTGGAGAGGGCTGCATATCTGTGCCCATTCAAGTAGCTCACGAATCAGGAGAGCAATCCCATGAACTCTGCTTCTTCTCCCCTTAAGGAACTTTCTCCAACAGGCACTTTAAATCCCAGTTTATTTACAAACTCTAATCTGCTTATCAATATTTAAGTTCATTTTGTTTCATTTGGTCACTTCATATCCTAATGGAAACCTATCAGTGTAACTGGGAACCACTGATATTTTGGAATTGTGATAGCTTTGATATTGTCTGCAGCATATATATTTATAGCTCTGTTTACTCAAATCCTGATGTTAATATACTGCAGATCTAGTTTTCACGGGTAAATTGGTTGAGAAGGTTTCCCTTTGGAAGCATATTAAAGACATTACTGCCTTTCTTTTTTCTCTTTGCATTTTTGGCATCTTTGGCCAGGATAGCAAGAAAGAACTGATTAGTAAGTGGAAAATGCAGATCACTGGGCGTACACCAGATTCACACAAATCAGCAACACCCTTATCATCTTGGTTACTTCAGGCTTGTAGCAGAGAATGCAGCTGTAGTAAAGGAGCGACAGTATTGTGTCGTGATACTACTTGGTGTGAGAAGCACATATGTCAAGAGCAGGTATCTGCTGAAAACTCAAGAAAAATTGTGACAGTCAGGAATGATAGAGGTTTTGTTCTAAAATGCAAATAAAAAGGCAGTGAGACCAACTTGAAAGACTTACTGGAAGGACATCAGGAAAACACCAGTGTTGCGTAATTTGGGACTGCTATGGAATGGAACTTGGAATACTATGGGCATTTTCTTTACGAACCTGCCTTACCCTGACTTGCACTGACTCAGCTCAACTGCTCTGTCTTCTCATTTCTGGGAAGTGTTCGACTGTGCAGGCATAGCAAGTCCCCTACGCTCCAACAGTTTGTTTTGGAGGGAGAGGGAAAGAATCAGACAGACAGGTCAGACCGGCAGAAAACCCCAAACCACAGACATCTCCTCTAGCAGCTATTTAGTGGGTGGGTGGTCTTGCCTCTCTGACCACTGCACAAAACCGCAGCAGCAAATTCTACAACCCAAAGGCAGATTTAGAAGAGGGAGAATCAGACACTAGTCTCACCTAGGCAGACTGTCAAGGATAAGTTTAAGTTTTCCCACACTAAACACCGTTTTAAAGCCTGCTTTAAGGTTCAGTTTTGAGCAGGAATTGCAAAATATACTTCACAAAGTCAGACAAGCACAATATGCTTCTTCAGATTAATACTCAGTTGTCTGACCACAGAAAAAAGCAAGGAAAATAACAAGAAAGTAAGAAAAAAATCTCAAGGCATAGCATTATTTGGAAAAGAAGGAAGTCAGTTAATGTTCCTTTTAACACTAGAGTTTTGTCTGTATCTGGAGATCTGTAGAATAAACTGGTTTGCAATGGGAGTTTAAGCGTAAGTTTTTAAGTAGACATATTTTTCCAATAATTATGTTCTAGATCTCTTTCACCTCCCTCCAAACTCGTAACCTTTGTACTCAAAATGTCCCCATCTCAGTCACTTCTATTCCCTACCCAGGGCATCCTCAACCCACTTCAGTCTCAATTTCTCCGTTCAATTTTTCTCTCCTTTCCTCCTGCAAAATCCCTACTCTGCTGTCTTTCCCTGTCATTCCTACAGAATGACTACAGAAGATTTTAGAATTATGTGTATTTACCAAATAGAAATTGCTAGGAGACTGAATTGAGAATTCAAACTGGATGGATGCAGTTGTAACATCCTAATGCGTTAAGCCTTTCCCAAACTAATTTCTTAAATTATGCAACATCTCTAAGAGCAAAATTTTGCTCTTTGATACTCCATCCTAATTCTCTGTGGCCTGCTGTTCTCAGGAAAACTGTGGGCACATGTGGTAGAAAGAAGTCCACAGTGTCACCCAAGGAGAAAATTTTGCCTTCGGTTCCGTCACACAGCTCAACTGCTTATGCAAGCTGCTGCTGCACTCGGGTGATTTCATTGCTAAATCCACTGCTATAAGCGAAGTAACAGAATAAAATCAATCACAACGCATTAATACATTGTTTGCATCAGTAAAGTTACATTGAAAATGAGTTAAGAACGGCAGGCCTCAGGCAGTAGTACTATGGTGGCTGTTGCCTGAAGTAGCAGCCTGTGAAGAGCTTTGCGTTTACTCCTGTGAAAAAGCCACAGAAGATCTGTGACTGAACACAACCTTCTCTCTCCCACCAAAAAAAAACCAGGAACTTGGTGTGATGTTCTCACTGCTCAGTCTTCCCGGCTCGATCACTTGATCAGTAGCACGGTTAGGACATTGATAGGATTTTCAGACAAGCCTTGTTCTGAAAACGCAGTTATGGTCTGACTCTCTACTGACTTACAGTTTGCTCCTTAAATAATGCAAAGACAAATGCAAAGCAAAGGCTGTTTAGAAGTTAGAAGTCCATGCACGCACTGACCATGTAGTATTTTACAGTATACAGCTGAGCCAAATTCTGCTGCTTGGCTTCAGCGTCAGTTTTCCATGGTAAAGGTGTCAGGATTTGTCTCCTTTTCTTTCACCTCTGCCTTGCCTTGGAAGCCCATCCACTTGAAGAAAAGTCAGCCATGAAAATAATTTGAATTTTTCCCCTGACAAAATTCATGATCAAAAGGGAAACTGTTCTTGAAGCACACCTGTCATTTCAAGGTTTGCCTTCTCAAGTCTACACCAATTATTTCTGTTCAGAATTTTCTTCACAGAAAGAGGAAGAAATGCTACTTTACTTCCATAATATACTAGGTTTGATTCACTATCAAGGTTCTCCTTCCATTTGAAATCAAATGATTTCAAAGCACAAAACCAACCTCAAACCCAGCAACCCCAGCAGCCAGAAAAAGATGTCTTGTTAGGGCTACACAGAACACCTTCTCATAGAATTAAGGGGCTGGTTCTCGATTCTTTTTCCCACCAGTGCAAGACCTCGGTGCAGCAAAGCATGCACTTTACTGGGTTGTTCTGTGATTACGCCCACAAGGAAAAGCAAATCGATGCTTTCCTGCGCTGAATGCCCAGCACCAGGAGCTTTGCCCACAAGACCTCACTGACTGCAGCTGGGTCCCCCACATGCAGTGGGAGATGCTGAATGCCACCTAAATATAGGAAACCACCACTTCAAAGCCTGGCTGAGGAATGCTATTGACGTTTGACACGTTCTGGGTTTAAATTAGAACTTACCCATTTCTCCCCAGAAGAAAGGGTTGATTCCGCCTGTTGTGCAGTTGTACACCAACAGGTTTTTTGGTCTGGAAAAGAGAAATTATTATTATTATTTTAAGGTTTGAAGAAAAGCAGCGAAAGCTTTGTTAATGGAGCATGAAATGGGAGATGCTGAATGCCACCTAAATATAGGAAACCACTACTTTAAAGCCTGGCTGAGGAATGCTATCGACGTTTGACACGTTTAACAGTCCAAGAAACAGTAACATCAGCTCATTAAAAAAAAAATGCAGAAAAGTGAATTTTTCATAAATATGAAAATGCAGTATAAACCACAATTTTTTTATAAGATTCAGTCAGATTCTGGAAAGTGTATGTGATTTAAGAAAAAATATATATCACTTATAAAAAATAAAAATAATAAGGAAAGCATGCATACTGACACATTTCTGGGTTTTTTAAAAATAGTTTATCTGAATATATTGTAAATAATAGGCCCAAGGCAACCTCAGGGACACACTGTGTATTTTAAAGTTATTTACTTAAAGGATATGATTTGTGCTACTTTTAAACTCCATTTATTAGGGTGGTGATTACGAATCCATTTCAACAAAATTCTCATTTTAATACCAAATAAAGTTTGATGTTATTTGGGTGTGGAACTTAACGTAGATCATACTGCTTTTCATTTCTTCCTTTGATGTAAGGCAAGAATTAGTCAAACAGCTTTTTTGATCCAAGCCTGCCTTGCCAAGGGTGCAAGCGATGCCATCAGCACAGCATTTTTCTTACAGTACAGCAGCATCTGGAGCCATCTGCCAAAATGCTAAAAGAAGTGAGACCTGGCCTTGAGCAGGGGCTAGCAGTGTGGCTGGAGGATACAGCACCTCAGTGCTTCTAGGGTGCACTTGGTGCTTGGGGCTGGAGCCACCGGAGGAGGCTGCCCACGAGGAACCTCTCTTTTACAAACTCCTGTGACTGAAGAGACCGGGAGACAGGACCCCTAAACCCGCGACAGAAAATCTCATACAAAAAAAACGGCATTTGGATAGCGAACAATTTTAATGGTGCTTTTTGTAATAATGCTTTGAATTCATGGCATTTGGCTGTATAGTGTCATTATTACTAATTCCTAGCAGACTTCTAGGGATGGTTAGGACTGACAGACACGTGTCAAGCTCTGAATCCATGATCTCCTGTAACTGAATTGCCGAGTGCAAGTCTGAGAGTGTTGAACACAGAAATACCCAGTAGTGCTTCATGTGGGAAACTGCATTATGCAGATCAATACAGCGACTCACTACAGACTAAATCTGCAATATGTACCCAGACCAAAAACTCACGTAGTGCTGAGCTACGCCCGTAGCCTGATGGAAAGCGCAGGCGTCCACTTACTCCACGGGTCAGGCCCATTAAACACCAAGGAAGAGCATTTATCTGTTTTTTCAGCTTCTAGTGAAGAGTCTCTCCTTGTTTTTTTTTTTTTTTGTTTTTTTTTTTTTTCCATTCTCCACCCTCCAGCTGAGTTGATGGCCTTGGTAGAGTGTAGGGTTTTGCACAGCTTCTACGCTATGTAATGAAGATTGCAGTTCTCTGCTAAGTTTTACAACCTAATTTCTGTGGGTAATATCAGCTGCCCTGAAGAATACTGACTTTCTCATTAGATGATTTGAAAAAAAAAAAAAAAAGAAATCATAAACCACACATGCTATTCTTCAGGACAGCACCTAAACTCAAAATTCTCTCAGAGAAATCAAATTTACAGAAGGCTCAGGCTCTTGGTTTTTGTATACAGATTGCTGACCTTGGGGTTGTGCCCAGCTAGACAAAGCTTTAAATCAAGTTCCTCAGTTGCTCCTTTAGCCTAATAACTATTTGTGTGGGAACCAGATTAAAACCATATATCTTTTGCCAATGAAAAGTTAGAAAACATGGCCCTTCTCCCACCATGGCCAGAGCCAGGAATTCTACCTGTGGGCTGACAGAGCTCATCACCATGTGCTCTTCTCCTTTTCCAGCTTTATGGACAGGCCATAGCCCTCTTCATCTGGAGGCTCTCAGAGGTGTGTGTGTAAGGGGAAGCTGTATCTATTTTTCCCAGCCTGTGCTGCTGTGTCTGATGCTGATGGAGGGGGAGAAAAAGATGAGAAAAATAAATCTAAAGAGCTGGTGAGCTGCCTTTTAAGGATCCCTGTATTTAGGGTACTGTACACAGCTCTTCCCTGCTCTCAGCTCAGAGGGCTTACTCTGTCTTTTCCATGTAAAATATTTCTGCCTTTTATTTGCCTGGTATTGATTTCTCAGAATGACATACACCTCCAGAATAATTTATGTGGATTACGCTCTACCACTTCCTACCTAATGCTTAAAGATCAGAGCTAGAGGTTCACAGGGAAAGATCTAAATCCTTAATGTCACTTATACATACCCTTCTCAACAATGCAAAGAATAGGTTTTAGATCCTCTCCCCATCATATGAGCCCATAATATATTTATATTGTGCAGCATTTTCCAGGGAAAACAGGCAGAGCATTTTCACCAAGAAAACTCTAGAAGACACTGGAAAAACGACTTAATGCAGCTGCCTGAGAAAGGAGGCCTGAAAAGTGGCTGCTGCGAAGCTGCAGTAAAGCTCTTGTCCTTCAGAAAAGTCACTTTGGAGAGACACTCGTCAGCTGAGCCTATTTGTACTGAGAAACAGGTCTGGCCTGCAGCTTTGGAGATCTCCTAACTCTAACCCCCTTCCTTTATTGCTTCTGCTGTGCTCTTAGCCCTTGCCAACATGTAGGAGGAAACTTGAACCAGAAAACAGATCGGCCAGGCTCTTGCACAGGTTTTCCAGTAGCTTCTGGTTCCCTTTCAAGTCCTGGTGCAGACAGTAAATGCCCAAGCCCGGCAAAACAGGAGCGGCTGCCCACCTGTGCACGGCAGTGTACCACCCGGCCGCAAGGGTGAGGTTGATGGCGACGTCTACTGGGATCATATCGGCCACCGCTTCGTTGTTGGCGATGACAGTCCGCAGAATCCCTTTGCCTGCCTGTGGGACAAAGGAAAACGGTCACTAACGTAAGACCACGGTGAGATTTGATTGGTTTAGGACTGAGGACAGACCACCACATTAGCAGTTTTCAGCCCGGCACCTGCTGCAGAAGATTATTTGGGTTCTGTGAAAACAAAGATGGATCTCAGGCAGATCTCACTGTTCTGCGTTTTCAGAGGAAGTCTAAAACATGATGGCATCTGTGCTGTGTACAAGAAAAGCTGTGATTTTTTTAACTCAATATGAAAGAAATACCTTAGGAAAAAATGTATTTGAATTTACTGAGGTAAAATTCCCAGTGATACCTGAAGTTACGTTTTTGTAAGTGACACAGGCAGACAGAGGTATGAGGAGTGTCCCTCAAAGACAGCAGTCACTTTGGAAATTATACCAGTTGGCTTTTTGAAAAGTTTACTCCATTTCCTTTGGATGTATTCACACTCTCCTCTTTTACAAAGCTGTGTCTGTTAAGCACAAAGATACAGTTGAGACATGGCCCCTGCCTTGAAGAGATTGCAACCCGATGAAACTCAGGAGATGAATGAGTGAAAATACAGAGTACTGTCAACCAAAGAGAAGAGGTAGGCAACAACAAAGAAGAGAAGATTTTCATTTTGCTTTGGTTGGAAGTACATTTGTCAGGGAATCAGGCCTCCCAAAAATATATATATTTAAGCTGAATGCTTATCAAGGGTTTTCCCTGGTGACCAATTAGTCTTTGGAGGTTCCACAGGAGACACACAGCAACAGATGGCAAAAACATGGCAGACTGAATCAGAGAGGACAATTCAGTAACACAGAAGTGTTGAGGTGAAACAGGATGAAGGAACTTCACCTAGTGTCAGGTATGAGGGCTGAAGGGAGCAAATAAGAAAATAAACCTCTGATGGCAGAGTCAAGGTTGCAATCAAGTTACCTAGCACGTGAGAAATAAAGTGCAATGATGCTGAGGACCCAGTGGAAAATCTAGGAGGACAGAAGTGCTAGTGAAGCAAGGAAGGAAAAATGCTCTTATAATTTAGATCCATGCAAAACCAGAGGGAAGGACTGAGTGACGGGGCAAAAGAATATGCTCTACAGATCCATGAATATTTAAAAGTTAGGGCAAAGGAAATGTTATAGCATTTATTTTCTTCCAACTAGACTCCCATTTCATGATAAAATAGCTCTCTGTCCATGAAAGATGAAGTTTTACTACAGCAATGGACAGGGAATGCCTAGTTGTGGAAAAACCCTTGCCTGAAGTCTGGGGAGAAGAAAGGTGTGATGGAAAAAGCACTTAAGACTTGATATCAACTTGTAAAGTACACACCACTGTCTCCACCATCACTGGGGGATTTTAAGGGACACTGCATCCCCTGTTTGGGAGGTGTTTATCTGGGGTTTGTTATTCTGTCTCTCTCCCCCTCTTTCCCCCTTCTTATAATCAGACGGTTTTGTTACACTTCATAGCTTGCAAGTAAGGCAATACCACTTACGACTGATTTAATTTTCATGAGCTGAGACTCCTGAGCAGTCACATCTCATCCTTGGTGCAGCTGGCAGAGGGAGCATAGACTGAGGCTCAGGCAGCCGTGTAAGCTTCCCCACATCTCCATCACTCCATCCTTGTCAAACCTATGGCATGCACATAACTTCTGCTGTCCTAAGCCCAACCGCAGTTATGCTTACACATTAATTCCTTAACTTGCAACAACACCATGATGTCTTTGTTGTTGTTTCACTACTGTTTTTTTCCAAGAGGAAAAAAAATAAGTAAAAAGAATCAAAGGTGGTAATCAAGCTCAGGCATGAATTTTCCACTGCTGTGTACACATGCCCACTAGACACCACTGCGTGATCAACTATCACATGTTCACAGGTACATGAAAGACATTTTTGGGGTCTTTAAAACTATTAAATTTGATGGATGTGCTGCAAACTTGCCTGTATTCAGAGCAGCATGTGATGTTTGTGTACACATGAATGAATTAGAGATTTCATATATTGCGTATTTTAGTAAAGACTTCAGGTTTAAGTGTTTTAAGTTACTTTTTACATTGGAAATGGTTTGGTACTTAATTACCAGGTAAATATTTCTATTTATGATTGCTGACTTTTTTCTCTTGAGTGAAATAAAAGCTATTGTAGCTGAAGCCTCCAAAATCATTGCCCGGTCTGAGTCTGACGTTTCTGGACAGACTCCCAGATGAGGCACTTTGATGTCAGCCACTGTCCAGAACATGAATTACACCACGGTTCTGCCCTACAGCTTCACTGCCTTGCAGGGAGGAAGGTCTTTACATGTCATATGGAGCAGTGAGACAAAATGCATCAATTACAGTCCAGTGAAAAAGTAATTAATTTAATTTTGTTCTTAAACCAACAAAGTTTCTGCCCACAGCAGCTGGAGCAACTGTAGGCGAAATATTTATATAATCAAGAACAACCTGAACTCCCATATGACACAAATATTTAAAGGAAATATATCTATTTGTGGAATGGAATGATCAGTCATACATCAATACAGAAATGTAGTAGCGGCTGAGAAAAAAAAGAAAAGTCTTTGCAAGGTTTGGAGTTTGGATTCTCTCCCTGATGATCCCAAAGATCATCTGAACCAAATCTGAATCTGGGGGTTGTTCTCCATAGAGGATGAGCTTTGGGTAGAAGTTGAAAAGTGAGTACTTTTGGGGGGGTGGGGTGGGGGTGGGGGATGACACACTATTAAAAAACCCCCCAAACTACCAAAGTACTTCCCTTTCACTTTTTCCATCCTTAATTAAGGCAAATAAAGCTACTTGACTAATACAGTTTGAAATAACAGTTGGCCATGAAAGCTGGCTGTAATCAAACAACTTCCAGGTAATCAAACTAATTCATAACCCAGATTTCAAGGGCTAATTTTCAAACTGCCAAACAGGAATTACTGATTCACCATATACAAATGCATTAATTCCAACTATGTGGGTTTTTTGTTTGGGTTTCCCCCCCCGCCCTTCAGAAGACCAAGTGTCTCTTGAGCTCCCTAACAATAAATACTTTGCACTTCCAGAAAACTAGTATCAGTCCAACCAAGCTCAGTAGCATCCAGAGACAGTTCAAGACAAATGCTGTGCCAGCACTGGCAATTCCCCCCCTCATTTCTCCAGATCAAGGGTCTCTGCTCCTGACTGGTGCCAGCCAGCACTGCTGCCTGTGGGGACAGAGAGCTACTGGACACAGACCACAGCATGATCTCTACAGCCTGCACCTATTGTCACTGCTCTTTGCCTTTTTTTTTTAGTTAAGCCTTGCTAGTTACATATCAAATTGTCGTGTTTCATCACTGGAGAGCTCAGTGCAAGTGACACAAATTTCCTTGTCTCTTTATTTCCTATATTGAAGAACCTCAGAGCTGAACCAAAAATACTACCTCAATTTCAAAACTATTCCAGTGCAAGTCAAAGCTTTCACTCAAAAGGGTAGTTATTCACTACACTGATCCTAGAATTTCAAAATCTTTCCTTTCTGCAGAGTTAATCTGGAGATAAAGATACAACCTGGCATCTGCATGTGAAACCGCCATTAGGTTTGCTGTTGCTTTCGGTAAGGTTAGAAATTTTTTTGCTTTGAAGAGTAGAAAACACTAGTTACTGGTATGAGTGGCAAAGGATAACCGTATAAAAGATATGCAAGCTCTAGCATAAGTTCCTGCAGTGGACACTATTGAAAAAAGACGGATAAGGGGGCAAAATTTCCCAATGCTCAACCATTAGGTGTTTTATACTTGTTAGCAGATTAAAAGAAAATAAAAAAGGAAGGGGGAAAAATGCTTTTTAAAAAATTAAAGATTTGATTGGCTTGTTTTTATATGGCTGAAAGCATATGAATTTGGCCTGTATTTCATAACATACTGGCATATGATACACATATGACAGACAACAAGCTGCTGTAATTGTTACTTAGGTAATTCACTTCTGGGGAATGAAAAGCAATGCAATGAAACTTTTTTATATAACATCTTCATTGCAAATCAATTCTAGACAAATTTTTGTGATGAACATTTTTAGTGCTCAAAAGTAATAAAAAAGATATAAAAAAATCGGAGATATCACTACCAAAATTAAAACCTGTCACATGAAAATCTAAGGAGTGCATCTGCAAAATTAAGTAACCGCAAAAACTTTATCGTGAAGATGACAGGACATCATGAAAGAACACAGAAAACAGCACAAGATGCAGGGAGTAGAGCAGAGAGGCGGTACAAGCTTTATAAACAGTCAGCAATGAGTAAGAGGTTGATAGATAATTATTTTAAAGAAACTGTGACATGAAGAGAAGCTAATAACACGTTGTGAACTCAAATGATGTGTTTGGGGGCTCCTGAATCTCTCTGAAATGTGTAACTATGGTTTCAGGTAAAAGCATTAGCTGGGATATACCCACTGCTTTCACTGGTCCTGTGGATTCCAGAAGTAACTGTAATAGTTTCTGTTTAAGCTCTACTTCAGGTATAAATGAGTTTTTCTAACAAGATGATATTTGGATTTTATTCTGTTCTCCTGGGATTGTAGACTACTAATCCTTTTATACACTGCATCACACCGATTACAATGTAGTTTTTTTACAAAGTAATCGAGTTGGACAAATCATACATGAACAAAAATATCTGCCTGTAGTTATACAGCAGTAAGCATTGACAGACAGACCTAAGGCAGTAATTTGAGTTCAGAAAAGAAATTTTTAATAACCAGGAGAAAAAGGTTATGCAGCTTTTACTGATTTTGTATGTTAAACTGTAATGATTGTTTTCATGTTACAGGGAATCTTTTATCAAGTTATTCATTATTTATCTTATGGGTTTGTTAGTCACTATTTTGCACCATAGTTATTTACACAAGTGTTAAGCAAGAATATGGTGAACTATTGATGTAACTGGCAGAGTCTGTATTGATAGAAATACACGTTATTTAGGTGTACTCTGTACATGCAGAAATCCTGTATATAGCAATGGCAAATGAGACCAGAATCTTTGTTATTGTGGAGTGGTCACAAACTATAGCAGTGGACTTAGAAACAATACATGTGAAAGGATAAATGGAGCTGCCTCGTATTGACGGTATGGTAACCTAGCCTAGAAAATTAATTTTTATTATAAGCTTGAAGCTTTGACATCAGTGAGTTATCCTAGTTTCAAAAATGCCTCTTTTGCATTTTCTTTGACAATTTGGCCAAATTTATCCAAAACTTTAGGGTTTTTTAGAATTTTTAGAAACTGCAATTTACATTTAGTGAACCAGCAATGTGAATACTCCTTCAGTGTCCTTTTTCAAGTGCAGCATAAACAGACACTCTTCTGGGTCCTACAGGCACATGGATGTATGGTAAGTGTGTGATATCTTTCTACCAGATTCAGAAAATCACTATGATTCTTTTTTGCATACGATTTCTTAGAGGGGCTGCAGAGTAACTTCAGAGTTGCTATTTTAATAACTTAGACTCCACTTTAAGGGGAGCTGAAATAGTAACTAGACATACCGCAACAAATATTCCACTTGTCCCGTTGAAGCTGTCAATCCAACCCTGCAAGAAAGAAGAATGATTACTATTTCTTTCGATGATCTATTGCTTACACAGGATTCAAAATGATGAAAGGGTTATAATGCTGTGGTGTAGACAAAGAAGCAATGAGACACCAGTTAAGATGGATGCCAGCCTATCTGGGATAGCTGCCAGGAAGCTAACCAGTACCAAGTACCTAATTGATTTTAAATAGGGGAGACATTGTATGATACCTCATTCTGTCTGCAATTACCCATCAACAACAGAATCTGATTTTGTTTGTACAAACCACTTCTTTCCTATATGACTTGGCTACAGGAATAAACTCTGGCTTTGAACACGGCAGTGCCTTGGTGCTGTCACACTTGCTGAAAATGGGCAGCGTGTTACATACCCTCCGACATACAACACACAGATGTCACCGAGACTGATTTGGTTGCTCCAGCCAAGTTCTAAGGCAAGGAAAAAAAACAACCTCAAAACACATACCACTTTTAAATCCCATTCTACCTCACATCAGGGAAACTGCTACTTGTGGGAGCTGGAGTTAAAAGCAGTGATGAGCTGTCTGAGCTGAAGCAGGTTATGACACCTGACGGAGTTCACTCTGTCTTTCAAAGATGGGGAGCTTGGCCCAGGGCCTTGGCTACATCTCAGCCTGTTTGGCATGCTTTGAGCACAAAAGCCAAAGGTGACTTTATTTTGCCTTTCCAATTTGGCTGCAACGTTAGGGCACACTATTCCTACCAGTATATTTAGCTTAGTGAATTATTTCAGTCCCAAAGTACAGCTGCATTTAATTGCTGTGTGGCTGACATTTGTATCTGCAACAGGCCCATGCAAGCATCAATCCAGTGAATCCAATGACTGCCAGGTTAAGACAGAGATACTAGGTAACTGCACATGACATTATCAAATGTTTTCAAGGACCCTATAGAGGTCTAGGGTGCTCATCAGGACCTCATTAACAGAATGCCTAAACCATGCAAAGACTCGAGCCAGAATGCGGCAGGACTACAACTGACCCTCAGATGCTGCGTTTCCCCAGCTAGCACAGAGACTCCCCTGTGTGTCTATCTGGGCACGATCCTCCGCGTGTAAGATTGCCGGTTCCAAGCCCAGCATTTTGCACCGTTATTATCCCAGCTCTTGTTACTATTGCTTAAATGTGCTCTTTTCACTTGGAGTCAAGAGTCTTTCCTGAAAATGCTGATAACGCCTTGCTGTTCTACTCCGGCACTGGTCCACCTCCTCCACACGCTTCCCTATGGACCGGAGTACCGGTTTCTCAAGCGGGCTCTGCTACAAGCAGGGAGAGATTCCTGACAGTACCGCAGCTCCTGCTGTGTCAAAGGGCTCTTGGTAGGGAAGCGCTATGTATTCATGCTTACTGGGAAAGGCTCATGCCAGCTAGCTCCCACGATGGATGGCCTGATGATAGCAATGTTCAAGTTTCCTTTCTCTTGCTGAATCAGGTATTCTGACAAGGCTTTGGTGTAGGTGTATGTGTTGGGCCAGTCCCCAAGCAGCTTGGGTGTGATGTCTTGAATGATAGATTCATCCAACCACCTACAGGAAACAAGGAGAATGTCATTATCCACCATGCAGAGAGAGAAAAGGCTGAGGCAAAAAGAGACCAGCGAGACAGGAATCCTCACCTGAAACAAAGAATAAGCAAGTCACAGCCGTTTAAGACAAAGCAGGGAGCAACTGGTTTTGATTTAGAACATCTCTTAGGGAGAAACGTTATTTTTATCTTCAAAGTGCAAAACATGGATGACCTGGTGAGCTTCACACTATGATGTCCAGATTACAATCTCATTTTAAAGCAATCTTGCGTGCTTTATTTTTCACTGCAATCTGTAATATAAATATAGCCATGGTCTATAGATTGATGGAGCTTTTCAGCCCAGCACTCTCCCTACATAGCACTCATCCTCAGCCAACACAGTCCCTATATACTCCCAAATAGGTTTCAGGAGATTCTTGGTAATCTTGAGTTACTGAGTCAAGTAGGATTACAAAGGTCTCAAATGCTAGAACAATGTACTACAGCGATTCTACTCTAGTAGGACTATTTACAGTATTAAAAGTTCCTTCCTACTGGTTTTCCACAGGCTTGTCCACATAAGAAATTAGGAAACTGTCAGTGCTGCTGCTTAAAAAAATGCCCAAACAAAGCAAAAAAGACGTCATTGATTTTTTTTTTTTTTTTTTTTAATGGTATTCAAGTACCTAATCCATCAGAAGTAGTTTTGCATACACCTTCTAAAAGGTGGCCCTTACCACCGTGGCGCTGCAGCAAGGGCTCTGAGGCTCTTCCCTGGCATGTCACCAAGACTTCACCGGTCCTGCCAGCACTTGGGTCCAAAGGACAGGAACTGGCTGTACTGCCAGAGCCCTTGCACACCGCTGCCAACCCCCAACAGGCTTTCAGCGGTCTGGTGTTACACCGCAGAACCAAAGATTAACTCCTATAATCCAATTTGTAATTAAGTCAATGGATTTATAGCCCAGACTGCACGGGTGCACTGTTCCCAGGGGCATCATAAGGATACTGCTTCCTGCGGATCCTTGCTTCACCCCTCCGTATCTTGAATTTCAGAAACAGGTGGAGGTCAAGGGGAGAGGAGTAAGGTGGAGACTGTCACACCTGAAGAATTAATTTATCATATTGACTTAAATGTGCAAACACCTGATGGCTCAGGTGGCAGACTGCTTTTCAGATCACTCTCCTTAGACACAGATGGAAGTATTTTAGGAAAACTGTTGTATGAGAAAATACTGATTCACTGAAACTGCAAAACAGTTTGAAGAGGAGGGTTAAAATCAGTCAATCAGTTTTAGAATGAGTTAAAAGGCATCTGACAGTTTTTAGTATATAGATTTTTACATATATACATATATGTAAAAGCCTTATAGAGGCACAAATACTTTCCTTTGCAACCCTAGTCCCATGCTTTAGAAACTAGGCAGAAAAATTATTTAAGCATAAAATATGAAGTAGAACTATGCAGAGGCTACAAGCAGCACACAGTATTGACTTCATTTACAAAGTCCATTTAGGCGGCCATTGAACCCAGCCTCCTCAGGTTCTCAGCTAAATTGCCATTGTTTGAATCTGTCACATAATTAATTACCAGCCTACCAAAAGGAGATGTCTATTTCTGCAGAGCCTGGAGGAAGACTAGGTTCATCTGGGTACTCAGATTAAGCTGCATCCAAGTCTTTTTTTCTCTTCTCTTTTTTTAAAGTGTTAACTTTTATTGAAATAATAAGGGGTTACAGGTTAGCATTCTCACTGGGGTAGAAGTACAAGAGGAAGCAATTTCTCCTTGCCCTCATCCTCCCAGACAGGCCTCTGCATCACTTTAAGTGGTTATCAAGAGGACCACGCTCCTGCATGTCTTAAGGGTCCCATCCTATGAGGTGATCGGATCCACCAGCGTTACAATCACAGCAGCGTGGAGCTGACAGCTCAGCGAGGCAGACCATTCCTGCTCCTCTGTGACCTACTTTGAAGATTTTAAAATGCCAAATCACAAAGCTACTGCTTTTGCTCACTGCTGCCCCATAGAAACAAGAGATGCAGTCAGGAACCTCTTCTTTCACCACACATATGCACCAAATTACTCTGCCATAGGAAAACATAATTTCCTTTGTTAATCACTTTGTATTAATAAGACAGTCTCTTTCTTGTAAGTGCTGATGGATCTACTGATTTTCTGCAATAACAAAACCAGTTCTGCTTCAGCCCACACTCCACTGCGTGCTGTGCTCCTTACCTCAGCACACCCTTCAAAGCTGATTTCCCTCAGCTTTAGATTAAGGCAAACCTTACTTGATGTGGCAGATTATATGTTTCCTCTATTGGCCCGCCAGCACTTAGAAGTGTGACTTTTGGTTTACACAGATTAAGCCTAAGGCTTTACTTGCAGGTTAAATATCGAAATACTGGAAAGCAGAGATATAATAGAAGGTTAAGAACAGGAAAAGAAACAGCTGGGAGTCCTGCTTGGGATTTCAACTGGATAAAGAATCATAATCATATTTCAAGTGCCTGGCCAAAAGCATCATTAAACACATCTGTTACTGCATCCAGTTGTGTGATCATGCCTCTTAATGCACTTGCAGAAGAGCACTTTAAAACAAGGGTTGCTTGTGAAGTGTATCTTTCACAGCTGGCTGATACAAAACATGACCTGTATTTCTTCCCCCTTTTTGAAGGGAGTTTGTATTTCTTTGTCTGTTTTTTCCCTCCTCCCCATTTTGAAGGTAAAATTCTAGTATCTGTTAATCTCCTTTTTCCAAAACCTTCTGTACCCAGATACCCACATATTACTTCTTCCACTTACATAGTGAATAATAAAAGGTGCATCTCTGATCTTCTCCCAATTGCTTTATCTTCTCTCTCTCTTCCTCCAAGTAATCCCCTGCCTTTCATAGTCTCTCACTATCCCATTCTACCTATGTCATGTCATGTCATGTCATGTCATGTCATGTCATGTCATGTCATGTCATGTCATGTCATGTCATCCCACAGACCTTCCCAATCCTGCTCCTTCATACCCTCTGCAGCCCCACACAGCTGTTTCATATATTGCCTTTGATTTGCAGATCACCTTTCAAATCAGTGACCCTGGAGACAAGCAATTTTCAACGAGGCCCACCTGATTTCAATGCCTGTGAAAGCAGTGGTTGCCTTTGCTGTGAGCAAATACAATGCTACCTGCAACCACTATAAAGGAACACAGACCATCCTAGCTGAGGGTATGCTGTGATTTCCATCTTACTGACAGTACTGGGAGGTGGTGAATTTTTGGAGTATGGGACATAGGACAAGCTGCAAAACAAATTGAAAAAACTGGTTAAAAAAAAAAAAGCAAGAAAATCCATCTCTAGTGTGGGTAAGAAAAACCAAGCATATACCACCAAGATAAACCCATCTGAAAGGTCATCCTCTGTCACTCAACCATTCTTTCAAACATCCTCTCTGCTGCACGTGCAAGCTATGATAAATAAATTCTTAGTGTCTTATACAAAAGCAGCTGGAGTAGCAACCTCTGGGGTAGGCAGGCACTACTGCACATTTCTGATTGGCATTCAGTTTTTCCCTGGAGTCTTTTTTTATTGGAGTCATCAACCCTAATTGTTGCCAAAGTTGCAAGCAATAAGCTTTTTGGGGTAGTGAAATGTAATATTGATAGTGATGAACTTCAAAGGAGATTGTAAAACTGAGTCAGTGGGCAAAAAAGGTGGCAGGTCAGTGTCACTGTAAATAAAGAAGTGGTAATGCATTTAGGGAAAAGCAGTCTAAAGTGGTCTTAGAGGTTGCTAAACTCAGAGCTGGCAGTTGCAGCTCAGCAAGAGCTCTTGGAAGCACGGCTGACAGCTCTGTGAAATCCCCAAGTCAATGAGCAGCAGCAGACAAAAAAGTCAATGAAACATTGGATAGAATCAGATACTGAGAACAAGACCAATGGTGTCATTTGAAGCTGTTTAAATAAAACTTTTGAGTGACCACACCTTGCATGCTGCATGCAGTTCTGTCTGGCCCCTGCACCTCAGGGAGTAAATGGAGTTAAAAAAAGGCAGAGAGGAAGGGCAACTAAAATCAAGCAGACAGATATGCTGGCATATAAGAAGATATTAAAAAGGTTGGCACTCTTCAGTCTCCAGAAGAGAAGGTCCAGGGTGAATGCAATACAGACTTACAGAACTGGAGAGACAGAGAATAGGGCAAATGCTGCAGATGCTGCAATGCTAGAACTATGGAACATGCCACGAAATTGCGAGCACAACAGTTTGAAACAGGGAAAAGAAAGCTTGTCTTTACACGGCAGTTAGTAACCTTCTGGAACCTGCTGCCACAGGCAGTTGCAGAGGCACAGCACCAGAAAGTTCAAAAAGAATTGAACAAAGTAGTGGATTCAAAAAGAGATCAGAAAAGAATAGGACCTAACACCCCTCAATACAACAGTTCTGGTTACTGGGAGGCTACAAGGGAAACGGATTGCAAAAAGTATCCAGCCTGGTGTACTTAGAACAGCATCTCCCAGTGCCACTGCTGAGGGCAAAATACTGGGCCAGACAGTCCACTGCTCTAATGCACTATGGCATTTCTTATGTTTTTATCATGCTCCACTTGCTGAATAAATGATAAATGATAGACCACTACTAGCTGGAAGTAAACATATCCAAGAATATGGGCTACTGGAGAAATTCAAATAGGAACCACTGATTTATACTAAACTTTCTGGAGCAGCATTCAGTGAAATTATTTCTTTCGACAAACGTTTTTTTGAAATACAAACCCAGTGGTTCTCCAAAGGGACGTTAATTAATCTCATCTCTTATTAACCTGTACAAGGAGAAGAAAGATTTTAAACAGAAATCTTTGGGTTACTAGTTCACAGGTCAGTTGCTTATATCATGCAAGAGAAATACCACTAGAAAATAAATGAAAACAAAGTTACAGCTGTGGGAAAATTCTTCTAAGGAGAAGGTTTCCCGGGGCCTTTATCAGCAGATTTTGTTTTTCTTTCTAATTAGCCTTTATTTCAGTAAATTCTGTTAAAACAAGCTTTTTTTGTTGTTCCTTCAGAGTCCTGGATTCTCCCACTGAAGTCTCTAAACCAGCCTGATTTTGACTCATCTTTGGTTTAATATCACAGGACTGTTCAAATAAGTGGAAACAATGTTGGGAAGTTGAAGAGATAAAGAAATTAATATAAAGTATATGAAAAATTTAATTTCTTACTGTGGTAGTAAGCAACAGGGCCGAGTCTTACGGAAAGCAGGGACACAGCTCCGCTCCTCATAGCAAATACGTTCACACATAACTTAGTGCTGGACTCTCATGAAATCACAGTCCTTTTAAAAATGGTGTGTGAAAACATTTAGAGGTAGCTGAAGTCACAGGGTTATTAACTGTGGTTTATGCTATTGCCCAATAGTTTTGCATTTGGAAAAAAGCTCAACCAAATGTTTACAAAGCATGACTTCAGCAGGTCTCTGGATACAAAGGCTCCAGAACAGAGTCTGTATTTCTTCTATTTTCATAAAGACTCAGTAAAGGTTGTTTCAAGACAAAATCCAGAAAGGACAGACTTACTGGATGACACTCCGTGGACAGTACCCCTCACCCCCCCGCAATGAAAGCTCTCTCTTCCCTTGCTCTCACTCTCATGCACAGCATTTCTTTCTGGCGTGGGTGTGTGTGGCCAAGACCACACAGCAGTAACAGCAACTACGCACAGAAATCCCACTGGGTACGTTACGTGGACAACTCAGAGGTCTTCTGCAGAATGGAACAGAACCAGTATCAGAAGAGGCACCACGGTTCCTACTTACTCTACTAAATCAAAGAGCTTCTTCGGCTCAGCTGGGGGTGGGTAGATGACCTCCTCTATGCATTTGCGCACACAGTTTGCATAGGCGGTGGAGATGTGGATGAAGGCCTCCAGGTTCTGCATCTGCCGGGCCAGCTCCAGGAGCCGCTGTGTGCCCATGGCATTCAGTTGCAGGGCATGCCTGAAGAGGGCAGGGGAAAGAAAGAAAATGCATTTCACTGGAAAGAATACAAAAAAGCTGAGCGTTATCCAAACCCCAAATAATGAAAAGGGAAGTAAGGGAGGGGAAGGGATCCCTGCAGAGCAGAAAGCTTCGATGGAATGCAAGGGCTAAACCAGCCTTCAGAGCAGTGCTGTTGGATTCACTGTTCTGGCCACAGAATGTCTCTCAAATATTTTTTTGATACTCAATTAGAAGGATCAGAGGCAACATTTCACTAACGTCTCAATAGCTGTCATATTTGCCACCCCTTCCTGGAATAAATATTTCCAACACACATGACCACTGAAGCATTACAGTTCCTACAGTACCCATTCAACCTTCTCCTTAAGGGACTCCTGCTACACCAGGTAAACGTGGTTTCAGTAAGCAGCAAAGGGTCCTTGGGCCCAGAAAAACAGATCCATACTGAAATAAACCAGAATTAGGTGTCTAAAGCTGTGTCAACAGCTTTAAATTCCTCAGGAATGGAGGAGAGAACTGATAAGCGTAAGAGAGAAAGAGTCCTGGTTAGCAAGGTTGACCTTGATGCACCCAGCGCAGCTAGAAGTTGCCGTAGAGGCTATCTGCAATAGATCTCAGCGAACAGACGTTCCACTTTGTTGCACGCTTTGTACTGGAAGAAAGACACTTTCCTGCACAGAAGGGAAAGGCCAAGGAATGTGCAATCTGTTCAGCCCAGGAGTAGAAGCTTTCAACAACACATACAAGATTATGAATAATGCTATCAAGTACAGTGTACACGAAAGAAATTAATTACACGAATGTTGAAGAGAAATTGTAAATAGTGCAGATGAATGAAAACAGAAGCTAAGAATATGATTAATGCTTGGATCACAATACCTACAGCCAGAGATACTTAATTTTTTTAGCCTCCTGCTATTATAGAGTAGCATTTTCTATAGATTTCTATTTCCTCCTGCCCTCCTAGCAGGATGAATACTTCTACTTTAGCTACCCTTCCATCTGAAAGTTACTCTTCCGTGTACGTTCCTGTTTGATTGTATACCTTCAGAGAGGGGATGAGCAGAATTGCACTTAGAATACAGGCCCAGAACATATTTCTGCTGAGACGTTCAGAGTTCCTTTAGCCTTCTAGGGGAATATCATCTAATCTGGTGATTTGTTACTCTTTATTTTTTCTCTTTAGATTAAAACTACATCTACTAATATTTCACTATAACACAGTTTCTCAGATTTCTGCCCTCAAGAGTTCCATCTGGAGAATTCCCTAAATGTACTGCATGTCGATGCCAATAATTCATTTAGTTTCTCTGTTGCTGCTTTTCTAGTGTCTTCACAGCGCTGCTTTTGCACCTCCCTTATCTATCGGATCTACATGTTCTGCAGTAGGCTTTGGACTTCTGCCACGTTTTAAAAATATTTTTATTTTTTTGTGTCATTAGCAAGTTGCTGCTCAAATTTCTTATTTGAGCAGCCATATTGTGCTTTTAAATTTAACTTCCTAGATCTTTTACCCATATGATATATTTTATTATTTAGACAGGAATAATTTTATGTTAACAACTTCTTGTATTTTGCGGTTTAATCATACTAGATTTTCCTTGTTCTGTTAGAGAGATGTTGACAGATCACATGCTATCAGCTTTTAAATAGTTTCTATACTGCCTGCAAGCAGCTGACCATTTTAACTTTTTATTTTAACTTCTAGTTAATTCTCCTTATTAAAAACATATTTTCCTTTTGGTGTTACATGCCACTGACATATTTTCATAGCATGTTCATTTGTGTATTGATTTAACAACACTTATGGCCATTAATACAGCACAGTGCTTTACTACTTTTATCTTCAGCCAGGTTCTACACATTGCTCAAGACTGAATTGAGAACTGCTTCCTTTCTGGTGACTGTAATTGTTGCAAAAAAATTATTTATGGTGGTAAGTGGGTATCTATTTAGCCTATGTATGAGTAAATGGGGGCTGATATTAATAACTGTGTTTTCTACTCTCACAGCTTTAGTGCTTTTCAAAAAACTGTGAAGACCTGGCAATCCAAATCATCCACCTCGGTTTGGTGACCTTTGTGATTTGCACAGAAGACCTACACATTTAATCTTGGTTTAGTGGCTTAATTCTCCTGTTCTTTCTTAATAGAAAGTCTGCCTAGATGGGCACTCCCAAGCAAGCTCCTTCAGACACTGAGCTTTTATTGTAAATGGTTAATTACACAAAGTGTTGGGTATTTTAAAGCTATTTTCCTAGTATTTTCTTAAACAACATCTCATTTCCCTCTTCAGTTACTCAGTGACAAAGAAAGGCCATTAACACTCGCTTTAGAGACAGACACAACATAGTTTCACTTCAAGCTGTCTCCAGCTAGTCCTGCCAAAACATCTCCCTCTTGACCCAAAACACACTTCTTCCTATTCCAGTTTTAGGTCATACTTAACTCCCTTACTACACTACAACCCAAGCCTGCAGTACTTCCTTCTGTTCCCGTGGAAATCTGCCAAGACACTTCACTTTTGACATGCATATGCACATGACATTTTCAGAGCATTTACATTGCACATTCAGCACAGAACCGCATGTAGCACGGGAACCCAAGTGGAGACTTGTTACCGCACTTCTACGAGAAATTCACTGAACGGGGTGTTGCGGGCTATCGTGTGTTCTGAGTCATGCTTAGCAAATACCGAAAGCAGAAAGCAGGACATACTTCAGGGGTTCATCAAAGCGAACTGTTGCTGCACAGTGGAAGACAATATTGACCCGGGTCAGAAGCTCCTCCTCATCTTCAGCACTGATGGCCAGCTTGGGCTGAGTGAGTTCAGCATTAATAGGCTTAATCTTCTCATGGAAATTAGGGCAATCTTCTCGGACCCTGTCAAAGACCTTGAAGCACAAACAGAGAGAGAGATCAGATACAGAATCAGGCTGCTGAGATCACTTTGATTAGGAGCCAGTCTGATTATATCAATCAATAAAATTGGCACAAAAAAAGAACGCTGGGTTCTGTCGGAGGGAGGACACAGGTGAGATGATAAAATAGTTGATTCACTTGTTCCCTCCAATGGGAAAACCTCACAGGGGAAACTGAACAAAAATGTAGGAGGTAACACACTGTGCTGAAGAGATGAATGAATCTTCTCTGCACCACGAATTTCCTGGGATAGTCACTGAAATTCCTGCAAATTCCTGTACCCCACATCTCCTGCAACCACTTGCTATTTGACCTCAAAGGCTGCTTGTAGGACCAGAAGCAGCTAAAGAGGAGAAGGGCAGAGTATGGGGTGGGAAAGCCTGTGAAGCATTAGATGCAAGCCATTGTCTTGGTAGTTCTACAAAGGACTTGAGGAGCAGAGGGAACAGGGCACATTCTGGCTCCTCTTCCTTCCTTCCTGCCTCTTGCCCGCTGTCACTCTTCATGTCAGATGAATCCTGTGGGGAACTGCCTTTGGGATGGAAAGATGGGGGATCTCAATAACTCACACTGCTAAAGCTCTTGACTGCCACCAGCAATTCTGCATGGTGACAAGTGTGCAGCTAGCTGGCCTGTCAACCTGTCTCCCAGACTTCTTTTCCTGTGAGTATGATCCCCGTCTCTTTCCAATACACATTTCCTGCCCAGCCTTCTGCGGAATGCGAGACTGTACATCTATGCACTAAAAAGATCCCTACATTTCCATATACTGTTTTGTCTGGTGACTTGTCCAAACCCGGCATTTGGCACCCTGCTTTGCCTAAGATGCAAATAGCAGGTGCCCTGAACAGCAAGACAACTGTGCACAAAGCTTCTGAAAGGACAAGGGTATCAATGCTGCCGTCACCTGAAAGGTGCCTACGTGAAAACAGCAGTTACCTCCGCTCCTGTTTTTACTCTGTGAGTAGCTCAGAGTCACTGAGAACAGTACAGCAGGACCGGGTGCAGTTCTGCTTGCACCATGAAAGCAGGCAGCTGCAGGTTCCACCTGCAGACCTTTTATTTGGTAAAGCTCACAGGCAAAGCAGATGAAGCCTGAATTTCAAAACACTTATGTGAGTTTGCTGGAGTACAATTTGAAAAAAATCACCTTAAGTTTTAGAATCGTCTGTTCCAAGGGTTTTGTATTGCTGGCCAGCATTATTTTATTTGAGCAATGTCAACTGAAATAATAGTAACAGGTAAGTCCAGAAAGCTCCTCCCTTTTGGGGGCAGAGTGACAAAAAGGATGGAAAGAATAAATACAATAGAGAGGCTGTGGGATCTGAAGAGGTAAAATCTAGATTTCAAAGGATAGCCACACTGCTAAAGGGGGCTTATAAGAAAGAAGGGACAGACATTTTAGTAGGGCATGTAGTGACAGGACAAGGGGTAATGGTTTTAAACTGAAAGAAGGTAGGTTTAAATTAGATATTGGGAAGAAATTCTTTATTCTGAGGATGGTGAGGCACAGGAAGAGGTTGCCCAGAGCAGCTGTGGATGCCCCATCCCTGGAAGTGTTCAAGGCCAGGCTGGATGGGGCTTGGAGCAGCCTGGTCTAGTGGAAGGTGTCCCTGCCCATGGAGTGGGGCTGGAACTAGCTGACCTTTAAGGTCCTTTCCAACCCCAACCATTCAATGACCCTGTGATTCAAAGGTAACTAGCCTACTGACAGGAATGTCTAAGTACTGGGACAGATTGCTGGTGGATGCTGTGGGCCACTGCCTTTGGATGCGTTTAAGAATCATCTCGATAAGGATTGCCAGGAAAGGCAGGGAATAGCTGAACTTGCCTTGGGGCAGGAGGGTGGGCCAGCTGGCTTCTCAGTAGCTCTGTGGCTTTTTCGGTGTACACTGTGTTTGTAGATCTCTTTACTATCATGGCCTCTTGTTTTCCTAGAGATTTTGTTCTGTCTCTGATTTGCCCAGTGTTTACCTATGAGTGGACATTGTGTGACATACACGTACTAAAAGAAAAAGACGTATGAAACGTTACGTTGATACTGATAGCAGTATTTTCTTGTTTGGCTTTTTGGCTGCTTCTCTGACAATCAATCTAGATAAACCTCGATGTTCTTAGGCATAAAGAAGAGCCAAGAAAATCATTACCCTTCCCCACTATGCACTTGACTACATGTATTTTTCTTTAACACACAGCTGCACAGCCATCATACACCTGAAACTTGAGCAAGTTAACAGAAGTTAGGACATGATAATGTCATTTAATCTCTCTCATGAGAGTTGCACCCAATTACATGTGTATTTCAGTGCTGTAGTCCAGGCCAGAGAACAGATTTCTGGACAGAGAAAGCTAATCATGGGCAAAGACATTGGTGAGAGCCAGCTGGGCTGTAGGAACTCCATTCTCAACGACTTATGTTCAGAACCGGGTACCAGCAGCATTAATATATGTAAAAAGTTTGTCTTCTAACAAAAGGATGCTAGATTGGCTGTCCAAATATGTATCATCTCATAAGAGATTGCACATTGAGTGAACCCTGATGGAACACAAAATGGAAAGGTTTTAGGAACAATTTTTTTGTTCTATTGCAAAGAGAATGCAAACCTCCACCCAATGAGACTTATTTTATACTTGGTTTACTTTGGCATAAATAATGCAAAGGCAGAGAAAGAATGAATCAGCCCTTTCTCCACTTCAGTCATGCCATATAAAAAGAAGAGTAGTATTTCTGCAGTGCCAGCCTTGCTCGAATCTGAACAGTTATATTCTGCCAACATGGCATCTCCTTCTGATGTTCCCACTGCAGATAATATCCCCTTCAGTTCCTGTGCCTACTGCTAGGTGTTGCCTACTACCACATGCCACTCAACAGCTGTAGTTTTTCACCCCCTCCAATGATTCACTGCATTTCTCTGAAGGATGAAGGCAATTTCTAAACGCAAGCTCACAAATCAGCATACTGCTTTGGAAACCTTCTGGAACAGGAGAACATTCAGTTCATCGTCACCATTAAATCGGATAACAGGAGCAGCTGTTTAATCAAAGTCTGCTGCCTCTTTTATGGAATCTGAAGATTTCAGACTTGTCAGTGCTTTATAGGGAAGTGCAGGAAGATTTAAAGACAAAACAAATGCAGCTTATTCCACACTGTTTCTTAGAGTTCAGGGAGTGCTTAACATAAAGGTGATGCTCAGTCTGCAGGGAAAAAATAACTGCATCTCTAAATTCTGATTAACTCACCCAGGACATATATAATAAATTCCCCAAAATTGCATGAGGCCTAAGGATAGTTCTATCTTTCCTTTTTAGAAGCTGCCTGCCAATACAAAATGTACTGAATGGACAGCAGTGGGCTGCCATGCTGTACTGTTGGAACCCCATGAAAACACTGGCCAAGTCAGCAAAACTCCAGAAGTGATATATGAATTGCCACAGAATTATGGTGAAAAGGAAGGATATTTGATTTCAAATTGTCCAATATTAATTAAACTGATGGAAATCAGGAATACTTTATCTGATTTCAGTGTCTTTTTGAGCATCCTACTGCACTCTAGTGTCAATGCTGCTTGTCTTGACCAAAAGAACATACATGAACATAATAGCTTCTGCAAAGAACATACAGAACATAATAGCTTCTGCTCTCATTTTAAATCTCAAAATAGGATGCAAGTTCTGCATAGGCTCTGCTTCCCCTCAATGGAGGGGCGAATTTCACTCTGAAATTTGCTGAATTTTTCTTATTTTAAAACCAGGTAATTCCATTTATAATAATCCAGTCTTTGTGACTTCAACCTATATTGTCAAGCAATTATTACAAAGCCAGGACATCTAGAATTTCTTCCAACATTATATTTGAGTGTGTTTGATGGGCACCTTTTTCCCTATTCCTGCCCACTTAAGCTTTGACCTCCCTTCCCAAAGGACATCTGTAACTCTCTGTGTTCTCTGCTCTTGACTTAAAGTGTGTAATAGTTCAGAGAAATTTCTGCTCATCAATCTTTCAATCAGAAATTTTTCCATACCACAAAGATAAAAATAAAAATCTCAAAGAAAGGGCAAATTGCATATCTATGGAACAGAGCAGCTGAAAAATAAAGGAACCACTGAACAATGTAAAATGCCAAAGGCTTTGCATCTTCCTCAGGAGATGTTTTCACTGAAGCAAATACAAAATAATGAAAAGTAGCATGCCTAAGCCGTGGTCTACTTTAAAAAGGAATTTGCATGAGTTTGGTCTTATAACTGCATTTCAAAGAAGCCTGGATAGTCCTTCCTTCTTTGGATCTATCAGTCCTCACCTCTAAAAAAACCCCTTACTGTAAACAGGCACCACGCAGGATGACACTTCATTGAGAAACACAAGTAGAAGAGAAAGCAATTCTGCTTGCTTGCTAACGTTATCTACCACTATTTCTTGTGCTCTCCCCTGATGTGAAGGATTCATCTTCCAAAGTGCTGAGTAAATATGTCCCAGCAACGCAAGCTGTGGTGAAGGTGGGCTACGGCTCTTCATCCCATTATCGATGGAGCCTGTAACCTGCTGTGCCTCCTTTCTGCAACAAACCGCCTCTTCAGCGGCAGCATTCACGGCTCTGCTCTGACACAGCAGGGCCAAACGCTTTGGCGACTGACCCAGAAAGCATCAAATTTTTAAGTGTGGCCTAGAACGGTAACTTTTTTTCCTCCTATGGTACAAAACCAATGATCAATGGAGGCATCCAAACTACACTACTTTAAGCAGATGTTGCCAGCTTTTTATTTTTATTTTTTCTAAGGCCAATTAAAAAAATGGTCTTCTCTGGTGCACAGTGGGGCCAGGTATGTTTAATGGGTACTGGGATATTGGCTTCTCTAGGAGGATTAGAAAAAGATGGTAATGTACATAATAGTATGCACATTTCAAGTCATTACTATATGAGAACTATATTTTAAATGGAGAAAAATCAGAGAATTCCCAGAAAATGAATCTCATGTATGAGGAACTACTGAAAAAACTAAGGTTGAGACATTTCAATTAAAAAAAAAAAAAGCAAAAAGCTTCTGCCTCTTCAGATAAAGAAATGGAAGGGATTGCTTAGCATAATTCAGGAGAATATAAGCACAAATTGCTTCTGTAAAGGAAATACAATATATTATAAGCAAGACATAGGCCAAGGAGTAAAACAATTCCTTTGAAGAACAAGGTGTTCATTGGGTGTGTGGAATAATTTTGAAAACGAGGTGTTTGACATCCCTCTTCTGAACAGAGAATTGGTGTATAAATGCTAGGGAACAGCCTATATATACACACAATGTAACACCCTGACACGTATATCCATCCCTCTGTGATTTCAATGGCAGTATCATAAATGGATATAAGTGACCACCACAAATTTCAAATACTGAAGGTACCAAAGTGATGAAAATAACTCCTTAAAAAACACCTGATCTCTGCAGTTTTATTCTGATGAAAGGGCTTATCCCAGTTGTGTTTGCCACTGATAAAATCCTCCAAAACAGCCTTGAAGGAAGGAAGGTACGTAACTACTTTTAGAATTGCCACTGTAGCAAATTTGAGAAATAACTGGGCAGCTTCTTGACATAAAGTAATTACCCTGCAATTAACTTTTAGCCTGGTACATTTCCAGCAATAAGAATCAGGATTGCTCAGTCAAGAAATGTGTGAAAATGCAGCTCATGAAGCTTTAATTGGGATAGAGCCTTTTTTTTTTTTTCCCTTATGCACTCTCTGCCTCATTTCCTTTTCAGAAAGTTTCTTTTAAGAATGGTTCTTCTCAAGGCAAATAAAGCATAATTCATCTAATCAGTTAGAAAGCATGCAGCAGAGTGTTCCTCATTATAGGAAAACAAATGGCTTATGCTTCAATCTAGAGCTATTATTTTCCCCTGAGTAGAGATAATGTAGTGGAAATACAGTACCCATAACCAACATCTAGTAAACAAAACAGCTGATTATTTAAAGATAAAGACTACAGAAACAAAGAGATGTCAGACAGTAAATTTCAGTATAGGTCAGCTAAGGCTAATATGTATAGCCAGCTACTTAGGATGTGGGTTTAGACGGCCAATTTCCTTGAAAATTGGCTGCTGACAAAGCCCGCTGTTCTTTAGCAAGAATACTTGGGTTACGTGTCAGTGTACCTGGAGCAGGCAAAGGAGCTCTTTCAGAGACAGGCACTGTAGACAGGAGTGCTGAGGACTTGACAGACAAGGAAAAGCTTTCTGTGGTCTCTAGTACCATCTTACAAGTGGGTGGACAAGTCACAGAAAAAAATATGGAGCTTTTTTACATTCATCACAGACATTTCTTGTGCCCCTGTGCGGTACTTAAACAGGTATCACTATCGGCATTTGATCATATGCTTGATATTTAAAACAGGGGAAGAATTTAAGTGCAGGGAAGGAGGATGGTAACATTTGGAGCTTTTTCTACACAGACCATTTAACATATTTCTTACCATGCATTTTCAGGAGCTATTTTCCTCCTCATCCTTCCTCCACAGCTATGCCCCAATGTGGGCATAGGTACAAGGGGAGTCAGTTGCTAAAGGACGGCAGGAGCACTTGGTTACAACCAGAGTCCTGTGCAGCTCCCCTTCCTCAACTCCCGCCAAGCAGAATTCACTACTGATTACTTAGAGAATCACTGTATGTACTTGAAAATGTTAATAAATAAGGAGTTATCCAGGCATAAGTTCTCAATCTGCTTTTCCAAACACCTTGCCTTAATTACAGATCTTTGAAGTTTTACTGCTGGATTTGCTTGGGCACCAAGGAACTTCAGGATTGTTTGCTGAAGTCCCCAAAGCTAACCAGCCAGAGTAAAAGTTCTGTCAAACAGATGCCTACTTCTTGGAGACATTTAAAGAAATGACCAAGAAAGACTTTGAAAGACATTTAAAGAAATGACCAAAAATTACTTTTCCATTTGAAAGTACCTAACAAAAATCAGGTTGATTTTTAGGAGTCTATGGAGATTGGCACAGCAGCTAGACAGTGGGATCTCTAATGCATTCCCACTTATAGTTACATTAAAACACGTTATATATCGCAGGTGTAGAACTCTGAGGTTCCTCCCCTCTGAAAATATAAGATCCATGTGTATAGTCATGAGATGGTGTGGAGTTGTGTTTCGGGGAAGTGAGAGGATGGCATGTAGGCAGCAGCTGCAAAGCATGCTCTTAGATATGACTCCCTTTGAGGTGGAGCCTTAGCAGAGGAGACAGGCCAGGCAGAGCTACCTACATCTGGCTGACCAGGTACGCCTGGCTCATTAGATCACACAGAAGGAAAGAAGCCACAGTGCAGCCTGCAGACGAGTGAGATGCAGTCCTGTCTGCAGTCACTCTCAGTTGTGAAGCTTCACAGGATGGAAGGATGTGAGAAAGAGGTGACCATCGCAGGTGAAATACAGCAGGATGGCATCCTCAGACAGCTGCAAAACTGCTGAGCCAGCACAACACAACCAGCTCTGCAGGGCAGGCCTTGTTTACACAAACAGTCGTATTCTCTGATGGTTGGAATGGATTGAGCCCCACAGAAATCTTGGGGTCTGCCTGGCAGTGTCTCTGTATGTTAGACCACACAGTAACTCAGTGTCGCTTTTTAGTGAAAAAAGAGCTGTGCCAAAAAGTCACTGAGGGATCCCCATGACTAGAGACATTCAGGCAACCTTATCTCAGCCAGACCTTGAGGGTATTTCTCCTGCTAAAATGCTGTTTCCAAAGAGGATAGCCAGGCGCATCGGCTGTCACACAGATACAGCTGAGGGAACCAGCACATAACCTGTATAACACAGTATGCAACCCAAACTTTTGTTTCAAGGACAACCCCATGGATGAATCTGGGCCCTACAACTCCCCTAAGTGCATCTGGAAAAGTTTTGAGATACACTGCTCTGAACTTGGGCCCCTCCAAAGAGCTCTTCCAAAGGAATGACTGCGGCATTTGTGGCAGCATAGGGTGGATGTCCTCCAGTTCCATACACCCGTATTTAAGATCCTGACCTCTTTCTGAGGCATAAAGGAGAGAACTTAGATCATTTAAGGCAAAAAAATGAGATGTTTAAGTGTAGGAAAGCTGGTCTGCAGGCACACCCTGCTGGTTTGTAGGGAGAGTGCAGAGGAAATTATGTGTATGTACACACACGTACGAATATATACACTCACGCTTTATAAAAAAGCCCCTTTCCTGTCTTTTTATAACCTACACTCATTTTTTTCCCTGTGGTATCTCTCTTTTTGTTTTTCATTCCTGAAAACAGGAGCAGTGATGCCTGAGCTGCTAAGGAGGGATGGGCAGAAGCCAGGGAGGTTGCCTGACCAGGAGACCTCCTGCAGCAGATCCCTGGATTTGAAATCCAGGATTTGGAAATTCCAGATTTGGAAATCTCTACCAGATCCATGTGCCCACCAGAATGCCTTCACCACGTGTGTAGCTGAGACAGCTAAGATCTAAAGTAGGTTGTATGTGACACCTCTCTGTGCCCTAAGAGAGGTAAGCGACATTGCGAGCTCCACTCTTGTCAGGAATTTTCCACATGACAAAAATTACTGGAATAGCAACAGAGAGAGAAAAAAATGTTCTTTGATTCTGCTCTGGAATCTCTCCCAGATGCCCATGTGATGATTGCCTCCATATGACTTTCCACCCAGAAATTTAAAAAAAAAGAAAGAAAGAAAGAAAGAAATCAAGGAAAGAACACTCCCTTTATCCCCGAACAAAATGTCTGCAGCGATTCGGAAATAGTTATTCCAGTCGATTTCCGCAGGCAGATCTGCGGCTGTTGACCAGCGTGACTGAGTTCCCCGGGAGCAGTAAGTAGCTGCACCCGGCCTTCACAGGGCAAATGTTAAGGCTGATATTTGGAAGAGTCGTAGGTAATTGATGGCCATCCCGTTTGAAACTCCTCAAGAGGAGCCAATTTTGAAAAATTGCTCTGCAGCTGAAAATTAGGGGGTTTTAGAGATGTCGGACCGGAGGGACCCTTGTTCATTAGTTCTGGAGTGACTGAACACGGGCATTTTTCCAGACACATACTGAAATTTTCATGTATTTGGGAGTCAGAGGACTGGTGGAGATAGCTGCCCAGCAAGGGGGGAATTGAAGGGACCCCTCATTTCTGGTGCATGACCCCAGGGAGCACAGCTGGGAGCACAGCTGCCTGAGCAGTAGCACCTGCTGGGGTCTCTCCTCTTCCTCCCCCCACCCATGATTTAGATAACCAGGGCAACCTGGCACCAGCATAGCCCTGCCCATGGTGGGTGGGTGCCTTACAGCCCCCGGGGCCTCTAGCTGGAGCAGCTTGCTGGGTTTCTGCTGGTAGGACTGGAGGAAGCCATCGGGGTACGCTTGGTGTTGCCAGGTAATCAGTGATGCCCTGGGGATGCAGGAATAGGGAGTTTGGGGTTCTCCCTGTGAAATGGCTGTGGGAAAGGGGATGGAGACAGAAGGGGTAGCCGGCACAGGGCTACTCGGGAAGCTCCCTATGGACCGGGAGCCTCACCTGGACCGGGAGCCTCACCTGGAGGTAAGCCTCGTCTCCATTGGCCATTTATCCTCTCCGTATCTGCCATAAATAATGCTGGCACAACTCCCAAGTCTTCCTGACTCCTTGGAGAAGGAGGTGATATTACAAATTACAGTGCCCAATTCACTTCAAGGGAAGATGAACTTCAAGGAGAAATCATCATTAGCATGATGATTCGACCTTCGCTCACCCTCTGTCCCAGTACCCTGTGCTGGTGCCCATAACTGGTCTGGAAATCCTCTTTCCTTCCCCAGGGAGGGTGAGTGGCAGACCTTCACCCTTGTGCGAGTGTGTTTGGATGGCGTGCTCCGGGAGCTGTGAAGCTTGTATCCCTTCCGTGGCCGTAACCTGTTTGTATCCGTAAGGGGGGCTTCACCTTCAGCAGCCGGGGGGGTCTGCCATGGGCCCAGGCTGAGCTGCAGTGCAGTATCGGTTTATACCTGTAGGTTGTGCTTCCGGACAGCTTTTCTCATCAGCTCTAATTGCTCTCCTAAAATGTAAAATGACGCACTTTCTATTTCACTTCTCACAGATTGTGTTTGTCGGGGAAATTAATTAATCGCTTGCGACTGTTAGGTTACCTTTGCATTTGTCTAAACCTATATGGAGCTTATAATAAATCAGAGGTAGCCGATGCACGGTAAAACAACCAGCGAACACAGCAACAGCCTTAACAATAACAAATATGCCGGGGTATGTTTTACGATGCTTTTATATGATGCCAACAGCGTGCTGTGCACTTCAAAGCCTTGGAAGACAGATCTTTGCCCTGCAGCACTCGCAAAGCAAACAGCAAACAGGGGAAGGGCGGCAAGGAAGTGCCCGATACAGTCGGGATGTTTGCGTGGTAACGTTATTGCTTGCATAATGAATGTCAGCGGCATGAGGAAAATGCTGGGGCTGATACGTTTTCTACGGTTGAGAGGGTTTTCTTTTTGGTTTGCGTGTTTGTTTTCCACGGCGAAACATCCCTGTCGGTGGCCATGCCTGACAACCTGCTGGTTCTCAAACTTTGTGCCAGGCGGTGGGAGGCTGGGGCTGGTTTTGCTGCTGCGGCAGGGAAGGGCTGTGCCTTGTGCTGCTAAATGCAGAAGTAACAGCGATATGGCAGGCGCAGGAGGCAACGGGGAGGCCGGCTCCCAGCAAGTTGAATTTAGTTACGACAGGTTTTATTTTGGTTTTGCTTCAATGACTTTGTGGAAGAAACACAAACGTCCCTCGTTTCCGCGTATCCAGCTCACGTTGGTTTTTACAGCATGTTCCTTTCTCGGTTCTCCTCCTCCTTGTCTCGCGCACAAACAAGATGCGGTTTGGGGTTAAGCTGTCGCTGCGGTACACGCGGTGGTACTGCTCAAGGGAATCAACACACACACACAAAAGCGCATCACAACTCTTTTTCCTCAGTGCGAGCCTACCAGTCAATAATAATAATAAAAAAAAAAATAAAGCAAAATAAAAGTCCTCCAGTAGCTTTTATGATCGCCTGGCCTTTGTTCCCACTGCCGCAATAGTAACTGCAAGATAACCCATGAAAGCCACGGGAGATACTACGTGCCCTGGCTGACCGACAAACCTCCCGTAACACGGTAGCCCGGGCTGTTATCTACAATGAAGCGCACACTGATGTACAAATACGTTTGATTATGATGAGATTAATGTTGGGCGGAGCGGTAAATCCCCCATTGACTCTGTGCATCTCGAGGCACTCATTAGCAGGGCTCACGTGCCGCCGCTGCCGGGGCGCACGGAGGCAGCCCTTCGCTGCCAGCCGGGCACGGGTGCTGCTGGGCCGGGGGAAGGATCGCAGGACTTGGGAGGGAGAGTCTGTTACATGTTCCTTTTGCAAAGCACTCATCGGTGTCCCTTCGAAAAGGACGGGACACTTGGGTGATGTTCCACCGGGCAGGTAACAAAGCGGGCAGCAGCTGCAGGGTGATGAATTTCAGCTTGTCCCTTCGGCCAACATGACTTGTTTTTTTTTTCCCCCCCTGTGACATTATTCCAGCTGGATGCTCTTGGGGTTTGAGAAACCACCACATAACTTAACAGCCTTTCAGCTGTGGAAGTGAGTCATCTCCAAGCTGGGGAGCACACAAGGGCTCCTTTCAGTCGCCTTGCGGAGCAGGGTGCGTTGCATTTATAGCTCCAGTTGTCAACCTTTAAGCACACCGATGGGTAGGCACAGAGAAAAATCGGGGGGTGGGGGTGTTGCTAACCTATTACAAAGAAATGATAAATTATGTCATTTTGCTGTCTTAAAGTAATTGCTGTCGCTCAGGCAGAGGAGGCTGAAATGTAAAGATGCTCCTGGCCACTGGCTTGCTGTCCTCAGCTGCCCTGTTGGCTGCAGATTATCTTCTTCTCTGTCACCTTGCTTGACCAGTTCATTGAACCCATGCCCAAAACAGGATCCAGGCAATAGGTTTTCTTTAAGAAAAGCACGTATTTTAGGCAAATGTTTAATCCACTTCACACAGCAGTGAGGTGTTAATTGTTAAGACTTGACCATTTAGCTTGGTTGACGCAGAGTAACTTCACCCAGGGCATCGCGATCCTGTGCAGAGCCAAGCACAGCCCCACAGCTTTGCAGCTCCTTTGAAAGTTTAGGCGTCGAGAGGTCTGGGCTGAGCCTTACGGGCTCAAGCACCGACACAGTTGTGCCTAAAGCTGGCTTCCAACTCCAGTGTAGCATAAATACGTATGTGCCCACTGTCTGAGCATTCTTCAGCCCCGTCCTTTTGCCTCTCGGGATTGCCACTGCGGTGACTGAAGTAAGTGAACCTTCCGACGGCTTTGCAGCCCCTGGGTTTGAGGCAATAGTTGGTTTGGGCTAAAGGCTCGGCAGGGAGTTCGTTGGGCTGCTGCGTGCGCTGTTACTGAATCTCCGGTACCCTTTGTGGGAGGGATGAGTAAGGGCCCAGCCCAGCCCCCCGGTACCCCAGGCCATCGCAGGGCACTTTTGGGGGGGCTTTCCCTATTTTCGGTTACATGGCTGTAATGCCTGGGGATCAGGGATGAGGGGCAGAGCTCTGTCGAGTTAAGCGCTGTACAAACATCTGATGGAGATGGGCGCTGAAGGGTTTGCAAGCTACAGTTGGTGGGCAAAGCTGATGGCACAAATGTCACACACTCTCTGCACTGTTCGTTTTTGGGGGGTGGGGTGATCTTTCAGCCCCCAGTGGTGAAGTCAGCTGACATTTAGCAAAGGAAAAAAGAGGAATTCTGTTTTCTTCTTTCCAGTGTGACACTGGTACGATGGATATCAGTGCAGAGGTCTATTTTTGCAGTGAAGACTAAAGACTAAGGGAATAGCTAAGCCCCGAGCTCTGCCTTATAAGGGAACTGCCAGAAGGCGCAGTTCTCCGGCGAGCCTCCCCCCGGCACAGAAATCCATAAAGCAAAGCAGTGCTGATCAGGAGGGAGGTTGCAGGGATGGCCAGAACAGCAATGCTCCTTTAAACAAACTTTGCAAAACCTCGGCGTGAAGAAGGCCACCGTTTTCATCCTGAAGAGCGGTGTGTGCAGTCACGCCGAAGGAGCAGCTACGGGCCTGCCTGAACAGGAGCATCCCTTGCGAGAGGCAGCGCAGAGAGCCTCTGCTGCGGACCGCTGCTTCAGCTGACTTCTCCTCGGCTGGAAGCTCTCAGCACTTTCTGGGCTACCAGGCCCTTCAGCCGGGTGCAGAGAGCTCCTTCCTCTGGTTTAGGAAACATTGCCAGCTGTAGCTCCTGGTTGTCACCTCATCCTGCAGTCTGAGCTGTCCCCTCGGGCTCCTGGGGCAGGTCATCCATGCTCCGGTCCGTAAGAGCCTCATCCATCTGCAGAACGAGCAGCCCACTGGTTTGGAGGGGGGAAACTGAGCCGCTAGGTCCTCTTCTGGTGCCGCAGGTCCCTCCCTGAGTTAATGTCACGTTACAGAGCCAGCAAAGGCACTTTGCAAAGACTGCTGGCTCGGTAGCGAAGGTAAAACTTTTTTTTTTTTTTTTTTTTTCTAAATGAAAAGGGTAAGTGGTTATGGAATGTTCCTGAAACCTTAATGTAAATAGACATCGACAGCACCAGTTTTGTCTGAAGCATGATCAATTTAAATAGATCCACTAACGTCTGCCACGCAGCCATGTGACTCCCCTGGGTTTCGGCGTCTCAGCCGCGAGGCAGCGGTTGCAGAGGGCTTGCTGGGCCAGGGCGGGATGAATCGCGGCCTTGGTGGGAGAGTATAAGATCCTCTTTGTACGGACGGCAGCCTCCCAAGGCAGGGCATCGTGGCAGTGCTCCAGCTGCCAGCTCTGCTTGTGCCTCCTGCGGTGCTGTGATGGCAGGCTGGTAGAATGTGCTGTCAGATCGAAACTGAACTTGCAGACGAGCAGATGTGGGGAAGTTCCCTTGCTCATTTTAGGAAACAAGGGCCAAAACTGAGAAACTGCTGCCAGCTTGCTGTGTGCAGGCTGCCACCCGACAGGAGAGCTTCACCTGATCTTACCCGGTGTTGAGCCCAGCTCAGAAGACCACAGCACAGGGCAGAGACCTCCAGTGCTTTGGGGGTTCAGCTTGATCAGCCACCTGCTTTGGAGTTAGATGGATCCTCCCTGGAGGGGAGAGGTTCCCCTGAGGCAGGTGTTTAGTGCAGGTTGTCAGAGATGCTCTGAACCTGGTTATAACTTTTGGGGAAGCAGGTTCAGCTCCAGAATACATCCTGAGTGCAAGTGGTCACCTAATGTATGAAACCTGCTTATGAGAGCACTCACATGCCATCCATTGATGTTGCTAGGCACGGGTGATGTTCTTTTGTCCCTTATCCGTAAAGCTGGGATAATTTTTAAGTGGTAATGGTAAAAAGCTGGTGTTATTACACGAAAGCTACAGCTCCCCTTACTAAGGGATCGACAATATAAAATGGTTATATATATATATATATATACACACACACACTGCTGTGCACAGAAAAGCTTTATTTGTATGGAAGCATCTGATATCCAAGAGCTCGATTAGTTCTGATGAATGAGCCTAATGCTACATGTCAAGAGTAGTCTGCAGAAGTGCAAGGACGTTTCCCCACTTTCAATATGAACATACGTAAGTGGCTCTGTAGAGGTCTGAAACGTCACCCACGGAGCACAGGTGCAGGAACACTGCACCTTGCCAAAAACTCTTAACAGGTTTTAGCAAAACTGAAGCCCTAGGAATAATTAGGAATAATAAATCCTTTTCCACTACGTTATTTCTGTTAACCTGTAAAAATTTGATTTTAAATTACGTCAATCCCTATCTCGTCCCCACCAGTACTCAGCATGGTGTCCTTTCTCCCAGTGGGACTGCTTCACTGCATGCTGGTATTTAATCTCCTGCATGGGAGCAAGCTCTACCAGAACCTGTCAGATCTAGAAACACGATGAGGAACCTGTCCCTCAGCAATGTTAAACCTGTACACTTCCATCTCTAGGCTGGAGTTAATCATTGATCTTCCTCAGATGTAAGCTGCATGCTTCTGAGAAAATAAAAACAAACGTGAATTCCTGCCCCGAATAAATGTCCCTGTGCCTGGATGTGAACTGCTAATGAGTAACTTTGACACATGGTTTGGGAAACAGGGTATAAGCTCTTTTGTATGAACCCTGGTTAAAACACTCAGCTTTGCTTCTTGAAAGTATTGCAGCATCTAGAAAAGTGACGAGCATCTTTTCCCTAATCTCTGACTTTTACTTTTTGTGTGTGTGCTTTTCCTAAGCACTCTTCTCCACATGGCATCTATCCCTAAATGCATAATGTAGCTTTTTGGGATGGACAGCCATACAGATGAGCTGTTTCAGGCATACAGTATGACTCAGGCTCGTCTGGGCTGATTTTCCACCCGACTCGTGCTGTTTCGAATGGCAGCGTCTGCCAGGGTGATGGTGGTGGCTGCTCGTGCTGTCACTTGGCAGTCACCTCACTGGCTGTGGCACTAACCTGATAGTGAGGATGGGCAAAAGCAGCTGCTGAGGTCCTGCTGGTAGCACCG
>JAVJGJ010000057.1:11310623-11321094 GCA_035590215.1 Microhierax caerulescens
CTAGCCCAGGGGATACTCCATAACATACAATGTCATGCTCAGTGTATAAACTGGGGGAGTTGCCCAGGAGGGGCTGGTCGCTGCTTGGGGACTGGCTGGGCATCAGTCAGCTGGTGGTAAGGGGTTGTATTGTGCATCACTCATTTTTCTTGGGTTTTTTTCCTCTTTTTCCTTTTCATTATTACTATTATTATTATTTACTTAATTTCAGTTATTAAACTATTCTTGTCTCACGCCATGAGTTTTACTTTCTTCCAATTCTCTCCCCATCCCATCGGGGTAGGGCAGGGGAGTGAGACAGCAGCTGCAAGGTACATAGTTGTCAGCTAGGGTTAAACCACGACAATCAGAAATTTTTAATGGTTTCCTATACCACCTTGAAGTAGACAGATGCAAATCTGTAGAGGCAAAATTTCTGCTAGCACAGAATTCTTTATTTTCATTCTGAGTTTCAAGTGTCTGGTTTTCTGCCCTCCTGTCCTCAATGATAAATACATCAGCATTTTACAAAGAAACAGCTCAGAGAATCCTTTCCATAGGAGAGCTATTAAAAAGCAATTTCTTTACCAGGGAGAAATACCACTGTCATGTATACAACAGGCAGCCTTGCTTCATAGTTCATTTTTGTATTTATATTATGGTTATCCTTCATATTTCTATTCTTCTGCAAATCAGCTTGATAGATTCATTCTTTTTTGAGAGTTGGTCTTAGTCACTAGAGTCTGTTCACCAGGAACCATCTGTTCCCCAAGATTTCCCTCCCACACACCATGGCAGAATTACGCCTACAATGAGTTTCTTCCATTAGGAAAGAAATGACTATAACAAGCTGGATGACATGAGTCCTTAGGGAGACAACACAAGGACTAATGTCTTTGTTCATAATCATAAAGCATTTACATGCAACACCCATTACTCAAGGACTGACTCTGGAGGGTAAGTGGATCTGCCTACCCTTCCTTCCCAGAGTCAGAATTTAATCCTAGAAATTATGCTGTAAACCATGGTGATATCATCACAAGCAACAAATGAGGAAATCTGTCCAACTTCTGTTTGTCAGTCACATGAGAAACATTTAGGAGAGGAAACACTGTGTTTTGAATGTCTTCCCCTTCATGCATAATGGAGACAGCCTGATCACACAGCCAGTGTCTGTGCGGCCAGTGCAAACGGGAATAGCTCCATTGAGAGCATGTGTTTGAGCTAAGGACATAGCTCTTACTTTTTTAAATGTCAAAGTTCATACTGAAGGTTTCCCTGCAGTAAAATATCCACACTTCAGTTAGAGAGGACAGCTGGCCCCGAGGTTAACACACTGACCTGCGACTTAGATAGCGATTTACAGCTTCAGCTCCCTGCTCTGTACTGATCGCCAGCTCCCACTCTCTTGTTACACTACTAAAAGCTCAAAATCTGTGCAAGAAGTGGGGGTGGGTAGCGAGTGAGTGATGCTGCGTCAGCGCTCTTTCCCCTTCCACAGCCTGCACCTGAATTTCATGGGGTGTGTTTATATGTGAGTTAAGGGTGATGTCCCTCAAATTCCTTCCTCTGCCTCCGACCTTTTTGTGATCATGCAGAAGTCACCTAATCTTTCTGACTCAGACTCATCCCATCTACCTTACCTAAGTAAGTGTCTGGGAGAGTTTAATCAGATTAAACTGAAAGAGCTCATAGATCTATTATGAAGGTATCATCTCATGTCAAATCCATTACAGCTGCCAAATAATAACAATAAATTGTGGGTCCTGTCTTGGGGGCCTTATCCAAAGTGCAGGATGTAGACAACCGACAAGAAGCTAGGCTGCAGTCTGCCCCACGCGTTCATGCTCCACCACAAACCAGCATCAAGTGCGCCCTGGGTAGCTGTCACCTTCATCTATGTCACTGCAGCAAGAAGACAAATTGCAGTGGAGAAGTGAGTAAGTAAATACATGCCATGCCTTCAACAAACTTAAATAAACTTGGAAGGAGTGAGAAAAACAATTGGGGTTTTCTTTTCAGATTAAAGGGGATACTATCAAAGAAACAGCACTTCTATTCTACTTTACCTACACAGTATTTTCACTCAGTCCCTAAAGCGACCTCCTGAACCAAGCCCCGCATGTGCTGCTGGCCTTAGAGAAAATCTAATCTCTTACAACAAAATGCTATTTTTTTCAGAATAGAAATGGCATTTCTTGGCATTTTCTCTTTCCAGTGTTGCAGCTGAGGAGCCCTGGCATCTTACCAGTGCATGGGCTCAGCTATGCCTTTGGAGCCAAAATCCATCTAGCCTTGCTGTTAGAATGAAAACATGAAAAGAAGGGAAAAGGAGCGCTGAGTAAATTAAATGCAGACCCTGTTGGAGGAAAGGAGCACAAAACAAGGTGTAGGCAGAGAAAATTATCCAGGGGCACAAGGACCACCATGCAGGAGCAGACTTAAGGTGTGTTTGTTCTTAGCCGCCATCTGAAAAGAGCTACAAGGGACAGTTTCAAAGAAAGATCTAAGTAGTCTGCATCAGGCAGCTGGGAAATCCCCTCTTCCCAGTTAGGTCTCATCATGGTTAAAATGAGGAAGGGATTGGTTTAACTGTTAAGTTACAACAATGTATTTCTCTACGTATGTTCCTTGTAATATATTTTATAGCCATATAAATGTTTAGTACGGTTTAACGCCTCATTTAATTGCCTCAATAGCAACAATTACATTCAACACCCAGTTACTCTTTTGTAACATAGTCTTTCCTTCTTCAGCACTTGCTTTTACTTTCACTGAATGTCCCCTTTTCTGGACACCAAGTTTTATCTTATTTTGGTTTTGTTTATTTTTAGCATAGATGTCTTTGGCCACTCTGGTTTCACATTCTGCTGATTCTCCTGACGCCAGGGATTTGAACATCTATTAGTACATGAGTGATCTGTAGCCAAGCTTACAAAGCTGACTGCTTTCCTAGAGAGCATCTGCATTCCAAGGAACTCACTGTTTCCATAGGCACACGGCCCATGGAATCCATGGAATGCAAATTGAAAGAGGATGGTCTCAAAGCTACATGAGTGGACGGGGAATGACACTGGTTAAATGTCCCTGAACCTTCCAGATTAGATTTGAGGCAGCTACAGGAAGGTAACTAAAGGTCCCCAGACATATCTTTTGGATTGCAAATAGGTTTTTTTGATTAAATATTCCATTAATACCTAATGATCACATAGCCTTTTTCTTCAGTAAGTTATTTATAACAAAGAGACATCATTTTTCAGGGAAGGAAACAGACACACAGATTTGAGGTGATTTACCCAAGGTCACAGAACTAAGCAGCAGCAGAACTGGAAGGAGAACCTAGCTATTTTAAAGCCTTTCAAGAGGTGAAACACCTTCCTTGACTAAGTGCTTCTTTCCTGAGAGCTGCCATTTGAGCGCCAAATTTACATGAAAATTATGGCACTGACTCAAAGTGAGACTTACTTTTTTTTTTTTTGTAAAAAAAAAAACCCACACACATTTTAGGATTAGGAATATTGTCTATTTGTACCTGCAGCATAAGAAAAAAATGCGTTTAATAAAAGGCAGGATACACGGGTGAACAGTAACAAACTTGGGTGACAGGCCTGTGAAAGAATCTATTCTTTTTGTAGGTACCATGTGCTCTCCTCTGTCCCTGCTCATTGCTCCCCTGCCTGACCGCTGGGAGACCACAGGCCCCCAGGGAAAAGGGAGGTGAAGGTGGAAGCACATAGGTAAGGCAGAGAAACGCCAGCCCAGAGAGCACCAGCCCATGGGGAAAAAGTCAAAGGTGATGCTAACTGCAGAATGTCTCTGATTGCCTCCAAGCAGGCTGGGAAGATCACTCCTTCCAGTGCCAAGCTTACAAAGAAACAGGGTACAAATAACTGCTTTGCTCTTCAAGCTGTCACCACGTCATCCCCCCCCCTGTCATGTTGTCATGTGTGTCCCCCCCCCCACTGGTTTTGACCCGTTCTAATCAGGAGCTAACATCCATGCGGAGGAAAACTGCCTAGAGGTAGCAATCCTAGGGCTTCTGCACAGTTAACGTTGTTAGGAGATGTGGAAATTGCCACTCGGTGATCCAGGGGTTTCATCTAAAGGAAAGGAAAGCAGTAAAAACGGTCCTCAGAGGACACATCTGAGAGGGACTGAGGAGTGACTGATGTGTGACTGAGGCAGGCAGTACACATGTACGTAGGTACAGCAACTACGGAAGAAAATCAAAGGCATCTTCTCTGCAACTCACAGATCAACACAGAGGCAGCTGTGTCAACTCTCGTTTGATACCGTACGGATTCCAAATCAGTGCTGAAATAGGAGTATAATGGCACATGGAAAATATTTACAGAAACAATCTCAGGTATCAAAAGCACCTCTTCAGGAGCTTTCCATGTTGCCCATTTTGTGTAAACGGATGGGTAATGTTCAATCGCATTAGGCTAGATGTATGTCACTGCTATAAACACCAGCAGGGGACTGATGCCTTAAAATCGCTACAGCTTGTTTTTTCGTGTTCCCTTCAGCAGGAGGTTAACCTTTGCACTTATTACAGACAGAAGCAAGGCTTTGGTTTAGCCACATCTTTGGACCTTCAGCATCAAAAATATTTGCTCACTCTTGCAATAGTTGCTCAGCCCCCCAGTTCTTATGCTAAATAATAAATCAAGCACATTCTCCAAAATATCTTTTCGGAACCTCCCAAGGAAACTAACAGTATATTTAACTTTGACAAATTACATACAAATGCATTTCATCTCCAACTGATTCAGCCCAGGACAAAGGGCAATTTAACAGCATGTATTTCTGTGTAAAACTTGTAGCTTCTACTTAAATTATTTGCTTTCTCCTACTGTCACTGGGGAAATGTTCACCTCTGAATTAAAGACAAGGTACTGATTTACAGAAACATGCCCCGTTTATGTACGCCTACTTTAGGTTATTCACTGCTATTTAAAATACACAATGGCACAATAGAGAGTTAATATCACATACAACTGGCTTTTCAGTTAAATGGAAAATTTAATATGAGAGAATTTGGTTTTCAGCCTGGTTGCCAAGGAAACATTTCCAGCTACTACTGGTGGAGGTTGCATGTTGATTGTCAAGCCAATGATTTCCTTTGTTCCTGGTCCATCAGTTTGATTACTTTTATCATCTGGTCTTCTGTACTTAAGTACGTGCTAATATAGGGGGAAGGGTTTCTTAATACTTGCAAAAGAATCTCTATTTCCCAAACAGCCTCTCTGAAAGAAAGACACTCAAAAAACAGTAGCCAGTGATTTAAGGAGAATAAATTAAAAGAATGTATTTGAATTAATTTCAAACGTGATATCCAGATCTGTATATGTACAAGTCTGCGTAATGTTGATAATTTACAATTTTACTATTTATCCCTAACAAGCAGATGGGCTCCCACATTGCCATTTTCAGGAGTACAAACACATTCTGAAAACAAAAACAAAACAAGGAAGAATATGTGTACAGGTTTATAACGCAACGCACCATTACTGAGGTGAGATTTCATAACCCTTTAGGGTACCGGCATTTGCTAAAATTACAGCATTAGCAGATGATGAGGACTGCAGAAAATCAATCACCAACGTTGCTGCTTTTTGAAGACAAGTGGCAACACACATGGAGTGCATATTTAGGACAGAAAACAGGTCCCAGCCCCACAGCAGGCACTGACCTGGCCTGGAGGCACGTTGCCTTAGTCTGGTCCCTTCCTGGCTTCGTTTCTTACTGAAAAAGTGGTTGGTATGGAGGAAGAGAGGGCAGCCGGATATTTTCATGCATGCAGAAATGAAGCCTTGCTTGTAATGCTTAATGGATTTATACAGACTCAAAGATATTATCACTGCTGCTCTTTCTACCTTTGTCCTTCCTCATGTTTCTGCTCACTCTTTCTTTGTGCCTTGGCAAGGGAAAATATGGGGAATTGTGGTGGTTCCCCTCTTCTTCCCAGGTGGAAGGGGGCTAGACCCTCCTCTTCTTCCCAAGACATTCCCATGAGCTCAGTCTGCAGTATTTTTGCTCTTTTTTACCTTTTCCAAAAGCTCTGTATTGGCAGAAGGCTGGTATGGCTCTTCTTCAAGGACACTTAATAATACCCTTTGGACACTAGAGAAGATTTCTAGGACCTATTCCCTCTCTGCCCAGGTAACATCCAGCCACCCCTCAAGCTGTGTCTATCATAAAATATGGACGTGGAGGTGGGTGCTGGGTTTCACTTTAGCAGCTATAGTCCATCTTTTCCCGGACTACAATATGCTCTTCTCCTTAAGTGCAATTGCCCCAGCTCATGCTTTCTCTACCTCTCTCTTCCCATCTAAATAGCATACTAGTAAACATCTTCCTCTGCTCTGCATAGTACACTTCTACCTACGTTTGATTAAAAAGCTCAAAATTTCTCTTCTTGGCCATGCACAACATCTCCAGTGTCCTTCCATCCTACTCTCCAGGATACCTTCAGCTCATGCACCCTGTAATGATTATGGCAACCAGGAACAGAGATTAAGGACTGTGCTTTATTACGTTAATAACTGGATGTCGAATTAGGACTAATAGCCTCAAAACTGCAGCAAGACATGCCCTGCTTGTGTAAAAGAACATACAACAATCCTGCTATGAGCTGAACCTGTCCCTGTGGAATGGCCACCTTGTTTCCTACAGAGCAACATGTACTCTGTGAATCTTCCCTTTAGACATTCATAATTCAAGAAAAAGTCTACGACAAAATTTCCCTCAAATTTGGGATCTAATTTTCTATCCCTTCCCTCCTATTATATATAAACAGAGTTAATTCCTTCCTCTGTGGTTTACATTGAAATCAGGAAAAGACTGGAAGGGGAGAAAGGATAATACTATTTCATTTCTGCAAAAAGATGATAAAGGAGTCTTCCTCTGAAGATGTGGTGCTAGACACCGAAGGAAATGCAAACAGAAATGATGGGTACATCTCAGGGGGATGGCTGAGGAGTGCAGGCTGGAGGGGTCATGGGGGTTCCAGATGCTGGCACTTTGTTTCACTGACATAATTAGTGCATCACTATAACTTTGACAGCAGAGAGCCCGTATCCAAAGGCAGTGCTGAAGGGAGGCTGCTTATGATCTGGATGCTGACTCTTTCCACCTTTTACCCTCCTGGCCTGCTCCTGGCACTTCCCCAGTGCCACCCAGCCAGGTACCTGCCAGCAGCAGCTCCTGCAGCACAACGTGCTGAAGCAACCAGTACCCTTACTTGCAGGTGGTTATTGCTGCTTTTGTTGTTCCAGGATACTCCTCCCTTACTATCCTTGCTACTGCTTTGTTTTGTTGGTAATAAACACTATTTTATTACTCATTTCCTTTGCAGCAGGTGTGTGATGGTGCTGGGATGGCACAAGAGACACCGATGCAGGAGAGCTGGACCACTCGATGATGTGGGTAACCCCATCACATTGCTCCCATGACTTCAAGGCATACGGTATTGAGGGAGACAAAGGCAAGGGATCGTGTCCCATGGACACGATTGTTTATGATTCACTGACATGTTGCTTAGAAAACTTTTAACTGTCATCCTAATGTTATCACTAGCAATGCTTAAAGCTTGATTTGCCCCTATTTGCACAACAAATTTTAAGTAATTTGTGTGGGTCTGGGGGCTGATCTACCAAATTTTGACACAATGTCCTAGCAGCATAATTAAAAATGGAGGTCCTGATAAATTCTGACTTTGCTCTAATGTTATTCTAGTGTGAATCCACCTAAATTGATCCAATTTAGATCACCTGGGATAAAGGTGAAACTTCTCCTATCACACATCATCTAAACAGGAATGTCAGAACATCACAAGGGCTCACGTTCCTCTCGTGAACTAAACTAGGTGGAGATATCATGATATTATGGAAAAACTGTGGATAGCTGAAGAGCACTATAATCATTTGATACTAATCAGCACTGAAATTGCTAGAGAAATAAAAAGCTGTCATTTTGCTTAAAGCCTGAGGCAAAATTTGCTCAGTTGATAGTAAAGTGAACATTACACAGGTTCATTTATTTTATGCATTTCAGTTCTCAGTGTGATATGCCTTATATCCAGAGATGTATTTCCAGTGTACCTCAGGAGATGGGAGCATGCCCATCAACAAATTCCACTGTAGTGGAACCACTTTATGGTTAATATTTTACAGCACATTAACGTTAAATACATTAGTCTCTGATAAGATAACAATCTGAGGGCAACACCTTCTCCTTCAAGGCTCCCAGTAAAACGATAACCTTTGAAACATGCCTGATGTAAAAACTGAGAACTGTCTCCACCAGGAAATTTAACAACTGATCTATATCTTTATGACTACGATTATAGAGATATATACCACTTTAACCACTTCTGGAAAGACATAAGCAGAAGTGAGAAAGTTGTTCTAGGCCCCCATGTGGAGCTAGCTCAGTGTATCAAGATACTGATGGATTTCTGCTGGGAAGACTTCCTGACTGGACAGAGCTTGAAACACACACCATTTACTCTGGTTAGTATAGATGGGCTGCATGGCTACTATATACCTGCAGTGCACTTAAGCTATGCATTTGACTATTTAACTATGCTGTTTTCTCTCTAGGGGGACAGTAAATTTTACAAGTTCTAGTTGTCTTTTCCCCCCCAGAACTGCTAAGGGCTCTCAGACTCATATTATGGCATTGAGGTAAGTGATACAGCATCTTGCATGGGTAGACTGTGGCCTCAGTGTGCACGTGTACCAAAAGAAAAATAGCATTTTTTATCATTTACAGGTATAAATGAAGAAAAATAGGGTTGGAAGGGACCTCAAAAGACCATCCTCTGTCCCAGTGAGATACCAAACTCTGACATGGTTGAATATGGGGTTCCTGTTGCAGCTGCAGTTGGAAAATATAAATGTACTTAAGCTGGTTGACCTGTTGTGATTACAATGCTAGTTGAAATCTTACTCTACTCTGAAACAGGTGTTTGTACTCTGTAGTGAAATACAGAAGCACAGGCGATAACCAGTGCATACACGTTAGGCAGACCTAAGCCATAGCAATTAAAATAGGAACTCAAAGAGAAGGATGAAAACGAAGACGAGAAATAAGTTTCTATCACGTTGCCCAGGTACCAGGAAGAGAGGCATGCAGAAAACTCCTTACCTGAGGGAGGGAGAAAAGGATAGTAAATAGTTAATCCCATTTGGAAAAAGGGCAGGCATTCAGGAGTAAGGGATGCGTATTATGCTGAGAGGGAGAAATGACATACAAATGGGTATGGAATAAATTTCTTTGCTTCCTAAAGGGAGATGGCCTTTAAGGTCGACCGGCCAGATCCTCCTGGACATGTTCTTATTGGGTATGTATTTGATCAGTATCCATGAGAGTAAGGATGAGATGAGTTAGCACTGTCTTATAGAACATGCCTGATACAGCTGTAAAAACGCTGTTTTAAGACTTCTTTTCTAACAAGGGCCTGCTGTTGAACAATTGACATAATTCTCCCCCTCTGTGAAATGCATTGTTTTATTCAAACCTCACAAGATATCAATGAAGGTAACGGCTGCCTCTTTCTTTGCAAACTAGGCTGTAAAAACCATTATTCGACACTTGCCAGGGCATGGGCACCTAGCCGAAGAAAACAGTCCAGCAGGCTCTCAGCAAGGTGGACAGTGGAACGTGGATGGAGCAGGGGACAGCACACTGCCTGGTTAGTGCCATCACTCAGTTGTCTCGTTTCAAATGTGACATATGTCCAGCCATATGCACACAGTGCACCAGTTGTAACAACTGCCAAGTTAAGATACAACCAAACATCCTCCTTCTAAGCATCTCTGTTCCAGCACATCAAAGCGTAAGGAAAGTTCTTTGGGGAGCCCTCTGGGGCTGGCACACTCAGACCGACTAGCCCTAGACGAGCCAGCGGTGGCTGTGGAAGCTGCCTAGCCTTCAGTGCTTCAGGCAAGCTGCTTTACTTCAGTTCTCCAGAAGAAGCAGGTAGGTGGAAACTATCAGCTGTGCACGATGAACATCACTCTGCAGCCCAAATCCAAGATGTACACTCATTTCTTGCAACTTTCACAAAGACGACCCTTAAAACTCCAGGTTGCTGACAGGAAAGAGCACAGCTCTGCCTCCGTGTTTAAAGGGTGACCTCTGAAAGCGGGGAGAATGAGCTGTGGAAGTGTAGGTTGGTGAGGAAAGGGAACTGGGAAGCATTGCTGGTATCACCCAAATGTGGTGACGGCTCCCTCTCAGCAGGAACACACAGCTGGCAGGCCCTGAATCTCAGCAAATTCACCTCTGATTCCTCCCCTTTCTGTACCTGCGATGACGTGCTAAATGACAAAGAACGAACTTACTGTAGAGCAGGGGTCCTCAAACTTTCTAACCAGGGGGCCGGCGCGCGGATGAAGTGGCAGGCAGTCATCTGCGGCTGCTTGGGTTCCCCCCCAACTCCCAGTGGGGGTGGGGGTGGTACTGTAAATACTGGGGGGCCAGA
>JAVJGJ010000057.1:11329313-11350418 GCA_035590215.1 Microhierax caerulescens
TGGTGAGTGAGGAGGAGAGATGAGGAGAAGGCAGCAGAGCGACTGGCATGAAGAGTGTGCCAGTATGAGATGGTAAAAGACCTTGTTGCAGTCGGCTAGTTTGGAGAGTGTTGCAACACCCCTTCATCTCCCCAATATTCTAACGATTTCTTTTGTTGAAAGTGTTACCCAGTGATCAGGTCTGAAGAGTTTGACTGGGATTTCAAAACAAGATTAAAGATGCTGGCCCACTATACCTAGGATTTCTTCTTAAATCACAGTGTTTTGTTCACAAAACCCTTTTTTCTTTGAAAGGTCTTCTGACATAAAATTGGTTTCAGCATCCACCATTCAGTTACAGCTGAATAAGAAAAACCACAGGTGGGGAAGGTCAGGGTCAAATATGAAATAAGCAGCTGGGGAAAGAATGTAATAAAATCAGACATGAAGGATTAAACATAAGTTAACTTTATATTTTGTTGAATGACTAAACAGCAAATTCTGCTCTTTGGATGCTGACTGATAGCAGCATTACTGACCCATTGCAGGCCAAGATGTTCCCAGCAGAGGTTGTCTGAGGAGAGGTGTCCTTATTCAGCCCCAATTCAAAACAAAGAACCCAAGTCCACATATAAGCTTAGTATATGAGCAGCTCCATTGGTGTCCAAAGCAGTTCTGAAGTGTAACAGCCCCAAAAGAAATTGTGCCAGCTCACACACGTCAAAAGCCAAGCTATGGGCTCCAGCAAAATGACAAATATTGTTTAAAAACATATTTGCTGAAGGCCTTGTTGGTGAATGGGTCACTTGGCAAAACTGTGAACACAAAGCATGCTGTGCAGCTGCCTAAAAGCTCAGCTCTCCTGTGTACCCGAGCAAAAGCGGGATACAGGAGAAATCGGAGGGTTACAAAGGATGCCCAACAGGACTTCTCTAATGATGTTGCTCCTTGGCCTTGATGCCAGCAAAAGCTGCTGGGAAATAGTTCTGTTTTCTGTTACTGATGTAAAATCTCGAGCCTGTGGAGTGGAGCTTTTCTCTTCACTGCTCTTTGTACTTTTCCTGTCCTTTTTGAAAATGCCATGCTGAACTCTTTACCATTATTCTCCCCTGCACCATATTTCTTCCACACCTCTAACGCACGCTCTCCCACTTCCTTGACTTTTACCACTTTGGATATACAGACAGTAGTGGTAGCGATGCTGAAAGCTCTCTGCAAGGAGACTGACATTTAAAAAGGGATGATTTTCTGGACGGACAGATCTCTGACTAGCATGAAAATAAATTTTGTGGGTTAGAGAATCTAAATCTTCCTTCTACTCACTTGCAAAATTCTAACATTAGGATACTACTTCCATTTCCAACTTGACACGTAAGGTCAAGTTCAGGTGCAGTCATATGGGCAAAAGATGGGAGTCAGCAGTATCAATAAAATCACTGCATCTTGGTAGCTTCCAAACTCAGAAACTATCTAGCTTGCTTATCCTCCAAGGCTTTTAGGCTGGGGTCACACAGTATTGGCTTCCCAGGTATAGAAGAGTGACTAACTGCATTTGCATTCCTGTATCAAGCACTTCTTACTGTGTTTAAATTACTACCATCTGAAGCTGAAACACTGGCAGAGAAATCAAACTCATAAATGCATTTTTTCTATAAGGAACAAACTTATCCAGAGCAAAAAGAAAATCCACGACAATAACATACAACTGAAAGGACATCTGTATATCACTTATTTGGACCCATCATCTTTTTGAAATCCACATTTCACGAGATACTCAACCAAAGCTAAATGAAGACACCAAGAGAAATTCTACTGATTTCAGGAACTGGGCCTTGGATACAAACCAGAAAGCATGCAGGCATAAATGGAAATTCAAGCAATATTATGGAGATCCTTTAAAGTTGAGACTCAAACTGCAATCTTAGTTTGCTAACTCCCTGAATCTCACTTTCTTCTGTAAGACACCTTTGCACATTAAATAAAAAGTATCATGAAGTAGATGCAGGCTACAAGTGTCCCAAAATATCACTGCTTATGGGAGAAGTAAAAATGCATTTCATTTTACATATGGTAGAAAATGCAGCTTGACTGCAACCTCTTGGCTGTTACGGACAAGAGAAAATGTTACTTTGGAGGGTTTTTTAAATTGCAACACTCTAAATGTACTGCCTGCTCATCTGCTTCAAGGGCTGAACCTTGCTTTATTTTGTTATTTATCAGCTGACAGAACTCTTCGCTGCAGAACATGAACCCATTCTGTTTGAATCCCCACATGAAATAAGCCAAAAATGGCTAGTTTAAAAAAGAGTACCATTATACATGTATGTGTGTTTGTATGTATGCAATTGTGTATAGGCTAATTGGACTGCAGAGCACAGGTTTGTGTTTACTGCTTGTCCATAATGTTCCTTGGATAAAATGAGGTCCCTGACCATCAAAGTTCTCAAAGAATTGTACAAAATTAACTGTATCTTTATAAATTTAGCAGAATACTTGAATATTTATATTTAAACTTGTGCATAAGTCTCGTCAGCTATCTAATGTGAAACTGAGTGATTTCTCCTTTGTTTTCAGCTGTTTTTTTCTGTCATTGCATTAGCAACACATACGTTAGCATACAGTTGGCTAGAGGGATTTTTCTGAAACATTTATATGTGAGGCTCTGTATTCTCCCCTGTAAGTGTTCCTGTTTAGACCATGATCTACTGAACATCATGAAGTGATTTTAAATAAAAAAAAACAACCACCAAAAAATCCTTTTGAAATTGGATGATTTATTATTAGTCCAGGCCAGTGAAGCATCGTAAGAAACCAAGAAGTAAAGATAAAAATGAAGGCCAGCTTTTAAACATCGTTCTGTAGGTGGTGGGTATTTGTGTAGGATGACACGCATGACAGACACCATTAACTCCATTGCTGTTGCAGCCAGGCAAGTAGGCGCATAGAAAGCTCCAGAAAAAGATCTTGCTAGACTCTTTGCAGAAGACCTATTTTCTGTGCATGCACCTAGGAGAGATCACATGCACCTTGTGATAAGAGGCTAGAAAGAGAGATGGACTTCCCGCACAGCAGGGCTGCAAAGCAGCGCTCTGCTGAGATGGCAGCTCCTGCCAGGCAGGCGCCTCTGCCCAGACCCCGATGGTGGGCCACCGTGCTTCATGCTGGGTTTGTCTTGCAAGTGCCTGAGCACCTGGGCAAGCATCAGCGTTACTGTCGTTCTGCTGGTCTCAGCGGACGTGCCACATCGTCACCTCTAACGGCTGTTTTGAGTGAAACTGATGCACCAGGTTTTGACACTAAAACTTTTTAATTCACAAAATGAAAGACAAACACTCTTGAAATGAACTGTGAAGCATTTTTGCTTTCAAGAAATTACTCATTTGAGAATAATTCACCTTGCTTCTACAATTTCATTTAACAGTGTGTCTGTTTTTCCTTTAGTATTTTATGCCAATTAAACAATCTTAATTTCATTGAGATTTGCTGCGTACCTATTGCAAGTAATATATAACTGGAGTAAACTGAAATCTGCAGTCTCTTGGAAAAAAAAGAAACACAACTGACATACTATTGCAAATACCTCCAGGTATACAAATGCCTCCGTGAAGTGCCAAAGACAGTTTGCAAAGCTGGAGCATTAAGCTGTGAACTCTCCCCAGCAGTGACAAAACTGAAGTTTCTATTCCGTACCACCGAGCACACTCGTGACCAGTAGACAGAGCCTTGGCAGACCCCACGGCTCATCTGCATTTCAGCAGCATCACTTGTTGTAATGAAAGACAATGCATCACAGGATCAGGCCATGATCATTCCTAGAGATTCCAAGTACTGTGAATTCTGCTTTTAAGGGACAACATCAGCAGGAATCATTTTGATGACACTGGAGAACTGCACCTGTAAGTGACCAGAGCCTGGTGTTTCAGGGAGACATTCAGGCAGGAGTACAAGGGGAATCCATGTAATAAGGCACCCAGCTTCTCCCAGCAGGAAATGCCTTTGTGAATGGTCTAGAGAACAAGTTTTAGGAGGAGCAGCTGAAGGAACTGAGGTTGTTCAGTCTGCAGAAAAGGAGGCTCAGGGGAGACCTTATCACTCTCTATAACACCTGGAAGGAGGTTACAGTGAGGTGGGTGTCAGTCTCTTTTCCCAAGTAACAAGCGATAAGACAAGAGGAAATGGCCTCAAATTGCACCAGGGGAGGTTTAGATTGGGTATTAGGAAAAATTTCTTAATTGAAAGTTTTATCAAGCATTGGACAGGCTGCCCAGGGAAGTGGTTGACTCATCATTCCTGGAGGTATTTAAAAGATGTGTAGATTCAGCACTTAGGGACACGGTTTAGTGATGGATTTGGCAGAGTTAGGTTAATGTTGGACTCGATGATCTTAAAGGACTTTTCCAGCCTAAATTGTTCTATGAATCTATAGCTAATTTGTGCTTCAAACATATAGAGATAAAAAAAATATTATTTCTGTCATGGCCTGTAGTCTGAAACTCCTGGGGACAGTCTTGTTCTGCCTCCATTGCTACTGTTAAGAGAATCTATAGAGCGCTCTGGAGGTCAGATTTCATGGATGCAGATTTCCTCCTCAGAAGGAGGCACTTCAGAACTGATTAGCCCAACAATTAGCTGCCAGCAGCACTGCCCAAATGATTAACCTTCCTTGCTAATTAGCACTGGTGAGGCCACACCTGGACAGCAGTGTCCAGTTGTGCGACCCCCAACACAAGAGAGAGGTGGATGCACTGGTGCAAGTTCAGCAAGGGGCCATGAAGATGCTGAAGGGACTGGAGCACCTCTCCTATGAGGAGAGGCTGAGACAGCTGGGACTGTTCAGCCTGAAGATGAAAAATCTCTGGGGGATCTTACCAATGTTTATAAATACCTGACAGCAGGCAGTAAAGAAAAAAGGTGGAGCCAGGCTCTTCTCAGGGGTATCCAGTGACAAGACAAGAGACAATGGGCGAAAAATGAAGCACATTAAATTCTTCCTGATTATAAGAAAACACTTCTGTGAGTGTGATGGAGCACTAGCACAGGTGCCGACATAGGTTGTGGATTCTCTCTCCTTGGGATTCAAAACCCCGCTGGACACGGTCCTGGGCAGCTGGTCTGTCTGACCTGCTCTGAGCAGAAGTTTCAGCGTATGGACTCCCATGGGCTCTCTTATCCCCTAAACTACTCTCCTTTCTGCTCATGACCTTACCAAGCTCTTCATTTGGACGGAAGGACCTCTTGTGCTTGCATAGCTATGGCTCCTGAATGCCAACATAAGGCAAATAAATTTTATCATATATCAATACCAGAAAAGGTTTCCTTTTCTCCCTCATCCCTACCAACATCATTTTCTAGTTCTCCATTACTTTTTTCCTCCATCTAGCTCCTCAACCCCATTCTCTTCCAGATCCTTGCCCTGACTTTCACCAACGATAGTGTCTACCTCCTGACACTTTCCTTCTGATGCTTTTTACAAACTTTTTTTCCACGTTATCTCTGATAGTCTCTGCAGACCTGCTGTCTTCTCTTTTTTCCTCCAATTGTTTCTTCAGAATCTCATCCTAAATTTTCATATTACTGCAGCCTTTTATTAGTCCTTTTATCTTCTGTCTGTACTGTTTTTCCTCCATTACCGAGATCTGCACTGGTGTCACCATTATGTCATAAACTTATCCCCTTACTCTACTGTTCCTGACCCACTTCTCTCTGCCATCTCTAAACTTAGTGGACACCTCTCCTTTTGGATATCTTGATGTTCATTGTAACCAAAACATGAGTCCTTGCTTTAGCAGCATCACCAACTCATTATTTAATTGCTTCTATTCTCTGTCCCTGGATGTCTAATTTGCATCACAATCCTGTCACCTGCATTTTCTCTCTCTCTTCATGAAACAAATGTGGGCTTATGTTTTGATACCTCCCCTCATTTTTTCATGTGAGCTTTTGTATCTGCCATCAGTCACATAGAAGTGTAACAAAACAGGCATAGCAGACAAGATTTAGGGTTGTTCTAAATCCATAACTCTGAATGCATCTGTGATCAACTTACAGCAGGTGGAGAAATTCTAAATGACTGTGTCTCCTCTGACCTCTGAGTATGCATTACAAAACCACAACAAACCCATGACATGTCCACCTAGCTGCGCCTCCAGCACTTCTGCAGAATGCAGTCTGTGCTGTCTGTGCTGACTGATGTGCAAGTGCAAAGGAGAAAGTAGCTGCTGGAAACCAAGTTCTGCTGATGCTAATTGATAAGAAGATGGGCCTTTGTGCTTCTCAGCTTCTCCATTAGCCTCCTGGTAGCAATGGCTTTGCATGCAGAACAGATGAAAGAGTAGTTAGGGCTGCCAGATCTCCCAGCTTAGCTGAAAGCTGACAGGTAAGATTCTACACCCTTAGTCATGACACGGGTTGGATGTCCATCAAATGAGGAGAAGCTGTCACCATACCAGGCTGCAGCTTTGGCAGAGCACCCAGAAAAGGCAATGCCATTGCACTTTGCTTGTTCCAGATGCCCATGTGCCAGCAGAGCCTAGAGCCAAGGAGCAGCAGCAGCAGCATGGCTGCAAACATCCAATGGCAGAAAGTAACACCAGGGACATATGAGTGAGCGTGGAGCTCAGAACTAATGGTGGCTTCTTTTTTGTCCAATGTGAAAGGTTAACTTGCTGGAAGCACCAGCTGTCTTGCTGTCCCTTCCTTGTGCTGTAGAACACAGGCTATTAGCTGCTAACATATAAAGCAAAATCTTACCAGCCTTCTTCAAACAGAAACACAAATTGGAGAAGAATAAGAAATGAAATGGAATAAGGCAACAGATGGCATTAGCTGAGGAAAGAGGAACAGGATGGTTCAAGACCCCTGCCTGCATTCGTGTCAGTTATGTTACTGCCCTTAAGATTTAGCTCCTCTCGACCACATGGATGACAAATCATGGGGTCAAGTAAGAAACAAGTTTTTGTTAAAATGAGAGATTTGTTCCTTTGGTACACAGATACCAGAGTTATTTCTGATAACCTACTGACAAAACCGAGGGAACCCTAAAAATAATAAAACAGAAAACATCTTCAGCTCAGTTTTGCTCCAAGTAGCAGTTTCCAGACTTTTTACTGAACAAGTGGGATTCTGTTCCATCAACCAGAGAAAGTCATTAATCTGATCCAGGTACTGATCCATGCAGCATTGTAGTAGTTGTAGCAGCTGTAGGGGATGCTGTTCCAGAGGGAGTGACACTGAACTGGTTTGGCACGGAGAACCTTGACTGCTTACGGTGATGAGCAAGATGCGTGAGCAAGGGAGTGAAGAAAGTGGGAAAAGCATAGTCAAGGGAGGTAGGAAAAGAGAAATCTGGTACGATTTGGTGAAATTTGTAGGTCTAACAAAGGGTCTTGCTGTATGTTTGCTCATAAGCATAGCACTTTCCACAAGGGGATACCAAAGAGGCAAAAGTGTCTGCTAACACTGAAATTCTGCTGTTTCCAGTAGTCAGTCCCATCACATGGTGTAGTTCCAGACAAAGCTCTGCAGGGAAGAGACAGTCTGTCTGTACCATCCAGTGGAACTATAAGGGTTAACCCTAAGGGTTAACTGTGGCTGGACAATATGAAAATGCGGTAGCATTTTACAGTATTTCTGGTCACACCCAGCAATATCTGTTCCCCATCTTCAGCAGCCTCAGAGCCTCCCCATTTTCCCTCTGAATTATAAGAGACGTTAACAAGAGTTTTCCACTCCCCACTTTGATCTTTCGAATTAGGAGCACTGAACAAACAGATCAGAGAAACAGCCTGGCAGCAGCAAGAGCCTGGGTTCACTGCACACAGGGCATGGAAACTGCTCTGCTCTCCCAGGGACAACGTGAAAGCTACAACCAGTGACTCAGTGTTAGCCCAGTAACTGCTCTCCAGGGAATCTGAGACAACTCCTCCAAGCATTCCTGCCTATTTTTGCACACAACAAAAAAAAAACCCAACCACTCCTTGAAACAATTCCCTACCTCTGATAAATATACACGTCCCATCAACTAACGATTAAACAGTTCTGTCAAGCTTTGCCTTGTGATCCACATCTATGACACAACCAGGGTGAAGCCAAAACTGAAATCTGGTTTTTTTTTGTGTAACAGCTGTGCTCTGTGCCATGCAGACATGGCATTTCATTAAGCACAGGGTAATAGTCTGATTCCCTTAGGGACTCGCTGCTGGAAAGTAGAACATCTCCTTTCATAAACAGGCAAGGTCACCATGCACCACACAGTCCTCAATGCACATGCTCATTTTGGAGCTGATGTTGAGATAATTGAGTATCTGTTCATTATGGTTCGTATTAACGCAATAACACATCTTCACATAAAACTAATTTCACAAGATCTGAGGAAAACCAGCATTATATTACATTTCCATGCCATCTGTTCAGCTACTTCAGAATACAGTGGAAGAATTCAGATTTATGCCCAAATTTTTTGTATTTTACTCTTCATCTTGGGTTTAGAATTTGAAAAATTCTATGTAATAAACATTTGAAAAGTACAAATGAAGATATTTTGCATAGTGCACCACCCTTTTGTAAATTACAGTTGCTTTTTTATTTAACGGGAGTCGTCTTCCAGCATATTCACTTGTACACACTGTGAACAAGAGTTCACAAAGTTTAAATCCCCTGTAGTTATAATAATAGAAAACATAAAAATTTTGCAGATATATATGAAGACAGATCAAAATTATAGGCCATTTATTTAAAAATACCAAGTACTACCAAAAATCAGGAGTGCCCAGAGGACCTGACCTGAGGAACCTAAGCATTATGCAGTGCAACTAATTCCTGCCAATCTACTTCTCTGCTTTCAACTTACTTCATCCCAAATACTATTTTTATCTGTTTGTTTAGGATATTTAGAAGCTGGCAACCTCTTTTTCTCTATTCCTCCGATGCTTGCCTTCTGGATGTGAAAATGAGAAATTCCAGAGGATAATACGTGGTCAAAGCATAACGTAATAGAATAAAAGAGTTACCTTTGAAGTGAATGTGTGGTCGGTCAGTAAAGAAGATTATATAGGTAGAATACAAAAGCAGAAATACTTCTCGTAAACCCAGATACAAATACCATATTGCATTAAATCCAACAGTTCACGGGGGAGAAGAATAATTATGCAGTAGAGATTAGAAATTCTATACGTACACATAAGGAAGAGAAGGGATTTTATTCTGAATTTTTCTGTGTATTCTTCATCAGAGATTATGATCAGGAATGTCAAATGCAAATGTTGCCTGAAGACTAGGAATAAGCTTTTGTTGCATTTTTATTTGTTATATAGCTCAGGGATTTCCCCAACTGGAGAATGAAAACCACAACTGTAAATGAAAATGTAGTGTCTAGACTATGTCTTAAAGCCGTACAGCAAACAACTGGAAACAATCCACTAAAACGTTAACAATAGTATTTCTCTTCATCTCCCGTGACATTAACAGTTACTGGAATTAACAATTTCACTTCTAGGAAAAAACCAAAGGCTGTCAACATTTTCACATGGAAATAAGCTTCGGAGAGTCAGGTTTCTGCCTTAGGGAAGTATTTTTGCCTTATTTTTAAAAGATCAGCATCAAAAAGACACTTTCTTCCTTGAAGGGACCTGATGAGTTGCGAGCGTACCCCTAGAGATTTTTTCTTTTCAAGGCTGCAGCCACCTTAGAGACTTGCCTCTCTAAGGTGTTTTGTTCATTTGAAACACACTGAAGCAGGCTGCTGACGGTTCAAGGAGAGGTTATCAAGTCTTGTTTGCCACTGGCATGTTTAAAACTGCTGACACATGCTAAGAAAAAAAGGGTACACCTAGTACAGCTGCAACAATAAAACAGCTACTGGGGAACCTCACCTAGAGCTAACACCACCACCAAGCTCTGCTGGCAAACGGCACAGATTAGCCAGTAATATTTATACATAAATGCAAAAAAAAAACCAAAACCCCAAAAACCCAACCCAACAAACCCCAAACGCTTACAGAAGTCCTGAAAAATGGTGAGTTTTGTCATTTTCTTAGTGGTTAAAAAAGAAAGAAAAGGCAAAACTCCCTTGCAAACACACCATATTTTGTTGTTTCATGATGAAAACCAGTATCCACAGTCTTCAGTGATAAAGCTGTAGAAATAGCCAAAAAATGTTCATTCAAAGGAAAAGTAATGAAAAATTGTGTACTTGACAGACTTGCAAAAAGCAACCAATGTGATGGTTTCCTTTTATATCACTCACAAATTTTCCTGAACATGAAAATAACCTACCCTCTGTAGAAAATACACACACACAAAAAAATCAAACTCTGTTGTTGGACATACTTAAGATTTTTCTGGCTTGATGCCTCAGAACATTAGAAGGGAAAACGCATGCTTTCTCCCAGACTGCTCTGTCTCCAGGTAAGTTATCTGAAGCCTATTTCACCTCCAACTCCAGCAGAAGGAGGAGTACTTTTCCGGTCTAGTCTTGTTCAGAGTTTTAGACCAATACTCTAAAGATATGTTGACATTTCTCAGATTAATTCCAGGGAAATCCTTGCCTACTAAGGCCAGATCTGTCCCTTCCCCTCATTTCACATCAGCTACGTACAAATCCACACTAGCAGTAAACATGAGCTTGAACTCTGACACTCATAGCTGGAGGAGTCTGAGCAAGTTCATGACCTCACCACTGGACTAAGCTCCTGAGGACCTTGAGGACCCTGAGGTCCTCAGGCCAAGTCCACTCTAAATAACTGGTCTAGCAGTTTCTCCTTACAAATCTTTACATTAAATGCAGCAATAGGCTCTGACATCCTTGACACTAGAGATCTGGATTTCCTTACTGGGACGGCAAGCTAAAAGCTCAGCAGAAACAAGCTGTATGGGTGGAGGTCACAGAGGTCAGTTCTTCAGCTCACAGGTCTGTCTTAGCCTTTGTGTTCTGCTGCAAGTAACCTTGGAAAACAGTCCTTTGAAATGCAGCAGTATTTTATGACTTCATAACTAAGGTTAAACTGCAGCTGACATCAGAAGGTGGCAGATGCCCTACTGTACTGCAGCAATGCACAGCCCACTTTTGTTTTATGAAATGGATTTAATGCCCCAATAAGGGCAAGGAGGAGGGTGTGATGGGCTATTTTTGAATGGTAATGTTTGAATATTGAGCTTTGAAAGTGGGGGAGGAAAAGTGTTCATGAAAGCAAAATGCTGCTCTTGTTGCAAAAAGGCAATTTGCTAAGGTAACATGCTTTTGAAAAAATTAATTCTCAACAAACAGCAATACAAAAAGGAATAAAAACCATTACATCACTAAAGTGTGAACTGCTACATCACCTATCAAAATGAGACAGATCCAGGTCCATTTATGTACAATTTTTTTGTTTGAGACACAACAAAAATATACAACTGTTACAGCAGAAGATGGTATTTTGTTCTCCATGAACTGCAAAAAAGTTCTAAACTTTTCTAAACTGCAGAAAAACTAAAGAAAAGCCAAAGTCCTTTGCTTCACCCAGCTAAACAGATTCAGATTAGACTCTAGAATAAAATATCGAAATTTACCTTGCATTTCAACATGTTGGCCACTCTCTCTTGCATTGATTGTCCAGCCTTTGGCCTGACAAGTATATAAACTGCTTTCACTTCAGGGCTGGAGCGCAGAAGCTTTTCCACCAGTACTTTGCCCATGAAACCTGTAGCTCCTGTGATAAGTACGGTCTTCCCATTGTAATAAGCTGAGACTGAAGACATGGTGTTTTCTCGTTCTGTCCTTCCTTCGGCTTCCTGCAGGACGTACCTGAGAAGATGCAGAAATAACACTTTAAGGGTTTTTGAGTCAAGACATAGATCAGTCTGAGATTACCCTTCTTAGTCAGCTACGGCAGCTCACATTAGTTCAGTCAATGGCAATTTTAAAGATGTTTTTTCTAGATGCCTTTATTAAGAAAATAAACCACAAAAATTAAAAATATTAATCAGAGAAGCTGAACAAACCAAGCTCTGCCTTATCCTCCACATTACACCACAGCTGCACCCTGCAGTCAGTTTAGACTATCCTAAGCACTAACCTAAGACTAATCCTAGCACTAGATGCTCGCTGCGGTGTTGAATAGCATTTACCTCCTACACTGCGAAGTGACAGTCACGAAGATATGCAGCTATCCCTACAAGACAAAGCTGAGACAGATCTCCTCACAAACACTGCAGGTACAAAGGCTGCATTTTCCATTTCATTTCCACTGTGCCAAGCTGTTGGATTTATTGTCAGCCATCCCTCAGCAATGTGCTCAATCTTTTCCTGTTGTCTGGTCTTGAAATAAAACCATGAAGAAAGCTCTTCTTCATGGAAGAGACGGTGCAATGACATTGCTCTGCAAGACTGCAATACCATACTCCTGCGTGCAGGTCATCACCCATTACTGGCTGTTAAGGCCAAAATTCATCCCGCTGAACTCTAAGGAGCATACATGTCATATGCTTTCTCTGGAGAGTTGAGGTGGTTTGAACGGCCCTTTGGAGGTCCACTGGCTATATAAGGGAGCTGACATGACTAGGCTCCCACACGAAATGTCCCAGTTAAGTGTTTTAATTAGATACAATGGTTTCAGGCCTACATGTCCCCAGCCATCCCCAATTCAAACTCAAAGTTGATTAAATGACAAACAAGGCTGGGCTGAATCCTCTTGGAATAGCCCCTCTCTCTATGAGACTAATGAAAGGAAAAAATCCACCTGCTATCTTTGAAGTGCTGCAGATCACAGCACACACAAACTGCTTACATTGCAAGGGAAAGGCTCATGAAAAATGTAAATAAATGTTTTGGAAAAAGCCTAGTAAAATTGAAACAAAAAGAAACAAGAAGTGTAGAATGCTGTCAATCAAGTATTCAAGAACCAAGATAATGATCTGCAGGTACCCCAGAAAACCTTCTCTTCCTCCTGCAGAAACATTAGAAACACTGTTGTCCATTTCACATCTCTCAACATGATGTGACTCAACTGCATGCTAATAAAATGCAAATACATCAAAACAGAAATCCAGTATTTGCTGCACTTTTGCAGTCTTCCAAGATTCCCTGTTCTCACCAACACTTGCATTTCTGAAACCTAGTAGAACCATTCAGGGACAGTGAAGTAGTCTAAGAGAGCAAAACCCACAAGCCTTCATACAGAAGGCTATATAATGAGTTCTTGTCTTGGACCAACACAAATGAACAACACCAAAGAGCTTAAAGTACTGTAAGAACCTTGGGTACATGTGATGGTAGATTAAATTGCCTTCACCACATGGGACCATAAAAGAAATATAGCTTGTCCTACAGCCCCTCCTTCCTCAGGATGGAGTGAGGTATCTTACCCCAGAAAACTGACCACCAGCTACGTGAATCAAGAGAAGCACCATGGGTCAACCCTTACAAGGTGTACTGTGTCCAGCGCAACATCCAGCAACGTGCTCAGCTAGACTGCGATTCCCAAGGTGTTACCACTCACAACAGTGAAAAGTGATCCACAGTCTGTGTTGATATGCTGTCATTTTCTGGGTCTACAACTGATACATCTACCCAGACCTGACTTTGTGTTCCTACCGATCCACCAGTTTTCGCAGTCACCGTACAGCTACATGGAAACATTGAATGTGCATTTCTAAAGGGCACAGACACACAAACCAGGCGCTGAATGAAGACCAACAACATACTGCTTTGTTTTTTTTATTTTTTTTTTTTTCATTTGTTTGGTCCGATGTACTGTGGGCCCGGGCAGCACATCAGACCAAACAAATGAAAAAAACCCAAATTTCTTCATCCATAATGAATCATCAGGTGCGCCATCCAATTTAGAAAGTGGGTCAAGCAGAATAACTTCTGAGGGACGCTGTTTTACAAATTAATAGCTGTGGGTATTCTGGCTCAGTGAATTTGGGTATTAGCCTACTTTCAGATATGGCCTAGATTACAATTTAAATGAGTGTAGCAGGCTCACCTAGGCCTATTAAAAACCTGTTCTTATTAAAGAGCTGGCCACTTGGGAAGTTAAACAAACAGTTTAAACGATTAGATAATTAACATAACAAAATGTCACATCTCATTCAGGTTAGGAAAATGAGTGATATTGGAAGAGAGGAACTTGCAGAACCTGCAAGTGTGTGAAAGGGTGTGTGAGTCCAAAAGTAGGTATCAGTTTGGCCAGATTAAGATGGGCATGACAAAAGACTTAAGAAATTTTGTACAGCACATGCCCTGCAAAACAGAAAAATTAAGCAGAGAAACCCTTAGTTACTACAGCCCATACAAATTCTACTGAACGTAAGGAAATGAAAAGGCAAAATATAAGGCCACTTCCAGTCACTGGATACTTGCTTTGAACTCATATTCAGAAGATTGTACTTACCTAACCTCACCTAATACTCTGCTAGAAAAACGGTATATTTATAAAACACTTTGCACCACAAACCTGGAGATTACTACAGTGTTTAACAGGAATTACTCTCCTTCCCACATTTCAGTAGTTGAGAACATTTCTAACCTGCATCATGAAGCATTAGCACTTCACACGATAGCTGTAAACTACTGCATAAATAACTGTTAAGATTTCCAGATGTGGCTATCAATTTATTATGTTGTTTCATTTGGGTTCTCTGTTTGAGTTATCCAAATGGGGCTTTGTTTGTTTTGGCCACACATTCAATACCTACTAGAAGAGTTGTTTGTTTGTTTTTTTTTTTTTTAAAAAAAAAAAAGAGAAAAAAATCACATTACTTTAAAGCATCCCTAAAATTAGCTGTGCAGCCACATTTCATTAATTATTTCTGGCAAGGACTACATACACATAACTGACGGGTTTTCCCCATGTAGTCTAAGACCATTTTGAATGTTTGACTCAAAAAAGTCAAGAAAACAATTGCATCTCCCAAACCATACTGGTATGACAAAAACGGAAGCACCAAACACAGCCACAGAAGAACTTAACTTCTAAGGCAATCTGCTGTTCCTCTTGATTATTTGCTTAACCCTATAGGGGTCACATCCTTTTTATTTTCTATAATAAAGCAGTCCAAGTCAGACAGCTTATAGTTCACAGGGCCTGTTTCAGAGTTGGATCCGGTGGCTCAGGGCCTCATACACAGTAAGAAGCCATAAGGAATGCGATGGTGTTTGCTTATTACGGGATCAGATTTGTGTCTTCTTGCAGTACATTTTTTCCCCTTTCCTAAGTTAGCTTTAGAAGAAAATATAATAATTTGTACCCATCTGATGCCCTGCTAATTACCGGCAAAGAAAATTGGTGTATTTGTTTAAAGTGCACAAACACTTCTATGTTTTGAGGTCGTGACACAAAAGCCATGGTGCTGCAATCTGCTGTGTTCAGACAGATCCCTGAATCTCCACTAGCCAAGCAAATTTAAAGAGGCTTTTATTAGGTTCCAAATTCAAAAGCAGATTCCAGTTTATATCCAGAACTGCTAAAGATATTTTCCTTTCAACATATCTTGACTTCATTTTTCAGAACCAGCTTTGGTTTTTTTTAATATTTAAGAGTGTGATTTTATAACAAAATTTATTCTTCTCTCTTTCAACTGATTATGCTTAGGCTTTGTAAAGAAAGTACTGAAGAAGTTACAGAGATTTTAAGGAACCAGAGGATTTCTAAGGTTGAAGGGTGTGATGCAAGTAATGACCTGACCCTTTGGATATCAACTTCAAAATACAGAGAACTACATGCATGCCTCTGACTTTTTACACTCAGTCAAATGAAGAAAAGTTGTTTCCTGCAGAAGCTTATACTTTGCTTTTCATTTTAAGGAATAAAGAGTCAGTACTGGGCATTAACTATTTCCCAGTCAATTAAGCTGCAAGGGATTAAGTGTCTGGTAAGAGAAAACCATTCAAAGTCTGAACCACGGTCAGCAGGTGCAGTGAGCTGACCCTTACTGAGGCAAAGAAGGATAAAGACTGTTTCAGAGCCTGAGGTTCCTGACTCTTCCAAAGGTGACTGAAGGTGATAAAGCCACTGAATTGTGAAGAAAAGCCCACACAAGGGCTTCTTGAAGCCCAATTCAAGTTTGTAATTACAGGCAACCCTGATGGTTTAGGCACTGATCAGAGCAGGAAAGTAATCACTGACGCCACCTGAATTACTGAATGCAGTGTCTTTGCAGCAGTATGGATCTCACTGGTGCTGACTCATCTTCAACCACAGCATGAAAAAACCCCACCTTTTGGATAGTCAGCCAGGAATCACACTGAGCATCTCTGCAAACACAAGTACCCGAGCTGCTTTAAGGGTAAAGCTCTGTTGCCGATGCCTGTAACAGTCTCCTCTGGATCAGGCATAGAGGATGGTCTACAGTGCTGTGCTACAAACAAAGCCATGACCTTGTGCCAGGGGCATATGCCGAAGGACAGGCAAAGGGAAAGGTGGCAATCCTACCAACATAATACTTTCCTCCTGCAAAAGAAAACCCTCACATCCTCAACAGAAAAGGAGAGCTTTCCCCCACCAAGAGCAGATTCACTTGAGCTGATACTTAACAAAACAACTAATACACTGTCCTCATCTTGCACATACCTTAATGATGCCAAATCTGCATTCAGATTACAATGGTGTAATGCCAAGAGTTAGACTGCTATCAGAGCCATGGCAGTGGGAAGGAAAATGCGTAGCTGAGCCTCACTGACCGCTGCTACTGCCTCTGTCCAGAGCAGGTCCGTGGCTGCAGGGTGCTAACAAGAGATGGCAAAATGGAGCACAAGCAACGAAGGATGGGTAGACAGGAACATGTTAATAATTCTCTATGGTTTGGATCACTACTGAGATTTCTGTGCCCTACTCAACTAGGACAGTGGCCATTTCAGAAGCTTATCTGTCAAGATACTTGCCTTTTCAACTCAATCGCATAAAATGAAGAAAAAAAGAAAAAAAAAAAAAAAAAAGAGAGAGATTTAGTTTTGTGCACGAGCAAAGCACTATATGCCTGTAAATATACATCTAGATTCACAAACAGCCTCTCTGGCATCTCCTTCTACTTAGTCTGGTTTTCATGAGTTTTCTCATGTCTGGTGCATTTTCACAACTTTATGCAGGGATGTGATTTCTGTAAACAAGAGAGTCAGACTGTTCAGATGAGTCATTTAGACATCATATTAAATGTAATGAACAAGCTTCACTAAAATTACAATTAATGACAAATAACTTTTTTTTAAAGAAAGCTACAGACAGCAAGGGTCCTTTAAGACAAAGTAAGTTTTGCCACTTTCTGAATATAAAATTTTGATCTTGGGTACAAATATCCAATCATACATAAGAGTCATCTTTAATGAGAATTTTGGAGGAGTCATAATTAACCTGAGACATGCAGAAAAAGAAAATTCCCTTTGTCACTTTGCAGAACTTGTACAGCTGAGGCCAAAAGAAGCAATATAAAGTGGTCACAGACTACTTCAATCTCATCAGTTTGCTTCCTCAGTCTATTAATTATTTTATGAGTTTAAAATAGACTGAACATTGGGCACGCCTGAGCAATGTATCTTCATATAATTATTTTCTTTTTTATTTTTTGCCCCAGGATGTGTGACAGAGACTCCACAAACTATGCACATAATTACAATACATAAAAGCATTTCTTTTTAATATGTGTTCTTTGCTTGAAAGCATTTGTGATTTCTTGTTAGTTAATCATCATCAAGCAAATAATCTCACAGCTATGACTGTAGCAGGAACCACCTGATCTTTTCACTTGTGGATACTTGAACAACAAAGAGTTTTCCTCCAATGCTAATGCATATACAGAAATTTTATGGTTTGAAGCAAATCAGTATAAACAGCAAGGACAGCATGTACATGGAGGAAGAGGCAGGAATAATGTCAAAAGCTCGATATCTGCACACTGCCTCCTATGAAGCAAAGTCCAGTCTGAAACAAAGCAACGTCCCAGCCTTCTGATTCCTGGAGTAACAGAATGCTCCATTCCATGCTTAAAGAATAAAAATTAAAAAGACAAAAATGCAATAAGTATCTCTATGTTTATGTGTTGGCACTAGAAACATGGGCTATCACAGCATCTGTCGATTCACAGTGAAATCTCAGGTGTATGCAGGTGTGTTAGTTGTGCACGCTCTATCATTTGAAATGCTTTATATGGATGTCAAGGTTTTGTTGAGCACCAGGCTCTGCTTCAGAGATTTCACAGATTATTTTTAGCCTCAGGACATCTGGAAGTAATAGAGCATGCTGTGGCCTTACAGTCACAGAGAAGAGTCCCAAATCATGCATGCCCAGCAATAGCTAAAGTAGTGACTTGCTTGTCATCACAGTGACTTAAGTCCTGGCTTCTTGGTAACACCAGCTTATGCCACTCAGCTCCACTGATTTGATTTTCTGGGCCAAATTCATAATCAGGGTAGTTCCACTGCAATGACCAACGTTTCAGGTAGGGTTAACATGAATTAGCTTAGATTTGAGCCTTTATATTTAAAATGTTTTCTGCTTTCTCAGTAATCAGTAACAGTGACTCAGAATGGAAAAAGGCTGCAGTTCAACACTGACATTTTTGACAACACTGCTGCTAACACAAACAAGCAGACAGTACCAACAATGATGCACTGCAGTTACATAATGCATTTTCAAAGATCTCCAGGCACACAGAGATCTGTGTAGTACACGATGTTTGGGAAGAGGTAGGGGAAATGGTACTGATGCCAGAAAATGCCAGAAAATAAAGCAAAGAGCATGTTAAAATGGCTGATCGAGGGACAAATTAAAAGATCCTTATGATTTGCTAAACTTCCTTAGTTATTTTATAGCACTAACAACAATAACAAACTGTCCACAGTAAACCTTCTCTCACTTTGCTACAGAATTAAAAGGAAGGTCATAATCCACCCTTTGTACAGGCTAATACATAGATGCTAATACAGTGCAAAGAAAGAAAATCCTGTGATTCGAAGATGGGCTCATTTACAGCCAGACTGAACTCCTGATCATAATCCTCTTTACAAAAGAGATTTTGCTCCAACCAATTTACACCAAATATAAATGTTGTTGCTAGAAGCCTGAAGGTTAAATCAGTTTTCTCCAGCTAATAAACTTCAAATCATTTTTTGTTTGCCATAACAGCACACCCAAGTAGCAACAAGCAAGGAGAAACTATCATTGCTCCCAGAAATCCTTCATGACTTTAAAAATGACTCCAGTTTTTCAATCCATTTCAATTTATAACAGTTAAATCTAAAGAGACGGTGCAGTGTGACAGCATAATTAAGAGCCAGAGAGAACAAGCAGCAGGCACAGCTGGATCTTGCAAACTACTGAATGTTACATGACATGCAGACAGAATCTCCTTTGGAAAGCACTGGGAGTTGTAGCTTCTGGTCTAGAGATCTGCCCACAGAATCGGGTGCGGGGCTAAAGCTTGAATTTCAAGATCTGGTCATCGCTTCAGCATTACCTGTACAGTTCACAGATTGTCTGACTCTTCTAAGTAGCTCAAACTGTTCAGCCACCATTAAGAATTAGAGAAGAGCGAATGAAGTACAAGGGCCACCAATGTAACACAACCCAGAAGAAGCCTCTTGACTTTTTAGTGAAACCCTTTAGTCTGTCTCCATCTCACTATGTTCTCTCTAAAATTGAAGAAAAGGAGCCTGTAAGCATTTTAGAGCTAAGACAGGGCAACTGTGGTAAGGACATACTTATGTGAGTGATTTCAAGAACAAATATTTCTCAGTAGCTCGGATATGGGTGTATTCTGCCTCACCCCTATATAATTAGTCTACTGGTCACAGAGACATCAAAGGAGCAGCTTCTGCAGGCTCCTTTCAGTATCACACAGGTTAGCATCTGTACCCATTCACCCTTTTTTTTAAGCTGTGCTCACTTAGAGCTGGTTGTTGCACAGCCATTGAGCAGGTTACAGGATCAAAGCTTAGGTGCTGTGCATAAATCAGGTCTAGAAGAGAGTTTCTGCTTTGCCTCAGCATAATTAAATGCAGACATTCTAAGTCAGAGCACTTCTGCAGATGATCCTTCCCCTTCTCTTTCCACTAGTTCCCTCTTCACAGCCATTATCACCTTGCTCTTTCTCCTTTAGCTGTGGCTGGGATCTCTACAACCAGCAGCCCTTTCCCAAACCCCTGAACCAAACCCCTGCTATACCCACTGCACACCAATCTCACTGCACCTGAGCACTGCAAAAGGGGGGTTTCTCTGTGATTAAGTCAAAGGTCTGTGAATCTCTCCGTGATATCCGGGTGGTTTGGCACATTTATTTTCTTTTAGAGCTCTCAGCTGATAACTTCGTACTAGCATCCAGCATGTCTTAGCACAGTATTCAAAGATTTTCTGTCCTTTTCCATCACTTGTTCTTGCCCCTTGCCAAAAAACAGTGGCATTACTATTTATGGCTTTTGTGGGAAGAGCTGGACTTGGAGATACCATGTTGGGTGGGAGCGTTGATCTGCCAAAGGATGGAAAAGCTCTACAGAGGGATCTGGACAGGCTGGATCAATGGGCAGAGGTCAATTAATTGTATGAGGTTCCACAAGGAGAAGTGCTGGGTCTTGCATTTGGGTCACAACAACCCCATGCCATGCTACAGCCCTGGGGAAGAAAGCTGGAAAGCTGCCTGGTGGGAAAGGACCCGGGGGTGCTGGTTGAGAGTCGGCTGAATGTGAGCCGGCTGTGTGCCCAGGTGGGCAACAAGGCCAACAGCATCCTGGCTTGTGTCAGAAAGAGTGTGGCCAGCAGGACAAGGGAAGTGACCGTCCCCCTGTCACTCCACCCCGGCACTGGTGAGGCTGCACCTCAAACACTGTGTTCAGTTGTGGGCCCCGCACTGCAAGAGGGACATTGAGGTGCTGGACTGTGTCCAGAGAAGGGCAGCAAAGTGGGTGAAGAAGGTTCAGAGGGAAAGAAGGCTCAGAGGAAACCCTACCACTCTCTACAACCACCTGAAAGGGTGTAGTGAGGTGGGTGCCAGTCTATTCCCAAGTAGCAATCAATAGGACAAGAGGAAATGGCCTCGAGTTGCTCCAGGGGAGGTTTACACTGGGTATTAGGAAAAACTCCTTCACCAAAAGGATTATTAGGCATTGGATCAGGCTGCCCAGGGAAGCCATCATCCCTGGAGGTATTTAACAGACATGTA
>JAVJGJ010000057.1:11350518-11362832 GCA_035590215.1 Microhierax caerulescens
ACATGTAAGGTATTTAAATACCTGGAGGTATTTAAAAGACCTTGCACTTAGGGACATGGTTTAGTGACAGACTTGGCAGAGTTAGATTATTGGTTGGACTGAATGATCTTAAAGGTCTTTTCCAGCCTAAATGATTCTATGAGTCCATGATTTATCCAGTTTAAGAATACTTGCATACAGTTTGAGGGTAACAGGCGGCTGGAGTGTTTTGGGCTTTATTTCAAGCCCCACTTTTGGAACAGTCCAGCTAGCACAGCTGGTGTGAAGGACAGCAGCAGTACAACTGCTACCTCCCCACCAATTTCCACATTCCAGCACCCATGGAAAACCATCCCTTAGTGGCCCTAAAATAGATTGGGTAACTAAACTCAAAAGTATTCAAAAACTGCCTGCATTTCTGTAACAAATGAAAAAAAAAAGGTAGTGATTGATAGTGGCAATGCAAATAGTCATGTGATTACAGCTACCACATTCTTCACAAAGGCAATCACAACACAAAGGAGAATGGTCTTCACTCAAAATCTTTTTTGAGTCAGCAGCAATATTGATCCAAGTAGAGCATTATCTAGCAAGTAAATTTATGTCATGTAGTGATGGAGTGACTACCTTCCTAAGTGATTCCTCCTTTACCCTTAATTCCCCCTCTTCTACCATCACTCCATGCAGCCCTCTTACCAGGCAAATACCTAAGCACAATGCTTAGAAGTCTTACTGAAATCAAATGGAACTGCAATTTTGTTTTTCATAACAAAACCTAAAAAATGCAGAAAACAACAAAAGAAGAAACTGAGTAAGTACAATGTACCAGAAACATGGTCAAAGTGATGACCCCTTAATAATCGTGTCTTTAAAAAATGAACACTTAGCTAAGCCACGTTACCTTCCCATTGTTAGAACTGTTTTTACAGCTATGAACAGTGGGAGCTGTAAACAGAAAAGATGAGTAGCTCTGTAATCCTTTTTTGTTTAGATTAAGCTTCAAAACAAATGCAAAATAGTTAAGAATTGACTGAATAACACTAGCTGCAAGAAAGAAAGAAAAAAAAAATCTGTAGGGATTCAAGTGTACACACCCTCTCCTATTTCTGATGACCTCAGAGTTCCCTATTCAATCTGTCTGGATTTCCCAAAGCACACAGGCTTTTACTGAAGACAACTTTTCTTTAGTAATGTGTATGCAGGTACTTGTATAGTACATACACACACGCGTAGAAAACCATTTTTAGCTTGCAGATACAACAATCTGTTAACTGCTTTTTTCCCTCCGTCACAACCATTTTTGGGTCATCAAAACCACAACTACCTTTTACATGGTAGTGGCTACAGAAGACCTCTGTAAACTTTTACAAGCTGTAACACAGCAAAAATTCCTTTTCCTCCATAAATGTCTAAATTTGCTAATACCTTCCCTATAAGGCAGAGGAATCTACTTATCACCTGAGAAGCTCTTGGCATGTTTATTGTCAGTGAAACCTCTTGATGAGCTCAGATAATACAGTAGCATCGTGTATGCTGCTTACCAGAAAAAACGTGGTGACTACACTAAGAAGTCTAGCAGTCCTGTGACAGCAAGCTAAAATGAAATTTCACACTTTAGATCTCAGATCTAACAGAGTGGAAAAAATTACCTGCTGTGTTCAGACTCAGATTTAAGGTTAATTAAATAACTGTATTTTGCTTTCAAATGAAAAGCTAAGCTCAGCAGTCTGAGCATTTTTATACTCAGGTTTTATTAAGAAGCACAGCCCAGAGCACTACTCTTGCCTTGTCTGGGGCTAAAAGATAAAAATGCTTGGAATACTTCCCACCAAGAGGAGTTGTTTTAAAAGGATGATCAGATGGATATGACAGTCTATACTATCAATTTCATAGCAAAGCATATATAAATACAAACATATTTTCAAAACCAAAGATTTAAGATACCATCAAGTCTTCTTTTAATAAGGAAACCTAAAAGACAGCATTATCAATGGAAATACTACAGTTTTGCCTTTTACCTCACCACTGCATCAAAACTCAGATAGGCTAAATTAATTTTTTTTTTTTTTCCATTTCTCCCACATTTCTCTGTTGTTCACACTTAGAGCATTTGATGGCACCTGCCAATGCCCGAGACAACAGCAGCAGTCTCATTTGTTCTGTCCAGCTACTGAAATAGGACAGAAGCTATCCAGGCTTTGGCTATGCCAAATTCTCTTGTCAAGTGAAGTTCTCAGCAGACAGAGAAGGATCAATCTCCCCAGGAACAGGGAAGAAATACAGCCAAAGCATATTTTGTTCCAGGAAGTCCACAGGGAGTTTTGTGGTGCTTAGTGCATGCTGCTAGCTGGCTTATTCCACAGCAAGCCAGAAAATCAACATCAGTGACCAGCGCTCCAATAATTCCCTGTACCCCCTGTTTTGTTGAAGACATTTCTGGCACTACCTGCACCAGAACTACAATACGCTGGCATATTTGCTGCCGGAGTCCTTGGCACTAAGATAACGCCCTCACACAGGCGGCGTAAGGATGGATGCAGGGAAGCCACAGCAGCCGAGGTGCAGCTGCTCCTGTCTGGCAGGTTGCTGCCTGACATGTCGTGACTCTCGCTGCGCAAATGTGATCGACTGACAAAACATCTCATTCTCCGTTGGGAAATGCAGAGAAACCACAGCGCGGGTAATCTAGCAGGCTGCTTCCTCCTACAAGGACCCATGTTTGGAGCATTGGGAAGGGGCAATGGAGACAGCGGTATGGGGCTCGCCTGCTTCTGAAGAGAGGGTGAGGACATGCAACCGCAAAAAAATTTAGACTTTACATATACATATATATAATGTAGGAAGTACATAAAGCATACTAGTTCTTAAGACTAGTCAGTGAGATAGAAGGCACTTCAGAGAGATGCAGCAGTGTTTCTGCCTTGCATTACACCTCGCCGTTCTGGGAAGAGTTTTCTCCCTGTTTTGTCTGACTCTCCGTGGGGCTGCACTTCCAACCCCTTCAATCCTTGATCTATTGCTTCCAGCAAGACAAGAGAAGCATAAAGTTACAATGCAGAGCTGATTCCTGCTGCTCCTCCTGAGGCTGCAGGATAACCTGGGGTCAGGGGATGAAAGTTTCAGAGGCTACATGTGCACAGCAGGACCACTAGTTTTGTCTCTGCCCCTTCCAACAGCAAAAGTAATCCTAAGAGTTTGAGTTTGGAAGATTTTTTTTTCCTTTGGATCAATCACCACGGCATGTGGGCAGCATGAGTGAGAATTCCTGCTCTGGAAACTTGAACCAGGAATACAGAAGAAGCCCAGCTAAGCCAGAAGCTTCACTAGCCATAGGAAAATGAGTGGTGTGTATTAAAAGGTAGCTCCAAGGTAGCTGCTAGGATTTTCAACGGAAGAATAAATCAGTGTTTGATCAAAGTGGAACACTGAAGGAAATCTACTGAAATTTACTGAAGAAAATCTACTGAATATATGGGTGAACATATCCTGGACGCTAACTGCTACCAACAGAAAGATGAGACTGCAAAATGTAGCTTCTTAAAAAAAAAATATGCAAGAGAGCAGCAAAGAAAATTTTGTAGGACTTTCTGTGATTAGTATTTGAGTCATTCTGTTTACAGAGGACTTCCCATTCAGCTTCTACCAGTAGGCTTGCATCTCACAATGAATGGAGTGTGCAAATATGCCCAGAACTACCCACAGCAGCCAAAAATTTACAGTAGTTCTGTGATCTCTGCACACACTGAGCCACATTACCCCTGGGTGATACCCTAGTGATCTTCAGCACTGATGACATGGATGCTGAACTCTTGTGAAAAACAGTTTCCTTAAGACTGAGACCAAGAGCTGAAAGAAATTAGAAACAACTTACAAGGGTCTCCTCATGTACCTTGGAAAATTCATATTCTTGTAGAAGTGGCCAACTGGCACGCTGTGGCTAGCTGGCAAGTGTCTGCTAACATGGGTGCTGCTCACAGCTTGCAGTGAAGGTAGGCTTTTGTCAAGCAGCAGCTAGCGCAGTGGGAAGTGGACTTAGGCTCTCTCATGTCTTGACATCTGACAGCCACTGCCATAATATTTTGACATAGTTTAAAGATGCAGTTCCTAAGAAGGTATCAACAAACCACAGAAATCATAGTCTTGTTTGCTTTTATAAATATTCCCAAAATTCTTTTTCTATCCCCCATCAGCTCTTCCCTTACTTGAAACCCATCCACAAGCAAGCAGAACTCATTCTACTAACAGTGAGAATATTTTCACAAAATCTTTCACAATTCAACTGATTGCATTCTTGATACTAAATATTATTTTACTTCATTTCTGAAAGTTTAGTTACTCTCAGAAGGTGGTTTTGCTACCTCCTGATTCTTATCAGATAGCTTTAAGGATTTCTGGTTCTTCTAGTTAGTACATCTCTCCCTATCCTACCAGGATTGACAGACTGAGAAAACATGTAAACTAAAAAGCAAATGTGAGGCAAGTCTGAGTGTGCTGTTTAAAAATACAGAGAGGTGCAATATTCTGAAACATACATGTCTCCAGCAGAGGCTACAGATTTGCTGCATCCCAAGCCATTTGGGATGGGAACTAAGCAAGTGCAATAGTACCAGTCAGAAAAGGTCACTGATCACAGCTGAGTCACCTAGAAGTTACCAGAGTAGAAATAGTTTTTTCTGGATTTGTATATGTGAATCAATAGTACAGCAAACGGACAAAGCAAACACAGCATAGCATTGTTTATCCCTCCCTTATGCTGTTAAAAATACTTTCTTTTCTTGTGTTAATGTGTTTGCTCATGCACTGTTTTATACACATTAATTAATGATCTCTGAAATACCCCAGAGTAACAAAGCAGATGCGTGTTTTGTAATTCCCACGATTAGAGAAACAAGGCAATTCACAGAGGCTGTTAATGAATTGGAGTTAATGGTGCAGCCACTTCTTTGCTCTTTTTGTGTGTTTAGTTCTTTGAAATTGCTTAGGTCATACAATAACAGGGATCAGAAATAACTGCCATTTCACAAGCCAAAGAGCACAACAGCAGAAAAGACCAGCTACGCTGTAAGATACATTGATTTTATCAAAATAAGTTGTTGCAGTATTGCTATTTCATTGGTATCATGTGCATATGTAAATTAAAAAGTCTTTAACTTTTTGTTGTTGTTGGGTTGGGTTTTAGGGGTTTTTTTGTTCAGTTTTGGTGTGTTATGGTTTGTTGCTTGATTATTACTTTTTTTTTTTTTGCCACACCGTTATTCCTCTCACTCAAGAGTGTACAGGCCAAATTGTCGATTCAGGAAGGAAATAATAATTATATGTGGAAGAAGCCAAACTAGAAGATGAAAATAATACCCTTCCAAATTAGATTTTTGCACAGACTCCTCACTCAGTTTCTGTGGAGGATAGGCAGCAGATTTCTGCCCCCAAAGTTCTCCAAGAAACACAAACATTTACTCTTCAGATAAAGGGAAAACTGCAGGAAGAGGAAACTAACGAGAATTCCCTGGAGTTCCTGAAAGCTGCATTAAGAAACTTTGCTCAGCACATCAGCAGCTCTGAATAATGAGGTAGCAGAGAGACCTACAGCACTGGGAGCCTTTGAAACACACTTCTCCAGAAAGAAGAGACAATAAAACGTAAATAGAAAATGCCTCTTGGCTGGCACATACTGGCACAGAGAAATTTTTTCCTCTTTTTCCACATACAGGGATCAATATTTTTCTTTCTCCCTTCTCCAATATTTAGAAGACAAGCTGATCAGAGATGACAAGGCACATTTATAGAAGTTCAAAAACACCCATTGTTGAATAAAATATAAGTGCTGCATCAGAAAAGGATGGTCAGGCTGTGATAATGTTTCCTAATACATCGTCTGTGCACTGAAATGCAAGAAGGGAAAGAAGTCATTCAATGCTGATTTGGCTTTGAACATTCAAGAAAAGTTTGAGTTAAGTTTAAAGCACTTGAATAATCCTGTTGTAATGAGTGCCAGGTTCCAAATAGTGCACATGTGTTTTCCTGAATGACCAATTACCTTCTTGTCCTTAAGAAGCTCTGCACTGAAAATCTACATGAAAATACATACATGAATGAAGTTTTGTCATAACTTTTTTCTTTTTTGTCTTCAGTAATTAACAGTTAAAATCTTCATTATCTGGTAAAGAAAAATATCCAGTGATTTATCAATGCTGGCTTCCCCCCCTCCCCCCAGATTTCATCCTACCATTATCTATAAAATAAATAAATTATTCCTATTTCCAAGGAATACCACACAGTCCTCTTAAGCTCAACGCACAGTTTAAATTTTGGAATCATTTTAGATCAGGTTACAGAGCCCCAAATACATCCTGGAAATGCGACACGTGCACTGATTTCACACAGCTCGTGAAGCACAACCTTGTGGACCAGCATCCGGCCGGTCTCCTGCCACCACCACGATCCTGCCCCTCAAGCAGGGTGATCTCAGTCCATACAGCCTACCCAGTGGCAGCGCCTCCGGACTGGTCAATATGTCCCTGCCCTCAAAATGCACAAGACCACTCAAAGGTGGTATATTAGCATAGCTCCATGTAGCATAGAACACAGAAATAAACATGTGAAGGCGCATGGCATGCTTCACGTGAAGTCAGGTATGCTCCCAGATTTTTCCATGCATTACGCAGCCTACAGATGTGCTGAGCCTTACCGCTAACTGTCCGTCAAAATGCGACAGTTTTCTCCCTTGACAACAGTCTTCTCCTAACATCAATGTGGCTACTGAAGCTTCAGAAAGTTAGCTACAAAATCATCACGAGGTGCAAGACCTCAAAATAGATACAAGTCACTCAATTAATTACATTATGCTGGTAGAAAGCACTGCTGTAAATGCTGCACTATTGTGCATCAGTGATTTCAAGCTCAGGTGGAAGTACGGAGTGTTGGTGACTCCTGATTATGATTTTTTTTTAAAAAAAAATTAAGCCTGTCTTGTGGAGTCAGAAAATTATTTCTGAGATACAGGCATTTAGCTGTGTTGTGACTACACAAGCAGTAACGTTGCTCAAACGTAAGAATAGAAATAAAGGGCTATTGAGGACCCTTCTAAAAGTAAGAATTTATCCGTATCATGTAAGAAAAAATAACTTATGGCTCAATTCTGGTTCATAATTTTTTGTTATGTTTTCCAAGAAATTATGCTCTTTTTTTACTTTTGTATTACCTCATGATCTTGGAGGCAAAGCTCACCATCTGAAGTTATAAAGACCAAGCAAGCGTTACTAGTTCTGAAACTCAAACACTACCAAGGTGCTTCAGTGCTTTTAGCTCCGTTGCACTGACACCCAAACCAGCCTCAGTCTATCATACATCTCCCAATTTTGTGTACTTACAGTTTTGATATTCCAAATAAGCTCAACAACTCTCTCTTAATCAACTTGTGCCAAACAGAACACAAAAGATTTGCATCTTAAGTCAGATCGCTCAGGCCCTAGATCTTTGCAATACATCAAAAGTCCCACGCAGGTTCAGCCTGTCCTCAGCCCAGACCCCAGAGATGCTGTGAAAATAAATACCAAGTGACCTGGTCTAACAACTACTGTGCATGGCTGGCTACCTCTCAATAAAAAAATTGTTATCAGTCCTTGCTCCTCTCAACTGCAGCCAAAAGGTGCAATGTCCTCTCGAAAGTATCAACAATTGCATTATTGTCCTGAGTCTGCAGACACAAATTATCCACCTCCAAACCTTACATTTGTTGCATATCTCCCATATCTTGAATTTTGTATTGCTAATCTCTGGTCCAGGTAAGAGTCCTATTAAGAAGAGTTGAAGTGAGGTACATGCAGATAGTCAGGCTGGAAATTCTTTGCCAAAATACACAGCTTAACTAGGCGGGGATGTAGTGAGTAGTGTTATCTGCATTAGGCTTGCCACACAAAAGAAAAAGCTTGTGTTATTAACAGCCTAAACACACGCTGGCCTTGCCAAAAAGCAGTCTTTGAGGCAGAACACTTCCTGCAATACAGAGATATTACCGAAGCGAGCACACGGAGTAAGGCTGCTGCTCGATTAGATCTCTTAGGGAAAAGAGTAGCTGGGAACAAACACGCCTACAGGTATTAGCAACCATTTTTTCCCTCCAGTGTAATAGTATAGAAGTGGTACCACTCTGCTGCTTGTGAAAACAAAGAAAAAAAAAACAAACCAACCTACCCCCCCAAAAAAAAAACCAACCTAGGAGAAGTGTTTCACTCTGCTTAAAGTTCTATTTCTTGAAATCTCAGTAGCATAAAATCCTATTTTCGGAGGAACCTTTTTTCTCCCCTGGCAGCACAAACCAGCCCAAACCTGTGTATTTGGCTTCCCGAGAATTTTGCCTGGCTGAGTACTTACAGCGTACAGAGGTGCTCTGCTGTGATTTTTGCCAATTCCCTTTCCTGACCCCTTTCCAACAGGATGAAAAGAGAAAAAAGGTGATAGTCAGAGAAACCGTATGACCCAAGGATCCTCCTTTTGTCAGAAGGGTGTTTGAAGCCACAGAAAACAATGCACTGAGGCAGCCTTAATTTGCACTGGGAGCCAGTGTAGGGTTTGGGGAGATTTAATGGTTTTGTCACCACATCCATCCTCTTTGATCTTATATTGAACACACCCCAAGAAATCTGGATCTTAACAATCGAAAGGCAGAGGTGTCCTGCAAGAGATACAGCCCTAACCCGAAATAACCAGAAAGGAAAGAAATCAGGCCTGTAAATATAATGTGTGTCTTTTGACAGAAGAAAGCTTAACCATAGATACAGTTAGGGGCATGGCAAGTGATTCACGCTTGGAGAAAAAATGAATTTAGATTATACTTACTTGAAAATAATTTGATCTAGTTGAAATCTTCTAATAACACAGAGGATAAAAAGGTTGCTGACAAGACATACATGTTGAGGGGGTGAAGAATCAATGCAATATAGTGATCCTGTGTATTCAAAACTCAAACAGCATAAAATGACCATTTCTAAAGAGATTGGATGATCGGTTGCTTACAAATAAAAGTTGGGCATTGTTTTTGATTTTCAAGGACTTTAGCAAACTTCAACATTCAAAGTCAGGTTAGAAAGTCATACCATTTAGCAGGAGACCATCCTTAGAAACAGTCACAGAAAATGAAAACTACGATCTAAAAGACAAATGATGATCAGCAAGGGAAAGCAGAAGAGAGGCACCTTTGCACTGCCAGGCTTCCCAGCTGGCTGTGAGATGTCAGGTTTCCCAGGTCTCAAATGCTCCATGCCACTAATCACTATATAATACAAAGATGCCCATAGGTGATACTGAAGTTCTTAGATCATCTTTACACTACAGGAACAAATTATTATTTTTTTTTAATAGCAGATTGATCCTTTCAAATTTACAGCACCTTAAGTTTAAGGGACAGCTTAGGCTGATTAATTTGATAAATGTGTACAATCATAAGCCTTAATTGCAACATTCTTCAGTTCTGACAATAAGACTGAGACAATCAATGCAGTGTGTTTTGCAGGGAAAAAACCATCACTGATGCTCAATTCCTCTCTTTCGTGAATCTCTGGAGTTGCACTGTGGCTAAAACACAGAGGGTTTGGCAGAAGCTTTCGTTTTTTTAGAAATTCTTACATTTTGCAACTCAGGCCGTATTTTTCTTGCCCCTTCACTTGTGCAGGAAGAATTCTTGTGAGATCAAATTGTGAGTTGAACAAATTCACTGGACTGGTTTACAATGTGGCTTGAGAAAGAATTGTGTCAGCACTACTGAGGGCATCGTGAGACAGTGGTGGGATGAAAGGTAGGAGGCAGGAAAAAGCAAGAATTTGTTTGTCCTGGATCATTGCCAAGGCCTTCGTGAAACATTTAATGTCCCTTTCTTAGGAAGTACTCCAATTTTAAAATTTAACAATCGTAACAGTTAGAAGCAACTTTCCCCAGGATGTGCATGAAGTCATACCTGAATACTATCAGGCCACCCCTCCAACTCTGTGGGTGTTTTGCCAATACTCTGCTATCCCCCTTCAAAGCCATTCTTTTCTTTCCCCTCAGTTATGCTTCAGTCCAACCTGCAATGCCATCTTCTGAACTAGGAGATTATAATAGGAACAGATCCTCCAGGGCCACCAAATGAGGAGGAGTTAAACCAAAACCCTGGTAGCCACCATCAGCCTTAACCCATCTACGAGAGAGTCCCAGCTGAGATACTAATGGAGAAGTAAGGACTGGGGGGATCACTTAGAAGGGAGAATCCCAACTCTGCATGGAAGAGAAGGTCTAGCATCACTTACAGAGCAAGGATTTAGGAATGTGGCTTACCTGAAAAACTCAGCTCTTACAAAAACTTCTCTGCACACAGTTAGTTGAGTCAGGGAACTCAGTCAAACTCTCTAGCAACATGGGAAACTTTATAGCATAGGACAGGAACCAGCTAGTCCCTCCTTTCTATTTGCTGTAAGGGAGGTACTGCAAGGTTTTCAGGAAGTAGAAAAGCCATTAGTTTTTAGGAAATGAAATGGCTCAAAGATGTATTGGACACAGAGTGATAGCACACTATAATAGGAGAATTGGAACAGCCACATACAAGTTGACGCAATAGCTAAGATGAGGTAACATGACCAGGTTTTCATTTGACAGCTCTTTCTAGAAGATGTAGCCTGTTCTTTGTGCAACGGGCTTAGCATTTTTGTTAAGTTGCAGTTGAACAGAAAGATGAGTCATGTTAGCACAAAACAGCTTCATCATAACTCAGGTTTCACCCTGTGAGAGCAGAACTAGTGTGCATACAACACAATCTGTTAAGATAATTTAGCACTCGTTCCTAACGCCTAGGAAAAAGAGCCCCTTTATTCCAGAAATCATTATATCTTCATTTTCACTGAAATAGCCTAATATAATGCTTTCAGTTCTTCTCCAGGTATCAGAGCAAAGAGATTTCGGGCTGTAGTTCTTCCTCATGCCCTATCCTAGTGCAAAGCCAGTCAGTCCAGCAAGAAAGCAGAAGAAATTCAGAATAAAAATAAAAATTACTTTATCTCCACACAGAAGATACACCTACCTCAGCTGTGTCCAAGGTACTTTCTTTAAAAGCTTGGTAAGTGCAATTGAAATAAAATTTGTCCTCCTGCTGACAAAGGGCAATATTCCACACAGTAGAAGTGACAAGCTCTTTTCAATATAAGGACCTTAAAGCACAATCCTAAGCAAACAGCCCGAGTAGCGAGTAATGTCCTGTTGAAACAAGCCTCCCTTGACTCACAGGGGGTTGTAGGGAGGAAGGAGGGCATGAACCACCTCAAAAAGAAAGGAGCTCAGTGATCTCCACCCTGGGTCTCCTGTTTGTGCTACGCATCAGTGTGGGGAACCTCCCTGCTCAGAGACCCAGGAAGGTCCCTTCTTTCCTGCGGGTCTCCTGACAGCTGGTTGAATGCTGGTCCACTGGAGCAAAGCTCTGTATTGAGGGGCAGCTCTGACCCATCCTCGCTTCACTATTCAGTATCCACAATAACGTCCATTTCTTGTGCAGGAGTTGCTTTAGTCCACAGGCTAAAAAAAATAATCAAGTACCAGTATGATATCTTTGCAGCATGACACCTAAAATAAGCTAATTATTTCTTTCCTGTTATTGTGACTTCTAGAGGTGATTGATAGATTGCCAACGAAGAGAGAATTTTTGTGCAAACTATTATGGAGGCCCCAAAATTACATAAAGACCATCTTGATTAAATACTATCCCACAGGAATAAATACCTCTTTCACAGAAGTATTCATTGCAGGGTAACAGCTGATGTACAGCTGATGAAGTACACATGATCATCTGGAGATCTGCATGACATGGTTGAATTAAACCTGAACTTTATAAACTGTTGCATAAAAAAACCCAACTGCTTCCATCTCTATGAAACCTACTTTTCATCTTAATAAGCTCTCTATTTTACTTTCCCTTTTCTCTCTAGACCACCACATGCGGCAGTTTTCCTTGGAGAGCACACACAGCTTCCTAAACCTTTTATATGTAACATGAAAATATTCCACCATGTCACACCATACAATAACTTTGATGATGCTATATTTACATGGGAAAGCCAGTTTGGGAATTGATGGGTCATTTTCTCTCTTTTTTTTTTTTTTTCCCTTTCCCTCTTTGATTTACAAACATATTTTCAGTCATTTTACTGTAATATTTAGATTCTTTCCATCAAAAATCCTGAAGCAAAATGTTTCTCCTTTAGCCAAGGTCACTCAGAATCAACTGGGATCTGTCATTTTGTCAAATATTGTCTAGTTTTGACATTGATCTGCATCCACCTGTATTGCCACTGTGCCAAATGACAGTTATAGCTTAC
>JAVJGJ010000057.1:11365895-11384411 GCA_035590215.1 Microhierax caerulescens
GGCAAAAAACAAAAACAAAACCCCAAAGAAGTATTTCTCGCTCATCACCAATGACCACAAAAACTAATGGGAAGAGACTCTGACTCTCCAACTGGTATCTGTTGGATACTTGGATCCTGTCTCTCTGCACTGAATATATGAGGAGCAAGAACTATTTGACCCGTAACTGAGGTGCCTCAGACGGGCTGAGAGACTACATCGTGCTACTTTACTGTTCCCGACACTGGCCCAAAAAGGGTCAAAAAGGGAAAGAGTACACAAAGTAAGAAACCAGGACCCCCGGGCAGCAAACCACCCCAGAGTCCATCTGGGAAAGGCATTTTCAGCCAAGGGACATTCAAGGAGGCTTGGCTCCCCAGTTCTGCCTGAACTTCTCCCCGAGAGCCGGGAATGAAGGGCCGTTGCTCCCCACTTGACATTGATGTTAAAAAGGAAAGATCTTTTACTGAAACAGAAGAAAGGACATATGGAATTTGGCAGAAGGGAAATCTTTTATATAAAGATAATACTACTAACAAAACCACCAGGGTATACTGACCTCTAACTGCTAAACAGAAGAAATAAATCACGTTTTGTCCCACCTAGAGCAGAGGGAGGATTAGAGATGAATGAGAGTTTCGGATAGATACTATATAAATCAAAAAAAGAGGCTTAATTGAAGATATTCTGATACGTCAAAAAACAAAAGCAAAAGGTATTCATCAGCAAGTTTTTTTTCTGAGTAGTTCTGAGAATTGTTTTGAAGGGAAAATATTTTCCTGACCAGTAAAAGATAAACAAAAAGATACTTTGTCTTTGCTTTGTGAAATACTTACTAGTTGTCTTAGTTGTTCTCTGTCTTTCTACTGGCCATCACACTTCTGCCCTCTGGGCTTCTCTCTCCTTCTCTGGAGATTTCCTTCCTTCTCCATGAGTGCTTTTTCCCTTAGCTTTCTAATATTTCACTTTGAAAATAAATATAGAGAAACTGCTGCTTGCCTAGAGCATTCCCAGGGGCAGTTATATAGGAGTTTCAATGAAATGCTGCTTCCTGGGTCATCAGCATGACCTGACTTTTTTTTTTTTTTTTTTTCATTTCATTTTTTCTTGTCTTCATAAAGTCAAACTAGAAAAGACACAACATTTAAAAGCCCTGTACAGTGGAAAACCTGTACGGTTGAAACTCAGAACTGGATTTTCAGCAAAAGACAACTGCTGAGGAACGGTACCATAATAAATTATGAAAGCTGAGTTTCCAGGTAGCCTGGATAGCTTTGGTAGACTTTAACCAAATTACTTTAAAATGCATCTTTGTTGTTAAGAAGTGCAACAGTATCCACTGGAGTGTGATTTACATCAAATTGTTTCGTATCACTCTGCAGCTTCAAATTTTCACCCTCTGACCTTCCCACTGAGGAAAATTATGAGGAATTTCACAGTTAAAGAATAAGGGAAGGTACAACTACTTGCTTTTAGAACGGTCAAAAATGCCAGATAGCTGGCTGTATTTATTAAATACATGCTGTAGTAATTAATTTAACCTCAAGCTACGGGCTTTTACTTCAAGAATGGCCTCTGGCAGACTAGACCCGACAACAACTGGGCTCTAATCCTATTCATTGCACACTTTCTGGACAACCTTACATAGAGCCAGATCCACAAAAGCTTTTGGCTTTCACTGTATTTTACTATAGGTCCCATATTTGTTGTTTTTTTTTTCTAATCCAAGCAATACAAAGCAATTTCCAGCTCTCTGCATCACTGTAAGGTAGAGAAATAGCATTGTACTTAATTTAGATTATAGGCAGTGGGAAATTAAGGGATCTGATCAAAGATGCACAGAAATAGTCCAGGAGACAGTTGGAAACCAAATGGGAGAAAATGGAGCAGAAACGATCTGCTCCGGTGGATTTCGTTTTCTACGGGATCCATTCAGTGCCTAGTTATTCCGGCTGGAATGAGGGCGCACCTACCCGGGTTTGGGTGCAATCCCTCTGCCGTAGTACCAACACTGTAAAGCACAAAACTTCTACAAAACATATGCAAACCCATTTCTTAGTTGCTGGCCAACTATGAGTAAATCCTCATTCTTAGCTGCTCAGACAAAATACAAAAAGTGAAAACAGCTGCTGGAGTTGCTGAAGGAACTGTTGGATAAAATTCTGATGGCAATTAATAAAATCAGGCTGCATCCTGCATACGCAACAGAAGAAAGCCGGGGGAAAGTGCAGGAAGAACTCATACAAGATGGTAGTTGAAGTAAATGTGTTCCTCTACATCTTTATTCCCAAACTACAGCTGTAAAAGGGGTCCACAGAAGACATCTGAGATGATTAAAATTTCCAGATCTACCTGTAGAATCAGCTCCACACTGACCCTTCAACAGTGACCTCCTCATCTGAATTTAGGCAGTGGTTTTTGTTATTGTTTGTGATATTAATAAAGGAAGGAGCTTATTATTTCCTCCTATACATGTCCCAAATGCCCACTGTATCCTTTTCCTTTTTTTCTCTATACGATTGAAGGAGGTCACCTTTGGTGAAAAGGCCAAATGGGCTTTGATTCCCTTACAGCTTCTGCAAGGGGATGGAACCTGCCCCAGTAAGAAAAATCTGATACTGTAAATCCAGGCTTGTTATCTGTTTACAGCCCAGACAGAAGAGTGAGAGGATCTGTGAATGTGCAGCAGTAAAGGATGATACTACAGAAAACAAAAAATGTGTGGACGAGGACTGAGGATAATATCCTACTGGGGGGGCATGTGTGAAACTGGAAGACTTTGGGCAAAAAAAAAAGGAGCCAGGTGCTGAAGAAATACAGTTTGAAGGAGGGATTCCAGAGTAAGTGGAGGAGGAACAAATCTGGAGTGAGAAGCGGAGGACAAGGCAGTGTTAACAGGGCAGACAGTTTAACGTACCAGCTGTGTACTTGGGGGAGCTGTGAACAGGGACGCTAGAAGGCTACAGAGCGAGGAGGGGGAGACAGGGTGGCTATGAGTGCAGCCAGAGCTTGCTGGAGACTAAATGAAGCTCAGGGGTTAAGGAGGGTAAGTCAAGTCACTGACCTCTGAGGAGTCTTCAGAAAAAAACCCAAATTTTTCTGTGCACTTGAATTTTTCTGTTCGCTTGAAAATTCTAATTGTGCCAAGACCAGTTGAAGAGCCTGTCCTGCAAAGTTAATAAGCTCAAAAGGCGTCATTAAGCATGCAGCTTCTTATCATTTCAGATTTCATCAGAGGGAGGAAAATGGGAACAGGCTGATAACATGACTCATGACTTTCCAATATTACGCATGACAATTCTGCAATTGTAGAGGCTGAGACTTGTGTACCCTACTTCTAACTTGGAAATGAAATAGCTAAAATTGCCAGTGCAGCTGGACAGGGTATGTGTTGGTTTGTCTATTCTTTCCCCAAAGCCACACGTAGTTTAGAAAGGTAGCCACAGAGGTTGGTGTTCAGCTGCAACCTACACCGAGTAATTATAATCTGAAACAGGATTTCCTTACCTGTCCCGGTTAACATGCCACACTCAGACAGCATTACACACAGTTAAACCCAGCCACCTAAAATAAAGTTGTACCTGCAGCTCCTCCTACTCAGGGAGGCTGTTGTTACTCCCAGATACTTGGTACACAAACAGATTTCATTGAACAGCGGCAAAAGGAAAATCTGTAGATAAAAAAAAAAAAAATAACACTAAGGCAAAGTGACATCAGAGTGATGTTTCCTTCAATCACTTGTAGCATCAAATCTGTTATGAGGCTGCTCCCCTCTTCAGTGAGGAGCAAGATGAATTTAGCCGAGCATCAGGAAGGAAAACTTGCTCCACCTGCACAGCATTAAGTACCAACATTACCTTAATGCCAGGGATGGGGCAGGGAGCACGGAAGGATAAGGAGAGCAGGCTGCAAGGTGGGGAAACACATGACAGAGAGAAATTAAGAGTGTTTCTACAGCATTCATCTGAAAACTCAGGAAGGTTGAAAAGCCTGACATTTATTGCCAGTGGTGCTGCTCTGGAGGTACTGATCCCAAACTCACTCAGCATGATGCATCCTCCATCCAAATCTGAGCTTTGGGCAGGCCTAGGAATGCTCTCAAGCCAATTGCTCCAAAAAATCCATGCCTAGGTTTACAGTTGTTGTAACCCAGAATTCAGAAATGTATTTTGCTGGATAACTGCATCTAGCAGAATCTGTGAAAAGCCTCAGACTGCCTTAACATGTGTACTGATGGCAGGACTGGACAAAGCAGGCTTTTTCTCTGTCATCAAGCATATATTAAAAAAAAAAAAAAGTTTTAATCTTCTGGCAGTATTAAGGGAACCTTTTTTTTCTTAACAGCCTGGTTCATTTAAGGTTTTATATGGAAACAGTTAAGTAGGGAGCTCTTAAAAAAGACTGATACAATATAAATATTTAATCCTTAAGTAAAACATTTGGACCTCGCTTTACCATTCTCAAGCCTAGTATCCCATTAAGCTCATGGAAATGCAACAACAGGAGTTATAAAGTTCTGTCCCTGTCCCTACGACATTGAAGGACCTCCTCTGCAGGCCAGGCGTCTAACAAGCAAATGCAGAGACAGCAATACACACGGGAGGGTTCAACTCCGAGTCTCCATGCACATCAGCAAAGGTTACACTCACGCATGGGCATCTGTGGGATGCAGGGGATGAGGTCTGCTGGTCAGAACACACTGCAAAGGTTCAGTCAGTGGCAGCACGTTGCAGCCAGCAAGGTATCGCTTGTGCCAGGACTTTCAGAGATAGACAGCATATGGCTGATTTTATAGAAATACTGCAAACTTGGAATGCTGAAAAAATTGGCTGACTTCATGATGGTACAATATTTAACATTTCATCTGAGATGGATCTTCAATCTTTCCTTGAATTTCTCAATTCCAAATATTACTACAAAATAAAATACTCATTACCTCATGAAAATAATCCCCTTGCTGTGCTTAGAAAGAGACAGAAATAGGATAAAATCCTATGACAAGCCTGCCACTTATTTCATAATTGGGTACTTACTATTTTTCTTATTGATTAAATCAGAACATCAAAGGTACTTTAAGAAGTTTCCCATCCTCAAAACTGTTGATTTCTCCGACATGAAAGTTAAAGCCATTACAATACACGGTGATCTGATTGCACTATGTGTTCTAAGGGGCCTTCCAAATGTGTTTGTGCAAAGGAACATCGGTTCAGGCAAGGCAGCTTTCCAAATCTGCTCATTTGCCTGGCTGCCCTACCAGCTACACTGTCATCCCTCACCTGCCACCAAAGCTGCAAACGACCAAAAAGTTCATGAAAGAAAAATGGTCTTACCTTACAGCTGCCCATGGACAATACTCAACTGTATCTGAACATACTTGCAGTGCTTTACCTCCCAGTCCCTTCCTGAGATTGACAGATGGTGAAATATGCACAGACACAAAAATCCTGGCTCTGATGCAGGCAGTGGTGAAGGACTGCTCCTTTCAACAGGACCAAGGATTCACACTGTGTCTCTGAGCTACCTGGTGTTCATCACCACCACAAACTCCTCTTCAGCCTTTTGCAATAGCTTGGAAAAATGGAGTGGATTTGCCTGTTTTAAGTTGCAACAGTCATCTAACTGGGAGGAGATTCAAAAATCTTTGTTGCCCAAGACAGCTCATGTGGCATTGAAGGAGTTACTTCCTTCTCTTCAGCAAGGCCCTCCTTGATCCACAGTGAAGTGGCCTTCTGTCGGAGCACATCTTTGACTCTTCTGGTGTGGCAGACACACTCGTTTTGCCGAGTACCAGCTGCACTCTTCAGAAATCTGATGTCACCATCAGTGGCTGAATTGCTATGATTCTCTGCAGTGAACCAGCTGTGGTCCCTCACAGCACAAAGTATGGCAAGTCCTGTATAACTGCATGTGAGCAACCATCACGTTAACCATTGGGTTACTGGCCAGCTTTAAATTTTTTCAGGCAAATAGAAGTGTGACCACTCAATCCGTCGTCTTGCTGCTGGCAACCCTGCCTCCTGCGATAGCATACCTGTAACCCTCCTCCTTCTTTCCCAGCTATTAGGTTGTTTTTTTTTTTTTATCTGCCCCAGCTCAAAACACAGTGGGGCATGGGGTAGAAGTAGCAGAAAGCACCAGGAGCCCTGGGTGACTGAAGAGCTACAGAGAAAAGCACGAAGCTTTCTGGCAGTGAACAAAGAATATTCCAAAATATTTTGAGAATATAGGAAGAAAGGAACGGAAAAGAGGGCTGGAAGCTGCCCTTGCTTCTTCAACTGAATCAGCAGATTGCAGCTAGAGGGGCATGTTTGTATGCAAAACAATAAAATACCACCAGCACACATCATTCCACATGTACCATCCTTAGCAGCACTCTTCACACAGTGCTCTTCTGTTATGCACAACAACCAGATCCTTTGTTTTTTTTAATTAAAAAAACCAACCCAAAACACCAGTGTAAGAAAACAACAAACCAACCCAAAAAGACAATCCCTTCTCCCCACAAGTCAATAATAATGCCTGAAGGCTATCCCAATACCATCAGTACTCTAGAGAAATGATACACTCACCACAGGAAAACAGCTGGCTTTCTGTAGAGCTGTGTTTACCAAATCCTTTCATTTGTAGCACCTGAACCACAAGCCAAGGCAAAAACGGAGCAGACCTGAACCTTGCAGCAGAGGATTGCAGCGATGCCCTGGTCTAGCTGTGAGCAAGCTGCTTTCAGAATTGGCAGTGATAAAATCAGCTCCAGGCAGCACTGCTCCTTGCTTAATTAACATCACTCCCATAACCCATGTGCCAGGCTGCCAGCTGACAGTTTTGAACGTACCTTTGAAGATCTCAGCTCTGAATGTCCCACAACATTGCTGTGACACAGACAGAAGTACCAGCTCAATGACTGCTCTTCAGGTGGTGCAGCACAGACATACCCTTAACTAACAAAACCTCTTAGCTGTCTTTTTCTTTTCTTTCTCGTCTCAATTTAACAGTGATCTCCTTGCACAAGGGACAGAGAGCACCTTAGCCAGCAAGTGACACAAAAGTAATAGACTTGGAGCAAACTGATCCTCCCGCTTGCCTGAAGTCAAGGGGAACAATGAAAGTGGAGGCACACACAGTCAGTTTTGGATTTGTGTGAAAAATACCACAGCTGGAAAACAAACAGATGTGAGAGAAAGAACATAAATGCGAATATGTGCAACTTTAAGGGCTGCAAAAGACTTAGAGCTGTAGGCAGCTCCTTACTATTCTACATTCAAGGAAACGGGTCTTTGCAGCAGGGAGACAATTTCTCTTCCCAACCAGGAAGACTGTTAACTTTTAATCCTTATTTTAGCAAAACCACACTTTGACTAGATGAAATGATGTCACCTTATGAAGGTATCAAAATGAACTCCACGCCTCTGCCATTTCCTGGGCTTACCTGTGGAATGGCAGCGTGCCCTGTTCACCAGCACCACCAGAGAACGGTTTTGTAAAGATAGCTGAAAAAGCTCACCAACACAAGCACACAAAAAAATCCCCCAAATCTTGTCAGATTCTGCCAGGAGTTTGCCAAGCAAGTTAGGGGTGGTGGGATGGTGGCAGGTTTTCCTCCTCTTGGCATTTTCAGGATAGATTTTGTCAGCAAGTCCAAGAAAGTTTAAATAACAAAACATTTTTTGCTTAGTCACGACTTTATTTGAATGTAGTAAATGTCCTGATGAGCAAAGTGTGTAACTATGAGGGTAAATTCTGCCTGCTAGGAAGTTCTTCCACATGGGTACCCTTGCAGCGGCAATGGGGCCGGAACAGAAGATTCTCACAAGGAAAACAAATGCAGCTTGCTTAGGAGAAAACGCAGCTGGGAGAAAAAAAATCAAATAAATACTATTAATAGTAGAAGGGATTTTCAAACAGTGCAGTTTTACTCAGTGCTGGTATTTAGAGGATTTGGAAAACCTGTCCGTTATCTTTTTCAAAGTTTATGATACTTTTAGAGAAAACTATTAGAATTTTGGTGATTTTCTCATAATAAAATAAAAAGTACAAGTTTCATTTCATTTATGGAATATGCAATAAATTTAGGGGGAGTCTTCCCACCCTAAAGGCTGCATGCCAGTTAGCAGCAGTATGAACGGTGTCAGTGCATTGTGCCTAAAAAAATGTCTCGAGGGCACGGTGACAGAGGCTTTAAAGCTGGTCACTACAGGTCAGCCCTCACACTGAGGACTCTCCCCAAACTTGATTCACCTTGAAACAGGAATCTCAGCTGTTGAGTCAAACCTAGATGGATACGATCTGATTTTGGCTACGGAAATTGAAGTGCTTTACCCTTTTCAAACTAATACTTCACCAGAATTGCCTTAGGACCCTTTTCCTAGCCTCAGAACTTTAACAGACTGCTCTCAGGAGCCAGTGACCTTCTGAAAATACAGCAGGAGGGGTCCCAAGCAAAAGGGAGGAGGAGACGAAGTTTTGCAAGAAAAAGGGTGTAGGAGCAGGATGACAGCTGTGATGCACTCTGTAGTGAAGCATTATTCAGGTGCAGGGCGTGAGCCATGTGGTCTGATTCTCAGTTAGCAGACAAACAGGTTTCCAGCCCTGAGAGTTAGGACTATGTTTCAAAAACAGCTGGCTGGCTGTATAGGAATTTTTCCTAAGGTGAGGAGAATTTTCTCAGGGCTGACTGAATGATAGAACTAGTAATCCTTACCATCTGCTAGGATTAATCAAGTCTACATGCTTGATTTAACGTAGAACCTGGACGATGCATTTACTAGGGCAGCTACGGCATTGTCCTGGTGTGGAAGGAAGACTTTTCAACACGTGATGCTCCCACAAGACTGGGCATTTGCTCCTCAAGCAGAAATTGAAAAACAAACCATAGCATATTGTAGAGTAGATTTTAGAGTCACAATTTCACTTGCAAAGCCAAGGCAGACAAGCATCTAAACTGTCACTACAGTCTCTGGAAAATAAACAGATATTCTCTGATGATCCTAAAATGTGCTGGAAGAGGCCCCCGTTGGACTGCTAGGGACAGGTGGATGTGGCAGATGAGGGGCTGCAACATGGAGCTACATCCATATTCGTCAGCCTTTATGCCCCTGATTTAGCTCCCTGGTGTGCTCATCAGAGTACACCTTCATCGTGTGAAACAGGCTGCTCATGCAGTGTGGTTTCCTTACGGTATATTAAGTGTCAGACACGACGTGTAGCTGAAAGCACAATACACACGTACCTTGAAACACCATCATCACCACTGAGCTCAGCCATCTTACAGTTAAGGACAACCTGATGCATCCATTGACTTCTCCCCACATTTTGTTAAGAAAGTTTATAGGGAAGTGCTATTAGGGGCAAGCAAGAACTTCTGACTGAAATCTTCTTGGTGAAAAATTAGGATCTTGGTGATGTCAATGTTTTTAGAGTTATGTCAATTTTGGTGCAAATTTCATACAGTTGTGGTGGGGAAGGAGATGATAAAGCCCCCCAAACCCTAAATATTTTATTTCAAAATTTTTAAAATGAAACACCTTTCCTTTAATATCTATCACTTTTGTTTATCACTTGTGGGGAGGCGGGACAGCAACCTGAACAGTTTATTTTAACCAGAACAGTTTTCCTCTTCAAATTCACAGGCCAGTGACCTTATGTCTCTGATTTTTCAGAGCTAGCATTGATCTGAACATGGCTTAGCCTGAATTCTATTAGCAAATAGTCCTTATCCAACAACTGCACCTTCACCTGTGTAAACTGCTCAGAGATGAGCCATTTTCTTCCACGTTTCAAAATACTGTAGAAAACCAACTTGTCTTAGGAAAGGAAAAGAACAAGACTTGTAAAAGCAGATCCTTCTCATTCTGCCTAGCTTTCACATATAGACGTTACCAGGAGCAGAACTAGGGGTGCTGGCCCAGAATGAGGGATGGAAACATTTCCAGCCAGCGCTGCAGCCCTCCACATCTGAGTTGCAATGCATTCCCTCTTCCTCCCCAGATGGGTGTGAAAATCAAAGCACGAAAGAACTGCTTCGGCTCTGGCTTCCCCCAGCTCATCCAGAGAGATATAGGAATACAGCCTCTTTGCTTATCTCCAGGCTTTTCTTATCTGCCCATGCAAGTATCGTGGCGCAGCAAGGTGGAGTACATTTAATAGATATACTATAGTAAGCTGCAATCTTTGCAAAATGCTGTCAAGAGCAGAGACACTTCCTTTCTGTATCTCCTGTGTTAATGAAACATTCTTTTAGCCAACTGAAAATTTACAAACTGTAGTATTGCTCCTGCTATGTTAGCGTCTTGGAATAATAGGCTTGTGTTATGTATGTGCCTCCAACTCTAGTTTAAGACCATGGAGGCTCCAAAGATGCAACAGTTTTAATAAAAAAGTAAATATCTGCTAACCTTGACTCCAATTATATTATCTTTAAATATTACTAAGACGGCAGTTCTCCTGATCATCCGTCTCCTGCTGGACGGGTGGCTACGGGCACCCTTCTGCTTCTGTACACCCAGCTGCACGCTTGGTTGATGTGAAAGCAGTGATGGCACAACTCACCTGAACCTCCCTTGCCTGTTACACCTTGTGCTCAACCACAATATATCTGTGGTTGATATAATCTGAAATACAAATAATAAAATAATCTGAAATACAAAAATCTTTCCTGACTGTGCTGATCACCTCTGAAACAACTGATCTACAAAGAGAACACTCACCACACACACACAGTTTTAGGTTTCTCCAGCCCCTTTCTGGTATTTACATGGTGACTAAATTGCCATCAGTAGCACCTGACTTTGCTGACAGCATTTTTATACACCTGCCCATCACGCAACCCCTCCAACAACATGGCAAGACTGACTGGTTATGTTACTTTAGTTTTAGGAGTACTGTTGCTCAGTCTAGATGGTCTCTGAGGGTAAAGTGAGCCTCACACATGCAGCATCAAGATGCTCCCAGTATGGTGTGCTGCAGACTTTCATCCAGATGGACCTCTGCTGACCTTATGCAAACACCGCTGCACTCCCAAAAGCAGGGAGGTGGGGAAGCCCATTGCATAGCCAACATAGAGGCTCCAGGTGGTCTTGGCCATGTTCTTAGGCTTTATCACCCAAGGCAGTGATCTTGAAGTCTTCAGCAAAGAAACGGCAGATGGCAATCGTGCCCGCTAGAGGCAAAAAGGATGGAGAGAACAGACAGAGGAAAACCATAGACGGACAGAAACCGAACCAGTTAAGTACAGAACATAACCAGCTTTCTCAGGTAATAATCAGAGAAAAGTTGGATGAGACTCATCTCCACTGAAACAAGATAAAGCATTACAGGTACCTACCCACAGACACTCATTTTGACTTGTAGGCTGCAGCCCATGGCTCAGCACACCAAAGCAGAAGCTCATTATTGGTGTATCTTTCACGGACAAGATTGATGAAAGATCAAGTACTTGCTCCCAACTGGAAGCATCTGCTGAGCAAAGTGTTTGGCTTGGAAAACAATGTTTTCCTCACTCAGCATACAGGTCTTCAAACCTAGATATGGTAAGAAGAGCAGCATTTCCATGGGAGGCTGCAGGAAGAAGAAAACAGTGGCAGCAGGCTCCCTAGTGGCATTGCTTCACCATGTCATCATGCCTGAAACACAGCTGCTGAAAAAATACCTGACCAGGTTGTACCCTTCACATTGCATGTGGAAATATGGAGCAAGGGAATGATTGTGGCACTGCCCTGAAAAGCACTTAGTGAGGTGCTGATACAGCGCTCACATGCAGCGTTATGAAATTTGATTAGTCCACATGTACCTTACGCTATTTGTTACATCCTCCAGTGTTTCACAATGTGCCCCAAATTCTGTTAGGAGCTTTGCCTTATCACAGGTGTGTGCTGCTGCACCCACAGAAAGTGGAGAGACAGAACAGCAATTTTTTTCCAAACAATCCCAAGATGGGTGGACTGAATCCAGGCATCAGCGTCTTTGTAACGTAGAGTTTATAGCGCAGTGCCCAATTATGATAGCCTGGTCTTGCTGGTGTGCAAGGATGAGCAGTTTCTTCCTGACAGCTACACCTAGATCACTTTCTCCCTTCATGGAAAAGCAGGATAGTAAACATTGCAACATACAAGGATGATGGCTCCTGTGACAAGAGTTGCCTGGAGGCACTTGCCTCAAGGAACAAGCTATCATCTTCTATGCTAGCATGCCTTCGTACCGCAGCACGACCCCATGCCATGCACCTGACAAAAGGAACGCCCTGTGCCATGGAAAGGCGCAAGCCACCAGTACAACAATACCAAAGCTGCAGATTAGCATTTTGAGGCTGATATAATGTGTGTGATGATAGCGGTTGATAAAGGGATAGAGCAGCAAGACCATGCATAACAGACAGTAATGCATAAGGAAGGGTGGAGGATTACAAGATGAAAGGTTCATCACTTTGTTATTGCTGTTGTCTGACATCAGGATGAAAAAAGGGTGGAAGAACACGTTATGGATATCTGATACAAGATGCATAGTCTCTCCCACTTTATACCCCCTGCAACTTTAACTCTTAATTACAGTCTTACTAGTAGATTAATCAGGTGGGAAAAGAAGTAAAATAGCTGGCAGGCAAAGTTTTTATACAAACATGTATCTACCAGTATTTTAAGAAAAAAGGACAAAGAAAACAAGGGAAAGGTACGGCAGGTAAGCTAAGTACACATTGTGTTTTTTAAGTATAAATACGCTTTTTTCAAGGAAGACCTTTAACTTGTAGCCTCATCTTGGAGGAAAGAGAAGCAACTTACAACTCCAACTCTGATGCTAATGATTTTTTCAGTGATTTAAGAACTTCCCTTCTAACAGTTTGGTATTCTGTGTGCTTTTGGGCTTCTGTACCTAACACATGGAGATGACCATGAATCACATAATTTCACGTGTGTGATTTAGGGCTGTGATTCCTTTATAGGTACATTTACATGAGTAAAAATATCCCTTTTGAAAAGGTGAAAAAGGTGAAAAGGTACAGTTCTCAGCCCAGCTAAGAATCCACACAAATCCAAAACCCAAGTAGATAACATTATGGCTGGCAGAAAATTAAAAGCTGTCTTTCTTCAGAGAAACAATGTTTTTCACTCTGTTAACCTGTTTCACAAAGTTTACCTGCTTGGTATAGAAGGTTGATTAAAAAAACCTATTTTCCAGTTTGCATTGCTAAATTGCAGACATGGGCCCAGAACTCATCATTTAAGCCTGCACCAGCATAAACCAAGAACACAGTTCTTGATCAGAAGACCCCAACTGTTTAAAGCAGTAGCTGGAAGGACATTTTGACAGTGAAAGTATGCATACATGGAAGAAAATATTTTCCAATTAGCTCTACTTAACACCTTATAGCAGGAACAATGATTTCTGTATGGCAGTTTTTGTAGTAAATTGTGTGTACCTATTGGACACATCCAGTGTGACACAGTATCACATAACCTTTTATAATACCTACCTGGAAAAAAAAACCATACCTGCAATACCATGTATTTGCAGTCTTCTTTTGCTAGTAGGGAAGCATGTATAGAAATGAAAAATCTATTTAATATCTGCTATTCAATAACAAAAAAGAGCCACAAGCTAGCAATCTACAAGGTGTAGGCTTCCACTTATTTTAGGACATTGGGGAGAGGGGAGAGCAAAGGATAAGCTTTCTGTAAATCTCATTCGTGAAAAATATTGCATTACATGAAAAGCCAATCACAGCAGGATTCCTTCCATTTCTCAGACACCATGAAATGTTTCTACTCCTTGTACCAGGACAGGAAGAATTAGGAAGTCACATTAAGAATTGTTTTTAAGAAAGACTTGTTAACAACTTCAAATTAAGCCTCCCACTCTTCTATGGCATTGCTATGAAACATCTTAAAACAGCATTCAAGGAATGCCTCCAGCTGTCCCTGCCTGGCTGCTTTTTAGGTTTCATCTTTCACAGAGGCACTCCAGCTACTACGGATAGTAACGTAGTTTACCTCACAACTTAAAAAACCCTGTCACTGATTTTCCCTTCCAGCTGGTGGGCAGACGTGATAGGTGACTGAAACAGTTAATTTCTTACCATCTCTGGCAGCTAGATTTGTTATGTGCACACCCTGCCCATCAGCAACAATAAAACTCAAGGCAGTAGCCGGTGATGTGCAAAATCAGCAGCTCTGAAGGAAGAGCCAGAAGCTACTCAAGTCTCCTTTGCTGGAAATCACTCTCTGCGTATCTTACAATAAAGATGTTCTTAGCTTGACACTACTGAATTAGCAGACAAGTCTTCTTTCATGACATCTCTTTCCTGGTTTTCTGCCACTGATCCAGATGCCCTAGACTGTGGCCAAAGACTACTCCTAAAAGGGTCTATGAATGACTGCCAAAATCTAGAGGTAGAAAGAATATATAGAGACGCATATGTTTTAATTTTCACAAATTAAGAAAGGTTCAGAAACATTGCTTATGCCAATTTGATCAATTTACTGCTTGGGAAAGGAGCCGGTTCATACTGTGTACCACATTAGGTGTTGAGATTGGAAGGCAGGAAGAGTAACATCAGGTACCAATCTGGAGATTTTACAGATGTCAGTACCTTCTGTTCTTTTCCACTTCATCCTAGCTTGGGGCAACATGAAATACATAAAACGGCCAGTAAATTGAGTAGACAACAAGTCTTGGCACTTACGTGAACTCCCATGTCTTTGCCCTCAGGTTTGATGTCGTAATTCAAGCTTGCTCTCATGTTATCACTCCTACATACCCTATCTAAACATAACCCCCCTCTGAAGTTTTAATGCCAGGATTCATTAATAACTACCAATTAAAATATTCTAATTTTCCTATTTTGGTAGATGCACAGTTTAGAGAGAAATATAAAATAAAACCAGAGACCAAGATGGAAAAAAAACCCAAACAAATAAACAGCTACCACTAAATATAAACACAGTTATCTTTTCAGGCTTTCTAAGAGAGAGGTCACAGCAACCTTGATGTATTGCCACCGCTGAGACACAAGATGAAGTTCCCATGGCGTTTACTGCCATATGCAGTTTGCTTCTTTTCAGCCTGTCATGCTGGGATGCTGCATACACATTAAGAACTACTACTTTTCACAAGAAAGGTAAAATACCATGTTTGGCAGAAGTTGAGGCAATTTTTACTGCGTAATGCTTGGGGCCAAAGCAAATAAGATATTCTTTCTCTTCTTTCCTTTTCCCTTCTATGGTGAAAATTCTTCAAAAGCCGGTAAAAAGTGCATTCCTGTCGATCCTTTCTTACACTCACCGGTAAAAAAAATAATAAAAAAATCCCTTAATAAATGAAAAGATCTCAGGAAACACAAGGTATATAACAAATATGAAACACAACGAAATGAAAAAAAAAATATGCAAATCCCCTTCCTAGTTTATTCACCTTTGACTTTTGTAGTAAGTACATTTCCATCCCTGAGACCTGCTAGAGAGCAAAACATGTGGGAGGATAATGGGACAATTAAAGTTTTATCAGGATTTTTAAAAAAGAGAGACAAAGCAGTATGCCCTAAATTGCATGATAACTGCTAAAGAACAAACAAAATTATTAAGTCAGTCTGAATACACAGTCTTGCGTGCACTGCGGTTAAGTGGTACGTAATTCCAATAACCATTAATTGTAACAACTGTTCAACTCAACAAAAAACCTTCAGAGGTGAAAAAAACAGGGTCAGCAGCCTGGTAGGGTGTAAACACACACACCCACCCACACACACCCCGTATATCCCCCTACAGATGTTACACAAATCAGGAAAGCGGTATTTAGCTTACATGCAGGTGCACACACACATTGTATGGTCACGCTCTATTCCGTGCTAGTTTGCAGGATTACTATGCTCCTGTAGGTGGATAGTCAGCAATTCCTAGGGAAAGACTTTTCTAATCATTTGTAATTACTATTTTCATCAGTATTTATATTCAAAAAACTCTACTGTACTTTCACAGCAAGATGTACGGAACACCCAGCAGCTCTCAGCTGCTGTGCCTTTCCAGGAAGACTAATGGTGCCAGGAGCAAAACAACCCCCACAACCCTTTAAAACAAGATAAAATAAAACAAAAAAAGGGTGACAATAACCAAAAAACTTTTCAAGTTTTGCCAAACACCTGCAATTTCAGGTCTCAGTCTGCCCCTCCCCCCAAAAAACCCACAAATATCTTAGTATGCAGGTGAAGGATCCTCGGCAGGGCCCCTGCAAGCTCTCTGCACTATCGCTCCAGGTGAGGGAACGCTCGTAGACTTGAGGGCTGAGATCACAGCCTCCCCCCAAGCTGCTGCTCCCAGGGTTTTGTCCCTTTCCCTCTCTGTGACAAATAGCCTCGTGTGTAAGGGCAGGTGATGCCAGCACTGCCTACTGAGCAACAACATTCAGATGCTGCGGATCCTTCAGAGGCAGGCAGAAATGTGCCAGAGCAGACAATTTGCAAAACTGGTTTTGTTGGAATTTTTCTAACTAGATCTGATTATTAGATCTCCTTTTGCTGTATATGTGAGTGTTTCGGTGTAGGCTGTAAGACACAGCAGCCAGCCAAATGTCAAAGCAGTTTCAAAGGCACCATTCTGAATAGTGACTTTGAAGTTAAGGAAGTTGTTTTCATTCTCCCTGGCACCTTCCTGACAGGGAATCATCTGATGTTTATAAATTCAGAAATTGTTCAGAGTTAAGAATCAGAAAGACAGCATGACAAACCAAGTTACTATATTTTCTTCCAGCCAAACTGAAAACTGACCTTCCAAAGGAATTTTTCCTTCTGCACAGTCCCACTTAGAATCAGTAAAATACAAATTCCTAACTTTTCTATTTCTAGTCAGAGCCTGACTTGCGAAATGAATTTTTAACAAGTAGCTGTAAAAACCTGATCAGTTGTCTGAAAGGAAGCCTGTGAGAGTTATGACTACGTTCCATGATGTTATGTGGTTTTAGCTGTTCTCATTAATCACAGAAATAATACAGTAGTGCTCAGCTTCAAACCTAGTTAGGAATTATGGAGAGGGTGCTGCCCTTTCCAATCTCCAAATGCACATTTACCAGGTCTTGCAGGCCTTTTACATTCTAGTGAAGTTTTAATTCTAAAAGATGCAGACATACAGCTTAGTGGAAGCAGCATCTTCGGTCTTTCTCTGTTTTCTTATCTTCTCAAAAACAGCTTTGAGAGCTAAGCACATGGATTTTGCAAAGCGCTGCGCTCTCATCTTCAATTTGTATCAGCTGTTCAGCTTTGAATAGCAGTTTGGTATTCACCATGTCAGCAGAACTGCCCTCCAGGAGTTGCATCTCTGGCCAAACCTCAAAAGAAAGAATCACTCCTTGGCACAGGCAGCTCCTCACGAGCATGCTCTGCTTCCTGCCAGCCGCTTTAGGTTGAGCCTCAGCCTCCAGCACTCCGTGACAGAAGATGCTGCCGACAGGAGCACCACTGATGCTCTCGACCCTTCCAGTTCCTCCCTTGTCTCAGAGCTGTATCCAGGAATAGCAGCAAAGGTCTACAGTGACCTAGAAGAGCAACTCGTGCTCCAGTGGGACTTTTAGGGCTCTCATCAACGGGAAGGCATCTTTTCGTGGTCCCCTGACTTTTGCCTTAGAGGGAAACGCTCAGTGGAAGCTGGTTGCTTTTAAAACCTGTTCCACAGCATTGTCTGTGGCACCCAAAGTTTACTAACCCAACAAGGACAGTGCAAAATTCCTTTCTGTTGTCAAACATCTGTTTGACTCGGATCACACTGAAGCATGTTTTGCACGCATGCATAAAAGTGGTTTTGCTTTAACGCACTGCTTGGCAAGGAAAAAGAAAAACAACATAACCCAGAGGAAACCACATCCGAAACTACACTTAATTGCAAATTAGCAAGAACAGTTGAGTGGCAATTAGTTCAGCCACAATTCAAAGTAGGAGAGTCAACGGTTCACCACAGACTCACCCAAGGTACAAAATTTTTCAATTAATGAAACTGCTGCATTTTAGGGTACAGTGTGTAACACTCCTCCTGGAGCGAAACACAGGTTTTGTTTCATGGTTTTATTTAGGCCTGTTGTTGACCACAGTAAAAGGACAAGAAATTATGAAAATATATTTCCTCTGGACTAACTGTTTTGAGAAGCCTTCCAAATTTCCCATGTGCCACGTTAACAGACCAAGTACTGCAAGTAACTCAAGCATGCTATAGACTGCACCTCACATAGCAGCATGCCACTTAATAGAGTAAAACCAAATCAAAACAGAAAAACCTCATAATCAGGTTGGTTAACCCTGTTTCCACTAGAAGAACACAGCAGAAGCAAAGGGGTGAGCAGCAGTTAGTTTATCGCAGAAAGGCTTGTGAAGGCCTTGGGGCATGAAGTGGAAGGATGTTTCCAAGTCCATCTTGAACTTAAGCTTAGCACTAATAAAAGCTCACACAAACAAAAGATGAGGGTGGGAAGGGAAAAGAAAAGAAGGGAAAAGAAAGAAGGGAAAAGAAAGAAGGGAAAAGAAAGAAGGGAAAAGAAAGAAGGGAAAAGAAAGAAGGGAAAAGAAAGAAG
>JAVJGJ010000057.1:11391358-11407187 GCA_035590215.1 Microhierax caerulescens
TGTCCTTTGTTTGTTGTTAACCAATTAGGGATTGCCTAGTACTAATGCTTAGCCTAAAGAACCAATCTGCTTAAAGCCCGCAGCCTCTGAAAATATATATAAACCTGTAATGGAGTACAATAAAGTTGACATCTTGCTTGCATCAAGCTGTGTCCCATCTCTTCATTCACCGCAAGAATCTTTTCAGTAAAACTTCCACAGCAAATGCTGATGCTTAAACTGAGCTGCAACAAATGTATTAAACCCTGAGAGTGAAAAACTGTGTTTGCATCTAGCAACAACTTCCTGAAATACTGATAAAGGAAATTTCCTAAAAATAAAATTATTTGGTTGAAATGTAAGTCAAGGTTTGGTGGGGGATGAATAGGAAAAGTAAGTATTTATTTCATTTGACATTAGAGTGTTCATTACTAAATACAGATATAATTTACCACATCTGAAATCAATGTCAACTTTTGTTATTACAGTCATGGTTTGGAGGGAAGTGTTGCTATAGCAATGCCAACCATAGGAAGGAAATCCACATCAACTGAGAGCATTATTTCTACATACCATTATTTTTTATGGCATAGAACTAGCAGAAAAAGGTGCAGTAAATCAACAGCAATGCCTATTTTAATCACATAGGTGTAGTTTGGAAAAGTATTTCATAGAAACACACTGAATAAGGAAATGAAAGACCATGACCACACATTATAACATTTTGTTTCTTAGTTACTTCAGTGTTGTCCCTCGAATCAGCTTACGTCAGCTAATGTCAAGGGTTTAAATCCAGGCTTCCCCAGACTGAGTCCTGGATTTACAACGCAAAATGTTTTGGGTTTAGTTTTAGGATTTTTTTTCTCCTTTTCTCTATGTAATCATAAGCAACCTAAATGAGATCTGATACCCCTTAAACTGGTTTGTCCCCCAGCAATCTCAGGTCTGAACGGTTTCTTGGTTCAGGCGTTAAGTGAAAGAAATAAAACTGGTTTGGGACTGGAAGTGGTATAGCCACATTTGCACGGCCATACCCCTGCTGCAGCTGGCATTGGTCTTAACCTGGGAGTCAGGTAAAGGACAAAGGGTGACCAATGTAGGACTGCAATACCTTTTCCTTGCCAGCCCCAAGGAGTGCTGGTGCCAGCAATGGGACTCGGCTGTGGGTTGGGCAAACCTGGACTTTGGGTGTTTCTTTCGTTCTTGTGCAAAGGTTGACCCCATTCTGCCTGTCTCCACCCCTACCTTGAATTACTGATGAAATCATACTCCCATTATCCTGGCTTTTAGTTGACTGGGGGTTTTGCCTTTCCATGAGTTGCTGTCTTCAATTAAATCTTGCAGTGCTCACAATTGCAGTCAGATTTAAAAGAAGAAATCAACTCAACTGAAAACAAAGTCATCAACACTGATCCATAAAACAGATTTATAATGATCCTGACAGCTGATTTTCCATGTGATTCTTATTTTGGACAGATCAGTTTGAACAACAGATTTCTATACATTTCTACAGCTCCCAGCATACCTAGGAAGAGAGAAGGAATGGCTAAGAGAGACATAAGTCTTAATAAATAATCTTAATTCAACTGAAATACAAACTAATTGGATTCCTATGGTCATATGAAGATTGTGGGTTTCCCAAAGGCGTGTCAACAAGGCAGAAAATTTGAAAATGGCTAAGCAACATAAGCCTACATAATATCACATAGTGTTAAGGATGACTTGTACATAGGTACAATTCAAGCTGATGGCAAGGAGGAAATGTTTGTAGAAGAGGATCTTCCATTGTCCACCATTCCAGATCCACCATTGCGGACATAGACATGTCAGAACCTTACAAAATTGCACAACCCTGCTGCCCTGGGCAGGCTCTAACTACTCTGAAGTTAGAATCACAGAAAAGCTGGTTGGAAGGGACCTCTGCAGATCACCAGTTAAAGCCTCTGCTTGAAGAGAGACTGTCACCAATTATAAATCAGGTTGTCCACAGCTTGGTCCAGCTGAGTCCTGAAAAACTCCAAGGAGAGATTCCATCACCTCTCTAGGTGACATATTAAAAAAGTCCTGCCACTATTCCTTAGTGAAAAACTTTTTTCCTAATGGCCAATCTGAACTTCTGAATCTGCAACTTCTGACAGTTGCCCCTTGTTTTTATGATCTGCCAGTCATAAGATTTCAGCTCCATACTGACTGCAGCTCCTTTTCAAGCAGTTACAGGCTTCTACAAGACTGCCCCTTAGCCTTTTTTTTTTTTGGCCAGACTAAACAAACCCAATTCCTTCAACCTCTCCCCATAGCTCATATGTCCCATGGCTCAAATAATCTTAGCAGTCCTCTGTTGCATCCTCTTTCCATTTTTTAAATACTGTCTTTTTCATTTGAGGAACCTCAAAACTAACTGGATAAAGAACCACAGTACACAACAGTGCTGAGGACTGTAACTCCCCCTGATCGGCTGGCCATGCTTTTGGTGTAGATCACTATGCCATTTGCCTTATTTGCAATGAAAACACATCACTGACTTATTTTCCACCTGGCAGCAACCATAATATCCCATTGCTTTCCCACAGATATTCTCTTCAGCCAGCAGTTTCCCAGCCTGTACTGTTGCACAGAGTTAATCTGCACAGGCACAAAACTTTGATTATTCTCATGGAACTTCATGAGATTTCTGTTGGTTCAAAGCTCAGGTTTCTTAAGGTCCAGCTGAATTGCATCCCTACCATTTGGTGTATTAAACTCTCTCCTCTGCCAATTTAATGTGATCCACGACTTTTCTCAGGGTGCACTCTGTTCAACAGAGATGTAGCACTGCTGGCCCAAGCCCTCACAGGCCACTTGTTACTTGTCTCTTAACAGGACACTGAGCTATTGAAGACTACCCTTTGAACCCAGATATCCATGCAATCTACGGATCTAACAATCCATATCTCCAGCCCATACTTCCACAGTCTCCTCAGTGAGGGAGAGCAAAAACCTCACTGAAGTCAAAGTCAGACAATGCTGTATCCACTGATGTCCCCGCATCCACATAGTTGGTCATTTAATTGCAAAAGGCACTCAGGTTGTCAGGTATGACTTGCACTTGGCACATTTGGGTCAACTGCTCTTGATTACCTTCTGATCCTTCTCACATTTGGAAATAAATTCCCTGAGGACATGATACATATTTCCAGGGATTGTGGTAAGGCTGACTGGCCTATAGTTCCCTGAACTCTCTTTCTTACTCTTCCTAAAGATGGGTGTAATGACAGCCTTTCCCTGGCCTTCAGGCACCAGTCTGCCATCTTTTTATCATGAAGAACAGAACTACAATTGCATCACCCATGTCTTTCAGAATCCTAGCATAGATCCCATCCAACCTGCTGGATTTGGATATAACCAGCTTTTCTAAGTAGTTCTGAAGGGTAAAATATTCTCTGTTTCCTGTGCAGCACTGCTTAATTATGTTCTCCTAGACAATTTTTGCTTTTGTACAGTATCATATTTGGAATAGGAATTTATCACGCCTCTGGCTCAGTGGGCCACATTGCAAAACAGGTCATCTCTTGCCCACACGCTCAATTCCATGCTGCTTGGGCTCTGAGAACAAAGTATTTATCCTCACCTTGCCCTTATAAAAATATGCAAGTGCTGTACCCCTTGACCTTAATGAGCAGCCATCTAGCAAACGGTACTTCTCACAAGCAGCCAGAGATATTGGAAGGAAGAAAGCCCAAATCTTCAGAGCACTAGGCCTCTAAATATTGATTAAGGGAGAAGAACAGAGAGCTGAGAAATACTCACAGCACAAAGAGAAAACTTTTGACCCTACCCTTAAAAGCATCTCCAAAATAACTGAAGGAATGAAGAACTCACCCTTCTGACACACGACCTTCTACTTGCTTAACAGAACTAGAATTACTATGCTCTGTGTGGATTCTGTTAGGATGTGGTTCCTTCAGGGTGTTTTGCTAACTGACTAGATACCAAGCAAAAATGAATTCCAAATCAAATATAAGAGTAAATGCCGTTCTTATATTATAATATAATACAGGAAAATAGCACGCAATATGATAAAAGGAAACAGTACTAGTTGTTACGCACAATATGATAAAAGAGCAATGGGAGCAAAGCATTGGATCATTACTGCAAAGCGTTACCGGCTAAGAAAAGGATACCTCACCGATTCCCACCTTAGCATCATCCAGGCCCACACTTTGGCTGGGCAGCCCCATTGCAGCTGGTGCCAGAGTCTCTCGGTAACTGGGAAAGTTCCTAAGCGGTGCGTCCACCTGTAGGTGAGGCTTGCGGCCCAGTCCTGGAGCTGGCCTGCCTTTATACTCAGTGAAAAACAAAAACAGTTTACATAGCCTAAATTTGAAAGTTTGTATACACTAGGTAAGTGCAAGTGTGCACGGTCTCATGATCCGTAAGGTTCACACACGCCGGGGCCTTTGGCCAGGCGCCCGAGCGCGGTGGAGTTACCGTCATGGCGGAGCTGCACACAGGATTTACCGTCTGGATGGTCCTGCTCACACCTTGCCTGTTCGGGGGGGCTCAGGGCAAACGCCACCTGCTCATTACAGTTGTTCTTGAGCTCCCTATCCAAGTTAAATGATTCCTAATTAAAGACAAAGACATTTCATAAGCAGTCATCAATTTTATTGATTGATTTTAATTAATTTATTAATAAATTTTCACCACGCGGGAAAGAAGGGGACGCTGTAAGAGTCCCCTTCACTGATGCAGAGATCTCACTGCTGCCTTGGCAAACCTGCCAGGTTACCTTCCTGAACGCTCAGTACACAACCGCTACATACCCTCTCCTCTGAATTTACCAGGGACCCAGAGTTGTCACTACTTGCTTTTGAGTCAAGAAATGTGAAGACCGGAATGTTCTCTCATGGCACTGTGCCAGAGGTCGAGACAAACCCCACTGCGCTGCTGCCAGCTCTCAGTGCTAGGATGGAACAAAAGAAGGCAAGCCATTGCCACCACAGGCAGCTTTTAAACACCACTCCCTACCATATATGTTAACGCAACGCGTGTCTCCTGCGTCCATCTCATTTTCATTGATAACAGTGAAGTGGGAAACACAAGCACAAATCACTACCTTACTCCTCTTCATTCAGCACGTGGCGCACTGGCGGACCTCTATATCTGATTTGAAATCTACTGCTTGTACCTAAACTCCACATACCTTGTACCACGGATTATCACTCGCGTCCTCTGCTATGCTCCCTTTGCTTTCAAGGACTAATGCCACACTATTATAAGGAAAACGCACAGCTCCAATAAGCATGTGAGTAAACACAAAGTGCAGAGGCAAGAGACTTACTATAGCAATAAAATCAACATGTTCTGGCAGAAAACATTCTCAAGATGATAAGAGAACACTTCACCTATGGCCCAGTGTATTTTGTTCGCACATCATGCAGTTCTGGTGGAGACACATTAGTATAATTTTTATGTTTATCCTAAGACATCAGAACATATGTCGCCTTGCTGACACTACACCAGGTACTTATTTGCAATATATTAAAGAGATTATTTGATCAATGGAGATGCGCTGAAAAAAAAAGTGGCTTCTACAGTTGTAGGTGTACAATTTATGAATAGGAGGACAAAGGAAACAGAAGGGTGATATATGTTATCTTAATTTTTCAGTCAGATTCTTTCAGAATTTGCTTTTTAAAGAAGGTAATTTTCCATAACGTATGGAGAACATGGCATTTTAAAAATATAAGGCAATGAAGTATGACCTTTTTTCACAGAATTATAGTTAACAGCGTATTCTCCTGGCCTTAATCTTCCTAAACCTTCAAAGCAAGTGTCAAATAGATGCAATACCTCTACCGGTACAAGTGGAAAGTTCTGTTTTGATAAGAGTTTTACTCAGAACCATACAGAATAAAAATACAACTACCTATGGGACACCCTAGTGAAAAGTCTATCATGATTTTAAAGGAAGCTGCTGCTGGCAATCATTGAGCACTTTAGATTAAAAGTAGCCCTGAAAGGATATTTTGAGCACTGTATGTTGCAAGGACAGGACACACAGTTGCACATAGCAGATAAGAATTTCAAAGACAGAAAGAGACAAAAAAAGAAAAAACGAGTGCAAGGAGGTATCCATTTTACTTTACTAATGAGTCAGCAGTACGGTGTGGTATTTGTACAAAGCTACATGGAGCAAAGCACCAAATGCTGCCAATGCTACTCCAGAATGAAAACACAGACAACACAATGAAAAAATATGTTTAGAGTCAAAAAATACGAGGACTTGCATGCATCATGTGAAAAAAAATCTTATTATCTTGATTACTTCCAACTATCAGACATAATTTTAGCTTACTCTTGTTACCCATGAGACAAGATGCAAGTTTCCTGCTATATATCTAGGAGTGCTACAAGACCTACTTCTAGAATTCCACTTTTTATTTTTATTTAAGGGCTCACAATCACATTAGTCACATTAGATGTAGACATATGTGGAAAACAAGAGAATTACTCTCTTTGAAGGCACCCTGTCACTCAATGAAAGACAGCTTTGCTTTTACAATATTGTGGCTGTTTTAACATTTCAAACACATGAACTTTAGACCAGAGGCCAGTTCTTATGAAGGGCTCTGGATCACCTTACTTCATCTCCCAGAACAAGTTATGTAGTTTGCCATGGAAATTAAATGTTAGTGATGAGTAAAGTACTTGGGTTTTGATAAATGCAGATTATGTTGCTTCAGAAGGCAAGAACTTCCCCATCTTCAAGGATGCAACCTATGGTCAGCTGTGGAGACTGGCACTGCATATTATTTTTTCATTTTTCAACATAACTATCCATTTGTTAAGGTGAAATATTGACAGTTAGATGTGCCAGCCAATAACCTTTAAGACTACAAGTTTAAAATCATATTTAGCTTCAAGAACAAAGAAGAGGCAGTCAAAAAGCAACCTGCCCTCCTGTGCATGTCACCATCCTGGTCTGGGGGAAAGCTAGCCCTTCAGAAAAGACAACAGAAATGCGTGCAGTATTAATGCAGCTTCAGCCTGTTTATTATTCACCAGCAGAAAGGTGGCTACTGAAATACAGCTATTTAATACTTGAAAACCAAAGCTGTAGTAAATGTAATATCAACAGGCAAAAGGTTTCTGAGAGAAACCTGAGAAGTAAGACCCCCTCCATGTGGTGTAGTATGAGCAGCTAATGCATCTGTATGCTGTGACTGACTTGCTGTCAGAACAAAATTTAATTTTGCATATGCAGTCGGTTCAAGAGTATTACCCTGTTGGCAGAATCCAAAGACCTCATATTTCAATACGGGATGCTATCACATCGTTATCACATCATCTTGTAAGCATATAGTTTCATCTGATCCCTGACTTGCTTTGCGGAAATTCTTTGTGGGTGAGTTGATCAGCAGTCAGCAATGCCTAATCAGTTCTTGAAAAACCCTGAGCTAGCCAAAGCAAGACTTTCCACTGGTAGAGAATTCAGTGCTAACATCTGCAGGTCAACAACTGCCTGCATCTCAGTTGTATATAGTCCAATACAGATGATCAGCAGAAAAAAAAACACTGGACCAAAACACCTGATGTCCCTTGAAACACACGTATGGAGCAGCATTCCAGCACCAGGAACTGAACAACTCTTCTCAACATATCAACTGACTTGGACTCTGCAGCACCCAGAATTTGAACCAGGTGTCTGTAAAGCACTCATTTTAGCATAAATGAGTTCAGAACATGGTAGAGATGGGTTAAATTCTTTTCTGAGCCACGGGGATTAATGCACAGTGAGTAGTTTGCCTGATGCTACACAGCAGTGAAAGGTCAGGCCAAAATGAAGGTGAAGTGATACATCTCAAGCACAAAATCAGTCTTTGTGGACACGGTTAGATACTTTATCTCCTTCCTCAGCTTAGTCACAGCAGAGTGAGGCAAAGGAACAAAACAAAATGCCTAGGCGAGAACACAGGGATTAGGAAATAGGGGAGATTAAAAAAAACCAAAACAAACCTGAGAAACGCATCAAGATCCAACATTTCCCATCAAATAAATATATTGTTTAGGATGCTCTGAAACATTGAATTCAATAGTAGAAACCCACGGGCTGCTTTGAGGGTACATGGTACAAGGCAGCAATCACTAACCACAAACATAAGAATGAAGAAAAATTAAAACTACAGATAGACAGGGCCATAGCAAAAGTTACCAGTTACCTGCAAACTCCTGAGTTTCCCATTGAGTTGACAGGCTCAACTCCTGCACCAAGGTGCAAGATTTGATGGTTGTTTTGATACATACAACAGAGCAACCCCGGTACCTCTGGGCTCCTTGCTCTCTCCAGCAGTGTCATCAAGTTTATTTCAAATGCAAAGAAAGGCACAAAACCGCACAGAGATGACTGACGCTTTGTTGCACACTAGGAGTGTATTAGCGTAGTCAGTTTGCTGTGGACTATCTAATAAAGATAGCAGCAACCAGGGCTTGAAGGAGGTCACTGGTAGAAGATAATGTCATTCAATGTCTGCAACATCTTGATCTTGGATTTAATTTCTTCCTGCAGATGGCAAACTGAAGGGCTCCATAGGGAAGTACAAGCAGAACCACATCAAAGCAATAACGCACATTACTGGCGAAAGGATCACAGGGCATGTAAAGAGCTATGCTGAGAAGTTCCAGCTGCACTCACAGGAATAAAGTGGAATTTACTGCATGTAACGTTAGACTGCATGGTTATGAGAGCTCTGGGTTTGCATAAACCGATCTTTTGTCAGCAAAGCAAGCAGATTGTTTCTTTGCAGTCTGCAGGATGAGAAGTAAAGGAGCGAAGCCACAGTTATATGAAGTGAGGGTTAACTAAGGGTATAATTCTGCCTGTCACATTTGATTTAGAAATGTGAATACATGAAAGTTCAGGTGTCTAATTAATGGCTTGGGGACGAGCAGTCTCAGCCTCTTCAAAAATTTTTCATCCAACACAGGAGCTGGGTGCTTTACAGCAATAACATTCAATTCAATAGCCAAAGGAAATCTGTAAGTGGTCCTGTGCTGTGATGTTCTCCTTGACTTAAAGCTAGAAGCAATAAGTTGATATCAGTGCATGCAATAGAAGTTTTGCTAAGGGCTCCTTCTGTATCAAAATTTCACCCTCAAAACTGTCCTTACAATTAGGTTTAAGCAGAATCATGTCGTCCATTTCAGACCAGCTGATAACAAAGATAAGTCCCACTGACAGCACTGTGAGCATGTACAACATCAGAAAGTGTTTTATGTTTGGCTCTCTCTTCCCCCCTCTCCCTCACAACAGAGCACTTCTGTAGTCCCCTACTTGAGCTATGGGCATATAATGGGGAAATTGCAGATGAAACATTTTTTTTTGTACTTGAGCTATGGGCATATAATGGGGAAATTGCAGAAGAAACATTTATTTTTATGCTTGAGCTATGGGCATATAATAGGGGAATTTCAGAAGAGACTTACTTATTTTTATAATTCAAGAGAAAATTTTCAATACTAGTGCCCAGTAAGACTATGTGTTTGTGAATAAGCAATGGCAGGTGATAAAAGCAGATGGTTTTGAAAAGATCTGTGGCAGTCCCTGGCTCCGCCATCCTAGCAGCTCTGCAGGATACTGGCAGAAAAAGTGGTTCCCCTCTTCTTTCCTTGCCTCAATCAAGAAAACCTGCAGCATCTGACCTCGCTGGCTGCCACAAAGCCAGGATAGGACCGGCAAAGCTTGCTCACTCACATTTTTCATCTCACCTCCAAATTGCTTCTGCCTTACTGCAGAAGCCCAGTCAAATGCAAGCCAATACAGGCCAACAAGCCACGTCGTCGTATGACTGGAGCCACAAAACCACCTCTCCGTATCCTGGTCCCAGCCAGGAAAAGAGCGGGCAGAGCTTCTGGTTTCAGCAGTCTAGCACTGTGGTTATTCACCACGGATCACGGCCACTTTGCTTCTGGGAGCTGCTTCTGAACATGTTACTTCTGACCACACCAGAGGAGAGTACCTAAGAGTGAGGCATCATTGAATGCTCCAGCTCTGAATCCAGGCGCAAGCACGTGCCTTCCTGTACAGACCTCTGCCAAAAGCACTAGCTCATGTTTCTGAAGGCCTTGGTGATGAAGGAGGCATGTCAGAGGCTTCAACCCTGAAGCTTTCACAAACGGTGAATAATCTTGTCTCATTAGTCATAGAGTGACACTGCAATGTGGAGCAAAGCTCAGAGAAGCACAATTATTCACACTGTATCTCAAAACAGAGAGAGCAGGTAAAAAAAACCAAATTGTTTTATACGTCAACGAGAGCGGTAACAGAGAAACGTATTTCCCAATGAATGTTGTGTGTTTGGCCAAAACAGTGATGGCTGCTGCAGGCACAAACTTCTCCAAATTATCATTACTTGTGCTTAGGGAGCAAAGACCCACTACTAATGAGAAAACAGTGCTAGCATCAGCCTGTTGTTTTCTGCACGCTGCATCAGCTGTGTAGCACACCACTGGTTAGTCAGTTGTAACTCCCTTTTGAGACACCACAGTACACCTATAAGGATGACTCAGGCAAATTCGTATACCACCAATGAATCACTAAATGGTACCACCTTTGGCTATGATCAAACCCATCTGTACAGCCCACTGTTAACGGCACACCCATCTCAAAGAACCTTTCAGAAGACTGCTGTGCTCTGCTAATTCCCAACCATTTTGTGAATAAATTAAGAATCTCTCTTTTAAGATTTACTAAGATATGTTATAGGAATTATTCCCCTGAAGAGGGATAGTACCTATTCTACATAGCATCTCTGCTTTTCAGATTTTCCTCAGAAGCAGGTCAATGGATTGACTCAATGTCAACATTACACTTACACTATTTAAACAAGTAGAAAATAAGAACAAGTGTATAGCTTTATAAGAATCTTTACCTTATTTTTCATATATAGCACTGCTTACAAAATTTCAATCAATTTATTTTCATAATTTCTATCACAGTATCAAGATATTTTATGAAGGAATATTCTAGAGAGGGTTGTGACACTACCATGTATTTATATTCAGCATCCCCTGAATAAGAAAAGGCCCTCCCGAACTATCTATGACAAAACGAATCCACATTCTTTACAGGAAATCAGGGAAACTTTCTTTCCTTCAATCACCAGGGTTTATGGTTGCTTTCAGGAAGGTAAAATGAAAAAAAAGAAAAAAAAAAAAAAAAAAAAAAAAAGGAGTTGTCAATCTAGCTGGACCAGCCTTATACAGCATGGCAGAAACAGTAGTAAAAACTGAGTCTGCTATGAAGGTGGACACAAGCTATTCAAACTTGGAATCAAAGACTTAGATTTGTTTCGAGAGAACACCCCATGGTAAAATTGCCTCTCACCTTTGGTGGAATAAAATGTGGATCTGGGCTTGGATAAGGCAATGCTGAGAGCTTTAGAAATTACACAGTAAGTGTCCAGGTTTGTGATCAGTCCTGCCATTCTTGCATGCGTTAACCAGTTGTTAAGCTTTGTATTTGTTCTGTTAATGCCACAGGACAACTTACTGCTTCTCAAAGCAGATACATGTCAAGGATACTGGTGTAACGGGTTAAAAATGAAATGAAGTATGAGGAAAACCTATAATATGCATCTCTTAGGGGCACAGCTGCTCCACAATTACTTTCAGGAAGGAGAAAACACTGGAGTTTATATTCTTATGGCACAAGGTATCCTTTTCTGTGAGCATGAGTGGAAGAACAGCCCTATGCAATTTCCAGTCACTTGAAACTGCCTAAGCATAGGTACAAACAAAAAGAGAGAAACACATGTACAAACAACTCTTTCGAAAGACAGCTAATATAAGCTTAGAACCAAACACAACCGTAGTTGAATTACGGGTATTTTTGCTAAACTTTCAATATGCCTCATGCTTTAACAAAAATTAAGGTAGCCAGAGATTTGAGGGCGAGTGGACTTTCCAATAATTACCAATAGAATATTAATTATATGCCTACACACAAGATCCTACTATTAACTATTTCACTTTGTAAAGACCTAATTAGCTGTAATTTTAACACTGTATACCACCCAAAGACAACTACATTTTCTAAAGAAAGTCTGAAAGTACTGTTTATATGAGAATTTAAAAAAACAACCAACCAACAGGTGAAATGTCTACCTCAGATGGTGCTAAAATAATATGAGTTATAGTCTTACCATTCAAAAATCAAAAGGAAAAAATACAATAAAAGGCAAAGCACCTGCTGTAGAATACTCTCTGCTGTGATAACAAATGAAAATGAACTTTTGCCAGACATGGCTCCATATAACGAAGGCTGAGATGCTACAGGTGCATGGTGACACTACACAGCAGTCCACGGGGACCGATTCACAGAAGTCCAATCGACATCACACAAGACAGTGAATGAGGGAAATGCTGCCCCATGACTGCTCCCTACGGCTATGACCATCCCGCCCTGAGAAATTGTTGTTGTCAGCATCACCACAGCAACAAAGAACTCATACCCCAACCCTCGCCTTTATCAGCACAGGCCATAAGCAAAAGAGAAAGACTGTAGCTGAAGTCATTTGCAATTTAAATACAGGGCAGGCAGACTTAGAAGCAACAGGAGTGGTGGTAAAGGTATAAAAACTGACCCCAAACCCCAATTCAGAGCTCTATATCCTGAGCAGCAGGAGATAATTTTTAGCATGCCAGAGTAAGGTCCCACCTCCTTCAAGAATACAGGTGTTTAAACCAACTTTTTGTCATTCAAGTTTCCTCTCCCTCTCGGTTCATCAAGCCCTTGAAGAGTAGAGTGTGTCTACACAGGAGACAGACAGGTACCTCTCCTTGCTCACCAAATTGGCCAGATACAAGCCAAACCAAATCGGGAAGCCATGCAGAAGTGTTAACACAGCACTGAGCGAGCTCGTCAGGCTGCAGGTCCGCCATCATCTTAAACTGGTCCAAACTGGGCTCCTACCGAATGTGATGAGGATTGGCCTGCTCTTCCCCCAAGTGCATGTCTCAGCTGACTCCTTGATGCATTTTAGTCATGCATTGAGTCAGAGCCAGGAACTCATCCAACTGAAAGCCAGGCCAACAGCAACAAGAGCGGATTTGCATTTGGCTGCGAGTGATAGTACCAGCACAAGTGAGAGATCAGGAATGCGTTGCCAGAGGTGAGGCAGGCAGGCTGACCCTTTGGCAGGAGCCCACATTTATGCCAAATTAAAATGACCGCTGAGTCACACCCTTTGCCTTGTGGAGAGGCCAGTTTTGGTTAGCTCCAGCGCAGCTTCATGTTAATGCAGGTGAACAGGTCCCAGACGAGGGCTGTCTTTGGGTATCAGCTTGTTCAGCCAGAAAACTGAACATGCTTCAGATGATACTTATTTCTAGGTATGTCTGGAGATGCCTAACTCCTTCCATGACCTACCACTAATAACTTAGATAATGTTAATCTCGTTGGACAGCATTGCAAAATTCAAACTTTCATTTCTTAAGCCTCCTTTGTGGACCCAGGACCCTTAGGGAATAAGAATGCTGTAATTTTTTATAGTAATAATGCAGCTACTGAGCAATGCTAACACTATCCCCTGCAGCAATTATCCCCGACATTTTCCTACAAATGCAGCAAACCCAAACAACACAATAAGATAAGCAACTGTCCCCAGGTGAGTTGAATACTTATCAGTGGAGTGCCCCCAATGCCACAGTTACTCTCCACTGCCCTTCAGCTTCTATTAACTACTCAGACCTGTGGTTATCACCAGGAAGGGAGAAAAAAAAAAGAAAAAAAAAAAAAAAGGTGTGCCTTTGCCCTTTCCATTTCAAAACATGTATTTGTTTTCTCCTTCCTTATGCCCTCACCTACATGATCTGTCCCTTGTATACACCTAAATTATTTGTCACTGGGAAAAAAAAAAAACCAAACCAAAACAAACAAACTGGCAAATTGATCAGAATTAGGAGCTTCCTGTGTGGAATGTAAGGAAAAAAAATCGAAAAGTTTTTGTACAACGACAGTCTAAAGCTGCAGACTGGGCCCTTGGAGCAATGATCTACATTCTGCCACAGGAATTGAAATCGTCAATATCCAAGAGATTTCCAAAGACACTGGCCACTCACTGTGTGCCTCTACCAGATCATGCAGAACAAATGGCAGTCTCTGTGCCTTTGGTCATAGTACCCATGTTCTCTGCCATAATTCTTCTGCCCTGTGATTACCGATGTTCTTCCTGCCAGCATCCCCACACCACCCACCTGCCCACCCACCTGGAGATCCAGGCCTGTCAGATCTGAACTGACTTTGGGGCGAGCATGGGAAATTTCTCAGTCAAAGCTGCCTCTGTAACAGAGCCACAAACTTTGTGCCTGTTAACAGGTCATTTCCTACTACTTTGCAGTCAGTTTATATCTAGATTCTTCTTTTTCTGTCTAGCTGACATACTATGGGTTTTATTTACTCAGGCTTTTCTTACACAGTCTTCAGGATGTCTTAAAACTACATTTCCCCACCGCTAATTTAAACAAGTCTTAATAGGGATTAGTACTGAAACCCAAATGGGCACAACAAAGGAATTTGCAGCTTTGTTACAGTATCAGATACATCCTCCAACATCCTCTAAATATAGTCAAAGGCCAGCCTATGTCTGCTATTGTTTCATGTTTAATTCAGATACCTTTGAGTAAGTGCATCTCCCCCCCCCCCGCCCCCCCAATTTTCTATTATCATCACCTATGTATTGAAGTTTATGGTGACTTCAACTTCGGCAAACACCCCAAAACACAGAGGAAATGTTTTAAAAACCTGTTTCTCCAAAACTATAGCTTATCAGAGCAAGAGAGCACAATAGATCTGGAGATGAAAGCACTGCATCATAGCAGGGATTTTACAACTTCTCTACAGCAACTATCAGTGTAATTTTTAAACTATGCAGTTACTTTAAAGAGAAGATGAGTACATTATACGGTAATGAACAGAACTTGCACTTTCCTGCTCAAGAACTTTACAGGTAAGCAGGAAATGATGGTGCTTTTGATACCATAGATGCAAATGAAAACAAACCACAGTAGCAGGTCTCTAAATTCCTATCAGCTCCTTATCAAGTGGAGATGAAGGTTCCCAGAATGCCAGCACACACAGAAAGTTGCACTGTAAAGTAATGTGCCAAAGCAATGTGAGCTTTGGTATCAAACACTCCTGAAAAGCCATGCGTTTTATTACAACTTTGGGATCACCCAACAGTTCAATTTTACACTTACTTAACGCAAATTTAACCGAACCAGGATTAGACCAGATGTGGATTTTGGAGTACATTTTTTCTAACCTAATAACAACCTTCACAGAGAGCAAAATCTCAGTCTAAACGAAGATGCAAAACTATTCTTTTAAGTGAATACATAGTCCAATATTTCTTGGTGAAATAACTCCCATTTAGCTTTACTGCTTCCCACTGCAAGAGAATGGTCTGTCGTTAGTTATTCGTCTCTCTAGTTATGCCCTTAAAAGGCTCCGAGGGAAAGACCTAAAAGCAAATTGTTCCGAGTAGCCACGTTACTGTAAAGAACTCTGTAAGACAGGACAAGGTCATGTGTCTTTAGTTTCTAGAAAACCGAGGATACCCTCACAGGATCCTGTACCAATATTTGGGTTAGATCTCAGTGGTGCCATGTGTGTGGGTGGGCGGCAGCAGGGGTATCCAGTAATTTCCCAATCAAGAGGCAGAAAACAGCACCAAGGCTCAGAACAAGGAGCCCTCTCCATACGATTAAAACTGTATTGCTGTCAAATACTACACTTTTTTTTTAAAAAAAAAAAAAAAAGGTATGGGCCTAACAGCAGGGAAACCAAAAAGGCAAGCCTCCCCTAAAATTC
>JAVJGJ010000057.1:11408467-11443343 GCA_035590215.1 Microhierax caerulescens
GGCTGGGCTGCGGGCTCCGGGCCCCGCACGCGGCCGGGAGGGAAAGGGACACGGCGACACCGAAACCTTCCTGAATCCGCAGCCAAAGGGGCAGCACAAGTGGTCCCTCGGGTGTCCCCTGAGGTGATTCTGCCTCCTTCTCTCTTCAGGTTAAAGCAGAATTTACCTCTGCGCTTACGATGAGCAGGAAGAACGTTGCACGCAGAGACAGAGTTATAGAGCCGGCACATTAAGTTAATTACACCATTTGTGTTACAAGCAATAGGAAAATACGAGGTGCGCAGCATACCTTCGGAGCCACAGAGCCCTACCTGTGCCGCCAACGCCAGTTTTATCACTTTGGCTATGGAAGATACACCCTTAGAAAGACCTTTTCAACCCAATGTGAGAATCTGCAAGATGTGATGCTTTTACATCCTCTTATTACACCTACAGTATGTACAAGCATTAATTAATCTTAAAACATTGCATTTAATTACTGCCTTCAGTATATTAGTACTGAAAAAAGCCGGTCCCAGAGAGGTTGGGTAAGATGCCCACCGGTGACTGAATCACCATCAGAACTCCACACACAAAGGGAGTAGCTACTATGCCCACAGCTGCAGTTCTCCAGCCTCCGTCTCCTTTTGGGAGAAGCTGAAAGGCTACAGGTGCCTGCCATTTCCCTGCACGTCCCTCTGCACACCTGGGCACCAGCAGCTGAAGCCTAAGACTAGGTGAAGTCCCCAAAGCCTTCGCATGTTCACCTCGTTCTGGCTGGTGTCCTTCCAGTACATGTCCTGCTACCCTTAACGTGATACCTGGGTGTAGGGGTCTCAGATCAACGTGGACCACAAAAGTCCAAATCGCCTGGGACACAAGGTCTGTGTCAACCCCTCTCCACACTACGCCTACCGAGTTGGAGTAGGCTGATATGTGTAGGGTCAGACAGAGCCCTTGGGGGAATTCATCCAGCGCAAAGGGGTGGGATGTCGAGTACACTGACTTCATCATTTGTACGGATGGAAGCACAGCTGCTGCCTTCACAAATAACCAGGTGCTGCCTATCTCGATGGACTGGAGCACTCGACAGGATGGTGGAAGCTCTGGCTTCAAGGTTTTTTTTTCCTTTACAAGGGAAAACGACATACAACTTCTTTTACAGTTAGACAAGATGATCTTAAGGGTCTTTGCCAACCTAAATGATTCTATGATTCTAGCAAAGGAGTTTCAGATTCAGTCACTGGAAATGTAGCCGGTAGGAACTTGCAAAGAAAGAAACCAGAGGAAGTGGTTCTTACCCAAGGAAGTCCCAGCTATTTGCAGAGAGTGACTGATGGTTCCCAGGATAGTTCTGAGTAAGCAGGGTCTTGGTTCCCTACATCTCAGGCATATTCTTTAACATAAACATCTGCCTTGAAGACTGGCCAGGCCTCTGGCTAAACTGAAAAAGCCACACCTGAACTACCTACTGAAGGTGACTACTTGGCACCAAAATGGGGAACAAGTAGACAAAGGTGTGAATTAAAAGAATGGGCAGTCAGAGGTGGCTTTGTTCAAAGCCCATGATCTTGCAGTTTGGAAAATATCCAGGAAGAAAGTTTCTGGAAAGAACACAGAGCAAACTGTCGCTAGCGTTATCTTTCAGAACATTGAATAGAGAGCTCGATAAGCATCAGTTCCTGCAGAAACTTTTTCAAGAGACATTGCATGGGAGACAAAGTACATTCAAATCTACAAACCTAGAGCAGTTCCCAACTATGAGCCAATGAGGACATTGAACAGGTAGCGTGTCAGAGACAGTTCATGACAGCTTCCCAGAAATCTCTGGGAAAAGTTAGGGGGATAATTTGATTAAGGAGATGAAGAAACAAAAAAGAATCATTAAAACAGTGCCAACCTGAGAAGGTTACCCTTTGAACTAATGAACTAAAGGTAGTAATGCAGCTCTCAAATGTGTCAAGGGCTGGGGGATATCTAGACTCTGCTGAGAAAAATGCCTTTTAGCTATAGTAGTACATCACACATGCTTAAAAGGAGTACAAAATGTGAACTCTGCAGGGTACTCTGCCCTCAGGGGAGAATGAGAGAGACCAGCCTTCATTGCTCTTTCTTGAGTACCCTCTTAATTCTGTCATTAATTGCAGTGGCTGAGCTGATGAAAGAGCTGATGCGAGCCTGGGACCTTAGACTGTATTACAAGGATGAGGCATGAGTTTGAAACCAACCTTGTTAGAGATTGCATAAATCTGAACTGGTATCTAAAGCAATATAAAGAAAATGTAAAGGTAGGAAAGTTAAATTTTATGTCAAAGTACCATTAAATGATTTGATGCAAAACTGCTTAAGGGAAGTTGTCTGATGAGGGTCCATGAAGCTAGTTTGGAAGAATCAGAATGGCACTTCCCTCACTTCCTTTGATGATGTGCCCTAACTCTACATCTAATGGATTACTGAGGGGCAAAGATCAGGATGAAAGAGCTGAATGTTTGTAGCACATAACTGAGTACCTTTGGGACAGACTAGTCTCAGTATAAAACCCCTCATCTTTCATGGATGATGAACTAAGAAACAATTGCTTCACAGAAATTAGGGACAGTTAATTCCTCCAAGGTCTGTCAATAATCTTTGTGTGGCATTTACCGATCTCTACCAGATGTAATAATGCCTTACTATAACCTGTTGACACAGTCTTCTTACCCAGTGTCTCATTTCAACCCAAGCCAAAGCACAAACATCATCTAGTGAGGACTTCTTGTTCTTTCCCCCTTCATATGCCAAATTCAGGAGTATGGTTTAGGTATGGGAAATTTTGTTTCAAATACCCCATGGATTCAAAGTGAAGTGGCCCTCTTTTGCAGATTTAACATACTCTCTCCTTGAAAAAAAGCCAAAACCTAAGAAACTCATTTTTCCTGGAGCTTGTTTTACATATCTTTACATCATTAAAATTTTAGAGACCTCAAGAGAATGTCAACAAAGCCTTAGGAGCACAAAGGCAAGGATGCATCTAAACAGAATAATAACTTAAATGCCTAACAAGAAACCTCAAGTCATTCACAGATCATTAATGAAAGGATCCTATCCTAGCAGGAGTAAAGTTTTATCTAAATGCAGGAGCGAAGTGCTTAATCTGCTTATTTTACACAAGAAGATGCATACAAATTCTTAAGAAATTAAATAAATTGCATACAATTTCTTAAGAAATTAATTTATAGTCAAGTAACTGGCCTAGTTGCAGCTTATCTGTGGTATATCGTAGTTTTACAAGAAAAAAATCATACAACAGCTGATTAGTTTAAAAGCCACTCTATGACACTGATGGCTTTTAACATAAGCACTAAAGAACTTCATTGCTGTTAAAATAAACATCACTGACAATAACTCTGTATGGTGCCCACACTCGATTAAACCCCCAAAATCAGTATAGTACTCATCTTGAGTCTTTATAGGCTGGATAGAACATTTGTGACCAGCTCTTGAAAAATATTATTGCTTATTTTCAGGTTAGGTGTTGTCCTGAGCATGGAATTACTATTAGCCACAAAAATCTTTTCAACAATTAGGAAATAATAAGAACAGATATGGGGTTTTGGTTGGGTTGGTTTGTTTGTTATATAGGCAAAGCAGCTTAGTCTGAAGAAACAGTGCAAAAGCCCAGATCTGTAAACTGGAAAAAAAAATCCAGATCCTTAGGGCTATCAATGTATCAGAAATCTAAGGGAATCAAGGGTAAAGGTTCAAGTTATTTTAATATTACTGTTTATTTTTGAAGCAGAGATAGCCAAAGTTGTATGAGTGCTGAATTTTATTTTATCCCTGGTTTTTAGTTGCTCTTAACCTTCTTCAACAACTTCTTTTAAGCTTGCCTTTTCATGCCTCATTTCAACAGAGAAAAATACTATTATTTTATTGAAAGCTTGAGGAAACTGAGTTGGATTATTCTGGGAAGCGTATATACTCTCAGTTATGAGCACTTTACAGATTGAATTAGGTATTATGGACATGGACCTCAAAAATAGCAGAAATTGGCACCTTTATCCTTAATTAGGAAGACCTGATGCCCTTTACATCAACCAAGGAAGTATTAACATTTACATCCCTACTTATTAATATCTATGTGAATCTTATTTGTTCCCTCTGGGTTTGTCCTGTTTCATCTACCTGAGACCAGAGCTAAACAGAGGAGACCTCAACTTTAACAGCAGCAGCAGCAGCAAGGCAAGAAACATAAACTACACTTCTTCCCAAGTTCAGGTAGGTGATGGTATGAAGGCAGGTCCTCAGTTCAAAGGCTGCTCCGGCTCCTGGCTTTAGCTGCAGTGCTGACCAGCATCCATGGTTTACTTTATATAGGCAAAGGCATATTCTGATTTCCCCACTTGATATCACGCTTCCAGCTAAAATGATGCTGTCTTGCAATAGATCCTGTTACCACCTAAGCATACACTACTCTCATCAGGGAAGAGCTTAAAATATTGCATGCTTTGCAGGTTTAACAACTATCTTTGAGAGTTTCACTTTCAGAGAGACTCACTGCCTGCTAGTTAGTGGGTGGGGAAATCTTCACATCATATCCAGAGGCCCCAAACAAAACATCTCTCCATTCTCCGGAGGCATGCTGTTAGCAAAGGCTCCCTTAACCAGGATCAAGATCTTGTCAAAGAACATTTCAAGAAGCACATGAGACGACTCAGGTGGGGAAGGATTAGGCCATGTTGTAAAACTCCTTCTGTTTGTTAAATACACACAGCTTGTACTGTTCTAGCTGCTCACTGTGCTTATGGCACAACCTTCTGGACAAGAAAGAGGCCATACAACTCTCGAATTTCACAGCCTGTGTGAAACACCCTTCACTCTTTTTCTAAGCAAATGGAAAAAAAGACATTGTGATCACATTTCTGGTTTTATACTTGCTTGAGAAAGTAAGCTTTATGAGTAATAAATACATTGGTGTTCACAAGGGATGATTCATAACATTTTAAAGAAATTATTTTCCTGAGGACATTTGATGCTTAATTTTGTGCCCTTTCTTTTAGTTAGAAGGACTTGTTTCACAGTATCAAACATGCAACGGTGAGCACTGTTTTGAAAGTACCCTTTAAGAGAATTCTGTGTCAGTCTTTTCCTTGTGCTTCCAGCAAGGTAAGTTTTAATGCCTCTTTCCTCTCTCACATCAAAATAATTTTCTTCCAAGTCTCTTGAGTAAAACAGAACATGGAGAATAACTCAGAGGTAGGGGCAGGTCCAGCCACTGCCTCCACAGTCTCTCCACATAGTGTCGGGGGCTCCGTTCACTCTTTAGACCAGAACCTTACCTGGTGCTCATCGGTACAGCTCTGTCAATTCCTGTTCACTGGCATAACAGAGAGAGAAAGGAGAAAAGCAGCCAGCAAGGCGTTTGCAGTATAAACCCATAATTTACAGAGACCTGCAGAGACATACAGTTCTGATGCAAGACCACCTCCTGCAGGAACATCCAGGAGATGCCAAGCTCAATGCACACGTGCAGTCACTCATGTGCACACCACTCAGTGTGGGCTTGTCAGGTTCACAATGGAGCTTTCCTAGATGGATGCAGAGAATCTTTTTAACCAAATGTTTAAAAGGCCATATCTGAAATATTTATCTCAAATTCCATTTTCTAACCATGATGGATATAAATGACAAAGTTTATTGCTAGCTGAGAAAACTGCAGCATCTGTATTACCGCTGCCTTATTTTGAGGTTGTATTCCTGTCTAAAGAACCCTGAGAGAGTATGTCAAGGTCTCAGATACAGTTGTTCCACATGCACTATCCAGATGCTGATCAGCTTGAGAAGCAATAATAATCTGTCCCAAGTCTTGTGGGAGGGTTGAGAAAACAAATGTTACATGTTTTTTAGGATAAGATGGACAAGGATGAACAGCATGAAACAGTACGGAGTCAAAAGATCTGTAGTTTCCTCTGAAGACGACTGCAAGTACTTTGATAGACTGGGAAACTCACGCTACAGGTTCTCAAAACTGACTCTTGAGCATCATTTTTTTTTGTTGTTTTGTTTCCATTTTATTAAGATATAAGCTTTCTTTGGCTCCTTCCCAGACACCAGCGTTTCTCTAAATTCTTGCCAATGAGAGCAATTCAATCTTTGTGAGGTATTCTGAGCAAAGCCATCATCAGTTTCCATTAGGTATCCAGAGAGGAAAAGAAATATAACAGAAAACTCACAAAGTTAATTAACCTTGTTTTTTCCCTAAAACATTTCTACCTGTAGCTTTAAAAAGTTGCAGTTTGACCTATGATATTTATGTAGCTTCAAGGTTGAAGTTGCCCTGTTGCCACTGCTGTAGAGGAAAGGAACTCTGAGAGGTAATAAATAATTCTATATTTACCTTTCACTTGCATTTTGGTAATACAGTGCTTATTCAGATGAAGATTCTGAACCACAGCTAGCAGGATCACCTGCTCCAAGAACACATGTATAAAACAGACTGCAGAGCAGCGCAGAGAGAGTTCAGCTGTCATGAAAAACCTGACTGTGGGTGGAGGCCTATAGGAACAAAAAAACCCCAACGCAAACCAAATGAAATAACGATTAAATTTATTCTAATCCCTGTGTGATGATGCCAGAAAATCATGTCTTTATTAAAATAATTTTAACTAGCCACTCATTCCTACTTATGGCTGCCCAGCTTCTTTGATCTGAGGGACAGGATTGAAATTTCTTTTACATAATGCTTGTTTAGCAACCAGATCTTAAATGAACACCTGTTATCTTTATGGCTTCCAGTACATAACTCTGATATTTCTGACACAGCAAGTCAGCTTGCCCTCTAATCTTTTCTCCGATATGGTTGTTACACTACATTTAGAAAGGCTTTACCTTCTACAACTTTATGAGACTCATGGTTACAACATGGCCAGTGTGCATACACATTACACACAATTATCATCCCATCAGTTTTTAGAGTGCTGTTAGCACCGTTTTTATCGAGTCAGTGTCATGATCTGTGTTGCTGGGTGATGGCACAAATGAAGCAAAATGAAGGAAAGAGAATGACTCAAGACGTGTTCACCGGACTTTCTGCTTTGCCACAGTCCATGTGGGAGGTTGGATGCACACTCACAGCGCTGCCTGCCCAGAGCTTCCAGCCTGCTCTGCTTGCAGGGCTGTGGGGACTTCAGCCAACGTGTCCTCACACAAACAGTTTCTGGGTTGTGATTATGCTCTGGTTCTGCTGATGTGACAGCAGTCACACAGGTGCATAGCCCCTCTTTCCTGGCCATGCTGAGCCAGGATAAATCAGCTAATCTTCAAAGTTCACACACCCATCACTACACCCCACTTAATACCCATCACTGTACCCCACCCCACCTTTATGGTTGGACTCAATGATCTTAAAAGGTCTTTTCGGAACTAAATGATTCTATGATTCTTGAATATATATCGAGTGAATGAAGCAAACTGAAACATAGTGGAAGGTGTGTTTTTTGAATAATCTTTTAGACAAATCCTAAAATTCTCATTAATGGAGTAACAGATATTTGAAAAGTACTAAATGTTTGCCACATATTACAAACAAGTTTTAAAAAAATATTTTGCTACTGATACATATTTAGCTTTTTTGTTTGTTTGTTTGAGGGAGGGAGGGAATTAGTTAATTTAAGTAATGCTGCTTTTATTTTCTTAATACAAGGAATCCACATTTTCATTTTTTCCCCAATAATTTATTAGCCTTCACCCAGGGTACAGGAGAAGGTTAGGGTCTCTGAGAAGAAACTTAAAATTCAAGCCTACAATTAAAGTTTAAAAGTAAGAAGATGTTATTAACAGATCTTGTCACCTGTCGTCCTGAGTAAATTTAATTCAAACCTAGTGTTTGTGATGAAGGAAAGTCATAGCTATGCAACAGAAAGTTGCCAAGGGGCTCTGGACAAGTTGATTTTTTAAATAACAGTAATCTAACCCACTTGTATCTTCCTTATCTGGTCATATTACCTGAGGAGACAGAGAAGATGGCAAAATGTTGAGTGCAAATAAAAAAAAAGAGAAATGTTGATTTTTTTCAAAAAATCTTATTTATGCAGGAACTGCTGTGCACGGAGGCTTAAACATTAAAAGGTTTCAAGGAAATCAGAAATTTGAGAGGGTCAGACTAACACCATGATGTATTCCTGCTGGCCACACTACTTCTGATACAAGCCAGGATGCTATTGGCCTTCTTGGCCATCTGGGCACTCTGCTGGCTCACGTTCATCTGGTTGTTGACCAGCACCCCCAGACCCTTTCCTCCAGGCAGCTTTCCAGGCAGTCTTCCCCAGGGCTATAGCATTGCGTGGGGCTGTTGTGACCCAAGTGCAGGACCCCACACTTAGGTTGCTCCCCTGTACAAGGTGAGGCCACACCTGGCATGCCGTCCTCGGTTTTGGGCCCTGCACTACAATAAAGACATTGAGATGATGGTGCGCATCCAAAGAAGAGCAACGAAGCTGGTAAAGGGTCTAGAGAACAAGGGTCCTATAGAGAAGTGGCTGAGGGGACTGGGGTTGTTTAGTCTGGAGAAAAGGAGGCTCAGGGGAGGCCTTACCGATTTCTACAACTACCTGAAAGGCAGTTGAAGGAAGGTGGGTGTCAGTCTCTTTGTCCAAGGAACAAGTGATAGGACAAGAGGGAAAGGCCTCACGTTGTGCCAGAGGAGGTTTACATTGGATATTGGGAAACATTTCTTCACTGCAAGGGTGGTCAAGCACTGGAACAGGCTGCCCTGGGAGGTGGTTGAGTCACCATCCCTGGAGGTGTTTAAAAGATGTTTAGGCCTTGCACTTAGGGACATGGTTTAGTGATGAACATGGCAGTGTTGGGCTTACAGCTGGATTCTATGATCTTAAAGGTCTTTTCCACCTTTAATGATTCTATGATTTGAAATTAGCTGCTGTTTTTCACCAATTCAATGTCAGCACTGAATACTGAATGGCAGTGAAACATCATAGCACTACAAAGAATTAAAGAAATAGCTCGTGTTTTCAGGACAAATTATGCCTCAGCAAATAACATCCTGCATGTCTGAAGTGCCTTACACCACAAAATGTCAAGCCACTTCACATGAAGTGATTGATGCCAGCCAGAAATAGGTTCCTTGTCACACAAGCTTTAATCCTTCTTTTTTAATCACAGACCTTACCATATTTGTGCTATAACCTTTCAACTTTTTAATAGGAGTCCAAAAGTGGAATTGGTTATTTCCTGATCAACCAATCTGTAAATCTGTAAATCTCCAGGTGATAGACACATTAGGTGTCTATCAGCTATGGCATATTTCTTATTATTTCGCAGAATTATTTTGATCTTTATCCATGACTGTATGATCTGGAAATCAGATTAATACTGCACAGAAATATAAGCTGACAACATCCTGATATTTCCCGTGTTTCAGAAATGAAACTGAGCTTCAAAAACCTTACAGAACTAAAGCCAAAAATCAGTTCTGGGATATGCATTTACAAAGATTTTTCATTCATTGGATTTTCCAGTCCCTGAATACAATTAGATACACATTACAGGAGTAAAGTTACTATGAGAGGACACCTAGTGGCATTTTGCAGAAAGTCAGAGATGTACACTAGATCTGAAGACACTCAATTCTTTATATGCATGAGATCATGCTATTCATTATTCCCTACCAATGTCTAGGTTATGAAACAGAGTACTAGATATTCCTTAGGAATACTAGACGAAGTGTCAGGTACCCGGGCAACTAATCTAAAGAAAGCACAAACCCAATTTATTCATATATTTACTATGGAATATTATAACATTCTGTCCACACCTTTGTGGATGAAGCAATAATCCATAACAAAATGGCTTACTGCGTGAGGCCACTATGCCTCACAAGCAACCAAGCAAGACCAAGCTCAGCTATGAGAAAGCCACACAAAAGAATGGAAAGACAGTCTAAACGGATTTGGAAAAGCAATAGTTACAAAGCTGAAGGTGACTGTGCAGCAGCACCGTATTTAGACAAGGAGGTCTTCGGCCATGATGGAGCCATCACCCACTTCAGTGCAGTGGTGTCTAGATAAGCTAGATACATGAACAAGAATCCAGAGAATCAAATAAAGGAAGCCAACAGCAAGGTGCAACAGCACAAACAAGTAGATTATAGTCCAATAAGCATACTGGTGTCAAGTCTGTGAGGCAGGCCATGCAAGATGATTTGAAAGCCCCTTCTCAGTTATTCATAATATTTGTAATTCCATTGTAAATCAAGGGACAAACAAGAGTAAATACTAGCACAAAAGGTGGTTAAAGTGAACTGCAAAAAGAGAAGATATAGCAGATGTCTTGCTTGAAGCTTGATAAGAAAGATGAGTCTGGTGGAGCTACCAGGGAGGTAGTTCAAGGCCTAACTGCTTTGGTACATTTGAAGTACTTCTGCTAGCAAAGATACAAATCAGATTAAAAAAAGCCAGATCCATATCAGAAATACAGAGCTCTGCTACAAAAGGGCAGTATTTAACATGTTCATTTTCTGATTTCCTGGTACTCATTTCTATGTCTCAGTTTGATAGTATTGATTTCTTACATGTGCAGATGTTTCCTCCTTGTGCGGCTTGATAGCACAGGCTCTTCCTTCAAATATTTTCTGTTTCCTGATGTAATCCTTGCCATAAACTGTCTTGCCATGAGTAGGGTGTTTCAGCATTTCATCAAAAGGATTTAAAGTGTGACAAACTCTTAGTAAAACACTAGAAGCAGGGTTAAAACTCAATTAACTGGTAAACATTGTTAATTACAAGGCCCCAAAACACATACAAAGTTCCAGAATAAATGACTGTTGCATGATCAGGGGCTCACCTACCCCTGACCATTAGCTCCCTTCTGCAAAGCACAGGCTCTATGATCTTGGCAAGCTTTGCAAAAAGACTTTTTTATTGTTAAGCTGTAGAAGACCATCCCATGCAAGATAAGAAAAGTAAAGGTCAGAGTGAAATTGAGACAGTAATAATGACTCAAGAGAAAAAATAACATGGAAAGTGTCAGACCTCAAGATAAAACACTGTAAAGTCAGAAGGCAACTCAGCAAGAATAAGGTTGATCCTGTTTAAACAACACAGGCCAACAGCTTCCCACTGGATTGTCAGCTGCTCAGCAAGCTGACTTCAGAACTGCCTGCATGGGAGTGGCAGATACCAGTGCTTAGCCTAGTATCACATTAGGTCTAGTTATCTACTGTATTAGCCAATAAATGATTGCTTTGTACCTAAAAGTATAATCCTGCTTGCAGGAACTCTGAACATACTAAAAGATGCTCAAATAAAAGTGGCCTGTTGCGAAAGTTTACAGCAGGGCTGTGTTACAGAGAAAACAAGTTTTTTGTTTTTCCCTGTTGTCAAAAGTGGTGATAAATTTGATGAATAGAGGGCTGAAAAATGAAAGCTTTTGTTCTGACTTAATAGCTTCCAGTTTTGTGGCTTTGATTCTCAAGTAGCCTTCTCAAGATGATTTATATGATTCCTTTGGCTCTGGGAGCTGTCTGTTCTCAGCATTTGCCCAATCTAATTCTTCAGTAAGAAGAAACAAAGAGAGGAACATATTCAAGTAGATCACATCCTTGTGTTATTATATATATATAAAAATCTATATATTATCTGAATAATAATTATATATTAATCTAAATACTATAGAAAAAAAAAAGTCAGTGAAAAGGTGTATGGGTTTTACGAGACACCCTGAAGCAGCACTGCTCATCATTTACTTTTTTATAACGGGACATTCTACACATCCCAACAGTCAAATCCTTGGGCTGCCTGAAGAACTTAACTAAATAAAACCCTTTAGTTGAAAATGATTGAACCTAGCGAGTCAAGTTTTCAGACAGCTAACATTGCTCTGATGAGCTTCCATCATTCATTGTTTTCACTGCAGTAAAATATCCAGTCCTCGTGTAGATCACAGTCAACACAGCTGAACTAAGCCAAAATTTAACAAAAATGAACTTTAGCTTACCTATTATGCAGGACTGTAGAAATAATTTGTCACAAAAAAAATTGAGATCAAAGAATTTTCAGTTCTCAATTTTTCAGAAATCAATAGGCTTCTCAGCTGTTTTGACTATTCTCTTTCAAACTGCTCTGTTATTGAATTGGCAAAAATAAAAATAAGATGACCAGAACAAGAGGAAAAACCCATATCCAATCAACTGTGGAACCGAGACAAAGATCAGAAAGCTCAAGTACCAGTGGTAATTTGGACAGTTGGGCTAAGATGTTGAAGAGATGACTAGATGGTTTTGCCTTTTTAATTACCACTCAACAGCAACATAGTAAGAGAAAGAATATATATGTAAACACATTCCAATCCTACATATTGCAGCCCAGACACAATCTTTTGAGTTCTATGGGATAATAGGTACAGTTATTAATATTTCTTTCTCGTATGCTGCCCAGGATATTTTTTTTCTTAGTTTGATAGCAATGTTTTGTATCATTTTGGCAAAACAATATTTTGCCTTCAGAAAACATCACTGATAACACACAATTCCAGTCCAAATCAGCTACTTCATTCTCTTCTATACTATTGTATTTAATTCCTACAGCATGGTTAGGTAATATGAATTAATGAAATATCTGTCTTTTGATATTAAAAATTCACTTGTATTTGAACTGGTTAAACAGTGGAATATATCTGCAGAAAGGTGTGTTTCTCCTGAACAGGTATCCATCTATTTTATTTATTTACACTTTTCCTCAACAGACATTCATATATTTTATTTATTTACCCTTGATAGCAATTTTTCTAGTGCTGCACAAAGTCTGCCCAAGCTCTTATCTTCAAGTCAAACACATTTTGGGGGTGGGATGGGGACAGAAGAGGGGAGAGATCCTGAGGTTTTTCAATACCTCATTAGGAATAATGAATAACTACTTATTGAAGCATGAGGGTCAATGGCTTTAAAGCTCATTTTGAGACATAAAGCAAACAATACGAAGTGATATTCATTTCCATACCAAGGCACCATGTGCACACATGAAATGGAGCACTGAGCCTAAAATAGCTCAGAAAGTCACGTGTGTGGACTTTCAGCAATTCCATTGCCTACAAAATCCTACCATCTCTTCAGCATCCAGTGATGCTTATCAGATTTGTGATGAGCTTTGTTACTCAAGTTCTCATTTTGACTACCTTGTGTTAAAGAGTTCAGCTATAACAGAAGTTGATAGGATGGCACATTGAGTCAAGCTGCATCAGACCTTGACTGAAGTAACACAAGGCGGTTGTCAGAGGGCAACATAGCAAGGCACTGAATAGCTATTCTCATATGGCAAGGAGAGACATTTCTTGGAGAAGGTGTCTGAGAGACATCAGCCTCCTCCATACATAAGTACTCTCTTACCAAATGTTTTTTTGGGCTATCAGGATGCATGGCTCTTGCAGGACATATACAGGACTGGAAACATATTTACTGATAATTGTGGTGCTTGTTAGATACTAATGTTTAAACTGTAACAGGCGTAGCCACAGGAGGTTTCTGAGTATGTAAATCCAGATTGAGTTTTAGCACTTAGAATTGTAAAAAAATCAAAGCTGAATAAAACAAAAAAAACCCTTCAAAACTGCATGCGTAGTTTTGTAATTGGTTACTGAGAATACCTGCCCCATCCTTCTTGCATAAAAATAAATTTTTTGTGCATGTGAAAAACAAAGAAAGTTTGAGAGGATGGTAAATTTTCTTGTCTATAATCCTACAGAAACACAGAGGGAGGAAACACTTTTCAGAAATTACAGATAGCAATTATAGAAAACAATGAAACCAACACAATGGTAAGCTTGCATGGATTTCACTCTTAACAAGGTTTAAAAAAATAAGGAAAAAGTATATTTGAAATAAAGTTTTAAAAAGTTTTGTTGTTGTTTGTAGCTTTTTTTGAGTTTAGTAGTCCTTACATAATGAATTCTGGACAACAGAGGTCATTTCAACAATCCAGGCTTTTTGGAAGATTGCTTTTCCTGGTTCTGAATCAAGTCTGAGAAAAAGATCAGATTTCACAGCAGAGGTGAATGTAGATAAAAATTATGGGAGGAGAGGCACTGCTTCAACTGAATTATTCCATCATGTCCAAGAGGATGCTTCAGGGGAAAAAAAAATCACCAAAACCCCTAGGAAATGCTGTTTATGTGGGAAGTAGGAAGGGCAAAGACCTGAGATGCACAGGTGTGCTTCTGTAAAAGAAGTGGATTATTGACTTTTACTGCCATAAGAGCCAGAGACTTCAGTGATGGGTCAAGGCTTTACTGGGTGAGGCACCAGACAAAGCAAGGGAGGGGTCTTTGCCCCACCAAGCTCATAGTTCCCTGGAAGACAGACTCCCTGCAGTAATAAAATGCTGAAGTGGATTGCAGGCACGGGGCAGGGTGGTATTCACAAAGCTTATAGCCTTAAATCCATATGATATTTTATTGGGTGTAGGTAGCAAGGTTTCAGTAGCGGGGGGGCTGTGGGGGTGACCTCCGTGAGAAGACACCAGGAGCTGCTCATCATCACAGCCGTGCTTTTATCTCAGCTTCTTTGCTGTTGTTCACCTGCTCCCCCTCTGAGCTCAGACCTTGCTCTTCCCCACAGGATGGGGTGTGCTTCCCCTTACCGGCCTCTACCCCAGCCCAAATGGCTCAGGCTTTAGACTGCCCAGCCTCCAGTGGGGGTGGTGTTAAGATTTAACTTTCTCTTGCATCAACTTGATTTCCAGCTCCAGCCACGCTTTGCTTCATATGCCAGCATGGTCTGTACTCCACCCTTGCCTGCCCCACCTCAGTAAGCACGCATCTTTTTGGGACCTCTTCCAGAAAGCATGTTTAAAGGTGCTCTTCACAGTGCTCCCCCCTATAAGACCATAGCAGACATGCATATCTCCTCTCAGTGTGTTTTAGACCCAAGCTGAGTGCTGCTGTAAATCTCCTTATGCCTAAACATCCCGATCCGGTTGGACAACCCCACCTTCCTGCTCTTGAGAGGTGGGAGGCAAGCTTACCTTCTTTTGTTGGAAAACCCTTACCACAGAAGGTGGCCAGCAGAAGAAAAGCCCCTAGTTTGAGTGTTTTAAACAGAGGTAAAAAGCAGCCAGCATCACCGCACAGCAAATCTGTCCTGGCATGAGGCAGAGGTGTTTAACACTGAAGCAAAGGTTTATGTTTTAGAAGTGAAGTTTAACATTTGCTACAGATGCTACTGCTTCTTTTAAAGTATATAAACATCTATTATTTAAGGTAATATGGTGCCTCTGTTAGATAGGATTTAAAGTAATATTCTTTACTGCCCTCCAAAATTTTAAAAAATGTTAAAGATTTTGAGTCTAAACTTATGCTTCTAAAATAATTTTTAGAATATATGTATTTATAAATATATTTATATATGTATTTATAAATATATTTAGAATAATAAAATAAGCATTCTTCACAGTTTAGAACCGAACACCCAACAGCTGCCAAGGGCAGCGAGCAGGTTTCAGTTGTGAGAGCAAAATAGTTGATGCTTTAAAAGGCTGCATCCAAAGGAGTTTTGGTCTGCCTAATGGTCAAGAGGAAGATTTCCACATATCAGTATGTAAGCTGAAATTTGACAGGAATCAAGATAGAAGTACAGATTTTGTTTGAGGGGAGAGGCTGAAGAGACCCGTAGAAGCTGTTAGACCCCACCTGGGATGGCTGGTGGACTTTTGCATTATCTGACGTGGGCAGAGTGCCCCATCTCTATCCACTCCTTGTTCAGAGTACACCTAGGTCTTCCTTTGCAATATATGGCTTAGAAATCATGCCCCTTAAAATCTGCAATACAGAAAGCCAAGAGGTCTCCTTCCTGAAGGTATGGGGTCTGATGCAAAAAGGAAGATTATTTGTCATTCAGTTTTGAAAGAAATTTGAAAGAGAAAACAATTGCCTACCTCTCAGAAGGAAAATGCATTGCATGACTCAGCTTTTCTGTTTAGGTGCTGAGAGCAGTTTGGGTGTGAAGTCAATGATGCTGAAGCATTGAGCAAAAGAAGCAGCTCGTTCCGAGTGGCCTTACATGCCAATGACAAGGTATCATTTAGACCTTTCTTATAGTGGTGGGGTGAAGAGCAGGGGATGTGAGTCTTCAGGACATATGCAAATGTCCTACATTTGCTTGACATCCAAAGTATTAAAACCCCATGGACTGAGTGCTCACCGTCGTGAGGCAGAAAGGAAGGGAAGTCCTAACAGGGGCAGGATGACAGCTTTCCACTCCGAGGGGGAAATTTACTTGGCAACAGTAGCCTCTCTTTTCCTGGACTCCTCACAATCCTCATCCCCACCAGTCATCTGGCATGGGCTTAAACATCAGTTCATCATTATTCACTGTACTACTAGCGTGACATTTTCTTCAGCAGAATTTCATATGGTATCTGTGGCATTTTGTTATTGTTTCTAATGTTAATAAGATTTTCTTAAAGGGAACAGGGGAAGAAAAAAGAAAGAAAAAAGAAATTGAGCTTCTGAGGTATACAGAAAGGAATAAAATGAAAAAAAAGAGAGTAAACTAACCAAGAAAAATATATCTAGATTTTATATAAAAAAATTGTACCTTCATGTACTTAGAACTAGTATACTGAAACATTATCCTAGGATCTTACACTTGAAATGTTAACATGGAAGAGAGAATTAGTATCATGTTGACAATGTAAGAAATAAGAGTAACTGAGAGAAAGGCTGTTAAAATGTTTAAAATGAAATTTGTCTTTCATCATTCATACTCCTTTCAAGATTCAATCAGCACTGTCGCTTCAGTAAAAATGTGAGGGCTCAGAGTACATCTGTGAAATGTTGCAGTCCAAGGAGGAAAGGAAGGAAAATCTAACATAATGTTCCTGGGGCTTCTGAGGGAAGAAAAAAAGAGCACTCATGCCATGCCTTTAAACTGCTGTGAGAATACATGCCTTCTCTATTCATCACTACAAAGTTCAAAGCCATGTGAAAAGGAAATCTAAAACCTACATATAAACCAGCATTTTTCATCATACTACAGAAAAGCAAAAATGCTTATACACAACAGAAGTTTGTAAGTATACATCAGGTAATCATATGATGCAGCATTAAATATGTTCAGTAAGGATTCTACTGGTGTAGATTCATTGGAGGAGATGAAATTCTCAAGCTTTCTGCTGTTTCCAAAGCAGCATTTCTTACATTTCCCTGGTGATGTGCCATCAGTGTTTGGGGCTGCACAGTATTATCATCTTCGTGCTGTGATGAAAATATGCCCTTGGGGTTAGAATGCTCACATAATGAATTGCTTCTAATATACCTTGTCTGACTATTAGCCAAAGCTTTCTTCATTCTTGAGCACAGAAGAACCTTTTATATGGTGAGTAGGGAGCCAAAATATTTTGGTTTTTTTGACTGTTACACATTTACTAAGATGTCTTTGCTTTGTTTTATTTAAACCTCAGTTTCTCCCTTTGGAAAATAAATATATAAAAATATATCAGCCTCCTCAATGTTACAGGAGCATTAATCAATCTACTTTTACAAAAAGACTCAAATGGAACATGAAAGAATAGGTATTTTTGAAATTGTTTGCTTCCAGAAACTTTTTTCTTCTACAGCTGCCTACCATTTTTAAACATGTTGCTCCAGCTTTTGAGAAATATTTTTTTAAGCTGTAGATAATTTAAAGCAGAGGAAAATTCTAAAAATACTCTCAATGTGTGAATATAGTCCATCAAAGCTTATTTTCTTAGCTGTATTGACTAAAGCCGTAGCAATTTGGCAATGATGTAAAAATATACATGAAGACTTGCAGACATTCTCCTGACATATACTCTTCCTGACAAACAAAACTGTGAACCTTTACAAGTGTATTAGCTAAAACTGTACAGCTAGGCACGAGCTCATGTGGATTTAAAGGTCTGTTGGATCAAGGTCTAAATTATTTTTTAAAATATGGGTTTCTATAAATAAGCAAGACTACCTCTGTTTTGTAAGAATAAAATCTGTGCATACATCCAAGCAAGCAAACTTCCAGCATTTTTCCAAACAGTATGAAATAAATGGTTTACAACATTCTTTCAGAAACTCAAAAGAATTTCCACAGGAGAGACAGTATATGTATATGGGCATGCATGTCCCATCAGGGCTCTAAGGAAAGCTAGGTAAAATTTATTTTATGTTTTCAGTGGAAATATTAATAACAGGTAAACCTTGGACATGCCTTTTATAACTGAGCCTTTAAAATCACACCTAGCAGTAGCTTTTGCAGCTTGAAAAAGGAGACAATGCAGAACTTAAAAAACCTGTCCCAAAGTCATTATTAAATGGATTTTAAAAAATAAATAATTAAAAAAATCTGTACGTCAGAAAAAAAAAGGCTTGAAAAAGCCTCATTGAGCACAAGATGCACAAATGTCTTCATAATGGTTGCAAAAGGAAATACCAGATAAAGATGCTGTTTCAATTCTTGCTGTGAGTTCAAAAGAACAGTTAACAGGGTGAGTTAAGTACACCACTGTCAGTGTTGTTTAGACATATGTTTTGGCAACCTCCAGCTACCACAAACTTCATTACATTCTCAGAGTCAAATTTAGTATCTTGGGCTGGGACGTTTTCTGTCTTTGGGGACTCATTCTTCCAGATTTTGTAAGGAAAATCTGATTAATCTTCTCTAGATCAATATTTTAATGCATTTTTTTCAATTGTTCTGCTTGTTACTGTAAGATAGCCTAGAAACAGGCTTTTGTGACTCAGTCATTTGTATATTCTAAGGGGATGGGGAGAGGGGAAGGAAATAGCATGAATAAAATATAAAAATGCATTGCTTTGTCTGACTTGCTCAAAACGCCAGACTAATGTCAACTTGATTTAGTTTTTTTTTTTCCTTGTTCGTCTAACAAATCATTTCAAAGCACCATGTTGAGCACAGGTTATTTTTATCACTAAAGATTTGGATCCCAGTAGGGCTTACTAGTACTGTGATGTGAGTTTTAGAAGATCAATACCATGAACACAAATCTTTTTAGAGGAAAGATTTCATGTGCATTGCTCCTGAATCTATTTAACTCTAAAGCACCTTCTCTAAATTGGAATATGTTACCTATTCCTTTCATGAGCTATTGTGTTTAAATAAAAGCTTCCTCATGGTCCATTTAGTTTTACTACCTGTACTCTAACCACTAGACCAAGAAACAAAAGACCTGGAAGTCATGATGCCTGCTTTCTGTACCCGCCTCTGCTATCCTCCAAGCGATCCCTGCTGTTTCAATTTCCTCAGAAAGAGAAGGGCTGATAAAACTTTCAGATATTGAAAGAATTTTATACCAGGTTTGTGGTTGTTATTAAATTCCAAAAGGTTGGCTTGTATTTTATATCTTATCATACTAAATTCCAGTGCAGATCTCAGGACATTTGTGCCCTGATAGGAGGTAGCTTTATTGCAGGTCTTCTGTACGAAAAAAGCCACAAGGGATCATATAATCTGGCTGTACAATAGGCAAGTCTGCAGGGATTCATTAGTAGAGCTGATCAAAATTTGGATTTCTATTTTCCGATTAAATTTTGAAAATTGTCTTTGTGTGAAATTTGTTCAAGCTGGGAATGAAAACCAGTTTGGGGAACCGGTTTTCCTTTGGTTTTGTTTTGCAGAGCTCAGAAAATGTCATGGAAGAAAATTGCTTCAGAGAATTTGCCATTTATAAAAGTGCAATTTGAAATATGAAGTATCAACCAGAACATTATGTTTTAAAAGGAGAATTATTATGTATTTATTTTTCATTAGTAACAGTAACAACATTAGACCAATAGTATTGCTGATGACCTGACTTGATGTGAAATAAAACAGTAGAGGTTTTTTTAAGCATTATGGGCAGTTGTCTCTTAATGATGCCTGCGGTATCTTCTTTAAATCAAATAATAGTATACCAGACCAGTTGTTACTAGTACTACTACAGCATAAATGTGCAAGTGTTTAGAAGGGAAAAAAAGAGTATTTCATTTAGTACTAATTAGCTACTGTATTTAATTATTTTGTGGAGAAAAGGAATATTGCAGTATTATAAACATACATTGAAATGATGCAGTACATCATTAAGATCATGCAAAAATAAAATCCCATGCATAAACAACAAGCTATTTCTGGACTGAATATTGTATATGTTAGATAATTCTTTTGAATTATATACTTTTCCTCTTTATTTGGTTTGCTCAGTCGTCTTGAACCACTCCATTTGTTCTTCCCTTCCACTCCTTGCTCAGAAATGTTCCTTAGCTGGGGTGCGTGGCATTCTTATCCAGATTCCCACATTTAATTGTCAAACATATCTTTCTAAGTAGAAAAGCAATAACCCAAGATGTCATCCAAGCCTCAGTTTGCAGCCACCTAATCTCATCTCTGAATCTCTGTTCAGCCTCTTTTTATGCCTTTTACCATACTGACTTTGTATAAAGGCAAATCTGTCACACCACTGAGCACTGCGAAAATAGCAAGGTCACCTTTAACTAGACAGAGTTCTGGTAGAGTTCATATATGCTTAATATGTGTTGTAAAACATAAATATCAAGAGAAGATCTTATTCAAGTGATTATGGTATCCTATATCTGATCTGAGTAAGGCCAAATGAAAGAGAAAACAAACAAACGAGAAAAAAAAAACCCCTTAGGATAACCCTCCTCTTCCCTCCCCAATACTATTCATTAGATAAATAAACCCTTGCATTCAGATCTGTAAGCAAGTTGTTCCTTTTCAGGAAGAGGGGGTACACGTGTGTGTCAAATTTATGTGAAGTGCAGATAATGATTAAACGATTAGGGTAGTAAATGATATATTTAATCTTCACCCCCACCCCCCTTCCACACACACACAAACACTGAGTTCCTTCAGAAAGAGCAGACCTGTCTTCACATAGCCCTTCCACAGTTATTGAAGAGGGAAGCTCCCCACCGAGGCTGACATAGCCCATCCCTTCAGCCCTGAATGGCACACTAGAGCAACCTTTTTTCCTCAGCTGTAAAGCAATAATCTCATCCTGTGATCCAGGGCTACTTCCAAGGCTGCTGCAAGGTGTACCTAAATGCAGCAAACCTGTTCACCGTATATTTGAATTCAGTTTATAGGAGTTTGCACCTGCACTGAAAAATTCTTAAGGACTGCAACTAAAAGAACTTGAAAATCACTGCTCTAGATACAGCCTAATAAGATTGTCCTTGAGGCTCTAAAGTTAGATGCTGTGAGAAAGCCTTATCTACTGTTTTCCATTTTCAGAGCTGTATAAACATATAAGATCTAATCAACTGAATTAACTGTTAGGTGAAAAATTAGATTAACCTGCAGCATTGTACCACACAGTGATGCCCTTACATAGCAGATGTAGGATGCTTTTAGTTACACCATACCTTCCTTTGAACTGTGGTTTCAGCTTATCACCCTGTCCTGCTTTGGTAGACTCTCCCTGATTTTTTCTACTTAAAAGGATTCTTTGCTGCCATCTACTTGGCACGGCCAATTACAGCAGCACAAACTGCTACCCGAAACAGAACAGTAGCATCCAACCTGCACTTGAATAGGGTGCAAAGCAACAGTACAGAATATTTTACTTTGTTCTTTTTCTTTTCTCGAACCCCTTTTAATTAGAATCAGATTCATTCAGCAGAACACTGAGGTGACTATACTGCTGCTGTATAGTTCATCAAAAGCAGTTTTTGATAGTGCTGTGTTAGAGCAGGGTATGTTTTTTAAGCCAATGATAATTTGCAGTTGCTTCCTTCCACATGGGCAGGCAGGTGTTCAGCCACTCCAGGAAAGCAGAGCTCCATCCCATTTAACAGTTACTTGGGAAGACAAATGCCATCACTCCAAACGTATCTCCCCATTCCTCCTCCTTCCCCCAGCTTCATATGCTGAGCATGGCATCATACAGTATGAGACATCCCTTTGGCCAGTTGGGGTCAACTGTCCCAGCTTCTCATGCACCCCCAGCCTGGTCGCTGCTGGGGTGGGGTGAGAAGCAGAAAAGCCCTTGGCTCTGTGCAAGTGCTGCTCAGCAGGAACTAAACCATCCCTGCATTAGCAAACCTGTCTTCAGCACAAATCCAGAACATAGCTCCATACTTGCTACTATGAAGAAAATTAACTCCACCCCAGCAAAACCAGCTTTGCTTTGCTTGCACGTGTGGCTTTTCTTTGCTTATCAAACTGTCTTTATCTCAACCCATGAGTTTTCTCACTTTTACTCTTGCAATTTTCTCCCCCATCTGACCAGAGCAGGGGGAAAGTGAGTGAGCAGCTGGATGGGGCTCAGTTGCCACCAGGGGTTAAACCAGGACTAGTTAACTTCAGTTCCATCCCAGACAGATTGCTAACCTTCTATTCTCCCTCATCCATCAGCAGCACAGCTGGCTCTGCCAGTTTCTGCAATGAGGTCCAATTAAACTATTTGTAACAAAATACGTTTGTTAAGGAAATTAAAACATCTTTCCCCTTGCTGGGTCTGTGTTTGCAACACACAAGGCATGTCAGAACAGCCTTGTCTGATGGCTGTGGCTTGTTCTGTGGACACAAGAGGAAGAATGAAATGTAGTGTTTCAGAATATGGCTACTTTTGAAACCAAACCAAACCAAAAACAATTTCAGCCCCAAACAAACAAACAAACAAGATGTGTTCACATTAATTAACTTACTAGTCAACATGTGTTAAATGACTGTGATAAAGCAACTCTTGCTTTATCTGGGGTTAGAGGTTGAGCTGTCACAATTAGATGTGCTTGATGGGCAAGGGTGGGGGGTAAGAGGTCGTGCAACCTCTTCCCTATCATGTGACACACAGCATGCATCCCACCAAATTATCCCAATGGAATAGAGAGAGCTAACATACCTTTTTCACATCATACTTTGTAACTAACGTTTCCATAAAAGCAGGTGCCTTTCATCAGGGAGACAGGACTGGAACACGTCATGATAAGTAGTTATTTATGGGTTTTTTTGGGATTCATACAAGTGCAGAATCTCATCAGTCCTCTAAAATGATGTTCGGAAGATTGATTTTTCTCAACAATAACTCTTAGCATAAAGAACAAGAATAGCAAGAGAGCAGTATTGCCATTACCTGTTACACACATTACCAGGAATGGATTTGATGAGTGCTATCAGTAAATAGTACCAATGACAAATAACCATTTTTGGAAAGTTTTGACTACCCAGGAACTTGAGGGGTTAAGAAATTTTTTTTACCAAGGGGTGTAAAGTGTGCTGCCCCTTGCAACTTTTATCTTTTAAAATGTATTTAAATAAGTTTAGGGCCTTTCCTTTTCTGAGGTCAGTAGTTTCAGTTTATCTGGTCTGTTCCTTTATTAGCAGGGACACTGTGAGAAACATGCTTGTCATCATCAAAACCTGCTGTATCACACTTGTTGGTGATATCCTGCAACAGACTCTGGAGAGTGTTCCAGAAACCAAGCTTTTAGATATTTGTGCAGGCTGCTGAACACTGCCTAGTAGCCCCACTTTTTACCTTTTATGATTTTAGCTTGATACCTGCAGTATATGAGAAGCCAGATGTGACCTGCGTCTTTAAAGGATTTATGTGTGAGGGGGATGAGAGGAGGAAAGGGAATGACAAGCCCCCTCCCAAATAGTAAAGACAGACACACCCACCCCCACCACCCCCCAAGCACCCAGAAAATCCGTCAGAGAAACAGAAGAAAGAAACACAGTTAATGAGCAGGATTTGCCTAGTGACAGACAGGAAAGGAATGTCAGACAGCATACAGACTCCTTGGGACTTGTGAAGGAAAAGCTGACAGGCAAGAAATGGTGTTCTGGAAGGGATTGCTGTCTCCTCTCTTCTACTACATCAGGTCACATCACAGGTGGCTGACTAAAGCACAAGGGCTGCCATCAGGTCTCTTTAGATGACCATCCCTTACTGTAGGACCATCCCTTTTCCCCTGGGGTTCTCCAGAGCCACAGGTGCTCCCTAGCCCTTCTCCAGAGCTGTTTTTGGAACCCAGGGCTCAGGAGGGATGTGGCATGTGCTAGGTACAGGACTTTCTAGTAGTTTGACAAGTGCTCAGAAGGTGGGCCAGATGGGCAATTCCAATGCTGAGCACACAGCCAGATCCAGACCAGATCCCAGAGGTATCTACAGATGCCCACAGTGCCCTGGTCCTGGGGAGAACGCAGCATCCTGATGTCTCTATAAGATGTTGACTGAGTGACCCAAGACCACTGGAAAGCCAAGGAAGTATTTTTATATTCATTTCTCTGAGCTGTGGAGGGGATGGAAAAACACAAGAGGTCCCTGATCCACAGTGGTTTTGGGGCAAGGGAGATAGAGGTCTGAACCTTGGATCCCTTGCAGCTGCTCTATGCTGAGCTCCTGCTATGCTGCACGTATGCGGTGTGCACCTTCATGACTTTACCTCTGTGACTTAGCTTACCTTGTTGCCCATAGAACACATGATGTCCTGTTGCTCTCTCTCATGTGTCCAGCAGTCATGATATGGAAATGTGTGTACAGAATTACGCTACGTGCATTCCAAATACCTACAGCCTTCCAGGTCATATGAAGCTGCAGAAGCTGCAGCAGTATGCTGCTGTCCAAAGAAATCGTCTTCCAGTGAGGTACTGCTGGAAGGAAGAGCACCATGGCACTTCTCCTAGTTCAGGATGCCACTCATCAGGAACTGCCTGGAGGCAGAAAGAGGCCCTGGAAGAGGGGCAAGTGGGGGGAAGAAAGTCAAGGATTCCTGCTGAGTGAATCTTGATGCACAGGGCCTGCCTGACCTTCACATTAGGTGGACTAAGGGTGGTGAGTAGGCTCTGAAGGAAGCCAGCTTGCACTCCGGGATAATACACACGGCCTCTGCATTACCTCAGTGCAATGGCTAAAACAAAGCTATACTTGCAGCAGTCAGCTAATGTTTTCATCTGCGAGGCTGGAGGATGCAGGTCTGCTTGCTTGGCATGAGCATTAGGGGTTCTAGTACCCGACGACTTCCATACCTGTGTAGGTACGTATGGAACCTTGCTCTTAGAAAGAGGCTGCCATGACTGCCTTTGGAGCCACAATGAAAGAAATACGTGCTTTTTTGATGGAAATTAGTAGCATCATTTACTGTGCTAGCTTCTGTGAAGTTTATAGACATAGTAAGGACAAAACAAAATCTGATGGTACTGAATAGCATGGAAAGAAATATATTTGAGCATAAAAGTGAGTTTTGAACTCAGTCTCATGATTAAAAGGCTCTATTCTTAATCTGCATACTTTTGGTAATATTAGAAAGATAGTGTAGGCTAGTACACGAGAGCTAAACATTTGACTTGAGTTTGTGTACAGCAAAAGATGTACAGTAAAGAAAGGCAAACATTATTTTTATAAAAAAGCCAAACTTCAATATTAATTGAAAGAAACTGGATAAGTAATGAAACTTCAGCGACAGATATATCTCTGCTTTCAAAGAACATCCCTCACACACCCTACCATATAAAAAGTGATGAAGAACATGAATAACAGGCACCATACTTTTCAGTAACCATTTGGAAAACACTCTGGAAGTGAGACCAACATGACTACATCAGTGAAAATTTACACATCCCTTGGTGGTTGCTAATAGAAAAGCATCTACTCCTGACATAGAGCCCAAAGCTAAAAGGTGTCAGCTCCTCTTCAACATAGCTTCAGCAGGAGTTTAATCAGAAAGGTATAGAGAAACAACTTCCCCTTGCAAGAGATAAGTAGTTCTGAAATACAAATGCCAGGACAAGCACAAAGGGGTTGCTCTGAAGGTTGGATGAACCCCTGTCAGACAAATGGTGGGAAAAAAAGAACACGGAGGTGGGAGTAAACAAAATGTTGCTAAATGAACATGATGCGATGTAAAGGCAATTTTCTGCTTCAATTAACCTTGTCTGTAAAATCATCTCAGTGTTTTCCCATCCACTGGCAATCAGAGTCAACTTATTCAAGTACTAAACCTATAAATGGAAATGGAAAATTAAATCCCTCAGGATTGTAAATAACTAGGGTGCTGCATCCTGAAGCATGAAATATTAAGCAATGCATTATCATTTCTTGGAAAAAAAAACCATGGAAATTCTTATTTGAGCATTAAATCCTCCTTTTAGAATTGCTTAAGACTCTTAAAATTAGTGGGTGAGATAGTATTTCTTAAATCTATTTGTCAGTGGAAGAGAAGTCCTGGCCGCGATACCCTGAGGAGCTACAAAAATAATAAATGTTAAATAATAGATGGAATCTGTATAAACAAACACATCTGTCATTAATTAATAGCTTAGCAATGGCACTTGTGAAAAAAAAAAAAAAAGACTAGAAGAAAACAAGAAGAAAACAAGAAGAGAGAGAACAAGATGCCACAAAATATGATGAAAACCACGTGTTCAGCTAGAGATTTTTATAGTCTTTTAGCATCACAAACAGGCATTGTATTGGGTGAGTCAAAACAACAGCAGTGCTGTCAACTGGAACAAAAAAAAAGGAGAAAGACCCTGTATCTGTATTTATTTTGAATGTTTAAGTGTCTTTTGCTCAGGGGCTTTTTTCTTTTGCAGTTGTCTTTCTTTTCCAGAGGCGTCAGGGCAGGGGCATGCATCCAGCTCAGCGAAGACATGCTCTTGGGACAGCATGGGCAGAGACTCAACTCCCACTTCTAGCACTCACCAGGAGCACCCGGTTTTCCAAAGAAACCTGATGGTCTTATGTTAGATTGTATTGGGTCTGCGTGGCAAGGTTTTGGTGGTGGAGGGGCTGCAGGGGTGGCTTCTGTGAGAAGCTGCTGGCAGCTGCCCCCATGTCCCACAGAGCCGATGCCCGCCGGCTCCAGGCCGGGCCCGCCGCTGGCCAAGGCCCGGTGATGGTGGCAGCACCTCTGGTAGAACGTATTTAAAAAGGTGGGGGAAAAACCTGTGCATTTTGCAGCCAGAGAGAGGAATGAGAATATGTGAGAGCAGCAGCTCTGCAGACAAGGTCTCCATCCTTGGGGATATTCAAAACATAACTCAACTTGTAGCAACCCGGTCCAGCTGACCCTGCTTTCATCAGGGGCTTGGACTAAGCGATGTCTAGAGGCCCCTCCCAGTATCAGTAGTTCTGTGATCCTGTGAGTTAGATATACTTGTAAGTAGGTAAAGTTTATGCAAGTGATTTTATGCATTAATAAATACAAACAGATGGAATTCATTTGTAAGCATTCTAACAAGCTTATATGGTATCATCAAGAGCTCATTGTAGCAATCATTAGCAAACAACTCCTCAGCTCCACTCAAAATCTTAGAAAATTAGATGAAACTTGCTGACTCATCTGTTTTTACTTTGAAACAAATAATTTAATAAAAGTACTTGGAGGCAAAGCAGCTAAAAGCAGAACAAAATAATACATAAACAAAAAAAGTAATGAATACATGTACCCCTCTGAGCCATGCATACCTTTTAAAAGTCTCTCTCTGATTTCTTGGTGGGAAAACTATGTGGGCAGCTGGCTGTCAGCCCCTTTCTGTGACAGCAGTAAACTTAGAAGCATAAAACCAGAATGGTTTGGGTTGGAATGGACCTTTTAAAGTCATCTAATGTACCCCCCAATCTTCCTCAAAGGCTATTGGCATCAGTTTCTGAGGCTCTGTTGTCTATCCCAAGGTGCCTACTCAGTGAAGATTTTTCCATATTGCAGTTCTTCCTTAACTGCAAGCCTCCTCCAAACAAGTTTTCTCCTGCAAGATGAGTTAGCTGCTTTTCTTTCTTACAAAATATTTTTTGTTGACTCTCTGCTCCTCAGCAGGAGGACCATTACATACTAGATCACTCACAGTTCTTACTGCTCCCAGGAAGCTTAAACAACTTTTTCTTCAGTCACTGGTCTTGCTGCTATTGCTATTTTGATAGATGAGGGTGGCTACTTACCAAATTTCATTTAGGCCTGGCATGTTTGCCCAAACTTTTGTAAATATGTAACTATCTCAGCCTTATGACCTGATTAATTTTTGGAAATACTTTCAGTGTATCATAAAATGTCAGACAAACATTTCATGGTCCATTGTCATTTCATGGCCAGTGCTAGTGCAAGTAATTTATTGATTCTGCATGAAAGAAACAGCTAAATTCATCTTATGTTTGAGTCAGTTCAGAGGAGAGGACAGTACAATTAAGGGGAAAATACAGAACAACAGTGCAATGACAAGGGATGAGGTCTATCACTGAAAATTCACCTGTAAAATCCTTAGGGTCTTTTGACTGTAAAGAAGGAAGAACTAAATGTTGTCATCTGATAATTGTTTCTTTTCTCTTGAAAGCCATTCTAGCACATGAAGTAGTGGTTTGTCCACTGGATGGGAGATCAGTTGGGAACATGTTAAGCCTAAAGCAGGACGTACAGCAGAGTGTGAATAGAGTGCTCTCCCACAGAAACCGAAACACTAGCAGCAATAGCTGGCAGACTCAGGGAATCACAACAATGTACAATGTGGAGAAATCTGGCTGACTGAGGACAATGTATGGATGACTCCTGCTCTTTCATTTACCACCTCAGACTGGAGCCAACAGCCATTCCAATAGTCCCTCCCAAGTCCCCATGGGAACATTCATTCCTCTGGTCCCTTCTATTTTATTCCATTCTGAAGGCATTTCTGCCTTGAAAATTATGAGCTGCATCACAGCAGGTTTTGGTGAGGGTGGTCCCTATTCCATGTGCATGTAGTCTGCCTGATGGAAAGGGCAAACCAGATACATATTAGTTTACTCAGAATAATTTTGACCAGCCTTCAGAGTGTGTGGAAATGCTGGATAAATGTCACAACCTCTCAGATTCCTGCCAGACATGGTAAAACGCCAAGGGAACTAAAATGTTTACAGGACACTTGCTTGTCCCCATCTTTGATTTACATCTCAAAACACAAATAATTGAGCGAAAATAGCGAGCAAAGGCACCACTATAGCTTATTTTCACCTTTTCTTACCAGTGTCCTCCATTGGATCATTCCTGCTGCATTTAAATGGATGAGAAAGTTGTGGGGAAGTGAAAAAAAATCTGGCTACAGAGGAGTATAAAAGAACATCTACCCAAACAATTTTTATGTGTGGATCCTTCCTTAAAAAAATGGAGGAAATATCTGCTTGGTTATCAGTGGAAATAGGGGGGTAGGGGTGGGGAAGAGAGTGAATAAATTACCTTTACATTTCTTCCCTTTTCTAAGAAATTGTAACAAAAGTTAAAGATAGACATCCAAAAGAAAAGAAATACAAATAATAAATATCAGAACCCAGATAAAGGTCTATAGTACTTAATTATTTAATTTTAAAGTCAATGTGAACTAGCTGTTTTTGTTATGTTTGGGGACCTGGATTCCAGCTCTGGTTCTCCTGCCACACCACTGCCTACCTTTCACTCTAGTGGACTTCTTAGCACCAGACCAGTGGTGAGGCTGGAAATGCTCCACAGTGTCCTGACCTGCAAGCACAGACGCTGGTTTCTCTCTGATAAGTCACCACACGGCCTCTCCGGTACAAATAGCTCTAGTCCTGCTCTCCAGCCACAACCTGCTGTGCCTTGACACTGAACTGTGACATTGAAATCGAAGGTCCAGCTAGTCCACTGTCCTTTTTCTGACAGTGATCCACAGTCAATGCTTTGGAAAAAAGTCTTAGACTAGAGCAAAGATGAAGGTAACCTCTACCACGCCAAACTTTTGCAGTCTAGAGCAGGAGGTATTTTAAGGGCTTCCTCAGTAGAAGGTTGAAGCTGGAGCATGCCAGTTAAATTACTCTTTAAAGGCCTATTCTCCATGAACTTTCCTAGTTCCCTTTTTAATCAAGCTATACTTTTGGCTTTCCCAATGTCCTGTATCAATGTGTTCCACAACTTATGCTCTTTGTAAAGGAACGTTTCCCTCTGTTTGCTTTGGCCCTTAGGCCTGCTAATTTCTTTGGGTGTTCCCTACTTCTTGTACTATGAGAAACAGCAAACAATTATTTCTGAATTACCTCCTTTTCTGCCACTATTAAACAGGTATTTGTCCTGTAGGGCCTCCACCTCCTTTCCCATTATCTCTTTTCCCTATTCCATACAGTTTTGATACATATGTCCTGTGTTTTATGTCTTTCTGTCATGACAACTGGAAGGCCATCACGTGAAGGCCAGATACCACAGACTTCTCTTGGTACAAGTGCAGCTTTTCCTGTAAAACTCAAGCATGGAGAGTGACCACAGGAAGGTGTACAGAATGGCTGGGGGAGAAAAGATACACAGTAGTCCAAGTGGGCTCAGTGGCTGTGGAGGTCAGGTCCAGGTTTTGGGCCATCCTTCCTGCCACAGGCCAAACCCTCCAAGTAGTTTGGTCTGTCCTCCCTCCATGGAGAAGGAACTTATGCCCACCTCTCCACTGCATTGCCACATTCCCCTGCTCTGCCACAGCCCCCAAATCCTGCAGATGAAGGTGTCGTGAGCATGGAGGGAGAGGCGTGGACTGAAGTGCAAGCACTACTGCAAGACAGTAGTGATACAAGTTGTGCATATTGTGGGGATGCTGTAGTCAGAGGCACCCAAATGCTACTTGAAGGCAGAACTTTTTGTTCTCTGACAGCTCCATATATTCTCCCCATCCCCATCCCTCTAACTTAGCACTTCCCTGTGCACAGAAATTGCTTCCTCATAACGTTTTCAGCCATGACTTGAGAGCATTGATCCAGTCACACTTCTGTTAGGGAGTCAAAGCTACTCAGTTAGATCTTAACACTACCTGATGAGTAATCCTATCAGTACCCAGTAGCGGCTGTTAAAATTTTCCCAGAAGGAAAGACGGTGTCATCTCCTGCTCCACTGGCTCTGGTAACATGCCCCCTCACCTGGGGACCTTACCCGTGCACCACAAGTTGATCCTTAAAAAAATAAGAATATTGACAGAAGTGTAAGCTTTCCCACAGGAATACTGGATATACGAAAATATGACCTTTATAAAGCCTCCATGGGGTCTAGGCAAAATATACTTTGGGTCTGGACCTAGACAAGTGCCACTGGAGCAGCACTACCCTACAGCCCAGCTGAATTTTTCCAGATGAGCCATGTTTCAGTGCTGTATAAATAAAGAACAGTGGATTCTTGTATGTAAGTGTCCTACACAATTATTTGAATGATGTCCACCCAGTATTATTATACTTACCTTCTCTCTATGGACACAGATGCTAATGTTTATGTTAACTGGTCTGAATTTTCTACTACCATTTATCAGGAAGTGAGCACTAAGCTGAATTTGGGAGCAGTTCCAAATTCAGCCAGGGCAGTTTATTTTCCAAAGAAAACAATGTTGACAATAGAATTGGAGTTTAGAGACTGGATCTTCTAAAGGCACAGATTCCAAAGTTGCTCCCTGACATATGGAGCAAGTACACTAATTGGCCTTTACATACCATCCTAACACAGTCTCTGCTATTTGTATACATTAGACGGTAGTTTTTCTGGTGCTTTTGAAAAAGGTTTGAGGTGAGGGATTTCAGGAGTTCACAAGGTTTAATGTTACATGGCACAGTCTGATTTTTTTGCAGGTTTATATTGGCCAATATTTATTGAATTTTATTGAAGAACTGTATTTTGTTTACATTCTGGCTGGGATTTTGAGATCCCTTCGCCAGACACCCACAAATACCTTACTACTTCTAAAAGTACAGGTTGTACAAAAAGAAGCAATACGCAGCCTGTCAAAACCACGTTAAAGGGAACAGGCTGTTACTGAAACTCAAAGAGATCCGAGGAGCTCCACAATCTCACAATTTCAGCCTTGGTAATTTAGCAGAGACCATAGGAGAAAGACCATTCAGCTTTCCGAAGTCTCCAGGAGCATGCAACGACAAAGAAAGAAGGAGGTACAAGGCTATAGCTGGCATAGACACCTCCTTGCTTCAGCAGCAGGGCTGGCTGTGCCTACGTGCTCAATACCCAACTCACAAAGAATGGCAAATCCTACCTTGAAACCTCTCAAGGAGCAAAATCACAGCAAAACAACAATAGGAAAAGAGCCTTGAAAACTTTTTCTTATTTCTTAAAATAGCTCTCCCCTGTGTGCCCTCCTGCCCCTATTTTTGGCAGGGAGCTAGCCATAGCAAGTAATTAAAGAAGGACTTTCATGCTGGGACAAACATGCAGAAATGAAAACATTTTACATTTTTCCTTGCCAGTACGTACATTTCTGAGTAAATATTATTAAAGATACTTGCATGAGAAACAGAGCTTCTTCTCTTGGAAGCCAGATGACTTTTTCTGTTTTTATTCTGCATTTAACAAGGTCATGTCTGATCATAGTTATACCAATGGAGTAATTATTCCCTAATAAAATAATAAGGCAAGGCTTCATTTTACAATTATCCATGAAAGGTGGGGAGGACGTGATACTGTATAAATCAGAAAGAGTATTTGTCAAATGTCGGTCACTATAACTTTTTGCATGGAATGGAAAACTGGCTTCCACTTTTTTTAAGACTTGGCCTTGTCATTTTAATTTTTCCATTTAATTTAATTTCCATTTTGAAATGACAAAAACTTGACAGAGTTTTAGAAGACTTTAAAGCATCACATACAGCAAAAATCCTTTCCAGAAAGAATTTTGCCCGGATAAAGGAATCTGGACCAGTCCTGGTCAGACATGCCAAACCCTTCTAGAACCATTAGTCTCCTTGAAGGATTTCCTTTATTTTCATAATGTTACGGCACGTCCCATTTTTTTTTTTTTTTTTGTGATGGAAATTGTCCTTATAGAACAGCATCATCAGACCTAATTTTGTAAATATCAATCTGCATAATCAAGATTTATGTTTATAAAAATATTTATACTTCTTCCTCTCTGTTAGGAGAGGAAAATTATATTTTATAATTAGGCAGTGGCAACAAACAAGATGTGTAATTGCGTTATTAGCATGTGTGAATTCAGAATAGGAAGCCCTGTGAAACTTTGCTTGGGAAAAAAATGTCCTGGGCTTGCACAGTAGGTGACTGTTAACTTGCCAGCTGTTGCCAGTCTCAAAATACAAGACTTACCATATTAGTTCACTATGGGTCAGATTCATTCCTCAGCAGCGTACACTTAAGCATTAGTTAAGTTTCACTGAAGCCTTTTCCATGTGATATCTTCATGCACAAACTTCTCTTCCAGATATGTTTGCATAATAGCAAAGGAAGACATAAAGGAAGAAAAATTAAATACAATCAAAAGAAAACAGCATTAAAGAGATTTTTATTTATGTATCTGTACATATATAGTTGTGCATGTGTTTATCCACAACAACAGGGAAAATCTTGTCTTCACTGTTTTTCACAATTAGCTTTACCGAAGGTGCAAATTCATTAACCCAGAGAAATTAAAACATCTTCCCAAACATTTCCTAATGGCTGAATTAAATTTTATATTCTTTAATACAGCACCTAAGGTTGAGAAACAGTTTTACTGAATGGTCATCATGTAGTGCTTCACACTAAAATTATTGTTTTGAGCTTCTAAGACAAAACCAGTCCTTTACATCAAAATTCCTGGAAACCAAGATTCAGTCCTTTGGATGCTGCTACCTTCAACAGGGAAACTGAAGTTTGTTTTAGCTCTAACTTAACCAGGTGAGTTTCAGAACATGGTCTGGAACCTGCATAAAAGTGGGTGCTGGCTAACCAGTGCTTACCATTTGCAGTATGTGGCAATATGTATTACTTCTGTTCAAAAGGCTTTTTGTTTGTTCATTAAAATTTAACAATTTTGTAACTTTGGGCATAAATATTACAATATTCCTGACTTTTCTGACTTTAGAGAGATGCTTTTAAGTCTTCTTCTTTGTGAAGTATCAATAATTAATAATATCTGTTTCAGTTAAAACACATCATTGTTGATAGAATGCAGCCATTACAGTGGTTTGTGCACACCGAATGCAGGCATGAAGCCACCATCCTTACAGAGTGACCAGCTTACGTGGTTTTAAATGTGTGATGTTCCTAAAAGGGTGAGTCCTGCCCTCCCTCCCTCCCTCCCAGATACCAAGAAACCAGTATTCAGTCTGAGATTATTTTTCTGCACCCTTCGCTGGCAAATACGATCTGCCCAGGGTGGCCAGAGCTGTGAGTCTCCAGCACAAGCCCTGGGGGCAGACCGTAATGCCGGTAGCCATGGCAAAAGCAGCCACTGTGAATTCAGCAGAGAAAAAAGTGCCCAAGAACCCGTCTGATCCCTCTGCACAGCTTGGCAGGTAATTATCCCTGCTGTAATGCTGGTGAGCACTGGGTAGGTGAGCGGTTTGCAATCCTTGGCAGCACCTGCACCGATGTGCATGGATGTGATGGAGCTCCAGGCAGCATGATCGCTGCTGGTGGCTCTTAACCCTGTGTGCTCTCTTGTAGCGGCTCAGCCACATCTGCAAATCCACCACCAGCAGCGTGGGGTGGCTTCGGGCTCAGTCAGGCCATCTGGCTTTCTTACAGGCTTCAAATAAATCCTGGAAGTCACACATCAGCTTCGGGCCAGACTTCTGTGCAGGGGTAACTTCAAGCACAGCATTCAGCCTTCCCCTGCTGCCTGGTTCACCTTGAAACTCCGGGTGCACAGAGCACAGGTCTTAGCCTCAAACCTTTCAAACAAACAGGAGCGGTGGCTCCGTGCTTGCAGTCAGCATGTCAGACTCGGGCAGGTGCAGATGGCTTTAACGGTCAAGGCTGAGCTTAATTTGCTGAGTTGTCATGGGGTTGGTCAGGTTACATTTTGTGACCTGCCCAACACAAGCAACATGGGGTTGGCTTGCCTGCTAACGTTTAGTAGCTGTGTATACATGCACGCTCGCACCTGCTGTGCACAGGTACAGGCTTCTTCTGTGATGACGTGGCTTTCTGTGTGGACTTCAGCACGTGTGGGGGGACTGCTTTATCCTGGTGAAAAGCCTAC
>JAVJGJ010000057.1:11443443-11480264 GCA_035590215.1 Microhierax caerulescens
GCCTACTGCTGAAGGACTACTGCAGGAGGGCTCCCACATTTAAGCTTTCCAAATAGGAATGCCTGGGCGTGTTGGCAATACCTGGGGCTTTATTTCCCCCACTCTTCCCTTTAGCATTAGTGACGTCTTGCTGACACAAGTCAGGGGGCAAACAAAGTTGTACTTTGAGCCACTGGTAGTGCTACTATGAGCAGTTAATGTATTAGGTTACGCTGAATCTTGCCCTCCATGTCTTTCCCATCATATCAGCAGTCTCCTGACCTACAGCATTCCCTGCCATTCCCAGGCTTGAACTCCTTGGGAGATAAGTTGGGTGACATTCTTAAAGAAGTGCATGATGGAGGCCTGTGTTTGCCTAATTCACCAAGCAATTCCTTTGCCCCAGGCAAATCAAATGCTATTGCTTTATCCTCCTGGTCTCCCCATCACATAGGACTGGCCATGCTGATCACTCCGAAACAGCTCAATGAAGCAAGACAGAGTTCCAGAAACGCCACAGCCCACTTTGTTCATAAGATAAGGATAAGAGAGCTCAGCTGTGCTGAAGGCTCTGGCATGGGATTCCCATAGTAAGGATGAGCCCCACAGAACAATTTTATGAAACAGTTTCTTCTCCAAAGATGTAAATACTAAATATCTTCTTTGGAAAAGACCCATTTGTTCAAAGACTAGAAGACAAAAAGCAGAAAAAAAGAGCTGTGGAAATGTGAACTTTTGCCTGTTTTTTGTTGTTGTTGTTGTTGTTGTTGTTGTTGTTGTTTTGGGGTTTTTTGTTGTTGTTGGTTTTTTGGGGGGTTTTTTTGTTTTTTTTTACTTTACAAAAACTTCTAGCAGATCTTAAAAATTCTAACACAAAAGCTTTTTCATTTATTTCTCACTAGGTCAGTTTTTCTCTAGACTCAGCAAAACAAGCTCTGTTTATTAATATGAGCTTGTCCCAAGATCCGGTTTTGCCAAGCCTTGAGCATTAGAAATCCCCTAAAAATCCTTTCCTTCTCATCCATCCTCCTAGCCTTGCTCTCCCACAACATACACAAGGCACTTCCTTCAGGTTTGCTCTGAGATCAGAGTTTCCTCAGGATGTTCAGCCTCAAAGCTTGAGAAACGCTGTGCCACACATTAGTCACCTCCGTCACCACAGTTCCCAAATACACCAGCAAGCCAGACTTCCAGCTGATGCAATTCATCAGCATTACCCTGTTAACTTTCACTGTAGACCTGATCCACAGCATCCACTGCAGCAAATGACTACACCGTGGTCACTTGCCGGCCTCATTTTATGGGTAACTTCAGCGGCACCATGACCAAAACAAAAGTGTGGGAAACTCATCCCTTATGTTTAGGGTCATCTGAATATTAAATTTTTGCTCGGAGTCTGATACAGGTAAAAGAAGGGGACATGTATGCCTGTTTGTTATTGAGATTTGTAGAAATGTGGACAAAATAGTATTATTCTATACGAACATCTATTTGCCTCTTGTGTCCCTCATTACCTAGTGATAAGTATATGAACAAAAATCAACAGAGGCAGCACATACCAAACTATTTACTTTATCATAATCATGTGTGAGAGATCTGCATTAGATATAATTCACCCAAGAGGAGTTGTTTTGGGTTTTGTTCGTGTGTCTTCTCTGGATTTCCAGGTTTTGAATGATACTTATAACAGGACAGTTTGTTTGGCAGATCTGTGGTTGTCACAAAGCGGGGCAGCTCCTGCATCTCTCAACACAGGTCAAAGGGTAGGAACTATACGTGCTGCTTACGCAGTTCCTCTAAGTAACAGCACATATGCATTCACAGCGCACGCCAAAAGATAACTCTATTGCTGTGGTAAAATAGTATCTAACTCCATTGTCACCTAAATCGACAAGTGAAGAGTGATACCAGGAGAGATACATCAGGCTAAATCTAGTATGAGTGAATGGGAATCATGTCCTTAAAATACTTGAATCAGCTTCCTAACCGAAGCACAGCTGTGTTTTCTGCTCCTGTTTTCCTCACTTGTATGTGCAAGTTAATATATTTCTAAATAATTTTCCAGAGAAGTTTTGTTTTGTTTTCCACTTTCACAGAATAGTCAAATGGATTTTCCTCAGGCTTTCTCCCAGAAGCCATTGGCTGAGCTCAGTGATGGAAAATTTCAGCCTAGAAAGTAGAACCTTTCAGAAACTCAGGGGCAAGGGAAAACACTGGACTTGGATCAAAAACTGTTTTGCAGCCTGAACTACAATACTACGTCAGCGTCCGTGTGGATGCTGTGATACAAACATAGCATTGATTTACACACGCAATTTTTGAAGCTGAGGCAATCAGTTATTTTTTTAAACACTAACACAAGAAAAAACAGAAGATGCACACAGCTGGGATGTGCTACTGGCCTGAGTTGACTCACCAGACTTTCTCAGGAAATGCTTGAGCATGTTTCATTCAGTAGGCGCAGCCGGCGTGCCTGGACATAGCACACCTCTTCTTTTTGATGTGGTTTCATAGGGCTTGCACATCCTTTGTATCACACAGGCCTGTGGACGCTCAGGGCAAAATGAAATTGGCTGATGATTAAATGGCAAGCATATGCAGTGGCACCCTTCAAAAGCCCTCTGATACCATAAGGCCATACAAATCAGGGCCCTGGTGACAAATTTATCACAGTTCTTAGCCCCCTGTAACCACATGATGGCAAAGTTGTTGGGCAACCTCCTAGTTGTGTGACACAGCCTGCTTTTCACCACCTGTAAAACACTTCTGTTGATACGTAAGACAGTGCTTACTAACGTAGCCTTAGCAATTCAATTGCAGCTCACATTGAGCGCCTATCCTGGTTCATATGAAAGAACTCTTCAGACTAATTGTGCAAGAAGTGCCCACATAATAGTAACTACTGTATCCTGCCATGTCGTTTGCCAATTATTGCTCCCTTAGAGCACCAGGAGCAGCTCAGAAGAAGCCAATTTGCTGCTGATGCAGTTTGCAGCAGGAAAAATAGCTAACCAAGAGCCTCAAGGTGGGCTCTGGCCTCCTCAGCAGCCAGAACTCCTGTGCTAGCTTACAGCTGGGATCAGAAGACACCAAGATCCTATCAGCCTTTCAGGTTGGTGAAGTGTTTTTGGATTCTGAATAGAAGGTAGTTATTTTTCTGTAAGCTTTGATCTACAATGAAAAAAACTATTATCTGTTTTACATTAAAAAGCGCAGGATATCTAACCATTCCTTTGAGAACAGGAGAGGAATTGATTCTTGCGTAAAAGTTAGTGTAAATACTCAAGGAGAAAATGTACGTTCCCTACTGTAGCTGTCTGTCGCTCTTTCCTTCTCCGTTCCATTAGAGGGTGCCCTTGTTTCAAAAATTCCCCAAAGCAGGGTTTCTGCCATCAAAGAGTTGCCTTTAAAGCCAGTCTTCAAGTTAGGTGGTCCAGTCCAGTCACTAAATGCTAAGCAAGGTAGAAGACAGCATGATTAAACAAGATAGCATTACTTATTTTCCTTGCTGTACAAGGCAGCAGCACTGCAGACATTAAAGATCAAGAGGCAGCAGCTGTGTAGAAACTGTTCTCCTTGGAGTCTTTCATAACACAGACCCTGCACAGAGCCTCACCAACAGGCTAAAACCATGCTTCGTTTTTTCTGTCTTATAAAAGGGAAGAGGCAAAAGGACTGTTTACATTTGCATTTTAAAGTCCATTTGTACAAAAGCCTTCCACTTTGTACGGAAGGTTGGAAAGAAGCTGAATCTGATACTTATAAGACAAGTAGGTGCATTTAGGCAATCCAAATAGAGCACAAACAAGCGCAGGATAGGTTTTTCTACAGTCCCATTGGCAACGATGACTCAGCGCAAGCTATTCTCTGCTGGCAGAGGAGAAGCTTGATCTCTGCAGCTGCCCCTTCCAACAGGCCACATGTGATAACCTCCTGCCCACAGAACCTTCCATCTAGACGGCAGCGGGGCATTACCTGGTGTAATTACTGGCACTTGCACAAAAGGCACAACACAGCCACTTTCCATTTCTCTCTTCACTTCCTTTGTTCCATTCATGCTTTCTGTACATCAAGAAAATTGCCCTCAACTGTCCTGAACAGCTGGCCTCCCTCTTCACTCCAGCATGTGGTGTCATGAAGCCTGTACCCCAGCTCCATTCTGGCAGCCCATATGGATACATTTTTTAACTGCTCAAATCTGAATGATTTTAAGAGAAGATAGAAAAAATAACAACAGGTTCCTGGAAGTAAAGTGTTAGCTAAGCACTGTCAATATTTGAGAGTCTTACAGCTCAACATGTCTATATCTGCCTCAGAGGAGAGACAGTTGACCCTGCAGGCGTTGTGGAAGTCTCCCCCCGCCTCACTCCAAGATCCAGCTGCAGACTAAGGAGAAACAAAACTCTCCCACCACTTCAGCTGCAGGCTGCTGCATTTACAACTGACACTCCTGGCTATGATTTCTATTAGTGTTTAGCAGCAGCTGTGCCCCCAGCTGGGAGCTTTCACTTTCTATTTTTAAAATCAGTGAAATCAGGAGCATATGGGGCCTATAATTTACCATGTATTTTTAATAATAAAATCCAGTCAGCAGCATATCAGAGTGTAATTCTACCCTGGAGATGCTTTGCTCCTTAGGAGATCCTTTATCAGGGCTTAATGTACCTGATTATATTGGGTGCGTGACATTCTCCGCAATTTGCTATCACCGAAGTGTGCAGTATGTTACACCAAAGCCTGTGCCATACAGTGTTCCCCAGAATCTGCTCAGAAGCAAATAAGCGATAATAGCTTCACACTTTGTGCAAAATTGGAAATTATGCATGACAGCCAGGCACCTCCAAGATACCTTTTTATCCCTGTGTTGTGACAACAGTGAATACAATATATTTAGATTCATAGCACATTTGTGCACCTAAGTAGTTTGTGCATTTAAGCATATATATATTTTAAGCAAATTGTCAGGGGGTAACTATTTCCAGCTAGAAGGCAAAACTAAATAGGAGAATAAGGAAGAGGAAGAATTTCAGTAGTATCTGGCTAGGGGTGAGAAGACGACTGAGATGGATGGCAAAGGAATAATGTAGGTGATAAAACTTTCACTTGCTATGAACAAGAAGAAAAGCTTTTGGGACTTAAAGAGTCAATTAATATTGTTGTTTTTCCCCTTGCCCCTTAAAACCACGACCACTTTTCTTCATTTCAGTAGAGGTCTAAACTAAATGTCCTACAGCCCAATATGGAAGTCCATCAGAACTAGGCTGACTCCTGACTTAGGCAGCTCTAATCTTTTCATTGAAAGGTTTGGGGATATTTTTTTGCTGAAATCAGGAGAGCTATACTAATGTATAGCCAGTAAGAAATGCTAGAATGGCAGATTACTCAAGTCTTGAGACTAAGGTCTTGAAAGAAACACGGTGGTTTCCCAAATGTGCGTTTTAACTAACTGCACAGCAACCCTTCTAGCATTCCCACATTTGTAAAGATTTTATTTTTTGCCAGAGGACCTTTTTATGACAATTGCCTTCCATGTGTGAGCTTAAAAGGCAACCCAGAGCTTTTTACTTTCTGTCCTATGGATGCTTAGAAGGCCTAAGTAGGTGTATAACATTGTTTGATCTCTGACTTTCAAAGAGTACTTATTTCTCATTTGTTTTACCTGATTATAATCTGGTGGAACCAGGTAACCCTTCAAGGTTTTCCTTCAGGAACCATCCATCCTCCCTTGAAGTGCCAACACAAAGGAAACACATGTCCCTGGGATGCCTCTGAACTGCAAAGGCACCAGCTCTCACACAGGCTTCTCTGACATCTCTCTGTATTTGCTGTTGGACTAAGCTGTCAGCCCAACCAGCTTTCCTTTTCCTGGAGATATGGTGTAAATTAAAACCTGCATCACTAGTGTACCTGATGATTGCCTTATTATTACAAATAAAATGAGGCTCAGCTACAGTTGGTGGTGACCTACTTTAATGACCAATGAAGTTTATATTAAGTTTCTCAGTAGCGCTTATGTTACAACACGACACTATATTGTAATTTTTGTTGTTGCCTGGGATGGGGAGTGGAGAAGGGGGTATAAAAATCCTGCCTACCTACCTGTGTAGAAGTTGTTACTTGTCATATCCCATTTATAATGGGATATACTACAGTGCAGGTGACAAGAATAAATGTTCAGAATGATCATTCTAAGGCCTTAAAATCTAAGGATCTATAAAATGGTAACTTTGACTTAGTGACTTGAGGATGAATAAGATGGGTAAGGAGTTCTGTTCTCAGGACTAGGATGTCCTGGCAGGATAGCTGGGGGAAGCTTGCTGAGCTGCTGCCTAGCTCATAGGTATAAAGACAAGCCAGCATCTAAGACAGAGAAGCCAATGCCTTTCAACAGCTCTATATTTGTGTGAAATAAAATTATGTCAAATAGAAAAGCCTGGATCCTATTGGCAAACATAAGGAATAGAACAAAACCAATGAGAACAATGTGGGCAAAGCTACTGAGCTGAGCTCCTCGAGATCTTGGAGCCAGAATTGTTTTCCTAGTGCAATCTTCCTTTTTGTGAAGCTCCTATGGAGGGAATTGCTGACTGGTTTAAGCCAAAGGTTAGCTGGTGTGAAATAAAGAAATACAGCATCATATTTGGCTTCTGCTTAGTCATCAAGTTCTGAAGTTCTGTTTGCGACTTCTCCTCTCAAACTGTTTCCAGCTTCATTGTCTTGGGTTTTTGTTAGTGGTTTTACCCTTCATACTCAGCCAGTTATCTGTAGAACTCCCCACTAATAACTATCCCTGCTTAGTTATTTAGCTATTAGTTTGTTAGTGCTCATCATCCACAGCCATCTTGTCAGCTGAACTTAGTAAAAAAAGGCTCTGGAGAGCCAAGCAAAGGCTTTAGCTTTTAAATCATTAGACTGTTCTCCTCTAGCACTATCTGATGTAGATACAATCGACCAAACTGGAAACGGAAAAGTAGCTTTGCTAATAATGTCCCATACTTGAACCTGCTTTGGCAGTAGGATAGATATGATTACTTAATAGGGCTTTTCCATCTCTGGTTTCTAAATTCCTCAATCATTTCAGGAAATGTTGACTCAATAAGTTAGGAGATACTTCTGTGTGTCTGTTTTGCTGATTCCTTTATTTGCTCTACATCTCTTGGTTACTCTGGGAGTAAAAGAAATCCCCCAAAACACATTATGCAAGTAGGAAGACACAGAGGTCAAAGTCAAATGAGGTTAAATAAAATTTTCTTATAACACAGTTCAGAAGATAATGACTTCTGAGCTGATTTTCAGGTTGTCTGGGGGATCTGGCTCAAAAATTATTTCTTCTTCCTGAACCAGACACAAAGTTCAGAAACAGAGTTTTCATCCACGTCAAACACCTTCCATATCAAGACAGCAAACTGACTGGCTTTCAGACCACAAAGGCAGCATCCCACCCATAACTGGACATGCATGAGGATTGCCTGATTTTTATTAGTTAGAACAGGAAAGTGAAGGATTAGCAGCTGGAATAAGAGTTGTCAAAGACCTGGGATAGTTTGTGTACAAAGACACACACAACGTTGCCAATGCATGACAAGCTTTCTGGTGGTGTTTGAAGCCTGAAGCTTTCCTACACAGAGGTTACCAACTGGTTTAATTTCTCTGACCAATGAAAACCTGCTAGGAGCTAAGAAGAAAGTAAAGTAGTTATTTTCATGTTTTGACTTGAGGTAGAAGTTCAGCTCATGTTTCTGGCATCGAATCAGCCTTAAAGCTTCCATTTTCTCTGTCACATTTATAGTGATGTTCCAAGAACAAAAAAAAAAAGACAAAAGAGCCAACCCATCTCATAAGACATGACTTTGAGGTGATTAAACTCTCTGGTAAAACACAGGAAGGTGAATCAAGGTTGAGTATTGGGACAGAGGCTTACCAATGTCCCAACTGCTGATACAAAAGAATGCACCAGTTTCTTATCTCCTCCTGTGACAGGAGAGGCTACCGCTCTGACGAAGCAGTGGAAGGGCAGAGGTATTGAGAGGACTGAGCAAAACGGTGAGTATGGGTGTCGGCAACAGGCAAGGCACCAAGCTGCTCCTGTCAAGCTGGCACATCCACATGGCACAATGACTTTCTGTGATACTAGATCAGGTCCAGAAATACAGCTCAGCAGCCCTACCTCTCCTGCTCGTTCCATGGCGCGGTGAAAATAAACCCATTGTACCAGTGAAGCTGAAATGCTGAGCCATTATTTTTCTTTCATAATGTCCGTTTCCAAGCTGGCTATGTTTCTGTGCCAGGTATAATGTGGGTAATATTCACTGTGAAACACTGGCAGCGGGTGGTTTTCTAGGAGGCTTCTCTGCTCATTGGCAAAGAGAAAATACCTCCTTCACACCACCATGCATGCTTTACCAGAGGAATAAAGAACAGAGCAGTGCCTTCTCCAGACATACACTTGCCAGGTTGGTCCTTTAAAGGACCTGCAAGTCTCCAGGAGCACCCAAAGCACTGCCCTGAATGCCATATATATCCTAGCTTACAAGATTTATCCCCACATGGATGTGCAGTCCTCCCACCAAGACTTTGTGCCTGTAGCCTCTTCTGAGCCCCTGTCCCAGGAGGAAGCTACTCCTGGGCTGATATCCAACCAAAGCCCCAAACAATACAGCATGACCTTGCCAGGGAACACTGACAATGTCACCGACTGGTTGTAAACTGTCAAACTGAAAAGCAATATCCCTCTGTCTCCACATTACCACTTCCATTCCTGGCTCGGACTGTGATATCTTCTGCTCAGAAGCTGGTCAGAGAAGCTCTGCAAAACACAGCTCGGCCTCCCACAACAGAGGCTGAGGAGGGCGGGAGATGGTCTGCGTTAAGTCTGTTTAGAAAGATTAGAGAGTAAGAAATATTAGAATATTTTGTTTCCTGCCTCCCTTTGTGCAAGTAAATGAGGTCTAAATTGCTTCTGAGAGGAGACGGAAGACTCCTCAAGGTAAGCACTTTCCAGAAAGTAAGCAAGCAAGCCCCCCCTACACGCTCCCCTCCCTAAGTCTGCCTGTTAGTGTAAATTTTCAGGAATTATCCTTTTAAGAGATAAAGGGGAGAGAAGGAACAGAGAATATGATTGTGCCTTCCAGCCAATTTGAGAAGGGAGCTAAGCTGGATTGGGCATAATGCCAATTTGCTGGCTCAAATTTCACCTGTAAAAGCCCTGTAGACATTAAAAAAGCATTCATTATCCACCCAGACACAAAAAACTCATTATACTCTATTTTTCCAACCCTGCTAACTATGCATGAACTGTTCCTGCTGAAGGACAGTATTACCTGTTTCCTCCCGATTACTTGCTGATCGTGGCAGCTCACAGGGTTTTGTTTTTAATGAGATGGAAGGTTCTTTGACTGGACTTCTCCCACATGATCATGGACCTACCTGTCTGGATTCCTGGTCCCTCTTTAAAGTGCTCAGCTACCAGCATGAGCCCAAGGCCTGCTTCTCTCTTCCACTTGGAACGTACACACACAACAGTCAAGTGACTTGTTGCTCATAACCATGTAAGTTCAACTAGAACCTGGTAGCCCCTGGGTGAGTCATTTTCCACCATTTCTGCATATCACAAACTTGGTGCTGATTCAATGGGTACTAAATTTCTTCCATAATGTATTTAGGCATTTTTGTACAAATTTGCTTTCTGCACGGTACAGAAAGGTCTATCTTGAATTTAATGAAGAATGTAGACATCCCCATAAAAAGGCTTAGCTGAACCCTATAATTAGCTTTATTTCAGTTCTACATATACTTTTATTAACACTTTGGCTTCAAGTGGAAATGTGTTGTAGCTACCCTTAGCCATGACATCACAGCTGGCAGCACAGCAATAACCTCTAAGCACCACAGTTAGCACTTTTTCCTAAGCGAAGGCAGTGCTTGTATCTGATGGGCAGACACTATGATAAACTTTGGCAGTGAATTAGCAGGCTGGGTGCACTCCCTACCATTTACTTACAGGCTGTAATCAGGATCCTTGCGATCTGAAGACAGCAAGTCCATCCAATTACCTCGAAGAGTGGGTATGCAGGACCCTACCTCAGCTATCACCTGGCTTTGTTTCAGTCAGACGACTAGTATGAAATTTCCACCTAAGTTACACTACTGCAAAATGCCACATGTTGTTCTGTGGCTGCTGTGCAGGACCCTTACACCAGAGCCACAGTAACAGGAGAGGAGTAAGTGTGAAGTACATGGCAATGAAATTGTTCTGGGGCCAGGGTTCCCAAAGAGGTGGCATGTTCTTATTCTGTGAGCAGCCAAATGCCTCCGCTGCTCACGCATGTGTGTGCAGTCGCTGCCCTTTCCAACATCAGAGCCAAGTGCTTTTGGGAACCCTGGTTCCGAGGCATGCTACAGCTTTTCCCTCAGTACCCAAGGATAACTTGGAACCCCGTTTTTTTCTAAGGAAGGTTACTTCAGCTTGCACACACTCTTCTGTGCAGCCCTGATTTCACAATAGCAGGCACTGGCAGTGGGCAATGCATAATAAAACAGCTAAACACTACTCAGGCTCCCGTAAAGTGAAAGCACATCAGAAACAGAAGGGTAGGGCAAGCTTTTCTTGCCATGGATAAAGGCATCCTGCACCGAAGGGGCTTTTCTCTATGCAGATTCCTTGGAAAAGACTATTATGGTAGAGTCTGAGTGACATAGTCTCGGTAGATGAATAACCTCTTATTTGGAAACCCAGGTCCCAGACTGGATGGTGGGCAGGGCCAGTTGGCTCCATCCCATATAAGAGTGTCCCAAAGCCAGGGAGAAGTTGTGATGCGAGGCTGAGCAAGGTGCTGGCCCCGCAGCGAGGGGCTGTGAGGCAGGAGCCATCAGCTGAATCTTCAACCAGGGGCTGTGAGACTCGGCAGGTCTGCGACTGGCACTGTAAATCTGTTGCAAAACTAGCCTGAGGTGACAGCAGGGTGTATAAAGAATCTTGTACTCTTCTCACAAAGGCTACAGAGAAAACACCAGCCCCAGGCGTTCTTCAGCTCTACAGTCACTTGAAAACTGTAGCAAAACTGTATTTTGAGGCAAAGACAAAAACCTAATGAAGTGAATGGAGAAGATCTGATTGTTTTCATGCAGCTTTTGGCCCATGCCTCCCTAACTAGGTGGCTGAATTCTTGTTGAAGAAATAAGGTTGCAAATCTTTGCATGTACATGCATCACGTGTGAGGATTAAAACAAATGCTCTTCAATCCCATGTTTACTTCTCCAAAGGGCATGGAGGCAACTGGCAAGAAAAGTCTTTAATGGTGAGAAGTAGTTGGAGCTGGATCCCCTGAAGACACTATCAGAGGTTCTTTCCCTCCATAGCTGCTGCCTCCTCTCACACTTGGCCTTATCTGTTTTTTCTCTTGATCCCTAGAAGTTTTTTTTTCACACAAGTTCCCATGCTGTACACTTACAATGTTACAATTTAAGAGTAGGAGAAGAGAATTCCTATTTTTAGTTCCAGCATAAAATATATTATCTAGGGACAGGTCATTTTGTCTTAAGTGATTAAGCAGAAAAAGGATATGGCAACAAATAAAACCTTAGAAATGATATTCATGTGGTTAAGGCATTAGCCTGTTAATCCTGGAGATTTGTGTTCCTTTTCTGGCTCTCCTACAGTCTCCTTAAGCCCCTCATGGGTTAATTTCTGTTCCTCACTTCTCTTCCTGTAATAGGGGATAATGCTAACCTATCTAACAGCTTGGTACAATGAGAATAAATTAATTACTGTGACAGATTTTCAAACACATTAATGCTTAATGCCGTAACAAAGACTTTTATGTAAACAAATACCCCTGGGAAAACAAGAGGCTGGATTTAAAGGTTGCTTTTGAGGTAAATTCCTATACCAGCACTCCCACCATGGGCATACACCCACACCAAAGGAAAAAAATAGGACAAATGTACTGTGTCATGCTTTAAAGATCTTGAAAATCGGCCAAATCTGTAAAATGCTAAGGAGACTTAATGCAATACTTATACATCCTGGGGCTAATTCTCAGGAATGCTGAGTACCCTGTGCTCCCCACTGATTCCAGAGTTGTGGGCACTCAGCACATTCAGATGTAAAATAATAATTCAGTGAACAAAAGGCATTTGAATGAAGCCTTATTCCTCAGCCTGCATATTTTCAAGAATGCAAACACCCTTACCATAAGAAGTTCCACAAAGTTCAACTGTTATAGCATCTGGATGCTAGGTGCAAATTTTGGAGATCTGTACCTTAAAAAAACAAAAAATGTTGGGATTACCTATTTTCTCCCTACCTGATTGTTCCCCCAACCATTGAAATGTCCTTGTATGGCTCGTAAGAATGAAGCCAGGAAGGAAAAAAAGGTGAGGATTTTGCCATTACTTTATCCAGCCTATAGGATAGCCTTGGGCTTCCCCTTCCCTCTCATATGCATCCCTGAGTCCGCAGAGCTTCAGCAGCATGTGAGCATGCTCCAGAAACCACTGGCAGATGGGAATCCTTCTCCCTTGCACCAGATATTCTTCATAAGGTGCGGCATGAAGGGCGTTATTTTCCACCCAGTTGAAACCCATATGGCAGCTTTGAGTGGGGGAGGTATTTGGTCCTTTCTCAGAAAAGCAGCTGGTTTGTTTCTACTTGAAAACGGAGCTTAATTCCTCTCTGGGCTGAGAGAGCTTTTAAAACTCAATTAACAGTAACACCTGGCTTTTGGGGATGTGATTGAACCAACGCTTCCCTGTCTGAAAACACTTTGCCTCTGAGGAAGTTAACATCAGACCTGTGCTCGCTGTATAGCTGTAGTTAAATGCTTCCTTTGAGGGTGCGTTGAAGTCAGTTTTTATAGGTGCAGAAGAGGCACCAAGGTGCGATGGTGTGAAGTGCTAAGCGGGGAAGCGGTGTGCGACCAGCCCTGGCCACACAGCAGCTGGAGGGCCAGCAGGCCAACGTGACACCACAGCGGGGTGCGATGTGTCACCACTCCCCTGGCTGGCAAAGTGTCCAGCCAAGCCTGGGTGGATCAAAACCTGAAAAACATATCAAAGTAAATTCCAGCCTGGAAGGCACACAAAGCTCGTGGCCAGTACACGAGCCCCCATCCTTCATCCACGCATCATGGAACATTTGCTCGTAGCAGCGCGTGCTGAGCACGCAGCGCGCTGGAAGGGAAATACCGGAGGGGCAGTCAACACTGCCGTCCCTGTTTGCCAAGCGGGGCACGCTCCTTCGGGCTTGGCCGCGTCACCGCTCCTCGCTGGTGACCAGCTTCGCCTCAGACCCACCTCAGAGCTCTCTGTTGTTTTTGGCGGGGTCTGCGACCCCGGGCAACCTAGCCTGGTGTTTGAGCCTTGCCCGGTGTGTTGCAGAACGGAGAACACATGTTTTTTTGTTTGAAAGATATTGCTTAAAATAACTCCATCTCTAGAAAGTTGAAGTTGGACACCACCTTTCCCCCACCCCTTTCCCCTCACTCTCCCCTCTTTGCACAGCTGTGGCTCCCATGCGGACACAAAGACAGATGTGCCATGAGGATCTGGTTATCATTCCTCTTTCCCACTCTCTACCAAAAAAGAAATATATATATATATATATTTATTTTCTTTTTTCTTTCTCTGGGCTGCTGGACAACAGCAAGCGTCTGTGAGAAGAAGCGGGGAAGGAAAGCACTGGCTGAAAAACATCCCCTGCTCCCTCTCCTCCCTCCCTGTCATCCTGTGCTCTCTTCAAACACGTTTTTAAACATACCAGTTTTGGTCTGGTTTCCTGGATGGCACATCTTCATGTCTAGCTGGGCTCCATCCATTACCTCATGAGACAGGGTAGGACCAAGGTGACAAGATTGATGAAACGTTTTGAGCAAGGGGAATGGGTGAGGAAACCCTCCCAGGACAGAGTGGAAATGGGGTGAGGGGGCACTTTTACAGTTTAAAGTCATTGAGCAAATCTGTTCCAGGAGGGAAAAAGTAATTTATATTCTAAAGAGATAATTTGGCATTCCCTCTTGTTTGTCCTACCAAAACGATGAACTGACTCGTTTCATTTTATTTTGTTTATTTTTTATTTTAAATTCAGTACCTGAATTTGTCCATGTTTCATTTTTTTGCGGTTTGGAGGGGGGTGAGTTAAAATGCCTGCCTTACCTAGAGTTCAGAAGTAACCAACTTACTTCCACTTCTGGAGGGTCCTATATTTTATTCCAAATTGGCACAAGATCTGTTCAGTTATTCTTAGCCTTCCTGACACCTTTTTGCTTTTGTTACATTAATGCATGGATGTGAAGAGGGAAGGGACTTTGAGTTCTGGATCCTGTTCTACTGAGCTGCTAATTCACATTAAGAAAGGTCAAGCCTAATAGAGCACTGCCTTATGTTGAGGCCAAGAGGAAAAGAAATTCATTTGAAAACTCACTTTCCAGGTGTATTAACCCCTTCAAGTGCCATTAGGCTGCACATGTGTCACAGCAGCCGATTTTCATGGAGGAACCCAGATAAACTGGCTTATTACCCAGCTTTTAACTCTAGTTCTCTATTGCTCAGGTCACAGCTCTGCTATGGTTCCTACTGCTGCTTAATTTCGCCCTGTGTCGGGCTGTTGTTGCCTGCCAGGAGTAAAGACACTCCTCTCTACTGGGGTGTACAGTTTGTACACATCTGTTTATCTATCAAGGCAATCTATGCAGAGCACAGAAAGGCAGCAAACCCAACTGTACAGGATCATTTAATCAAAACTTTTGGAGTTTTGTAGGCAAACACAAAGGCACCCTCACAGGTGAGAGCGAAGACTTTTGCTTCTTGCAGAAAGCATCACAGCACTCTCTGAGCTATCAGGCTGCATCAAGGTCTTTTACCATCTCATACTGACACACTTTTCACGCCAGTCCCTCTGCTGCCTTCTCCTCACCTCGCATCCTCCAGGACATGCTCTCTCTTCTTCCCCTCTCTCATCTTCTTCCTTGGCTGTTCCCTCTTCACTGGCTCTAAACCCCTTAACAGAACCAGCCACAGCTGCACCTTATCTACATTGACCAACTCACCACCCCTGAAGCCAGCCCACAGTTCTATATTATCAATGCTAATTAACCCAGCTTCATTCTTCTACAAGAAAGGTGAGGAGCTATTGTCCAGAAGAAGTTGACCTTTGTTGCTTGTATTCCAGCACGATGTGCAGTAAAGGACCTGAGTAGACTAAAGGTACTGGCTTTTGAGGAGTGTCTGCCTGAAACCCTACATATGTGGTTGCCAAATATGAAGAAGAAAAAGAGAAGAAGGTGAGATGACTGCTCAGAAGGTGCTCAGGGACATGGAAACACAGTTTACCGTTGCTAGCTGATAGAAAAACCTCTGCTTATCTTGAGCAGCGGTAAGAGGTATAGGGAGTGGAAGAAAATTTGCTGTTGTTAAAACAGAGAAATACAGATCATGGTATTTGGCCACATCACAAAACCTGAAGCTCATTTGAACGCTTCAAGAAAACAAAACTCTGGGCTCAGCCTCAAGGGAAAAAGCAAACAATTTACTTTTCACTCTGTCTGAGTTCAGACCAAGTTAAGAAACCCCTTCCTATGACAGGGGCAGAACACGATGAACAAAGCAAAGCAAAATCACCACTACCAGAGGCTGGGTGGTTCTACACAGAGCTTGGTATTGATCTGAATTCTGTGAGGGAAGAGCCCCAGGCAGTTTAGTGCATGTAGGTGCACAGCCAACATTGGCTTGCAGTGCCCAAATTAACTTGTTAAAATGCAAAAAGACTGCAAAAAGAAATGAAAACTAAACAAGAGACATACCCTATTTGTGTATGTTCTACTCTTTCAGAATGTCTGCTTCTACAGGGAATCTTTTTCATTAACATCAAAACAGTTAATTTTCAAATCTTTTTTGAAGGGGAGCTACTTTTATGGTGGACTTTTCTTCTAAACAATACAAAGTTTCATTTATGTCTCCAGTGAGACTACATGTGTGACATAGGGCAATTTTCTAGTGTATATTTCTATGCATATGGAAATACAACAGTTCCTGAAACATTTTGTGAGAGCTGTGTATGATCTTTTCTAAAGCTTCTCTGAACAGTGGTGATCTCAAATAAAGCATAGAGCTAGCACTAGTGTTGACACAGTACACCAGAAAAGCCATGCCTTTCTTCATGAGCAAGGGCAGGAGAGAAACCACACTGACCAGGTGATACAAGGGGTGACAGGGTGACGTTAGGAGGTGCCACTGGAGAGCAAAGGGATGAATCCCCTGCCGGCAGCACACGGCGCTCTCGGTTGGTGCTGCCCTTTTCCAGGCACTCTGATGCCTCACAAGCCTGGCAAGCGCCCTCTCTCCAGGTGGGGAACTCCCTCAGTGTTGGCTGGGAGAAGAAATTCAAGACTTTGCCCTGTGTCCTTCGAGAAAACAAGAATCTCTCAGTTTGCATTTATGAGAAGATTTCACATTTCATTCCAGCTGGAGGGGAAAAGAGAGAGAAAAAACACACTCTTTTCTTAGCCAGGCTGGAGGTTGTCTGCGCACACAGGCTGGGACTGTAGGTTATTCCACAATGGTTTGAGTGTACCCCACTTCCCACCCCTGCCGAGAAAGTCTCAAGTCCCAGGGGAAAGCACCACATCCTATGGTGTAAAGGCCTCAGAGGCAGGCAAAGCGCGAAGGCTGACTGAGGCAGGCTTGGTGCAGCTCCGTTTGGCACAGCTAACGATAAGGTTCCCCTTTGGCTTGCCAAGAGGGGCTGTTGCCTGCAGAGCACCTTCGGCATGTAGCTCAGCTGTGATAACACGCATGTTCGGAAAGTCTTTTTGGGTCCTCTGTCACCAGTTATTAGTTACACAGAGGCCAAGGTGTTTTTGCACAGAATCAGAAAACCTAGAAAGACTCCCAATGCACAAAGTTGTTAAAGATCTGAACTATTTCTGGGGGAAGAGTCTGAGTTCAGGCCACTACAGACTGAGGATGCCAAGTCCGGATCCAGACACAGCTTTCTGGGGAGGATGCTCAGGTCTGGGGCTGCAATCTGTTCCCCAGAGGAAATAAGGGTGAGATACACAATTCCAATTTTCCCACACCTTATATGTTTATAGATGTGAAGCTCCAGGTGAGACCTCTCTGCATAAATCAGCCAGGGACTCCCCAGGTGCACAGACAGGACAAGAGCCAGTGGTCCAGCTGCCTTCACAGCCCTCCAGCTTTGAAAGGCAGGGTCTGCTTTGGTGATGAATGGGAACAGGATGGGAACCAAAGTGAGCGCTAACTGTGCAGGAGTGGGAGAAAGCAGGAGGGTCTAACAGATGTCGTCCTGAAGTCCCGATTCTTCCTAATAGTCCTTAATGTGCTGCTGTGAGTAAAATACCTGGAAAATGGCATTTTGTATCACCCCTTTCCCTTCTCCCCCTGCCCCTCCACCATACCTAAACCCCTCCTGGGTAAGAAGAGAGCATCTGTTACAGCAGTCTGGTCTGAACTAGTGGGTGGGTAAGTGGTTTCATGCAACACCAGCTGTGGGCTCCAGCAGGATTATATTTAAACTCCTATATGCTATTTTTTCTGCCTTCCATTGTTCCACATTCTGCTGGGGCCTGCGGCAAGGGTGGGGAGGAGGGCAGGACAATTAGATTCAGAGCAATAATGATTGTGATAAGAAGAAGAACTGATGCTGAATGCAATTCCCATTTCTCATTACTATGCTACTGTAGCTATGGTTTGGCTCTCCTCCTGGCCTTGGCAAACACGATCCACTTCATCTCCTGCTTCTCCTGTTGGCTGGGCTCCCATCCTCCTCTTGGCTCCTGCCGCTGAACTCCTGGCTGGCTGCAGTAATCCCACATAATATTTCACGCAAATTTATATGAACCCCATTACAAAGCTCAGCAAGGAGACACTGTTTCTTTTTCTTGATACAATTAATCATTTGTAGCCTTGCTCCAAGGATCAGCCTGTCTCCCATGTAACTGCTCCTTTCTGTCAAGAAGGCTGAGAAAGTGCAGTACCCAGGGAGGGCAGGGAGAAACCCGGCTTCCCCTCCCTCTCCCCACACAAGCCCAGGTGAAATCACGCTGACTCTTGCAAATCCCCCCTGCCTCCCTCCTACCCACCTCCCCCAGTGTCTTACTCGGGGTGGCACCAAAGCAAGTGCCAGCAGGCAGCCAGCCCCCTGTGCTGCAGCCCAGCCCACCCTCCCTGCAGCCTGGTTTGGCACCTGGTTTGCCCTCCTGTCTGCACGATGGCTCGCTGAGCACGCTCCAGCTGCTCCCGTTTCTCAGCCTGCTGCTGGGAATATTCTACGAGACTGCTCTTGCCTCCTTCGGTTCCCCTTGCTTTGTTTCGTTGAGTTGATCTTTCGGTACAACTCCCTCTTCTCGCCTCCTCTCCCCAGCTTCTTTTGAAGTGCTTCTAGTGTTGTGGCTGTTTTTTTGGGAAAACTGAAAACTGACTCGCAGTATAATGTTTCTGTGGCTAAACAGGAGCCCCAAGTCTCTGGGCTTGTCAATCCAGGACCTCACACTAGTACTGAAATTCGGAGAAACAGAAAAAGGGGATCTCTTTTCTGCTTGTAACTGTGGGTGTCCACCTCTTCACTCAGCATTTCTTGCTTGTGTCCATCTGGCACATCACCCAATTTTTTCTCTTCCTCCTAGTCTCAAGTATAACACCAAGAAGATAATTAAGAAACAGACGCTGAACAAAAACCTATATCCCTCTTTTTAGCCTTAGGCACAGGAAGAGGTTGAAAGCCACAATCTGTTTCAGTATCTTTTTTCTGATACTCCTAAAAAATTCCTGGTACTCTGGTCCAGTAAGAGATAGTAAAGGAAAAGTTAGCTTATGTGTTTAATAGTTTTTAAGACAAACGCTGGAAGAACTGGCTTTATTTCTTTTTTAAGCTGAGTACCCAGAAGGTCCCATTTTCCCACCCAGAGCAAACTCAGGCCATGCGTGGTAAAAGAAAGAAACCAAAGAAGAAATTGGTCTTTTTCTCCTTCCCACTCCACAGTTTCACTATGGGAGTATGCTGGATATGAAGCACAACCACTCATTAAATGAAATACTCTTGCCCAATAAGTCCAGTTCCTCTGTTCAAAGCATATTTCCCAGTTCCCAAGGAATTTGGGGAATAAATTTTAAATCTATCATACTCCAGAAATCTTTTCCAGTCGTCACAGCTTTACCTGCCGGGTAAGTATTTCCTCTCGGCAGATAGTTATCTGTCACTGGCTGTACAAATTGAATGTCAGGATCCAATTTTTAATCCAAGATTAGAACTACAACGAAAACATTAGGAAGAGAGGCTGCAGTCATACCTCCAAGGTAACAGCACCTCTGGAGGAAGACTGTCTTGTACTCAGAAATAATAAGCTGCCAACAAACAAAATAGAACACTTCTGTCACAGGGTAAGAAAGCATTCTCATTTTTTGTTCTTTTAAAATAGTATGCTGTATACTCAGTTTGGTGTTTCCCCTGCCTTCCTTCAGCTTCTAACCAATGTATCCTACTCTATAAATACTCAGATCTTTGCAAGACAACTGCCTGGTAACTGGTTTATATACTGGGAAGTTCTCCAAGTGAGAAAACTCCAGTGCCTGTGTCCTCCTGTCCAGTGTCAGATGGAAAATGGCAGTGCCATCTACGACATGCTGCTTTCCTGCACCTGGGCTCTGAAGGTTGCCTCGTACCCTCTCAAGGGTGAGTCACAAGAGGTCTGATCTTCAGGAAAGATTTTTGAAAATATTGTTAAAATATTTGACTTTTTATCCTCATTTGCGGTCAAGAGAAAGACAGCATTGCACATGAAGCTGTTGATCTTTTAGCTGGGAAGGAATGGTAATTGTCTTTGATCGCCACGGCTGGGGCTCCTTATTCCTGGAGAGTGACTGTTGCCAGCTGTGCTTGACCTGGGCGATGTTTAGAGAAACTGGGGAGGGCTCCTGGATGTAAACCAGCCAGTACAGCGTGAAAGGAAATAGCCCAGCCTTTATTTTTGAGCCAACTGCATGTGATTTCAAGGCCACTTCAAGATTTAGCTTAAGTGCTGTCTTCTGTACATCAAAGATGTGAATCCGGACTGGATGATATAGAGAGCCATTGCCCGCGATGATATATGCATCCACTTTAGACATGCCGGGAAGTCCATCTGTTTACTTAACTTTTTATGAAAACAGTTGGGAGGAAGAACTCGTATTTGACTGAGGAGTTATTCTATATATTTATTTGCTTATATTTATAAAAATAAGTACAAATGATGTGAAAAGAAAATCATTCTTCTGGTAACAGAAGTTATCAAAATAGTCTTTCAAACAGCAGTGTGTAGCAACAGTAGTGACAGAGACTGCACTAAGAACTCGCAGCAAAACATAACCCACCACTACTCTTTTCTAGGGAATTACCTTTACAAACTGCACTTTCTCCTTCTTTTGCCCTCTCCCTTCCCTGAGGCCATCTTTTTCCCAAGACACAACCTAAGCTTTGCCAGGCTTCCAGGATGCTCATGAACAGGATACTGGGGAAGACTGGAAACAGGAACACACAGCATCTCTCCAAGTGGAAGAAGAAAGCACATCAGAAAGCTGTATGTCACAGGCTGTGCCTGATGTCAAGTAATTTGATGGTGAGGGACTATAGTGGCTCAAAAGGTGGAAGGGATGCTCAGAGCACAGTAGCTGCAGAGCAAGCTTCTGGCAGGACTTAATACAAAATATTTTCTAGGGCAGCATGTGACCAGCTGCAATGCTGTGCTACCACTTCTTCAATATTCTGGGTGCCACAGGCTCTGTTTGTGGCTGTGGTCAGTTCACATAATGCGGTCGTGTTTCAACCTCCCGTCTGCCTCCGGACACTGACAGAAAAGTCCTCTGGGCATAAGCTCTGGCAATTTGGCAATCCATCCCATCGATGACCCATCCCAACATGCAGCACTGCTGCTTTGTGGCAGAGGTAAAAGAATGGGTCTACAATTAGCATCATCATCATTAATAATCTATTATACTGCAGGAGAAGGAAACCTTGCACTAATATTTTGGACTCCAAAATGAGTAGTTTGAGCCACGGACATATATCCTATCCCATGACTCTCTCTACTTGGCAGCAAACCCTGCCAGATGGCCATGGCATGCTAAAGTGCCATCAGTGCACGTGAATTGGTGAATAACCAAGTGGTGGCAGCTGGCTCCTGCACCGCATACACCATGACAACAGTAAAAGTTTTAATGAAACAACACACCTCTTTTTAGAACTGTTTTGAATAGCTTTTGGGGAAAAGAAGAAAAGGTTATTGGCATCTTTCTGGTAAGAAAAAAGAGGAGTTCATTTGTTGAGATGTAACAGAATTTTGACCAGAAAAGAGGCTGTAGCTATTTTCACAGTTTTACTTGTGCAGACACCCAGGTACAGATGCTTTCATGGAAATTCTGGCTACATAACGGTATTAATTTTGGCTGAATCTTGAGACTATTTTCAGCAGCCTTCAGAAACTTACAGGAAGTACCTTTCCTTTTCATTTATGTACAGTGTTATTGTTATTTTTATGTATTAAACAAATAAACAGAGATTCTTTTACTTTGCTTCTGCTAGATTTCATGCTATGGAAGGAGCTGTGATGGAGGGGAGAAAAATCTTGGCTTAACTAGTTCAAAAACAAGGCTCATGGCAACCCAACAGTTGAATGCTCTTTCTAGAAAAGCTGGTCTTAAGAGCAGTGGTCTCTTCTGAGACTGCTTGGGCTACTGTTTGTGTTGTGGCAAAATAAACAAACAGAGTAAAGTAAAGATGAGAGGGTCCCCTGAGATCTGGGTCTTTTGCCGTCTCTTTCGTGAGTAATGAATGGGGTGACCACACAGACTTGGAAAGCCCTGCAATGCTTGCATCTGCTGCTGACTTTCAAGCAGGCAGAGGGCAGGATTATATGGGATTCACTGGCAGTATTAGGGAGTCAATTAGGGGGGATTCAAGGTAAACCAGGGGGTTTTATTACTTACACATGGGGTGGAAAAAATAAAAAACCAGCTGCTCTTTACTCTCACTGGTGGTATGTACAAAGAAATTTGAATTATACAAGAGAGTCCTAAGAAACTCCTAGAAAGGGCATCTCTCCAGCTTGGGTGTCCAGATCTGCTGTCTTGAGACCCTTTTATGAATATGAATTCAATTCTCAGCAGCAGTAGGAAAACTCCTGTTCAGCAGGTCTGTCTGAGGTGACTGTACATCCCAAGGTGCTTTCCCGTTCACCTGGGTGGTCTCAGCCCCCTGAAAGGAAGACTCTTTCTACAGAGAAATGACACAAAAGGTACATAGAGCACATGCTGGCCGGTATAATAATACAAGGTCTCCAAACATAAGCACGCTATGTTACACTGGTCACAGCTCTTTGTTCTGTTTGCTCCTTGAGTTGTCTCAGCCTGTTCTCAGAGCTCTATAATTAAGGCTTTAAGGACTTACTGGATCAAGGAAAAAGGGGATTTTCTTTCAAGCTACACATGGAGTAATGGGAAGAGCAAAGAACATTTAGTCCTGTCCTTCATGCCTACCACAGAAGACAATACAGATCCTCTTGATTGCATTTTTTGGCTACAGCACCAGTTCCCTCTTTACTGCTGGCAAATCACTTGGATACAACCTCTGTTTCCCTGTTTAAGTTCCTTCTTTCTGCTTTGTTGCCTCCCCTGAGAGGGTATCAGCAAAACTTTAAAGATCGCACAGCCTTGGTGGTTAATAAGACCTTCACACAGTCTTTTTCTAAGCACATGGAGGTTTATACAGTATTTGAGGTAGTTCTGAAGACAGAAAACTTTATAGAAGTGCCTCGTGTTGTAGAATTCAAATAGGGATTCTAAGGGTAGCAGGAAGAGAAGATTTCTGTCTCCAGTGCTGTCATGGTCTGGTACCTTTCATGAGCAGCAAATACTTTTTTCAAACCACTATAAAGAATAAAAAGTCAAAGCCGATAAACATTTTAAAATATACTATGAAAGAAAGCCAACGTTAGAAACATGCCATGAATGAAATCCAATTTCTTTTGAAGCAAGCAACAGTATCATAAAGAGGAAAAACAAGAAAAATGGAGGAAACTAAATCAAGTAATTAATGAGTAAAAGAAAACCTAACCCTAGAGCTGCAACAAAAGGAGGCTGCATGCTGAAAACTGTACACGTTAAAAGAGGAATTAAAACAAAATCAAACAATAACTTTGCAGTCTTCTCTACCAGCACAGAGCTTGTCCTGACCACAGTGCTCTGTGCCTGGTGGGAATGCAGAACAATGGAGCACTTTGAAAATTAATGGTTGTTAAAGTCGGAAGGGACTTGGACTTTCCACAGAAAATAAGTTATGGATCTTCAGCCAGTAAGAGGCCACAAAATGTCACTCAATATCAAGACTAAAATATAAAGATTGAGGCTTTAGATTGGTTCTGTGTTCAACTAACTATAGGTTTTGCAAAGGAAACTAGATGGCTGGATATAGGAAATTTACAATAACCAGGACTGCTATTTATGAAGTGAATCATAATGACTAATTCTGAACCCATTAGGCTAGCCTTAGTCTTTTTTTCCCAATTGCAAATGGAAAGGATGTTTTTTGTTTTGTTTTGTGTTTTGTGGTCAGAAATATTTGGCTTTCAGAAGAAAATCAAAGCTGTAGACGGTCATAAATTTTTGAGACCAGATTTATTTTGCTGAAGACCACATCATATTAGAAGACAGTTTTTTGAAGAGCTTCTTTCCCCCCAGAACAGATTCACCTCACTAGCTGCTGAGCTCAGATGAATATCAACTAAATCTCTTGCCGTTTTAGAGTTAGTTAATTATTTATGTCTGCTGTGAGAGTCATAGGGAATAGAGGATCTTTGCAATATTGTTTCATGTTGCCATCAGGAACACCCTCTAACTGTAGAAAAAAGTGACAGATTTACATACATGCTTTCAGCTCCCAAGGGTTTGGGAGAGCAAGAATCACAAAATCGTACAATCGTAGAATCACAGAACCATTCAGGTTGGAAAAGACCTTTAATATCACCAAGTCCAACCATTAACCTAACACTGCCAAGTCCACCACTAAAGCCTGTCTGTAAGCGCCACATCTACACATCTTTTAAATGTCTTCAGGGATAGTGATCATAAATCTGAGCAAAGACAGAAAAATAACCAGCTTTCTCAGCTTAATCAAACCTATTCACCTGAGGAAGGCCAGCAGAAGTCCTACATGAAACACTGAGGAAATTCTCAGCAATATAGACACCATGATGTTACTTGGAGCCACAGGTTCTCCCATTCTCGCTGTTTATTTGTCCTGATAGAGGTATGGACTTTAGGGTGCTGGCCATGCTGAGCTGTAGATGGCCATATTTAAGCTGCACAGTGATTTGCAGAGCAGCAGTTGACATGCTGGGTGATAATGGGCAACAGTTAATTGCTGGGTGCTCTGGAGGGTGAGGAGCAGACATAACTCTGGCAGGCTTCCTTCCTGGAATGAGGAGCTGACAATCACTATCAGTAAGAGTCTCAAATGCTCTCATCTCTGTAACTAACCAAAGGTACGGTACACAGCAGCCACTTTTTCTGCAGCGTTTCTATGACTTTCTGCTCTCTGAACCACCTGGATTCAGAAACAGAATGTTTTAAGTTATCTGGCATACATCCATTGTCCACTTCCAAGAGACCATCTCAAGTGTGGATGATTTTCTCTGAAAAGTGGGATGTAAGTTTTATCCTGAATTAAATGCACAAGGCTGGTGTCCATAATACACAATATTACTGCAAAATGAGAAGGAAACCAATTTTTATTTCTCAGAGCTTGCCAACTGTGATAACATCTTGACTTGTTCCACACATTCCCTACACTGTACAGAGAACCCCGAGTAACCTGACACAGTGTCACAAATTAAAATAAGAAATACTGCTTTAATTAAAACACTGGAGTGAATTTGTTCAATAATTAGCAGTTGCATTTGTCAGGAAGGTGGTAGGGTCTACTGTGTATGTTCAGAAAGGGACCACAGCTTAACATATATGCTACCTCCCTTGAGGGCATGAAGTAAATTGATTAAACAGTGCTACAGGTCATGCGAAGATTTATAGCCAAGGTCTCTAATGTTATTTTTTTGAATAAGAGAGTAATACCCCTATGGTTTTAACTTCAAAATTTTTGTCAAGGGTCCTATTAACTCCACTCACATGCCAGCATGGTGGGCAGTACTGGGAGGGTACTTTATTCTAAGGTACTAAAATCTGTGATTAGGCAATGATTTATGGCTTTCCTTAAACTCTGAAGTGACTTTTTTTAATAGGAGTATTTTTGGCTGGGCTAATTGAAGTAAAATTTGACTGATTTATGATTGAATTTACAAAACCTTTTGCCACACCTTTAATGATGAAGCCTCCTTGTTGGTTTTTTTTTGTTGTTGTTGTTTTTTTTTCCAATGAGGCGTATTTTCCATTACTGCTATGCCAGTATGGCATTAGAAAAACAGCTGCCATCTCAAACATCACTGAAAAGCTCCATTTCTTCTTGGAAGCTGTTTAAATTATATATTTAAACTCCTCTTTCCTCACCTCTTTCTCTTCCCACGCTGTAAATAAAAATTATTCCTAGAACATTTTAAAAGATTGCATGAAACCTTACTTTCTATCTTGGATAGAGAAAGGCATTTAGGTTAAAGCTTGTTTTATTTTTTTCTTTATAGAATATGTAAACTTCTCATGTTCTGGTGCATACACCCAAGGTTTAAATCTTTTGAGCAACCTATTTAATAACCCACTTCAAGCTGCTGTAAATGCATAACAAACTCTTCTCCAGAGACAGATTAGTGTGGTAGTGACTACACTACTGTCATTTAGTGATTCCACAGCAGTATTTCTGCAGTGAGAGGAGGGCACAGGCATGACACCACGCTGAGATCTGCCAGTTCCTTTGGCCTACAAATGAAGCTCTGGAAAGTCAATCTTGATGTGGCAAGTGCTCTACCAGAGAGTGACAGTGACTCATCCCTAACTATTTCTTTTCCTGGAAGCTGAAGTGGAGGATGATGATATGGAATAGAGGATGCAGAGATCAAAATCTCCCACTTCCCTACTTCAGTTGTGTCAAGTCCATGTCTTTTGAAAACCCACCCAAACCTTTTGGAAACCTATCCAATTTTAACTATGCTACAGGCATTTCAGACACCATGGAATGCAATTCTACTGTTTTACAAACTTTCCACAGTTCGGCTCTTACTGCTCATCAACATTCCTGTTATCATCTTAAATATGCACCATTCAACCAAGAGATCACAGATCACAAACCTCACTTTTTGGAGATGCTGCCCTGAAACTTTTCAGAGATGCTGCCCTGAATTTGTTAGTTATGTTTTGCAAAAGGATGTCTTGTGCTGTCAGTAAGGTCACATCGGAATCAGATTTCAATGTTATATTTTTATATGTATGTGTATATATATATATATATGAAATATCAGCAGTAAAATTAACTGACTAATTGAAGAATGGAGCAACTGCGGTCAAGTCAGACTTTCTAAGGTGTATGCAGGACAATTGATACTATTTTGAACAGCATCTTAGTCTGTATCTGTAAACAAAAGATGCCAACCGTAGAGACCCTCGGATGGTAATCTGAATTTTGACAGTAATTACTTTTGATGTACTTGCTGGTTTTAGTAGTCTCTGGCTATTTCATTACAGAGCAACATTAAAAACATGAGAAAGGGAAGCACAAGCAAAATGGTTTAAAAACAAAACTATAAAACAAGTTTGACTCCTCTAAGGAAAGTGCCAAAGCTGTAAAAAATGGGCCTGGGGGAGTGTTGAAAAACGAGATTTGTGGCAGAATGCCTTGCAGACCTTGTCAGAAGTCACAAAAACCACTAAACAGAACTTTAACACACATCACAGTCCCTGACAGTGATCAGCATTTGGAGAAAGACAAGAGGACTCTGAGAGATCTTACTGTCAAAGATTCATTAGACAAATTATTTATAGCCGGAACAGGCCAAAAGCCTGCAAATGAAATTAATTTCTTTTTAATGGTCCAGACAAAAAGCCATTCTACCTTTGCAATAAAGCTACAAGGTAATAGAAGTTAAAAAGATTTTCTTTGAAAAATGTAGACAAGAAAGGGCTCAAGTGTCCCCCATTACATCCTTTGTGACTGTAAAGGAGGTATAAGAAAGGTACTGTGACAGGTAAGGTTGATTTCTGGGAATCAGAGAACTAATGGAAGATTCTCCAGAACTGATATATAACCTGGTAGAAAAGAAGAGCAAATTTAATTTATGTGCAGATACAAATAACCTAAGAATGCAGCCCTCAGCATGGAGCTATGTCTTTGAAGGAAACCGGCACCAAATGTTTTTCTGTCTTCTGTGCACTTCTATGCTACCTCCTGTTGTTTGGAAAGCAGAGCACCCACCTGTGTGCACAGTAAGTTCCAGTTCTGACAGCCCTACTGAGGCGCTGTGGCAGTAAAACATAAAAGCAGAACTGCCTGTGACTGTTTCCAGAGTTGAACAGCACAAATCAAATTAATAGATTTACTAGTTGCTTCAGTCAGACAAAGGTGATACTGGGATTTTAGGGAGGCCTGAAGGCGTACACAACAATGCAAGATACTGCAGGAACTTTACGAAGCAGTGCTGGCTGGCTGCTTACTCAACTGGATATAAGCAGCTGGAAAATCATGTAATGCTAATTTTGATTGTTAATCACTCTTTTTGTGATGCTTGGCCTGGAAAGGAGTATGTGAGGATGCTGCACCTTCACAAAGCACTGGTGTGAAATTTTTGGAAGCAGCTGTGGCAGGCTCCTAGCACACAAGAACGACTACAGCTCAGACACCGAGTGAGACTGCCAGTCTGCGTTTACTTTGCAATTATCCATGCATCCACCTTACGGTGGGTTTCTTCACTGTTGTTATGAGCTCAGTTAGAAAGGTAAAACTCAAAACCAACTGAACTGAACAAATTCAAGGCCTATCTGCTCATCAGCATTACTGAGTTTTAAAAATCAGATTGTCTGAAAAAAAGTAGTCTCAATTACTACACAATTGTATGAGAAAACAAAGTCTACAAATCTTCAATGCCTATATCCTTTAATTAACATCCTCAGAAAGTGCATCAAGGATAAATAGAAATGTCTTACTGTGTGAATTCAGATAATTATCTTTAACTCTCTTAATAAGATAATAACCAAACCATTTTCTCAAACTTGGCGTTATTCACAAAATTAGACTTTAGAAAACAACCTACCTTAAAGGTTTTTGCGTCAGCCATTTTTAAACTACTTCACAGAGAAAGCATAGTCTCTTTTCTGCCCTTTTTTGTGTAGCAGTTCAAGAATGAGAGGTTAGCAACACATTTCCTTAATGCATAGGTGTAAGTTTTGAAAACTTCAACGTCAGAGAAGAAACATATGATCACCTGAAAAAATATATTAGAATGGACTTTGGAACTTAACTGGAGAAGATATTCCCTTCACCTGTTATATTTAACAAAACGAGATTTAATTTGAAGTATTTTGTTTACCTGCTGCTTCTGTTTGGAGACTATTCTGTGTCATTGCAGGTGCAGGGTGTAGGAGAAAAAGGGACTTACAGAACAGCAGCATTGTGAGTGTGAGTCAAAAGGGACCACCTAGCTCAGAATACTTAGGGGACAAAAAATTATAGTGCTGTTGGGTAGAAAGCTTTAAGCTTGGTCTTTGAGAAGTCAGTGGCAGAATTCCCATTAACTTGGATGATGTAACAGTGTCACTCTTTCTCATCAACGTCTGTGCTCAGGTCTCAGATTTTCAACGTGACTTTTGCCCCAGTTTGGTTTGGTGTGTTTGAAAGATTGTTGCAGACACTGTGCAAGCCGATTTCTTACCTATGCAGCAGTCACAGTTTTCTAGTTCACCTATACTGTTTTCTAGGTACAGAGGAACAAAGATCAGTCTTTTTATCAGTTTTTTTTCCTTTTTTCTGTCTTTTTTTTTTAAAAAAAAACCAACAACCCCCCCACTTGCTGTAAGGCCTAAATAAAAGTTATATTTTTGACAAATGTTTTCCAGGTCTTACTAAGGATATCGGAAAGTCAACACAGAGGGAGAAAAAAAGGAGAATTCCGATCATAAGATTTTTTTTTACTGGTGACTGGGAGAGCTGATGATCAGTTAGTATTTTCACAGGACTTTACCTCCAGTGAGTGGAACACATCACATATTTTCCACCCAAGCAATTCAGTTTAGGCTTTTAGGGAAAACTTTATGTCAAGTAAATGAAAGTGTTCATCATAAAGTCATAATATTTTTTTTAATACTTTTTTTGAAAAAAGAAATTAAAGCTTCTGGAATATTTGCTGAAAATGTCTTAAAGTCTTCAGAGAAAACATAAAAAATTGTCTTTTATCTGTACTTTTCACAAGAGAGGAGTCATGTCTAGTAAGAGGCTTTTGGGGCATTCATCAGCTACAGCAGTGTACATCCCCAACACGTACACTTGGGCAGGCACAGGCAGATAAAGCCTTGGGCAAGACACACATTCACATCAGAGGGCCATAAGAATATACAGAGCATCTGGTAGTTCTTCAGAGCAAGAATCACCATTCCTACAGGCTCGGTGGGTAAATTCACAGCCAGGCTATTTTGCATGGTGTGCTTGATGACCCTTTCACTGATAAACCTTATCAATACTGTGTTACCTTAGAAACTTCCTCCAGGATACCTACAAGCCTGCAGTTACAGCAGACAGAGATTTCTTTCTCATCTAGAACTTTACTGGTCCTTGGAGTGCACTGACTCTAGGGTTTTTTTTCTTTCTTCTTTTTGGTCTAGGTCCTACTTGCATTGTTAAAAAGAGTGTGGCCAGATGCTATGAAACAGATGTGCAGAAAAAGGAAAAACAAAGTTAGTCACACAACAGCAAAGGCATCTCTATCATTTACAATCAAGTGAAATATATATGCAGGCTTTGTAGGGAGCTCATCTGTAAAGCCTTTTATGTTTTCCAGGGGAGCACTAATCAAACCACAGGTTTTATTAGTTGCTTCCATGCTTTGTCTGTGTTTGATATGAGAATTTGCTTGAAATCTAGAACTTACTGCAAGCATTTCAGCTTAATGCTGTTAATTAAAGGATCTTCCCATGGAGAAAGCTCGAAGATGTGTTCCCTGTTGATTTGTTAATAGTATTAGCAGTTCAGAGGATTGGAGCCAGCAAGGCAGGCCCAAACAAGGCAATTTAGCAATGTAGCAATTTTAACATGTTGTAATTCATTCAAGGCCCATTTGTCACAGGGCATGAATGGTCTGAGGTGAACCTCAGTTGTATTTAAAGAGGGAGAGCCAACTTCCCATCTCTGAGCCGATGGGACCCAGAGAAGAGGAAGGGGAATGGTCTCAGGAATAGACAGGAGATCAAGTAGGGAACAGTTCAATACTGAGATTTCCAGTTCAAACAGGAAGGATGGCCATGGTGAGAAATGCTTTCTCATTCCACAGACACATTCCCAGATCCATTTCCCTGTGCAGTTCTTACCATTAATTAGCAAAACATCGGATCACGGACATCGCTGTTAACTTTCACTGGTGGCCTTCACTGGCATATGAATTATTCTTATAGCTGAAGAAGTGAAAGAATTTTTCGTTAAAAAGATGAACACATCGGCCCAATTGTATGGAGATTAACTAAAAATAAATACAGATTAAACCCACTCTATGACAGTTGCAATATGACAGAGAACACTCTTCATACAAGATGTCTCCTTCCCCACCCATTATTAAAAGCTGCTGGTTTTTAAGTCAAGCCTCAGTGAGCTTTCTCATTTAATTTCTGCATCATCACCCCCACAGTCTGAAGGTAGAACTTAAAATTGCTATTACCTATCTGGACGAAAGGAGAATTCTGCCTGAAGAGATTGAGTCAAAATTTTGTATAGGATCTTTCAGAAGTGCCCAGCTTTGAAAGTTAGATAGATGAGAACCTTTGAAAACATTTCTGGGCAGCCTGTGCATATTTATGTAACTGGATAAACCACTTGGCTTGCAATGAGTTGACTACCATTGTACAGAAAACCTCCAGAAGGACAAGGCAAAGAAAATGGCGAATCTCTCAAGTTCACAGCCAGTTGTCTTCTCTCCTGATACTGTATCTGACTAAAAAGGAGAACATTTAAAAACTTGTGTGTATGTGTATCTATCTGCCTATATCTGTCTACATGAGTAACCTAGATTTATAAAATCCTGTTCAGAAGGTACTGGATCAAATACATCCCTGCTATACTTTATGGATCTGACAGAGGTTGCACAAGGAATTAAGCAGCCCCAGTAAGCTTCAAAATATGTGTTTTATTACAGTTTTAAAGGTTTTGTTTTTTTTTTTTTTTCCCCTCCAGATTTTAATACAGTCTGGAGATGTGTCAGCTTCTTGCATTTGTGAAATTTAAAGACTAAAAAACTTCTAGGATTAGCGGGACACTCCCAGCTAGGTCAGAGCATGTTATTATGTGTCAAAGTCTGAAGCAGCGAGGAGCAGTAATTGCTGAGCTTTGACTGCATCCTGTCTACGCTCTGGGCGGTTGAGGGTGTGTATACGTGTATTTGCTTTATGCATGTCTGTCATAACTTGCTTTAGGGATTCAACCAACCATTTGTCTGCAGCCTGGCTTAATAATAACTAAGATAGAGGAAGGAGGGGGACCGGGGGATGTGGGGTGTGTGTGTGTGTGTGGGGTGCTGGAAAGATAAGGCTCTGCAGAAGCTTGAAAAATATAAACACTGGAAGGGAAAGGAATTACTTAGAGTGTTTATGCTGTGGAGCATTAAATTCAGCTGGGAAAAATTGATGAGAAATAAGGGAAGGATTCCTGTCACTGAAATGACATTTACAAACTGCTCTGGACAAAAGTGTAAATGAACAGTACAGAGCCAGTTTAAATTGATTGCCTGATTTTCTTATACAGCCTTTATTATAGTTATGGATACCGATGTTGAAACAGAGATTTAAGGCCTCTTTCTGTCTCACAGTCAAACTACTGTCCTGCAGTTGTGCAATTGCTACATCATCCAGCTTTGCTTCATCATCCAGCCTTTACACATGGCATATTTGCCTGTCAATCCATCTATGGGAAAACACTGGCTGTTATCCATCCCTTACCTTGCACAAAAAAGGCTCTGTGGTCTAGGTGTTTTCAAACATGCATGAGACACGGAGTAAGTGCCCTGCATTATTGCTGTTCTGCTTGCCCCAGGCTTGTCCGAGGGTTTTGTAATCTGTCTATGTTTCACAGCCCGTTTCCAGCTAGGCAGCTGCCCTCTCACGGATGCTGCTGTCCCTTTTTTAGCCCTTCTGGAAGAGCACAGTAAGGGTTTCAGGGGAGAAGCAGAAAGCATGTGTGTCCTATTTCACGAACATATACTGATGAATATCTTGGTAGCCAGGGGGGCCTACCCCTTTGTTCATTACTGTACGCAATATCAAAATAAATCAAGAGTTTCTAGCGGAGTTTAAATTCTGGGTGAACAAAAGAACTGGCACAGCAGCTCAGCCAACTGGCCTGGTATCTTGTCTCAACCAGCAGTTAAACCGAATGTCTGAGAATGGGTTTAATAGCACGAATACAGTGATACTTCCTCAGAATACTCTCCCATGTCTCCAGCAGTTTGCGGCACAGAGGTTTCCTAGGCCAGAGAGAGCGGGGAATGCAGGAGCTCACAGCTTCTCTTGGAGAGACTGCCAGCAGAATTTACAGTGATGCACCACAACTCCTCAGACACTCCAATGGAAATGAGCACTGAGTGAAGTAAGGAAGAGAAAACAGATGTCTTTCCCTACAGCACACAAAATAAATAAAATTTGGGGAAGTAGATGAGAGGAAGAGATGTGAGAAACAGTTGATCCAATTTGCATTCCTTATTTTTGCCACAAGATGTTTAAAATTTTAGCATATTCACATATAAAATTTTAGTATATTCTTTATATAATTGTTCTGGATTTTATGCTCTTTCTTGCACCTTCACACATAAAAGCAAGTGTACTCATATGTTTTAAGCATATAAGGATTACGCTTCATTCTTCCTGCCTGAACAGTGCTTTATCTGCATCATGTTTTTCCCTCTATTTCACAATGTCACAGAACAGTAAGAAATTTTTATTGTCTTCTGCAAATAATACAGTGCGCCTGTGTGAAGAGTCACTCAGTGGAATTACAAAGTGGAACCTTGTACATGTTCTTCATCTGTAAACCCTTGGCTCCAGATGTAACAAGAGCAGTCATGGAAAATTTCAAATCAGGCTGCATGAATGATCCAGGGCAAAAGTCTAACTCACCAGCTACAGGAGAAATGTGTTTCATGTCCCCAGCTGCACTTGCTACATATCTATATCAAAACTGGAAAAGTCAACATCTGGAGTAAACTCCTTCTCAATTAATGGAAATAGCCACAAGTACCTGAGAAATGCTGCTGGTACCCTCCTAACACAGGTCTATGGGACTCATCCATTTGTGATGTTAGTAGGCTGTGCCCTGAGCTCAGTTCAGCCAGCAGCTGGTAGAAACAACAGAAGGGAAGCTAGCAAATGTTTTAGCTACCACTTAATAGTTTTAATAAAGTGTTAAGTCACCTTGTTTATTCTTCAGCCTTGACCAGAAAGGTTGCCGATAATTTTCAGGTGTTTGCAAACACTTAACTAAACTATAAGGAGATTATTTTTCTACACTTGAGTAAGCATTTGAAAGTGTGAGAAGTGGCAGGGGCATATCATTGAGGAGCAGAACTAGATATTGTCCTACAGATATGCTTGATGGGAAAAAAAAATCCCATAAAAGCAGACTGCAGCAGCTTAAGACTGACAGTACTTGAGATGAAACCGAGACCAAGATAGGTGGTGCTCTGTCCTGATCTGGAAATGAGTAGTTTTCAGGGCCTGGCTGATGCGGCTGTCAAGCATGGGGCAAAAGGTTTAGCAAGGCCAGCAGCAGGAAAGCCAACACTTCAGTCTAGGATGCAGAGTCAGATTTAATGTAGAATTTAATTCTACTCACAACTTTGCTCAAAACATTTTAATATATCAATTGCTGAAATAAGAAATGGTCAAACATTATCACTTGTTTCTGTCTACATTGGCTTCTTTGGGAGGGTGCATTCAACCTACAGTCATAATGAGTCATTTCCTATGGACTTCACACCAAGCATAAATAGATCCAGATGGTAGGTTTAAGGAGGGCAAGAGGAGTGTCTTCTTATTCCTACTGTGCCAAGAACACTTTGGCTGCTACTGCCCCATAAGCAACCTAACAGGATCTTAGGTTTCCCCAAAAGTTGTAGGAACTTGTATATACACAAACCTTTGCTGTTGTTCTACGTGGCATGGCTCACCTTGATACAACACCTTAGGATGACATTTTGTGAATGGCCAAACTCTCTGTGAGTAGCTGGTTGTCTGGTTGGACCCCAGCTCTTACCCAAGCCAAGCTCAGTAGCAGTCAGTCATTGTGTCTCTTCATTGTCTTTAAACTCACGGACACACGTACCATGACACAACAATGGCTACATCAGTCCCACTATGTGTTGCCTCCTAAAACTTGTTGTTTTCTTTAAATCTTTCTCAGAAAGAAAAGTTAAGAAATTAGGAAACAGCATAACAAATCAGTGGGGTTTCCTTAACTGTTGTCTAGGCTAGAAGAGCTAAAGCTGCATTTACTATCTATTCAATGTTCTTGTTTTAGGAGTTGGATGTATCACTGTTGTGCAGTGTCTCTTCTTTCCATAAAATTGTTTAACCAGATATACATAACAAAGAGGCAACATTATTAAAGTCTTTCATATAATAGGCAAAGAATTATCAGCTATTGTTTCTAACCTTTAATATGGTGATGAATGTGCTAAAGTGCAGGTAATTTATTGGTGCCTCCCCCACACCCTGATGAATAAGTAAGCAATTTTGCTATTAAAGAGTAAAGCATAATTCCCCGAACCTCCTGCATCTATAGACTAGATTATTCAGAGTTCTTTAAATCCAAACTCAGCTATTCAATAGTGGGTGCTTCATTGTAAGCATTAAATTATTTTGTCTGTACTGCATCATTCCTTACATTGCACTGATTAAACTCTCAAAGACCTGCCCAAGCATGCTTTGAACTTAATTAGTAGAAAACCTGAGAGGAATTCTCTTGAGGGGCAATCATTTGTTTGGCTCTTTCAAAGTCACATTCAGGAATTAGAAGGGGATATATGTGAGCATTGTGCTTAGAAAAGGAAATAACCATTTAATACCAACTGGGAACCTATTTCTAAGGCACAGCCATGTTGTGGGAATGGGGAGACAGAAGATAGGCAAGCAAATACTCGAATATGGATTACCTTATACCGTTCCAGCTACGGTGCCACCTAACATTGATGGCTCTCTTGGGTTTCAGCGCAATGAACCAATTTGCAAAGTAGGGTTAGCTGTTGATTCTCTTTTTTTTCTATTTCTTTGGTAGGGAAAGAAAGAAGGATAAGATCAGGGGAGGAGATAGCTAAAAAATGCAACTAATGCAAAATGGAATACTTCTTCAGAAAAATGTCTAATTTATTGTAAGTTCTATGTTTACACTGATACCACTTTAAGGGACATGAAACATTGACATAACACAACAAGTCTTTTAAGACTGGTTCCACAGTTAGGTGAGTAACGGAGGCCAAGTACCATGCATCCAACTGGTAAATTCTTTGCCTCTGTGCATGTTAAAATACCCGATATGCCACTGGCACAGGCGAAACAGGTTTGATAGCATCCGCAGGAAGGAGGCCACTTATTTTTTCATGCGTAATTTATCACCACAGGTATTTTTGCCTACCTATGTGTCCTCTGCTTAAACTCACGGTAGCACGTACATTTGCAGCTGAACGTGCTGTTGCTGTAGCAATCATGCTCCACCCTTCAGTTCACTGGCAGATCCTGAAACAGGATGTCGGCATGAGGTGCCTCTCTGCCGAGCTGTCTATCAGAAAGAGACAGTCTAGAGACACCCTGTGGGACACTTTTTTAGAGGAACATGGGTAATTACTTAGGATATTTAAGTATAACATTAAATATTTACTTCTCCTGAGAAAACATTTAAAGTGGCAGTACTTTATACAATCCCTGCAAATGCAAACTCACAAGCTTGGCTGGGACATTTTTCTCTCATTCTTCATAAAAGTCAAGTCCCACCTCTCATTTCACATATAACTACTTTCTTAAGTTTATTGCTTTTTGCTATCCACCTTACCAAATTACATTTTTGTATAGCAAAGAGAACAGTTCTGAAGCCCTTTTCATCCTTGGATGAAAACAGTTCTGAAGCCCATCTTTTTAATCCTCAACATCTTGAACCTGTTTGTCAAACCTCTGTGAGCTTTGTGGAGTTTTGCTTCTGGTCTGCATGGCAAGCTTTTTGTTGCTTTAGATGTAGGCACATGCACCCTATAGTTATCACGGTGCAACTGCTTTTGCCTTGTTTCACTGCTTTTGCCTTGCCTTATCATGAGAGGGCATGGGATGAAGTTGTACAGATTGCTCTAAAGAAGTGATGCATTTCAAACAGACCTTGTAGCTCCAAGTACATGTGTATGCACACACCCCCCTTTGCTCCAGACACATCTCACTGCTCTTTCCAAATCTAGTCAATACACTCTTTTCCCAGATGCTCCAAGTACTTCCAGTTTGACACGTTATCTATTACAGCTTCAGTTGCAAGTAACAGCCGCTCACCCCACCCCACCCCCCACCCCCACCCCCACCCCCCTTGTATTATAGACTAGTAACTGGTGTCTGTTGTAACAGGACAGCTGACAAGGAAGAATGTCATGACACGTCTATTATGTACCTTCCTCCACCTAGGAAGATTTTCCTCCATC
>JAVJGJ010000057.1:11481231-11499338 GCA_035590215.1 Microhierax caerulescens
TTTTTGACTCCATCGCCATCCTCAGCCCCTCCAATTTATCTCTGTGTTGTTCTTGGCTCATCTAGGTGCCAGTTGGGAGCTAAGCTTATTTAGGTGCTTGTCTGCTTGCCTGTCAAGTTCTATCAAGAGTAAAAAGAATGGCAAGTTAATAAATTCAAAATTATGTCAGGCATGAAGCAGACTCTTATCCCATGCTGTTTATCTGGCAGCAGGTGAAGAAAAGACCAATAAAAGAGAAGAAATACAGCCTTTCACATGCACACATAGACACACACATGCACACACTTTGAAAGAAAGGCAAACGGCCATGCGTTGCTGTCAGGTGGCCAGCAAAGAATTGGCTGGTGGTCTCAGGCCAGACCCTTTGGGGCAGGTGTCCATGTTACAGAAACCACAAGCACCATTTGCAAGCTTCTTGGCAGCTGCAGCGCAAGGACTGACGTGCACTTTCACCGCTTCAGGAGAGTCACTTGCTGAGAATTTGGGGATGGAAGTGGGGAGGAGGAGAGGTTTCCTGTGCTGCTGGTCAGGCACCATTTGTACCATTAGTGAAAGACATGGCCTCCACAGACAACAGCCTGGTGTCTACTAGGAAAATGGGACCCACAGAGTTGGCCTAGTCCTTGAAGTGTGTTGTGGATTAATGAAATTTGGAGTGAGCACTTGTACTGGAAAGAAAAGCCTCAAACAACAGTAGAGAAATTGGGCCTCTGGCACCCTGGGGATTTTGTTCAAATTCCTTACAAAAGTTAGTTAAGCTTTGTCGATATGTTTTAGATAGTTCAGAACAGTATATATTGGGAGTAATCATAGAAAAAATGCCCTAGGATGGCAATGTTTAGGAATAGGATGGGTTTAGAGATGTCTAGAAATCTATCCAGTTTCTGAAGCAAACAGAGAATCACCTGAATGGGAGGAGAGGAAATCCTCCTTCCCTTTCCTTTTGGTTTGCTTTCCTGAGCTTCAGATATGCAATTTCCCTTTCTCTTCCCTGTGGGAAGCCTAATGTCATGCCTCCCAGGCTTCAGAGCATGGTATTTCTCAGGGCAAAGGAAGAACCCCCTTCCCTCAGCAGATGTGTTATTAGTTTCTCTTCACTCACACCCTCTTTCCCTACTTTTGCTCCTGGAAGAGAATGGAAAGCTCTGCCCTTCCTTACAGCTTTGGACGAAGTGCCCAACATGATCTTGGATGAGGTTATCACTCCTATCCAAGGAAAAAGCTATGACTTCAGACAACCAAAAAAGTAGCATATTTTTTGTTGCTGCGTTCTTTTCACTTTCCAGTGTCTTCCTATTTATCTGCAGTTATCCTCAGCAATTGACTTATAAAATCATAGCCTTGCAAATAAGTGAGAACATCTAAGTGATATCACTGTCAATGCATCCAGCTTTTGAGGACTAGACTACTAAACTGCATCAACAATCCAAATTTCCAGTGGACTTAACTGAATGCAAGATCAGCATGTAACAGCTGGGTAGTTGCTGAAAAATTAAAGCCTTAGTATGTGAGAGGAAGACTTCAAAGGTTTGGCATGAATAGTGGGTGGCAAAATATACATAATTAATTCATAGATCACAGCAAGCCTTTCAGCAGCATGGAATAATATGTTTGATTATGTATTTTATCTGTCTTTATATGTGTATTTATAACCATATAAATTAGATCTGTATAATTATATGTAATTACATACTTTTGTTTACAGATGTGACTGGGAGTTTCCCATAACTGCTGCTACACTCTTGAAGTCACACACTAGTTGGTAAAGATATGAAAGCTCCAATACCCTCTGGAAATCTATACAGAGTATCTTTGATTTAGGCACCAGAAGGACCTGCTGAAAACATTACCATTTTATTCAGCGTGCAGCAGAAAACTGCATGCAAACCATGAAGAAAATGTACATTTGGGGTTTATGTATGTTAAGCTCCTACACATTATTAATATTCTCATTAATACTGCAGACCTGTCCAAGTGACAGGTGGCCAGTGATGGGCCCAATGGCTAAAACACAGTCTAAAGAACTTTTTTTTTTTTTTTTATGTTGTCTTTCTATTTCCATTTATTTTAACTTCTTTTTATTTGACTTCCTTATCCTTATGAATTTTTCTTTCCAGTTTCCTAGCAACTTCCTAGCTGGTCATGTTGATCCTTGCTTTTACCCACACCTTGACTTAAAAGTGAAGAAAAGGAGTTCCTAAAATCCTCCCAATTCCAGGTATTGCTATTCAACATGACTATGTATTTGAAGCACTTCCATTAGTAATACCTGCCTTGCAAAACAGGCATTTGATAAAATGACATTTCCTCTGAAGGCAAAAGTCATGGAACAACTCCAGGGAAGGCCATCTTACCTGAAAAATACAAACTAGCCTGGCTTTCTAAGGAAACGGCTTATGATACCTATGTGACCATCTGCATGTTTCTAATAACCTTTGAACCCATAGGCTGAATCCATCAAGCAAACCCGACAGAGGAATAGTGGTCTCAAAGACAGTGTGAAAACTGTTATCTCAGGGGCAGAAGAAAGGAAGACACCCTGAGTGAGACCTGAAGGAAGGGCTCAACCCTTACTTGCTGCCTTTGCGGCCTGTAACAAGTGAGAAGTAGCAGTCAGTCAAGCCATCAGGAAAACCATCGCCTGAAACTCTCACAGTACTGCCCATCTCGCGCTGAGCTAGCAAGGCTCCCAACGGTAAGGAGGAGGTGAAAAGGACTGAAGATGTCATGGGTGTGGGTGGTTTGGTGGAACAAATTACTGTCACATTTGGGAAAGTTCTTCAGGGTGGTGGAGAATGCTGGGGTTACTGTAGGGTGAGGATAACAGGGCATGCAGAAGCTGTATTTGTAAGAAACTAGGCTTCATCAGTCCTAGCGCTGGCTGATAAAGCAACTTCTGTTTTCAAGCTGCTGGGCCCAGTACAGGGCAACACTATGGTGAGTGATTTGGTTTATGTGACTTCATGACAATAGTAGAAACAGTGGGACTGCTTCACTGCTTACAGGCTTTCTGCAGAGTGCTGCTGAATTATGGCCATAAATGACCACAACAAAGAGCTGCAATGTGTCCCACAGATAAAAGACATCAGTTCAACATGTGTAAACAAGCATAGTGCCTCTTACATTGAATTCCACTATTATTCAACATCTCGTTTACAGCAACAGACCTCATCCCTGTGGAGCAATTTCTTTCCCACTTGGTCTGCTTTTAATTAGTGTAAGAGAATGACGTATAGAAATGACACTGTAAAAAAGATGATGGATAGTCAATGAGGCAGCTGCAGATTAGGAGAAAAGGAAGCTGACTACTGAATTTTGGCTTAGAAAAAAAACAAACCCCAAACCCAACCACAAACAACAATATAAGGTTCTAACTGTGCATCTAAGAGGAACTTGAAATTCTCCTACTGGTATTCTTGCTGGTATGTCACTCATAGCATGTAGAATAGTAATTTCCCAGTGGAAGGAAAGTATTTAAATGCACATTAGAGAACTAAATGGCTTTTAGATCTGGCCTTCAGATAAATTACTTACCCTGAAATGCCTTCATCTCCTTTGAAATTCATACTTCACAGGGAATAGGAAAAAAAGATGAAACAGTTTTGAACTAAACAAACCACATTCTCTTTAGATAAAGCTTTTAGACTAGGGTGTTAGTAAGTCTGTGGCTTCCTTAAGCTCATACATGGATTTTACAGACTGGACTGAGTCAGCCTAGCGTGGGATGACTGGATGACTTTATATCCTTAATCGGATTTTGAGTGAATAGTTATTTTCCTTCTGTTTGCACCTGAGGAAAAGCTTACAAGTGTTTGCACCACCTTCTAAGCAAACAAAATGAATAGGGCATCAACAGCCTGAAATACTTTACAGTACTTCTGATTTTGCAGGGATCTTGCCCACTTTTGCTGTGTTTTAATCAGAGGTAGTCTTCCATTTTAGAAGGTGGTTCAACATGCCTTTTTGAAAATGGGGGAGTGGAGTAGAAGAGAGGAGGAGACTGGGGCAGGGAGGTGGGGGCAGTGGGGGGCAGAAATTTTTTCTTAATGAATCAGATAGCTCAGCTGTCCAAAAATTTCCCTAAAGACATTCACTTATGTCTGTGCGATCTCCTACAGAAGGAACGGAATGTGCCATAGTTTTCTGTGAAATGCTCCGGAGGATTGGTCCACGGCTCTGTGCTGTTTCTCCTCTGGCTGCAGTAGACTAATACTGAAACGCCATGGCCTGTTTATTGAATTTCTTGAATCTGACATATGCTCATAAATGGATTTGATATTATGTTGTTCTGTAGCAGAACTGAAGGTGATGGTAGCTCAATCCAGTTCTGTTGCTTTTTATCATCCTTGAGTACTGAAGTAACTCAAGATCAATCTTACTCTGCAAAGAAACAAGTGTGCCTGACCATGCAAAACAAAGAACTATGGACCACATTCAAAGGGAGGACACATGAAAGGGATAGGAAGTGTCAAATTATTTTAAGTAAATCTATTTCAAGAAAGTGGTTTGGTGCTTGATAAACAAGCTGGATTGACAGCCCAATGATGGGCATCTGATTGACAGAGCAAGGTATCAGGCATTCAGTTTTCAACTGCATCGTGAGAGATGCTACTGGCCAATTTACCTCCTTTTGAGCAATGAGTCTTCCTCCCGTGGTAAGGCCATTGCTAAGATGTCATCTATTTAGTCTTGCACTTTCCCTTCAGATTTCTTATGACAGTGCAATCTGTTGTGCTAATAATATTAATGCCAAAGAAGGATCCCACCTTTAAGGTGATTGTGACAACATTTATTTCAGATAGTTTACTGAACAGTCATCATAGATTGCTGGTTTTGAGTCATTAGTTTATCTGATCATAATTAAAATGTGGTAATTTAAGTCCCTTTGGTTCAATTAGTTGACTTCTAGTCCCACAGCTGTAATAAATGTTGGCATTCTAGTGGGGTTTTGTGTAGCTTACAAATTTTCTGCAATTTCTTATTATGCACTCTAGTAAATAGTTGAGGCATTGCTTAAAGGTTGTTAGTGGTTTCTCTGTTATGTTTTTTAAATCAAAACCAGTGCCAGCCAATGTCATATATCTCAGCACATGTAACCAGTCCTTAAAGCAAATTGGTCTTCACACTCCAGCACACATGACCAGTGTTGCAACAGCTCTTGAACAGCGCGTCAGCTGGGAGCAACTTACTATTTCTGGAGCAGCACTTCAATAACAGACTAATATGTATGCCCCACTGAATTTAAAAGATGTTTATAAAGACACCGATTTTTCAGTTTCAGGATTCCCAAGGGCTGTTATAGAACAGCTGACAGTGAAAAAAATCATTAACTATTTCATAAAAAATAAATTAAAAATTCTTTGAATGATTCCATACATCATTAATGAGCAAAAGTTTTCTAGCCAAAATATCACTACCACTCATGGAAATTCATCTCATGACACTGGCTGCTGAAATTTTGCCGGCATCATTACTGGTTTTGAACCAGTAGTGGTCAAAAGTGAGAAGACCAGCCTACACTAACTTCTAACTTAGAACAGTTTTTGCACTACCCAGACACTAAAGTTTTGTTGTTTCTTTTTTCCCCTCTGTTGAGTGGTTGTAAAAGGTCCCTGTGGTGGGGAACGGTTTTCTTCTGTATTTTGTCTGGGAAAGTCCGAAGTAAAGGGAAGATGTATCAAGTTGGCAGACAGAAGTGTGAAACCTTAAGGTCAAAAGGCCTATTGACTTTACTGGACTCCATGTGTTCCCCTGTCATTTAAATCATACTCCTCTGAAGTCCTTCAAAGATTTTCTGTCTCAGTGATCACACAACAAGTTTTCAATACTTTTTGAGAAGGCAAAATTACATTTTTGGGTTGTAGATAACTCTCATAGCTAACTAGAACAGAACAAATGGGAAAATAAAGAACACTGAACTAATCTCACTATGCCTTCTCTTTCAGGAAGGTTTGGTTTATATCCTTCCAGCACTCCCTTGCTACTTAGCCTAGCCTATTTTTGAAAGTGGAGGGAAGAAGAAAGAAGATCTTTCTGGAATAGCTACAGCAGAACTTGATCCTAATCTCACAAGGAAGTTTATTCCCATAAACCATCCTACTGAATTCTGCAGAACCGTGAAGGCTAAAAGCCTTAAATAAACTGTAAAGCTGCTCAAACAAAAGTTTCAGTGATTCTTCAAGCTCTACCTCAAAATCTTTTATTCAGGTCATTCATTATCATTGCTTGCCCACTTATGAGAACAGAATGAAACAGATCCCAATGGCTCAGTCAAAATTCCATAAACCTCAGTGACATGTTCTGTCTCATTTTTCTTCAAGGGATATTGAATGTATCACTGGATAAGCCATGAGTACGCCATCATTTTGGAAAGTAAACAGAAGTGCTCCATAGTTTCTCTGTACCATAACATTAAAATTTGACTCTGCACCTCCTTTACAGATTTACTACTGTTGAAAATGGAGTACTTATTAAAAAAATCACTACCTTTCTGGAAGGAAAGTCTAAGGTAGGATTAAGGCCATGAGCCTAAGAGAGAAAGAACCTGACACTGAGGTACCCAACATGTACTAATACCTAACTGCCATATTATCTTTAAGGTGCCAAGTACTTGACAGCTTCGAGGTTACCAGTGGCTGCTTAAGAACCAAGCTGCTTGGTAACATGGAAGGTGCTTTAATATTTTAGGCATCATCCTTTGCTCCACATTTTTTAAAACCTTGTCTGCTGGCTATTGGCAAAAATGTTATGCTTTCAGGAAGGGAGGTGAAAAGGTTCATAATTTGGTCATCAACATTTGATGCATCCCAGAAGAGGACATAAAAAGTATCATGCTAGGAGTGATGTGTTGTTGTTGGCTGTCCTTGTCCCCAGCTGTGACTGAAATTTATTCAACATTTTAAAAGTGAGAATAAAAAAGTAAATTAAGTCCCCTAGCTGGTTTGTGCTTGGTTTTAAAAATTCTGAACTACTGTGATTTTCAGTCTGAGATGAGACTATTTTTTCTGTTTGATCACTTTGAATATTTGCCAGTGAGATTTGTTTCACTGGGAAAAAGACCATGGCAAATGTCTTATTCTACATATTTAGATTTAAATGCAAAGTAAAACAAGATACCTCTCTGCCATTCTGGGCTGCACAGTACTCTCCATCTAAGTAACATGTGGGCAGCAGAACAGCCATGAATCTAAAGCAGCAAAACTTAATCCATGCTGCTCACATCTTCTAAAGCCTGACTGTCCCCAAAGTTCTTCACCTTGCCTGTCTCTACAGTGCTATTTAATTACTATGTATAACAGAAAGCCTTGTTTTTCATTAGTGTCCAGTTTTGTTCTTTGATGTCTTTTTAAATTTAATGTACTATTAATATTATTGATGAAAGATGGCAAGTCAGGAGTGATGGACTGGCAGGCCAGTTCTCTAGCAATACCAAGCCTAGTTTTTGCATTTTAAGATAATTATCTGAAATGATAGCCTGAGTATATGCCACTTCTCTCATTCTTCTCCACATAAATTCTTTTACTCTCTCTGTTCCCTCAGCTAATGTTCCCTGAAAAGGGGCAGACAACCTTGTCACAGCTGAGCCTAACCCTCAGATTATGACCTTTCTGCATGCATGCCAAAAGATGGCTTTGTACCTGTTTGATCATTCCTCTGATGTCTTCAATCAAAGCGATCCATGACAGTGGCTTGAAGGAAACTGCATCTGTTCAGATGGAACCGTTTTGAGGTCACCAATTAATTTCACATAGACCAACAGGCAAGTCTTCAAGGCAGACCAGTCACCAGATTATCTGCAACATTTGAACCATCTGAGCAGGACATCAAGTGAGGATTAAGGGTGAAAAGTTTTACACCACTGTGGAAGTCTTGCTCCCCTGGCTAGCCCAGTTGTAAGTATGCTGCAGAATGTCTGGGATTGTGTGGACTGATAAAGTTACAAGGTTGAGAGCTCAGCTGGTGCAAGAAACTGTTTTATCTCAATTATTTGGAGCTAAGACAGAGTAGAAACATGGTTCATAAATCCTCAGGAACTAGAAAAGTATAAGAAGAGACAAGAGTTTCTTTTGAGGTGGCTACAGGTCTAAAAGATGATAGATCTTTTTGGAAGGGTAAGAGTTCACTTACTCCTTGAATTCACTTGACTCTTTCAGATTCATTTCTCTTGGGCTGGGGAACTGGAAAGAGAAGGCAAATTGGGTAAAAAACTGTCCTGGATTGCATTTGCTTTCACATGTTGTTTTTCCTTCTGAGGGATTCTATAGCACTCTAGGATACTGAAATCACTTGGTCCAGTCTGTGTGATGGACTGGAGCAGCAAGGTGTTTCTGTATAGGCCAAATTTTACTATCAGACATGATGGCATAAATACAGACAAATCTATGCAATTCTTAGTTTTCCTTCTATTTAAGGCTTTGCAGCAGAGAAGTGAGCTCACTGGGACTACATACACTACAGGAAACGAGCTCAGCAAATTCAGAACAGACTAAGTTCAGTTACAACTTTGAATGAGGTCTGGGTCGACAAGTTAGTTACAGTGGTAACATCCTGATCTCTTTGATTAGGAGATATTATAAATTGTGGTCAATACTTGAAATATTACATTTTAATCAAAAGAATAACCCCCAAGGATTTATCTTAATAACTTAATATTTTTTTAATTATAAATAACTTAATAATTATTAATGGTTATTTAATAATTAATTAATACATACCCAATAATTATTAATAACTTAATAATTTATTCTCTTAATAATGTCCCCGGGCATTAATGCTAGTTGTAAGTACTACCCACTCAAAACTCTCTCTACAGTATACTGTGGTTTGCCTAGAAGGCCAAATGATGACATACACTTTTTTTATGAGATCTTTAGATCTATCAGATCTAAAGAGATCCCACAGTCAAGTAGGATGCATAATAAATCACTTTGAAATCTTTGACTTGAATCACAGAAGAAAAACAACTTGAGTTTGAGTATTACACATGGAGTGAAGACATAGAAATATCTTTCATTGCCCACTTACTTCATCTGCCCACCCTCAACCCCCTCCTTCTAGTGGGGAGAAGGTGAACGGATTTCTTTTTTTTCTTTGCCAGTAGTTCATCTTGTCTTGTGTGCACGGCAGCAGGTGTGCTAGGTATCTTTGAGGGACAGACTGGCCATGAGAATGTATTTCCCAATATGCAAAGACATTCTTACAGTTTTAAACCTGGGGGGTTCCCTTTAGTCCAGTGATATGCATTGGGTTATTTGGAGGTGTGGAAGAGGTCGAGTAGAAAAGCTTCACCTGGGGACAGGAAACACGGCTGGGTTGCAGTTGGAGATTGTTAGTAATGCTGCTTTCAGTGTAGGCATGCCCAGCTGGTGACACCCTTCGAGACCCCTTTCTTGCTTTGCAACCTTGTGTGCAAGATGCAGGGAAGTGAGAGACAAGGCAACCAGCTACATCACAGAGTGAGAGTTGCTGCCGAGGTAACTGGGCTGGTACAAGCCCATTTATGTGAGAGTCTGAAAGCTTGAGCCTCACTCCCCATCACTGAAATTTGTCCAGTCTGATTTCTACCAACAAAGGAGCTCTGCTCTGCTCCCCTCCTCTGCTGTGCTAACTCCCCCTGCTAACCTTCACCACCACTATGTTTTCTGTTTTGCCGTTGGAAGGAAGACAGGCTCAAAACAATAAAACAGCAGGAATCAACAGCAACACCGAGTATCTCTTTGCCTATCAGTTTACCTTTGCAAGCATTCACTTTGCCTCCTGGACAAAGCCAGGCAAAGATGGTCCAGCAGCCCAAAGAATGACCTGGGAAAGGAGACTCACAGCAAAAGACAGTGGGACACAGGCTGAAAATGTGTCTGTCCATTGTCATGGTGGCGCTTCTGAGAAAAAGGCAGTGGTGCAGCCCAAACGTGTCCACAGAGCAAGAGAGCATTCTCTAGTGAAGACACAGCATGGCAAGAATAAATGTATGAAACTACAGCTCTTGTCAAGATGGCTACTAATTTCTGCAAGATTAGGATAACCTTTCTTTAAAACCGAAACCAAAAATTGTAGTTCATGTCATCTAAAATGAGTTATTTTCTGTTGTTTCTGACTTTCCCATCTCTTTTCAGTAGCTTGCCTGTTTGAAGAAAACAAAGACCTTAAAAAATCAGCTGCAAGTAATTTCTCCATATTAAAAACAAATAGAAATTCTGAAATTAATCCCATGGCACCAGCAGGCTATGAACTAAAATCTAGTTCAAAGCTGGATCTCTATCTGCTAATACAGCCAGTTCAGCCAAAATAAATCTTTATTTTCACCAGATGCCACATGTGGCTTAAGTATTCACACACATCTGTATTAGAATAATTTTCAGAGAGAAGATAATTCCTTCCCTGGACAATATAAATGTAACTTGTATGAGCTGGTTTTAAGATGATCCTTGATGTTCCATTCTTTTACACAATCCTCTGGCCTTTCAGGGATTAGCACATTCAACAAAGGTGGGATCACGTACAAGACAGACTTGACTGTTGTTCCCAAATGAGTGCTAATCACAGTCCAGACAGGTTACACTGTGCCAGCTAACATCCACAGATACAATTGAGTGAAGCAATGTGACATAACTGAGACTAATCATTTTGGTGTGTTAGTCACATTTTTTTAACTTCTTCATGTATTGACTCTTCTAAATTGTTCATGCTTTTATTATAGAGAGAAGGTTCTGACTTCAAATGCACAGTGGGGATATGGTTGAAAGACATGGTGGAGGAGATAGTTATCCAATAGGTATGGTGCCCTGGTGAATAAATGTACAACAAAGTGAAGGAGAAATCATAGCCAAACCCCGTAGCTCTCCTGAGACCCCATGTTCATAGAAGATTTACTTAAAGGTTCAGTCCTCAGTATTCTGTTTTCATTCTGTTTTCTCATTATAATCTTAAATTGAATTGAGAGCAGTTCTCTTCAGGCCAACATAGCTTAATAAAGAAAAACTAGAGAAGCCCTGGAAGCATCCTTAACTGTCTTACAACTTAAAAAAAAAAAATAAAAAATTTCTCAAAATATATTTTTTTGAGTCACCAGTTCTGTAGGAAAGAAATGTTGCTTGCAGGACAGTGGGAATGAGGCAAAAACCTGGGGGAAAGTGCATTACCTTTGACATAGGGAGAGAGAGTTGGGACAGCATTCAGCTGTATTCAGTAAGAGTATCCCAGACTTCCTGCTCATTTTGAACTGCCCTGCTAGTCCAGGATCTTCCTTTCCAAGATGGCAGAAGGCTGTTGCTGTTTGCTGCTTCACCCCAGATTTAAGTATATTAGCACCTATCTGGCATGGAAGTGTGAAAAAGAAGACAGTGATCTCTAATTAGATGTGGAAGGCAAGAAAAGATGAAGAAAGCTGAAGGTGAGACAAAAAACGACCTGACCACTGTTCTGGGAGGTTGGTAGTATCAGAGAGACTGTACAGAAGAAAGATGCAATGTTTGAATGACATGAGCTTTGTCACCAACTTTAATTCTGTGTATGGAGATGGGAAGAAGGACTTTAGAGACAATCTAAAGAAAAAAAAAAAAAGAAAGAAACCCAGCAATTTTGACTGACAGCTTTAGCAATGAATGAAAATCCTCAACCCTTCTGTGAAATGTGATGACTGGAAAAAAGTAAATATTAATGGAAAGTTAGAAAGAAGGACTTTTGGGAAAAGACGCGGTTGTCACCTATCCAAAATGTCTGTCGAGTACTCTGAAAAGGCAAGTTTCAGAGTCCCCAAGCAAGACTTCCAAGCCTCTGGAACGGCCCAAGCCACATGAATGTTAGGGAAGTGTACTAAACCACTGCTTTCCTTTGGCCCATTCACCTAGATTTGTTAGAGTTTCCTGCCTAAAGAAAAAGAATCCACTGCAGGGAATTCAGGAAAAATAGCTGCCTGGAACCACTGTTGCTTTTTCCCTAAAACTATAGTGATGCCCAATTGACCAAAAAAAATTCAAAGTGTTTTAACAATTGCATTGGATTTCAGTGATACCAACACCAGCCAACACAAAAATACTGCACTTATTAGGAATGCTTCATAAATAAAAATAAAATACTTCCCCACAACAACAAGGAAATGGAAATGAACATTTAATTCTACCTTTTTCACTCATAAAATGACGTCCTTCTATCAATCATCCTTTCTGCCTCTGTTTAGTACTTTACCATGCCTACATATGAGACCACATCCTCACAAATGTTGCTCAAGAAAAAAATGGAATTTAAAAGGGGTAAGGAAGAGGCAAGGGAAAATAGACTACAAGGAAATAAAGTACCAAACCCTACATTTTTACTGAACATACTTATTTACAAAACGTTTTTCACACCAATGCAGTATTCAAGGAGACAGGACAGGAGTCTTCATCATGAAACTTGTTTGTAAACCACCACAAGCAAAAGCAGTTAATGGCTACTCTGGTTTGCTAAACCTGGTTTGATCTGCCCAGCCCTTACAGCATTCATTCTTCCCCATATCCAGATGGAGTTTAATGAAAACAGAGGATGAAGGTGAGCATATATGCTTTGAGATTGTTTTTTTGTTTAAGCTTCAGTTCATGATTCTTATTCCCTCCTCACTGGATGGACAGCTTGCCTGGATCCTCTGTCCTCTATTCCCTGCCCTATCCCATCTCCCCTACCGAAACTTTCACTTTATTTAATTTCTGTAACAGCTTCCTTTTCCATCTCCTCTGCCATTCTCCCCTCCTGTCTTCCTGGGGGTACACATCTCCTCCAGCTTGTGCTTCAGACAGGCCAGAAACTACTTTGGAAATATCCTCCCACCCCCACTCCCACAAGAAGTTAAACATAATGCTAAAGGGAACACTTAAATTTTCAATTTAAAATTCTGTGGCATTCTGTCTGCTTCAGCCAAAGTGCCTGAAAGAAAAAAAGTTTGTTCAGAGGATGAGAGGTAACATGTGATAGCTTTTGATTTCTCGCTGGGGAATGCATAAACTAGGGTAGAAATGGGAAGCTGCAGAAATGTGGCAGCAAAAATGCACCTCTGTGAAAATCTTGTGTTCGCTGAAGAGGAAGTGAAAGGATTGCCAGGAGGTCCCAGCAGCCTATTGATACGCTGTCAAACTTTTCACCCTTGCCATTTTACCACACCCTATTTTAAATCCCAGCTCAGATTATTTTTATTTTTTTAAAAATAGCTCATGATTTTGTTGGGCCTACAGCTCACCGAGACTGTGTTGCCACTAAAAACACATAGCTAAACACAAGCGGGTAGAATTCAAAGGAACGAAGCAGATATATTTATTTATAATTTATTAAAAAGCTCTGAATACAGATTAATGTTCCTTACTCAATACTTTTTTTATTGTTTCACCTGCTATACAGTGGGAATTGAAAAGGCTGACCTGTCATCTAATCTGGTTGTAGCTGTTTGAAGTGTCTGAGGATTCTCTGAGGAAATATAAACTAAGAAACCACCCACAGTAATACCTCCCAGCTGCCCTCCGAAGGTCAAGGCTCCCTGTGAGAGAACTCCAAGCTCTCCCAACTCACAAGTAAGCAGCTTCCCGTGCACCCGGTGGCATTCACCCCTTCTGTTAGCGTTTGCCTGGTTTGATCGGAGAAGGCCTGCCATTCACGCAATGAGCCGTAAGTCTTGCTCTGCACTCCCCATAACTGTCCTTCGAAGTATGCACTACATTTTTATGTACAGGTTTATTTTTGGATGATTGAATGAATCTTCTTGCCATTCTCTGTGCCATGAACCTGTCCCCAGAACTGACCATCTGGAGGCCAGAAGCAGCAAGCTCAAATATGGCATTTTCACTCATCCTGGCAGCCATACGCAGCACATGGTGCAGTATTTACTGAATCCCAAGCAGTGGACTTTGGAGTTATTCATTAATTATCCTGTGTTATGTTCTTGCACCTTTCCTCCAGGCTCTTTTGGTTTTTTTAGGTCTATCCCACATAGTTAGATGATGATGGCTCCTCTATGGCTTCTTTCTTTTCTAAGACATGTAGTAAACCTGCTGTTTGCCTTTTCTGGGCCTTCTGTCGATTATCAAAGCCTGCGTACGGTACTCCTAACACCAAAGTACCCAGAATGAGGTATACTGTATTTGGCAGGGGAATCTTATTTTTAGTATAATATTAAAAGGCTCTGCATGCAGCAGTTGTTTTGCTTCTGTGAACTCAGGCTGTGTAGAAAAAAGTCAGATTAATATTTCACTCCATGGTGGCCTCCATATTGCCCCCACCATAAACAATCTGCAGACACATTGCCCACTGGGCACACATCAATGATGTACACTATTTTTATCTCCTGGTTTCAAGTGCCAGCTGCCACCTAGTAGCTGACCTTGAGGCTGGTTAAACATTCTTGGCTTTGTCTAGAGAAGAATCATTCATGTCATGATCAGGCTTCCAATGGTGAAGAGTATTTTGTAATTACAGTAAAGAAATGTCAGCAATTAAAATCATTATACCTCATTCCACAGAAAAAAAATGGCTGGTAGAATTACGTGTTCCATACCTCATTTTAGCAAAGCCAGGGGTTTTTAGAAGCAAGCAGTCCCCTTTCCCTTTTGCACTGGGGCTAAAAGACTCTTAGGCAAATGAGTTATACAGAAGAAGGTTTAAAACCATAGCACAAAATCTAATGAAATGCCACTTTCGGGTTCAATATGTTCTGTAACAACAAATTAATCTATGGACTGTCCTGCCTAACTGGGATTTTCTTTTTTTTTTTTTTTTTTTTTTTTTTTTAATACAACAGAAAAAAGTCTCTTTTGAAAGATTGAAACTTTAAAAATTTTTTCAATAAAGTATCTAAGTTAACAGGGGAAAAATAGTTTCTAAATAAAGTCTTCCCCTAGGACGGCATTTTTGTCTTGCCAAATTAAACTAACCAAAACTTTTGTTTCTCTAGCAATTTAGCTTCCCAAGAAAAATACACCTGCAGCTATCAGGAGCTTTGCTTGAGCATGCAGGCCATCTATTTCATGAACAACATTAGAGGGCACTTCTGCATTGTGGTAGGCTTAAGTCAAAGAAAGAGACAAGCCTGACCTTACCGGCTGAATTGCGTTTGAATTCAGAGGCAACCTGAGATCTGTTCCAGCCTTACCCAAATTAATAACTTATTCTGCAGGCAACCTCTTTGATCTTATTAAAGCTGATCCTGGAGTAAGGCATAACCTGCTGTGAGGGAAGGTGGGACCCGGTGTTTTGTAAGTAGGTCAGTGGTCAGGGAGGTGAGGCTGAGATGTGGGCTCCCGTTCTGCCCCATGTGCCGGTATCCCTGCACAGTAATGGCTCTGCGAGCTCCCACCCAGGGCTGGGGGTCCTGGAGCACAGGTGGGTGTGAGATTTGCAAGGTGGGCTGCAGCAGGCAGATGTTACTGTTTGGACAGCTTCACTGATGTTGTTTTGGGTCTTTCTACATTTGACACTTTTACAGCTTCAGCTGACAAAGGCGTGTGATTAAGTCCTAATCTCTGCTTTCACTGGAAAAAAACCCCAACCCAAAACAACATCAAAAAACCCTTCCCAACCTGTGTGATTATAGAGGAAAGCTTGAAGCGATCTAAAAACTTTAAAACTCAGAAGGTCATTGGGAGGGAAAATAAAACTTAAATCTATCTATTTATTTTAGAAATGCAATTATCTCTTAATTTCCTAATTTTGAGGGTGCTGACTCACATTTTATGAAAGTTTCAGGTTAGCAATGCTAACATGGAGAACAAAAGTCATCAATGTAATCAAAGAGCTTTATCCAAAAACCTTTAAGCAGCCTTTTCAATATGTGTTTTTCTTCAGTGACATGACCTCTTCAAAAGTGTCACACAAAATTATCAGCATGTGCACAGAGGACTTACTGAGCTTATTTTCCCATTTCCCATTCTTCAAGGAATTCAACCTATGGAGTTGAGCTCCTGAAGCCAGACTACAGGCGAAGAGCAGTTACAGCTTGTCCTAAGCCTCTATCCCCATTAAGAGGCAGGATTTCACAATATGCTTCTAGAGCAATCTTCAGTGGTTATTATTGTACAGACTAACTAGGTAAAGAGCACTTGGTTTAGGCATCAAATTCCCCTGTTTGCTCTGAACCTCCCATTTCTCACTCATAACACCAGGGCAAGGTTGCAGGAACTGTTTGAGTGTTTTCTCCCAATCTCACCTCAGGGTTAAGGAAGTGAAAAAAGGTAGAGGATCGGCAGGGAGCTATGAAAATATCAGTCATTCCTTTCTGGAGAGAGTGACCATGACCTCTCCATGGTCAACTCAAAATTTAGACCTAAAGTTCAGTTTGTGCAGTCCTATCTAAGAATAGGCAGCCTCTTATTGGAAATTATTTGTTCATCATTCAAGCCAAACTTCACGCTTAACCTTTTTTCCAACCTCCCAGGTACACCTAGAAATTAAGAGCCTGCAAAGACTCCCAGGCAGGCAGTGTTTCCTGGTGTGCTGCCTCATTTGCTGTTGGGGGCTGCATCCTGCCTTGCATCCCTTGTGCCGTATCCATTGCATAAACAGAGAGTGCCACTTGGTGTGGCAGCTATCTGAATCTGTGATTTTTCCTGGGCAGTGGTACAAGCTTTGCTATGGCAAGTGTGATTCAGATTTAAGATTTTTCCTGTCCTGGTCTTGGAGCCATCATTCTATATTTAGCAAAATGTGGAAAACACAGTGAAAGGGAGGTATGAAACCTCTCATAGAAACAGGTTAGCTCTGAAGACCTCACTGTCTAGCTGACGCCTGTATTCACCCATGAGACATGAGCAGCAGTTCTACAGAAGAACGGGGGCCTGTTTTAGCCAAGCTCTGAAGTGAACAACAGCCTTGTAGTGGTGTCATTAAGGTTGCCTGGTACAATGCACACGCCTCTCAGGGAGCATGAACACTTGTGCATCTGTTCATCTCCCCCCCGCCCCGTTCAGGAACATGTCTGCCCCTCTTGGCAGCCACTCTCTTCAAGTTTCAACCATCTGATTCATGCAGCAAAAAGTCTCCCCACTGAAAACATACTGGCTGAACCGCTTTGTTTTTCTTAGAGCAGTGCAAACAGTTATTGCAAGGGGAATTTTAGGAAGATTGTGCCTGGCAAGGAAAGCTCACTAAATAAATACGTGATGTTAATTATCCTTTGCCTATTTCAAGTGAGCATTTCAAAGTGCTTTGCAAACCATTAATTAAGCTGCAATTTAGTACCATGAGGTATTTAAATATTATTAACACTATTTTCTGCAGGTGGGGAGACTATGACACAGAGAGCAAAATGACTTGGATGAAGTCTGTCAGCAGCAGACCCAAGCCCCAAACCTGAAAGTTTCAGCTCACCAGCTCCCTGCTTCATTAGACCTTTGTATTGTGAGAAGACATGCTTACCCCACAAAGTATGATGAGAGCATGTGAAAATTTAAACTGCAGATCCAGAAACCATGCACTATGTCACCCACACAACACAAGTGCAGCCAGCATGAGGGGCGATTCCCTGGACTGTGCTGCTAACGTGGCCTTGTGTCATGTGTTCCCCAGACCCTGGAGTAGCTCTTGACTAATTGCAGTCTGTAGTTAATTATAGCCCTGATTCCGCTCTGCCCAGATACGCTGCTGCTAACGCCTCTGGTACCAGATCTCACAAACAGGTCAGGCATTTAAGCCAGCTCTGTGCTTCTGGCAAATTTCTGGGTCTAGTGTTTCTCTGAAATGGCACTACCTGTTTCAGGTGCCTCATGCAGCCTTTTCCCTCCTGCTTCCAGTTAACCCATCCTTCCAAATAAATGGCTGTGGTGAAGTTTCTGAGCTGAAGTAGTCACTGAGTGCCAGAAGCTGAGGCGCTGAGGGCTAATGGTGAGAGATGCATCCAGGATTGCCTGTGTTGGCCAGCAAGTCCCTGCTGAAAGAGGTAAAGTCCAAAGCTGAAGACTGACTCTTTGGAAAGAGACATCAAACATTGCTTCCCAAAAGCAGGAGTTGGGTAGAGGGGCTGTTTCACCAGCTTCTCATAGGATCTGTGTTTCATTATCTGTTTTTGAGTCCTGTGTTATATGCCACATCTCCCATCAGGTGCTCCACTAATTCCTATGTTCTCCCACCATCTTAGTCAGTTTTCTTCCTTTGTT
>JAVJGJ010000057.1:11508985-11573012 GCA_035590215.1 Microhierax caerulescens
TATCCTCAGCTGCTATTTTTATCTCTGACATTAAGAGCTGCACACTTCATCGACCTTTATATATGAACTGGAAAAGAAGGAGAAAGAACACCACTGTTGATCCGGCAGATTCACCTGGAGAGGAGGAAGCAACCCAGCACGTCTGCTATGTGCACGGGTCTGCAATGACAGCTCTTGGCTACTGAAGAGCTTCCCACTAAAAAGAGAGCAATTTGGGCACTGTCTCTTTGATTCTATTTCTCATTATCCTACTCTGGTTTGATTGGTAATAAATTAAATTAACTTTTCCCCAAGTCATTTGTTTTGCCTGTGATGGTAATTGGTGAATGATCTGTCCTGGTTCTTATCTTGACCCATGAGCCTTTTGTTATATATATATATATATATATATATATATCTCCCTTTCCCAACTGAGGAGGGGGAATGACAGAGCAGCTTTAATGGGCACTTGGCGTGAAGTCAGAGTCAAACCGCTACAACCATTTTCTCTGTGTCTGTAGCTCCTAATGTGATGCTCAAAGCTATATGTCACGGTGTGGGAAGGCGCGTTGTTACCCAATGTATACAACGAAAGATTTGCAGCTAGGCTCAGCTATTTTCCCCCTAGACATACGTTATGACTTCATGACACTGTGGAATGAATTCTCTGACTCTGCCTAACCACTTTTGCAGTGTTCAAGGGTTGTGTTGCTGCCCTTGAAATGCTCGTGGGTGGTCTAGTAATGAGCTAGATGTGGGTAGGGCTCCTTAGCAAGTCTGTCTTCTAGACAGTTTGAAAATGTCCCTTATTTTTGTGACACACTCCACCCATACTGCCCACCCTAGTTCTGTCAACTCTTCTATCTGGAACAGAAAAGTTGTCTCACTTGCTTTCCTTTGGTGGCCACTACAAGGTTAGGAAGTCACAAGACTAGGACTGAGACATACCTCAGAAGTGCTTACTAGAAAGCTAGGAACTCCAGCTGTTTTGAGAAGGTTTTGCCTTGTTGACAAGTACAGAGATATGTGTGCCTCTTGGAGCAACGTAACCTCTCACTCTTCTTGCAGGTGGTTGTAGAACAAGGAGAAGTAACTAAGGACTTGGCCCTGGTATCGTGAGAACTGTCCTTTGGAGTCTAAAACGGCATCCCTGAAGAATGGAGGAAGTTCTAGCAGACAAGGTTCTGGTATGAGTGAGTTTGTAAAACATCATGAACGGCCCTAAGGTGTTTTTGGCCCTTTGGCTATGAAAATGAACCTTCTGCATGTTAGACGGTAGAGGATCCTCACAGGCATTTTCTGTCACCTCCTGCTTAATACCATACTGAGATACCACCCTTCCTTTCTGTGAGTTCACTGGCACAACAAATGAAAAATCCCTGCCTGTTTAAATATTAGTCCTTATAGTTTGTTATAGGGATACTTTCTGATACCTCTGACTGCATTCCACCTTTCACAGTAAGGATGGGGTTCTTTTAATTGGGTTTTTAAAAGCAAGGTGGCAGCTGAAACACTATGCCTTTGTGTCAACAGACAGACACATACATTCTGGAGCCCTCTTAGCCCAGATGTATACTCTAAATGCCCCTTGAGAGTGACCATTTCTCTTCAATGAACACAGACTCTAGACAACTAGTCTAGAAAAGATTCCCAATAAAAATAATGGCAACAGTTAGGTGATATGAACCACTTCTTTAATGTGTGGTGTTGTCTGTGTATTATATATTACAATACAGCTCATCAGGTGGAAGAAGCTGTGGCATTTTTTGCACAACCAGCATTTCTTTCTATGGATTTTATGTTGCCAGCAGGGCATTATCAAGATCTGTTCTGCCTTCTGCCAGAGCACCCCTGACCAGAGGGTAGAAGGACCAGATGTACAGGGCACAGCAGGAGAACTGTCGCCAAGGTTAATTAGTCAATAGTGCCTGAGAAGGGCTCCTTCACCTCTAATGTAGCAAAGGTCCCCCCAAAGGGAGGAGGAAACTAAGGGGTGGAAATTGCAACCTTGCTACTACCCCTCTGGAGGTTATTTGCCAGTAGGCATGATGGAAGGTGATATGACTTTCTGAGCACATGGATTTGGTGGTCATTAGCACCCTTAAACTACTCCCCACAGGTGCACTGATTTGAGGACCAGTGCAGAGCACAGGGAGTGCTCCACTGGGAACTCTGTTTCAGAGTTTTCATCAACTAAGTCATCTTCTTAGGGTACAAGTCATTTCAACCATCCTGCTGTCAAAGTAAGCAGCTCAGTAGCCAGACTGATGAAGGATTGAAAAGAGCGCTGGTAACTGAAAAAAACATTTGAGGTAAATGGCTATCAAAAGTTGAAAAGATCCAAATACTTACAGGACTGGTAGCCTTCTCAGTCGTATCAGTGGGAGTAAGTGCTGCAGGATCCAGTCCTATGTAGGTAATAGGCTTTTTAATTGCCGATATTTTTTTAAGGGGGATTAATTAAGTTGGTCTTTCTCTCCCTATGTAAAATCATGATTCATCCATCAACTAAATAGCATCATATTCATAAATATACCACCATGGTGCTTTCCACTGAAATTGGAAAATATACTTAGAAAGAAGCGAAATGAAAATTTCAGGAATTTCCAATTGGGCTTAGCAAGTTGTGAAAGAAGAGTGATGACTGCTATCGATGTAAAGAGTTATGAGCTGCCTGGTTCTTCTGTTTTATGGAACAGCTTAGCCATAGAGCATACCTACTTCACTGCTGCTGTGGCCTGGTCCTGGCCATGGCTTTAATTTTTCTGAGGATGTTATTCATAAATGTTCTCTTAATCAAGCTCAGGCCCAGAACTTTACTGTAGAGGCCAAACTAATTGCCAGGATACATGAGATGCCAAACCCTAGAAGGTAAAGCTAAATTTTGTGTGTCCTGGCTCAGAGAACCACTATGTTTCAAACCTGAAATAAAAAGTGGGTTTTTACATTTCTTAAATAGTTGATTTTTCCACTCCAACAATTAGAACTCTGTGCTTCACAAAGAATTCACACTGTGAATAAGTACATCTCCTTCACTTTTTAATTTGACCAAAACAAAAATCTATCTTTCTTTTTAAAGGATATTTTTATTTTTTAAGAGAAAGAAGTAAGGATTTATTCCAAAACTATCCCTGGCTAGTGTACATGGTTACCACACTGAAACAGACAGCAGTTTTCTGGGTGAAACGGCATTGCCCCGAGTGCCAAGACCCACATGGAAGTTATGCCAAGGACTGTGAAGATTTTTATGTCTCTCCTGCCATCATAAACAGGAATGTTATATCTTTCAACTGGGCAACTGGCATGTTCCTCATTGATTACACCCTTTAATTGAGAAAGGGAGAGATGAATGATTTTCTTTATTCTTTTCACATGTAAAAGCTTCTACAGGATTAACAATCTCTTGGTTCTTGATCAAAACATGGGTTCCAACACCAAATGTTGTGAGATCTCATACTGTCTTACTATTATGTTCATAATATTATAATAATCTTGTAGTGGAATAATGTCACTCATCATTAAGGAACCGAAATGCTATTCAGTAAGCAACATAACAATAATGCTTTATGGCTTTTAAGTTAAAAATGTGCTAGCCCTCACTTCTGTGGCTGTGGGAAACATTTCACTTTGCCATTCTCAATCACATGAGTAAGAGGTGAGATGAAGTGACGTGAGCTACAGCGTGTGGACAGAAAAGCTGATAAACCTGAAAGCCTGTACACTTTTTGTCTTTGTATCATCACTTGGTTTGATAAAAGAAGGCCACAGCTCCCAGCAAATCATGCATCAGGTCCCTGAGTGCATCTCCCCGTCCCAAAGAGTTTTGCTGCCTGGGCCCACAGCCAGCTCTCTGATATGGCACAGCCATATTACCCATGGGTTCAGACAGTTGTGAAAGAACAGCTTTGCAGAAAGATCTGTCTGCCTTCGTGGGGCTCTTTTGCTCAGGGGCCACTTTTCTGCTCAGGCCCTTGCCACTCACCTGAGTTATGTTGCTGGTATACCTGTGTCTGGTTTAACACCTTCCTAATTTTGGCCCTTATCCCAGCCCACTGATACGACTTTCTGGCTTGATCTCAGACCTGCCTCATCACTATGGATGTTTTTGATCAGTACTGTTGGCTGGCTGTGGTTACTGTCACTGGGCCTGTTTGGCTGTGGCAGAGCAGCTCCCTTGTTGGTGGGGTCTGTGCCCCTGCCTACCTTGCTGTGATTCTTGGCTCCTTAAAGAGCAGCCTGTCTCTGCTGCTCCATGATGCCTTCCATCACTTCAGCCTTTGATCACCATACTTATAAAATACTGCTATGAGAGTGTACGGTATTCCGTGACCTTGAATAAATGAATATTATTGATTCAGCAGGAATCCCATCCTATCATCAGGAAAGATTCATAACCCAGCAGTCTTCTAGGCAGATGCATTAGATAAATATCTTCATCCTAATGAAATTACTGCTACCCACTCCATTCCTCCACAAGGTAAATTCGAAATATTTCACTTGTCCTCTGGAGCCCTGAAGAAGACTCTTTTGCACTGGGCAGATAGTTCAGGACTCTGAAGGCTGGGTCAGATGAGGAAAAGCTGGAAGAGCTTAGTCAATGAAGGAAAAATCTGTAAAAGTATCCCCACCAAAACCCAGTAGAAAACAATGAAAAACACTAATTCTATTTCCTTTAATATCAAAGCCAAAAGGAATTTTGCCATAGACTTGACTAAGAACTGTTGAATGTAGAAGTATGTTCTTGTCAGCAATTCTTAATTTATTCTTGCCTGTATTCCAGAGTAGTCATCTAGCATTTTGAAGCTAGACGCAGGACTGGGTATAATCGAGTATCATGAGCCATTTGCAGCAGGCATGAGTTAGCCTTGCTGTATGTCAGAAGCAGGCTATGTCTGAGTTAGATGCAAAGCACTCATCCTGAGGGTATGTTCTTCTACAAAAAAGTCCACTCACTTTAGCTTTGCTTTTCACTGCCCTTTTTATCTTGAGAAGTCATGTCCAAACCTAAGACGTAAGTTTAGCTTTCAATTTATATAGTGAATGTTAAAATTGCACCTACCCTTCTCACAAAGTCTCTAGAAATGACCAAAAATTAGCTATAGTCCCTTAAATCTTCATCACATCAGACTTGTTCACAACAGCAGCAAAGCCAGGCTCTTACTCAGCTCTGCTTCACTCTTTCTTTCTGCCCTTATAGTGTCACTTCAAACCCACCCTCCTGCTGCTGCAGGGTCCTAATGATACAGAGAGGCTAATTCAGGGAAAAGCTGTAGGTTGATAATAATCCTTCAGGGAAAAGAAGAGTTGGCTAAAAACGATCAATCAAGGAAGTCTGCAAGTAATTGTACCAGAGTGATTAAGAGTGCAGTCAGGGACTGGAAATGAGCAGCTGGCGTTTGAAGGAAGGGCAAGGAACAGCTTAAATTGATTTTGTCACTGAGAAAAATGCCTGTGGAACTGTGACACAAGAGCTTAAGCATCATTGACTTCTTCAAGGCTTGAAAATTCAAGCACTGTTTTCAAGATGAAGCTACAGCTCCTTGTTTTCTTAAGGGAGTCAGAGATGTTACTTTTTTTTTTGCCACAGAAATAAAGGTATACATTTGAGCTCACTATGCAAATTACAACAAAGCCTTTAAACAGTCAACACCTCTCTTTCCATTTTTCAAGATGCCTGAGAACAGCTTACAAGATCCTCAATTCTGCTTTAATTCAAAACATTTACGAATATCATCAGTAGTCTGTTACTGCTGTGGAGTATTGTATGCAATATACATTAGACACAACAAGCTGCACGGTTGAATGGAAAATTGAAAAGTCATTGCTTTTGGTTATGTGGTGAACAGTTCAAAAATCAAACTATGATAAAAAATAATGCATTTTCCATGAGGATTCTGCTAGGAAAGCTCACACATGCAGTAAAAGTGTACAATGGGGGAACTGAAATACAGTGAGTAGCTGAATGACAGATAATGGTTTGTTTTATTCACTCAAGTCTGTAAACATACGTGATGTTATAATAATGGATGAATATAAAAAACACCGTCTTGTGATTCTGGATAAGCTCTCAGAACTGTCCATTCTCGTCCAAGTTATCTGGATCATTTTGGGATGGAAAAACTGGGTGGGGAATTGCATGAGGTCAGGGAAGAAGAAAGGAAATCTCATGAGAATAGAGCTACGAGGATTGCTGCTTATGGTATTTTGGCAGTTTCTCAACCCAGAAGCACACAGCAAACGAAAAACAGCAATAACAAACTCCAGATACTGTTGGGAATTAACTGAACTGCCAAGAACATGGCAGTTTCTGGCACCCTACACACAAATAGAGAGGGCTTGTGGCATGCCACCCTCCACTCGGCTGCTCACAAGATTGTACAGGGATGGTGTTTACTGCTGACTCACGCTGGCAGACAGACCTTATTTATTCCAAGCATGATATAAGAGGATTTGGAGTTTGGAGTGTGTTGTTGGAACAGGAGAAACTTGCAGCTGCAACAGAGGAATCCCCCAGAGAAAGCTCCAAGAACAGTTAAGCTGGAGAAGAATAGTTGGGCTCTGCCCTTACCGTGGCTATTGAAAAGCCAGAAACCAGTGAGGGGGTATGTCTCGATCTGCAACATGTAGACTGTTCAGAAAAAGGGTGGTAGTTTTAGCTGCTTACACTTTCCTGACCCATAGCACTCATATCTAAGAAACAGATGAATCATTTGCAAAAGAAGGGTCCGCTTGCTTGTTGTCTACCCTAATCTTCTGCATCATGCCAGCTCTGATTTTATTAGCTTTGGTTTCTCTCCCTCTGTTGCAATCTTGTATGATGCTGGAAAGGGAACTTTGAACACACATACTTTCTCATGTTTATATTGTTTTACATGTGTCCTGCACTGAGTACAAATTATTATTAAGAACTACAGGACAAGGAGACTCAGAGTTTGAAGGTAACCCATGGCAATCCAGCCACCTTCCAGTTGGGTCTTCAGGATCTGCTGTGGATCTCTTGATAAGTATCCTTTGCAGAAGGAGCTGGCATGAAAGGAATTTGTCCTTACATTGAGTCATATTCTTGAGTGGCACAGATTGGCACAGCCCTAAGAACTGTGATGGAACTATCTGATTTACACCAGGTGTGCAAGAGCCCAGTGGGTTTTCAAGAAGTACATTAAAAAAACCCTCCCACTAACAAGGTGAGATCATACGTTGGCATAGTCTCAGAACATAAAAGATGTAAGAGGCCAAGCTGACATGTTACACCATGTTACAACGAATAATAGAACTCTCTACGTAGCACACAGCTAGTAAATACATACCCCAGAAAAATGGAAGGATGTTCACCAGCCAGCTGGTTGCTCTTCTGCTTCTACCACCAAACACCGCCAGCAGAATCACAGCTCTTGATCTCATGCACCACCAAGACTGAAGCAGCTCTGCAAGGCAGAACAATCGTGGAGCCAGCCTCAAACCCAGCACAGGCAGTGACGGTGCCCTCACCAACCATGGTACAGTTCCAGAACCTCTGAAAAACCAAATCAGAACAGGGTGCTGATAACAGGGTCCATCAACAGCCTAAGGCAAGGCAAGACAAGGTGATAAATCAGGTCTGTTTATCCTCATCAAAATTAGCAAGAGAAGGCTAGAAGCAGGAGTGGAGACAAAGCTACCTACAGCGTTCATCTAGAGTCGTTCCAGAAAGTCCCATGAGTAAGAAAGCAGACAGGACTGGACTAGGAGTTTAAATGGAGCTGCTGGGGCAATAGGCAGTAGGAAGGCAGGTGGAGGCCCCAGGTGAGGCTGCTTAGGGAAATCCAGGTCTTTTGATCCCCTCAGGGCATGGACACTTGGGTTACAACAGCAGACAAATCTTTATACAAAACCGTGACACAAATGTAAAGCAGGCCAGCAAAAATATGCTTCTAAAAATGTATATCTCTCTAGTAAGGGCAAGATGTTCTGCTCTTAAATTTGATGAAATATTAACAGTTTAGAAAAACTTAAGACCAGAAAAAATGGTTAATTTGAAAATTGTAGGGACAGCTAAAACCACATTAGTCCAGACTCCCAAGCCAATCAGCACAGAAATGGCATGGAGCAGCCGACAAGGACTGCATGCATTGAATCCGAGCTTCTAGTGTTTGGTACTTTTTTTCCTGTCATAGAACTGAAATCAAGCACAGCACAATGAAATAGTCATTTAATGAAACTTAACTGTTTCAGTTATTTGGATCTAAAAGGAAGGTTTCCTCATGCTTATGAATGGGCATTACAGTTTCTTCAGATGACAGAGCAATGGGATGCACCTTCAGCATCACTATTTTTAGAGGTACAGTAAGTTTATTTGTTATTAAATAAAACATGAGAATGCTATCCCATGATATAACTATCAACTTGGAGAGTCACTTGGATTTGAATAAGAAAGATTCTCCTTCTTATCCTTCAAAGACAAAATTATCACAACATATATTTCAAACAAATGGAGACTGTCTTATAAGACCCTGCTGGCAGGTGATTGCAGGACTTTCAAATGAAGACATCTAAATCAAAGAATCCAGGAGAGGTAGAGGAATAATCTCTTAGCAATTATTGCTATATAATACTGATAAAAAATAATTGAAGTCATAACTCAGAAAAACTAAATTAAAGGATACATACTGTCTTCAAGAGCACATTGTGTAGGAAGCAAATCTGAAGATACTTGATCCAGAATAGTGGGTTTTACTTCCATTTGTAGTTTCTGGAAAGGATTATATGAACCAGAACAGATCGTCTTAAGGACATGAATAGAGATCTATAGAGCTGGAGCCCAACCATTGTGTAAAATGCCCCTGAAATATTTATTTTAGGTTGGCTGGAAGGAACTATGTTTTACCTTGCTGAAATGGATCATAGTTTGTCAGCAGGCATCCACACCATCTGGAGCATCATATTGTAACCAGACTGAATAGCAACAGAAGACGTGTGACTCTTGATTGAATTTATGACTACAAGGCAAAAGACAAAAGAGCTGCTTTTGGAAGGAGACAGGCCCCCAGAGTCTCCTCTCAGAGATACTTGAACAGACGTAGCAACGAATTTGCCAATTAAGTATTTTTTTCTTGACAAGTGTCTATCCATCAAAACCATATCAACTTTGGTGAAAATTTTTACAGCTTTTAGAATAGAATTTCTTGCCAAAATAAGTGAAGAAACCCAGCCAGTATTAGGAGTTGCAAGCCCAGATTCAGGTTCTGTTTTTAGGCAAGGACAGAACACCAGACTCCAATGTCAAACAAGATCCCCCAAATTTCAGAGGAGCAGGGAAAAAACTAGGGTCTACTACATCCTGTGTTAAATCATTCTCTCCAATAGACTACAAAGGCCTCCTCTCAATCATAGTAATTTCTATGTTTACTTAAGCTATCAGTTGCTCATTGACTCAGGGATCTCTCTTTGTAAAAAAAAAAAAAAAAAGATAATAAAATAAATTCAATCAAAAATATTTTCAGTCTTTTCTGGCATAAAACTAAATCAAATGCCAAAAGACCCACTAATTTTCAAAATGAAAATCACTGTTCATCAACAACTCCTGTTACAGCAGAGGGTCTGTTGTTTCTGGTCAAGCCAGAGAGGTGCAAGGGCCCAGAGAGCTTTTCCCCTGCTGGGGGGGTGGGCTGCCTGGGATCAGGGCTAGCCTAGAGGCTGCCCCCTTCCCTGGGTGACCCTGGGGAGCAGCTCCCAGACTGCTGGGAGGTAGCAGCCAGGTCTAGCCCCCTTCTCATGGGAGACACTTTTAAGCTGAAGCTCTATGTGCCCAGACCCTGCCTGAGCTTCTGCTCTAGCTTAGGCATTTTCTTTATCAAGTTCATCTTTAGACATCGAATTTTGAAAAAATGCCATCCCTTTGCCTGATTTTTCATTTCCAAAGTGATTCTACCTAGCAGGCATCCATGTAACAGAGGTGATTTGACTTATCTCTTGTGCTATCAGAATATCAATATGGTTTTGAGAAAAAAAGGCATTGTTTCTTTGGTTCCTTAATTTCATAGATTAATAAAATAATTTAATAGCATTTTTTTCTAATGAACTGTCACAGCTGGTGTTATTTCAAACAAAGTTGTGGTACTCAACAAGTTTATCAATTTGGAAGCAGAGTAAATCAGGTTGTGGAAGCTGTTCCATACAGGGCATTAAGGAGATACCTCCAGCCCTGTAGTCATTCAGCTCTGGTGTGTCTCTAGAGTACTCACATATCCACCTGTGGCTTTTTCCAAAGGAAACACTGATGGACCTTTTGTGCTACTTCTAAGCAATCATCAGTCTGTAATAAAATAAAAACAATAATCTTTAACCATTCTGTTTCCCCTGAGGTGAAGCACATTTCCATCAAAGAAACAACATACATGGGGGTTTTTTTTCCACTTTGGAATAGGTCTGTCCCCACAAAGTCCATCTTGATTCAACAAAAAAGCCACATATACCAACAATTTAGGGGAAAACATTAAAAACCATAATACTATTGGGTTTTACACTTCCTTACAGCCAATCACAGCAAAAAAACACTGCAGAATTAGTGATACATGGGTTGCAGCAGTTGAGTTTTTTAGCTAATTATGTATGTGATTCCTTGTGCTTGCAGATGGATATAATCATCCCTTTGACAGGACCAGAATACAATTATTTCAGATATTGTAAATATATTTTGGCCTTCTCCACACTTGATAGCTGAGACTACGGCAGTCAAGATGTCTGCCATGGAGAAGCTTTTAGAGTGGAACTTTCATTTGATCTGAAATCTCCCACCCCATAGTAGATTTATTTATCACCTTCATTATTATGTTTTTGTGCTCTCACATCTAATGAAAAAAAAAAATAGTATCTTTAAACAATATTTTGGAAACCTCAAATATTTTACCAGGATAGGAATACCACTTTCTACCCAACTTTACCCCTTAGAGGGCTTTTTCCCATCTTGTTTTGAAATGGTCATCTCTTGCTTAAAGCATTAATATGGCCTGGCCAGACATGATGGCCAAGACTGCTTTGCCCTCTTTCATTGCCAGTTGTTGCACCTGGCTGAATTTTTTGCTTCTGCTGAATGCCTGGCCTAGAGCCCAAAGACCCACTGTTATCCCTCCCCTGAGTGGAGCAGAGTTAATTACTAGTCCTGCACAATAACAGGAAACCCACAGAATTTCTTACAATGAGAAATCATAATAATTTTACCATCTGCAGAAGTTTTCTGAGTCACAGCAGTTCAAATGCAAGATTTCTGATGTAAGTCGACCAAGTATTCACAATTTTTATTTAATTAAAAACTGTAAAAGCTTTTACTCCACTGGCTCTGGGCATGAGAAAAGCTAAATTACCCATGCTTTCAAAACACAGAATGATCAAATGAATTTCAGGTTGTCATGGAAGTAGACATTTGTGCCAATAGCAGACCTCTGTAGTTGCAGATAATTAACCTTAATTACCCTGACGTACTGTTACCAAAAATATTTGGTTACCTATGATGCTTGCAGTGCTAAGATTGACAATTGCACTCATTTGGGGCTGTGTGGTTTGATAGCAAAACATATTTCACTAGTAGAGTTGACACAGAAATTTGATTGTGTAGCACGATCGCATTTTAGCAGCCCCTCTCAGTCTAACAGTCCACCTCCTAATATCCCTGCATCTTGACAAATTGAGCTTCACATGCTGAAGCAAAGTATTCAGAAAAAAAACCTGTAGTTTCATTTAATATTCTCAAGATACTTTGTCAACAAATATACAGTATGCATCACCTAATTATTTTTCTTTACTAGCCTGGCAAAATGAGGAAGAAAACAAATTTTCCAAGTTCCAAACACCAACATGAAAAGCCTGACAAGAGAAAGCCTTTTTTCTTCAATGTGAAAAATATCAATTTTTCATTTTAATAATAGTGGGATAGTGACATCCAAGCAACAAACCCCACAAAGCTCCCAGAGAAGGCCAACAGCTTGCCTACTGCCATTCTGAACATCTAATTCTTTTCTTTTTCCTTTTTCCTCATTTGCATAATACTGTATTTCAAAGGCTGGCCTCTCAGTCTTAACCCCAAATTTTTATGGCTTATGAAAAATTGTAACAGAACTTTTATGTGAAATGAAGAGGTTTGGAAGAATACAGTTAAAGCTACTTTTTTAGTACGTAATTTCCTTCTTTTCTTGGGATGAGAAAGATCCAGTGAGGGAAAGAACAGCTTGGGATTCAGGTCACATTTCTGACACTGACGTTAGACAAAAGATGGAGCACCTACTGATGTTAGTGGCGAGTTTTAGGTACTTGCTCTCTGTTTATGTTTTCCTCTGCTTTCTAAGCAGCGAGGGGAGTTGTGCTTTGTGCTGCATTCTGTAATTTGACCTGAGGTTCTTACACCCTGGGTCACACTCACCTCTCTACCTGAGGACTTTTATTAAAACTTTTTGTCTTTTCTTGCAAAATAAGCAGTTCTGAGTCCCTCCTGGTGGGTGCAAGATCACTTATTCCTTCTCACGGCCACAATACAATTGTCAATTGTAACACTGAGGCCTCCAAAATACCAAAACTAATCTACATCTTTAATCTTAATGAGAGGAGGATCAGCCTTGTCTCAGAGTGCCTATCAATCTTTCATACACTTCAGCACATTCCTCAGATAGTTCTGATGAATTTGTAAATATGGTAAGTCTCAGAAATGGATTAACTCAGGACTGTCTTTTAAAAGTTGCATTATTAATATGCTATTGGTTTTATGACACTCTGATAAACCCTAGTTAAAAGTTTCAAGTTCTGAAATCAAATCAGAATATGGGAAGGCTGTTAGAAAAATTTGAGTATAATCCTTGTCTGGAGCAGAAAAGTTATCTGCCACTCACTATTGGCATCAAAATGAACACAGCTGACAGCTGGCTGCTGTTCAGATGAATATGTTGACGAAAATAAAACTTTTTTTTTTTTAAAAAAAAATTAATATTTATCCCAGAGCACAGATCTGGGATAGATATTAAATTCAACTTGCCTTTGCTTATGCTTGCAGTGAAATCATCTTTGGTGTTGATTGTGATGTAATTTTCCAACCCACGCAAAACTGAGAAAGATAGATAGTAAATAATGGTGAAAAAAACATGAAAAGCCTCCAAAAAACATCCAAGAAATACTCTAAAGCAGTACTCATGCCATTTGGCCTTAGATACTTTCATGGGAAGGTAACACACAGTATTGTAGCCATCCACTTTGATGGTTGCATCAAGTGTTTTATTGTGAGGAAAGATCATTAGGTCACTAGGACCAAGTCTTTTAATCCATTTCTCACATATTTCTTCCACAAAAACAAATGGAGGTAGAGAATGAAGAACTGGCTATAGAAGTAGAACCTTGTTTAGGTCTTGTCCCTCCTTGTTCCCCAAATTCCCAGTGCTCTAATCCACAACACAGATCTTTAAGGAATATTTTCAGTGATGATCTACAATTCCAGATAATTTACAGAAAGTGGAAAAACTGTGGTTTATAGTCTTAAGGTTGAGTTCTGACATAAACAAGTCTCATTTAAAGAGGAAGATTAATCAGTTATTGTGACATAATTTATTATATAATACCAGAATATCTTAAAGTAGATGTCATTTTGAAATGAAAGACACTTGCATCCCAAAATAATTTTTAGACTTCTAAAATGGAATACTTATTTGAAAGAAAAGACTTCTAAGCCAGAATGGCTCGGAAGTGATTTTTGGAGAAACATTTTTTCTTCTGTAGTTATTCCAGACGATGTCCTATGAAGATAAGCTCTTCAGTAAGTAAGAGCATTGTCTGCAGTATTCCATACAGGCAGAGACCTTTGTTTCTGACTGTTCCGGATAGATACTTTGTTCTGTTACAACTGTGTGGCAGTGGAGACTCAGGGTTCCTGTGGTCTGAAAACATGACAGACATGTCAGAGAGTGCATCTTTGGGGAAGGAATCTTGTCACTGTCTAATGCTGTACAATAGAAGGCAATAGAAGCTTTTGGATTGTAATAAAACAGTGTGGTAACTGAAACCTGAAGCAAGTAGTGGTTTTGCAGATAAAATGATTTGGGTTGGGTGTGGTGCTGCCCATTTTTATTCCTTTCACATGAGTATACATATGAATACAATTTGCTGCCAGAAACATTCTCAATAAATTTTAAGGAACTCTAAGACAGTATTCACATGAAGCAAAGTCCTAACTCAGACAGGCTGAATGAATTCAGAATGCTTATTCAGTACAGACCTATTTGAGACCAAACAATGCCACGTGACTCATGCATCCAACTAGAACTGGACAACAAAGATCAAATCTCAATTTTTAACAAGAAGCAGCTACCTAAGCCATTTATAGATGCAGCTTTACGGAACAACTATGCAATAAATGAAGAACATTCAGAGTTGCTCATGGATGTGGCATAAATATTAAGAGAGACTAAATTAGGTTTGTTGATTCAGACAAATAGGAGAATTGGAGACTGAGAAAGGAGTACATTTATGCAGAGTGATAAAAAGACCCTGGCTTCCAGCAGCCTTGTGTCTCATCATTGAATTCCTTGGTGTTTAAAGAGAGAGGAGCTCATGATGCATTCCTTTCTTTAGAGGGTTTTTTTTTCGCTACTCCATGTCTATGCTCAGGTCATGATTTCTTAGCTGAATTGCAAGAACACTGGGGATGGAATGGACAAAAACAAACGCATACTCATAAAAGCTGGACTTGCATGCACCCATGAACAGTGTACAGCCATAGGAAAGACCTGGTTTAAATGATATTCCTCACAGGGATGCTTAGGGCCAAGACTTGAGCTGCTCTGCGTTTGCTTGACCCAGTTCTCATTTGTGCTAATATGCACATGAACACTCTATATGTTAAATTTCTTTTTGAGAAGTGCAACTCTTTCTAAGAAAGTCTTGAATTAAGGTGTATAAAATGTCTATTTCAAACAGATAAATTTATGAATCTGTATTCTGAGCTGACATGACCACAAGCCTGGGAATGAGATATTACTGCTTTTGGGAGAGAGAGAGAGAGTGTGGATTTTCTGCTGGATATTTCTAAGCATTAGTGTTCCAGGCAGGAGAGTCTTTCATAGTTATTCATTAGTTTGGTTGGTTCTTGGGAGAGCAGTTAATCCCTTTCTCATCTTCATATTCCCTCTTTTCCTCTCAGTCTCCTGTGGAGCTGCCTCCGGCCAGCCAGGATGCTCTGCCTGGTTACCAGACAAAACCTCACTGAATTCATCTGCGTTCTTCCCTGTAAAAGTGTAGAGAAGAGCAGGCATGATGGAAAGGTTGCAAGATTATAACTCTAGAGAGGGAGAGGTGTGCTGGAGCAGTTTTGCTTACTGAGGTGGTTAGAAGCATTTCTACCAGAGTCATGCCTGGTATCCTGTCAGGCAGGTTCCTTTTTCTTTAATATGTGCTTCCATAACAAATCTACAAGGCCACCAGAGGCCTGTTAGCTAGAAGGAAATCTCAAAGCATTGTGATGCTACAGCTATTTGCTCTTTATTATGGAAATAAATCAAAAGCAGGCTTTCAGCAAAAAAACCCTGTGGCTGGAGTAACCACTGCTGAGTTCCTGAAGATGCCAATGTCCCAATGTCTTTAGCATTTCAGTGTATGTTTTGGCCACTGGAGGCTCAGTTTTTCAATTAAAGATCAAAAAAACAACTTTGGGTAAATTTCCGAACCTAAACAATAAGGTTCTTGTTCTTTGTGAAAAATTGTATTTATTTAAGCTTTAAATTTGTGTTCATATTACTTTCAAAGAGCGCAGTGGTGCTGGAGTTGGCAGGTACCATGTCTAAAAAAGAAAAATAAAATTAGGGGAACCTGACTGAAAACGGAGCAAGAGACTCACAAGAAGATGCTGATGATTATGTATCATAGGACAAGTAGCCCCAGGGAGAGGGCAAGTTCAGCTCAGCTGGAAGTGAGGGCTCTTTCGCTTTTCTGCTGTCTTGTTTGCTGGGCTAAGGAAACATTCCTTGACCTACCCCAGTCACTAGCTCCTTGCAGCCTACGGGGAACGCTTTGTTTCCCTGGAATTGGCATATAGAGAAAATAATGGGAAGTGGGGTTTTTTGTTTTTTTGTTTTTGGGTTTTTTTTTTCAGCGGGTAATGGTGCAACAGTCATCCCATGAGTCAGAAAAGTAAGTATATTCTGAAATCCACATTAGAACAGCTCTGCAGCCTCCTGTGTAGCATTCAGGAATAGAAAGGCTCTACTGTAGTATATGTAGGTTCTAGTGAAGCGAACCAGGCTTTAGTTGCCTGTGCTGTAATGGATGCAGGCCACCTCCCTTCACAGGAATGTTAATAGTGCACCCTGAGCTGCAAACTATTTAGCTGATTTTGATGCATTTTCAGGATGGCTTTTCCACTTTACAGAGAAGCCTCTGGTTCCCTCCCTGAAGCGTTTACGACTCTGCAGCAGTAAATTGAACTGATCATCTCTCTTTTTTCACTTTTTGTGTAAAAGTATTTTTCCAGTCAATTTCCAGCAAGAACTGGAAAACCACAATGCCAAAGGAACACACAATAGTAAAAAATGGAAGAGACACAACTAATTTATTTACATATATTATGAGTCTGTGGTGTCAGTGGGTCTAATACAGCAGAATTAGGAAGGAATATTTTCACCTCCACTTTAAAGTCAAGAAATGAATATGCAGATGCCAGATGCTTACCAGAACCAAAATAAATCACACAAAAAAATAGTACTGTTTAACCCTAAGATTTATCAAAACCCATTAACTCTTTCCTATCTTCAAATATTCAGCCTGCTTATAAACAAAATACTTTGCTCAGCTTTAGCAACAAATATGGTGAGACTACTTATAGGGGATCTCAAGCCCTGCTTCTTTGAAACAGTTACTGATATCTCAAATATCTTAACATATAAAGTATAGTTCTTATTTGTAGGCACCCAGGAATTCCAGGTTCTTTAAATACTTTCCACTATCCATGTCAAAAGTTCCAGTATCCGTATGAATAAATAAAGAGATTGTTGCCGTGGGGAAGTCAGTGTTGAGTGACTAGAAGTACATAGTTAGCCTATATTTAATACCTGGCACCAAAATAAAATATCTGATTATCTGCATCATTGATTGCACACTGTCTAACTACTAAAGTTAATGAGATGGGCAGGTTAATGTGTACCTTACTGCACTATAAGAAACAAGACCCTTGTGAAGAGACGCTAGTGAGACCGGAACATCAAAGACACTAGAACATTAACAAGAAAGGTCGGAATGTGGACCATACAAACAAGCTTCCTTTCAATTCAGATTTTTTCAAGGGGGAAGAAGCTTGCTAAAGCTTTTTATTCCTTATATACTATATCTATATATAGAGAGATCTAGATATATAGATTTATACTTTATATACTATGTATACCACACTGAACATGCTGAAAAATACCTTTTTTTCAGAATACTGGAAAAATTGTGTCTTACAAAAATGTCTGCTACACAGAAGCAGAATACTCAAATTTGTACAATACGCTTATTCAATGAAGAGGTAATTCCCTTCTCTAGTTATAGTGTCTTCTCAGTTTCCAAATCACCCCAGTTTTACTTAGCTTTTTCAGACTAGCAGGTCATTTGCTAGGAAAATAAAAAGAAAAAAGATTTTATACTGCAAGGAAGGATGTACGGTATCCATAGTGTGACTGTAAATGTAAAAAAATGTAAATGTAAAAAAAAATCTAAGCAAGGTCAAAGAAATATTTTCATTGCATTACAGCACAATTGCCTGCATTAAAAAGTCTACACCCTTAGTCTCAATACAGCTTTAGTGAATCTTCTTAATAAAAGTGATGACAAGCATGAATTTTGCAGTCAACTTGGATAGGAAAGATAGTATTAAACAGACTTTTAATTTCTATGGTAGTTTAAATTTTCTAAATATAGTCTGCCTGAATTTTTTTCAATGTATTCTATGGAGTTGAGATATTTCAATCTTATTTTTGAAATTTGTGAGTCTTATTTATATAGTATGTACTATAAAGAATTATCATATACTGACTACTTTATCTTCTTTTGTTCTCATTTCCTAAATATAAACCCAAGTAATTTACTTAGATATAATTCTTATTTCCATCATAGTCTCTTGATTCTTGGTGATTTAAATCCCACCACTTTGGAAGGTGCTTAATATTCTTACCCATAACTATAAATCACTATTCTGTTGGCGAGTAAACTGAATATGTTCTGTGTATTAAAAGTTTGCTGGTTATTTATAATTTAGCAGGAAGTCTAATCTAATGAGAGGAAGCCTCAGGGAAGCATTTTAATTCTGAGAGGTAAATAATTTAAGAATTAATTCAATGTTAAATCATTTTCTAGTCATGGTCCGGATTTAAAAATGTAAACATTCTGAGTATGAGCAGCATTTTGAGATTTGCCGTCAAACTGTTCTGTCTTCCTCCCTCTAAATATGTAACTATGTATTATCTGGATACCTTGGAAATGAAGAAAAGGTGAGAAAAGCAAAGGAATACCTGTCATATTCTTAAAAAAAGGAGCTAGTGGTAAATGTAACATTAAATGCAAGGTAGATGCAGACACTACAGCTGTTTGCTCTTGCTTTGTTCTTAACAGTTTTCACAGAAGCAGCAAATTGATTGGCAAAGCAGCAATCAGAAACAAAACAGAAAGCACATTTCATACACTTCATTATAAAACTCATAGCTCTGATGCTCAGATATGACAACTCTCTAATAGCTCTGCTACCAACCAGGATGCCTAAGAGGCTGGAGCATTGCTGTTATTTACTTGGAATCTCATGGATTTGGTTTGTGGTTTCCATCACTTCTCCAGTCCCTCCATTTGACAGGATAAAGAAATAAATTAGAAAGGTTTGAAAGACCAAGTTAGCTGAAAATTTACAGCTTAATGCTGGGGCCCAACAAATTACTAGCCAACATTTCAGTTTCTTTAAACAAAAAAAAAATTGCAACATAAACCAAACTTAATGTACCAACATTGAAAAGGTTGGAATAGAACAGCTAGGTGACCACAATTCACAATATAATATTTTCTGTTTATAGTGTTGGTGATAAGAATAGTATAAGCGGTACTAATATGTTGACTATGTGTTGTAAAAAGGGGCTAACCAGTGCGGGAACACCACTATGTGACATACTGTACAAACAGGGAGGGACACAACAACATTGCCTCATGCTACTTACACTGCCCAACAGATGATTTCTATGCTTTGCTTTCTTCTTGCACAGTGCTGCTGAACACGAAAGGCTGATACCATGAGCTGGCTCTCCAAACTGAAGCATAGATTTCCAAAGCAATGTAATCCTGAGTCCCCTAAAATATATAAATCCAGATTCTACTTGTTTTATCAGTAAAATGTGTTGACAGAGCATTATAAAAGATTTTAAGAACAGAGATGAAGTGATTGTGTTGCTAGGTTTTACACGTGTTAATTTTGTGTCAGGTGTGGATAAATAGGTCCTTAGTGTCCATTTTTTTGACCTGTGGCTGAAGCTGATGAGCTTCAGATGCAGTGGGATCTGGTTTTATGATGCACTTTAGCTCCTGCAGCCATGGGAGATTTTCTGTGATTATTACATTCCATCCCCTGCTGCCCTCCCTTGTTATTTGAAGGCATTAATACTAAGGTCAAGGTGACTTAAAAGACAAATAAAAGAATTATTTTTTTTAGTCTAATGATTCATAATTCTCTCCTATGAATCTGGGAGGATGGACTTCTCATTTTTTGGGGCATTTAGGTTTGGCCATACCAATAATCAGAAAGAGTGTCTGCATGTTGCTATATGGAATTACGTTAAGTTGGGGTGGAACTCTGCATCTTTCTGCAGGCTGCAACTTAAGCTGCTAAAATGCCACAGGTGCCTGAAGGGAATCTGCACCTCTTGATCAATGCCTAGAGCTAGCTAATTATGAGAAAGCAAGCGAGCAAGCATGCATGTGTGTGTAATTGCAGTGATGTATTCTGAAGCAAGTAGGTGCATAAAGTATGAAAGTGAAATCCACTGAGCACCCAGGTCTCTTCCTGGAGGAACAGAAAAGGTAAGTGGGTCATTTGACTAAATAGATGTGAATGGAAGACGCTATAATCTGTAAGGAGAGGAAGGCTTTCTGGCTATCTGTTATCCAGTGGCTTGCAACTATGGAAGACTGGACTCAGTGTCCTCCTGGGTGGTTCCTCTAGATGTTCTGTGGCGAGCGTGATCCCACTTGTCTGTGGAGTTGGGTGCTTCCTCCCACCAAATTATAGATGACGGAAGGCTTGCCAAATACACCTGATGAGCAGCCTGAGTTCTGCTTCTCCCAGCCGTGAAGGTTTTTGTCTGGGAAACCGTACTGCCGGCAGACCAAGGGCCAGGTTCCTGAGCTTTTAAGAACTAGGGCTGTGTTTCAGCCTAGACATCTGATATGAACTATGGTCTCTCTTGGTTAGCCTGGTGGTCTGGCAAGTTCTGGTTACAGAAGAAGCTTCTTTCCAAAGAAGCCAATCCTTCCTCTGTGTGTTTGTGGTACTGCTCCATGTATCGCTAAGAATGTTTGAAGCCCAAAACCCTCTTAAAGCCTTTTTTTTGGGGAAGAAGAGTGATATCACATCAAGGACTGTCAACCCAGCTGTTAAATAAATGGCCAATTTTGTTTGGACCAATTAAGTATCCATTCATTCAGTTTTCATCTTGGACTAAAAACTGACCGCACAGTGACCAACTGGAACAACTGGAAGCTGTCAGCCTCAAAACATGACCAAAACCAGAAGGCTGTTTAAAAGAGATTTTTTTTTTGTTACACAAAGCTGATGGAGTATTTTTGTGATTTTGACTTTACTCCAATAGTTGTTAAAAATAAAATAAAATTCTTTCTAATATCTGAAACCCTGACCTTGTAGCATTGGGAAGTTGAAGTGAAATGGTCTCAAGCTACTACAAAACTAACTGGGTTGATTTTTTTCCACCCAAATCTATGCAGACCTAAAAAGGAAGAAAAATCTCAGGTAAAAAAAAAAAAGTAAGAAGCCTTTTAGTTGGTCATGCTGGTTAATTTAAGTAGTTACTGTGATAAATTGAGATGCTTTTTTTTTTTTTTCTTTTCCTGTATGGCTTTAAACATGTAAGAAGGTATGGGTCGAGCCACAGCAACTTGTGGATCCCGCTTCAACCTTGTTCCGTTGAATGTAAGATCAGTGCCTATGGCCTACATTTATAATGCCTCTTAATTGCATTGTAAACAGGACCTAAATTCTAGCTTTGGAAAAAAAAAACCAAACCACAAATTAAATTAACTCTGAACATTTGCATGGACTTTGTGTTAAATTCATTACCTTTCTATTTAGCCTGACACCAGGCCAAGTTACATGTTACATGAAGATGCTTGTTTTGCACTCCTAAGCAGGGATGGGCGAGCTTGTATCAGGGATGTTTTAATTTCATGTCTCTGTGGAGAAGAAAACAGTTGTTTACTGAAAGTGAGAGATATTTGTAATTTGGAAGAATTACCATTCACTTGTCCCAGTAGTTTAAGGTCAGGCAAGCAATACTGCACCTCACCAAAGGGACTGTAAAACGGACAGCAGTTTGAGCACACTTTTCTAGTTTTTCTTGTAAGTATAGGTTATCAGCAGTAATAACGAAAAAAGTTGACAAGAGATAGTACATTAACAAAATAAGTCTCCATATTTGCCTGCTGATAGCCCCCTACCTATGCCTCTTCATGCAAAATAACATCCTCTCCAGCCACTAATGTCATAGCACGTGTGTCCTCTGGAGCCCATCTGTCCTGCGCCTTAAGTAGTTCTGTATATTGAATTTGCACAGCTATGGAGCAATACAGAGCATTCTGTCTCACTCCCAGCAGGCATCTAGTACTATGTATCACAAGTCACATTCACATGAGGTTGCTTGGGTACTCACATATGGGAATGGTATCCTTGTTACACGGGCTGTAAAGTTCCCAGACTGAGTTTCCCTATTCCAACTAGCAACTATGCCATAATTACTTGCCTATTGAAATGAAATAGCTTCTAAGTAGAAGGGCAACAAATAAGCAAACACAGATGACAGAATATCTGTATTAGCTGGTAGGATTTTTGCCACAGGCACTGTGGCAAAATTGTTGGTGCACCAAGATTTTTAATCCATGTATAGATTGCAATTGGATATTTGCTCGCTGTGCTTCAGTAAAAAAAATAGTTATTCAGACTCTGTATCCAACTGAATGGATTACTTCTTTTCTCTCATTTTCTGTCTCACTCTATAAAAGATGAAAGGTTGAGACAACCCTGGTGGGATTGGCAACTATTTCTTCCAAGCAATCTTTTATTTTGAAGTGGATGCTTAGAGAACTGAAGTCAATCCTTTAAGGTGCAGTCAGGGATATCTTACATGATCTCCTAGGAAACCGACTCTCGTTCTACACCCATCGGCATGCAGCCTCAAGATTTTACTTATACACTTGGAAACATGCAGATTATTCCTGGAACCATCCTTCTCAACCTCCCCTGCTCCCATTTTCAGTATAATTACTCTTGAGAAACAGAATCGTTTTTAAAATGACCCAATCCCTTGCTCAACTCCCAGCCAATTCAGTCTGGCAGCAAGATGCATACTTCAAGTTGGATTTGTCCAAATGTGAATAATGCATTTGGGAGCATTTTGTTTCAGAGTTGATTTTTTTTAGTTGAGTATATATAAAACAAAAATACCTTGGCTGTGAACCCAGTGAATAATTTCTTTAGAGTTTTTCTAAACTAATCGTATTTTTATAAACAAAAGAGTCAGCGCTGCAGACATTCAAGGCTATATAGCTAGATGTTCCTGCTCATAGAACTCACTGTAATAGGTCTCTTTCCTTGGCCACAGAGCCACGGCGTGACACAAAGCAGACCTTCTCTTTGCAACCTAGAGGGATATGTTAATTATTTATATCTTTCCTTGATGGACCACCACCATGGTCAAGCTATGAACCAAGCTGTGAAAACACCACTGACTCATATTAGACTCGTGTTTAGACAGTGGAAGATGTCATTTTTCATAAGCCTTACCCTGTCTGTGTGTTTTATTTATTAATGTCACTTTAGTAGACATAAGTCTATCACTTGGAGCTGTAGAAGCTGTGTAACTTCAAGTGAAACACTGCCTCCACTATCTGTATTTATTAAACTCATTTTTTTGAAAGAATAAAGCATTTTTGAGAAAATACAAACCACAGTTGGTTATCATCTAAAAAAGGCTTCCTTTCTGGATTTGTGTCTTATTCTGAGCGTGAAATGGTGCTGGCACAGGCAGCCTGTAAGGGAAGGACAGGATGTGAAAAATCTCCCTTTCATTACAAATGGACTTGCCTGCCTTCTAGCTGTGGAATGCCAACAATGAGAACAATTGGGGTCCTTCTGGCCAGTTTTCAGACAGGGACAGATGAATGGAAGCAGCAAAGAATTTCCTGAGTGAGGAGGAATGAGTTCATAGCTGTCAGAAACAGGGAGCCTGAATTTGGAAGTTGGAAGTATGACCTAAACACCTGTTTTCAAGCCTAAATCTCATTAAGAATGGAAGCTGGAGGGAAGAAATGCAATAAATGGTGAGAAATTCCTGTTCATTGCAACATGTTCAAAGACAAGTCTAGGATGGCAAAACTCTCTAAATAAATCTTTGGCTCGGATGAGGTAAAATAGTAAAAATCCCCTTACCTTTACTTCTGGAATATTGCCCCTCTTGGACAATTCTAGGACTGTAAGAGCTGGAACAGGTCACGCTGAGTAAAACTTAGGCAAAAGCCTCAAAAATTTCACTATAATAAAATGATAATAGCTTCATGACTCTAGCAGACCTACCTCAAAGGAATTTTAAATTAATTTGCTTTCCCTGCAGTAAAACCAATGCATTGCTGTGGAGAATTCCCTGCCCTTCCTGCAGCTGGTGTGACAAAGCAACTTTTTAAAATGGGGTATATGCCATAAAGGTCTGGATGGATGAGGTTACAGAGACTGCTGCCTACTGGCCCTTGGATTCGGTTAAAATAAAGGCATCCTGGAACAAGCGTATCAATTTGGTTGATAAAAGTACAGACCTGAACCTGAGCCTGAAATCAGACTCAATAGCACTATCTTCTCTCTGAATTTCCAGGCTGAGGCAAGAAGCCAAAGTGCAAAGGTGCCAGGCAAAGCCCTTCTTTGGAAAGCTCTTCTCATTGGAAACCAGTGTGAGTAAGCAATACTGTGAGTCTGCCACTCAGTCAGGGCGCTCTCGAGTGATCTCTGCACATGTCTTCAGAAATGTCTACTGGGTCTGGTTGAATGGAGTTAATTTGCTTCTAGCAGCCAGTATGGTGCTGTGGTTTAGATTGGAGACCAAACTGTTGATAATACACCAGTGTTTTAGCTGTTGCTGAACAGCCCTTGCACAGCCTCAAGGGCCATCACTCTTTCTCACCCTCCACCCCCAGTGAGGAAGCTGGGGGGTGGCCAAGAGCCTGGGATCGTACATGGCCAGAACAGGTGACACAGGCTGACCAAGGAGAAAGTCCATACTACTGCATACATGCAATTAAACTGGAGGGAGGGGGGGCAAGGTTCTTCCAAAGTAGCTGTTACTCCAAGGCTGGCTGGGCATCAGTCTGCTGCTGGTGGTGACTGCTTTTACACCACTTATTTCCTTTTCCACCATTCCCCACCCCCCCCCACCCCCCCACCCCGCCTCTCCAGCTCCTTCACTTATTAAACTGTTTTTCTCTCAACCCACAAGGCTTTTTTTCTCACTTTTGCTCTTCTGATTCTCTCCCCCATCCTGCTGGGGAGACGTGAGAGTGCAGCTGCGTGGGGGCTCACCTGCCAGCTGGGGTCAACCTGCCACAAAACGGAAAACTCATAAAAGCTTCTTTTAATGATACTGAGTGAGTTGGGTGTGTAAAGCATTGTTTATCTGGCCTCTTATTGATTTAAGGTTAGGTTAGGTGGGGAGGTAAATTGCACAGACCATAGGGTGAGAAGTATTTTAACAGTACCTGGACTCATTTCATCAGAGGTACATCTGCCTATGGATTTTTGAGGTTGTCTGGCAATGATTTCCATCAATGTCGTTAATGCTGTTATTGCTATGCAGCTAGATGACCTCAAGGGCTGGCTCACAAATGACAATATTCAGTGCAGAAATCTTCCTTTCATCATGAGTTTAAAACAGTGACAATTTCGGTGCTGAGTTCAGAAAAGGCCTTTGAATTTGAATATAGATCTTGCTGAACTGGACAGCCAAGTCCTTCTCTTACGTACAGAACTGACAAAGCAGGGATAACACTTGTGCAAGTCATCTCTTGTTTCAGTAAGTTTTACTGACGACCTGAATGGAGACATTTCAAAGACAGTTGGCCAGCCCCATCCATCAGATGGAAACAACTTTCAGTTGCTCTGACCTGAGCCACGTTAAAACCAGGCAGCACAGATGTGACAAGTTCCTTACCTCATGGCTAGTCTTATGGCTTGTGTGAGCCCATTTAGTTTTCACCCCTTTGATATTAGCAACGTCATCAACAACCTCCCCTCTTTAAATCAGAATTAAAACTTTTTTTTTTTTTTTAATATTAAGAACAACAAAGAACACGTGCCAGCAGTGGATAAGACATGGGCCAAAGTCTACAGGCTTCTGGCTCTGCGGTCCTGTTTCTTCCAGCTGAGGAGTAATAATTTGACACCTCTGAAGCAGCAGGACCTCATACCTTGACAACTGCAGCCTTGTTCTACAGCTCTAAGCCATTCAAACACATGACAAAAATCACAGTCAGCAACATCCATAGTGGATTTTTTTCCCACCTTAGCAGTTCTTTCTCTCCTCTGATGTGGGCTTGGAGATACACTCTGCGGTATCACTGTTAAGCTTTTCATTTATTTTTCCACGCTTACCTACACAGAATGAAACACTCTCTTTTAGACGCCAGTCCAAATTATTCAAGAATACTTTTGACAGCTGCCAAGTAATTTAGAATGATACCTTCTTAACACCTTCTCAAAACAGACCTGACAACCAAGAAGGGTAAAGCTTCCCCCACTTTTAACCATTCTGTGCATGCTGAATTTACCAAGGCTATTAATTTCATTGAAGCACAGGTTTTTTTCTTCTTGGTTGGGTGAAGGGGCTTCATGTTACCCTGGGCTAGAATGCACATTGCCATTTACAAATTGCTATAATTTCCCTCCAGTTGTCATAATGAACTTTGGCTGATAAGACCTTAACAGAATGTGGAGTCTTTTAAAGGACACAATTCCTTTCAGAGGATGACTCATTAAAATACTTGGTGGGTTCTGCAAGAAATATACAGACTACTAAACCGGTCAAACCAAAATCTTGCTTTCAAGGGCCTGGTTGTACCACTTCAATATTTACAGTGCAGCAAATATGAAATCACCGGATTAGTTTAATTCACCTGTCTATCTAGGTTACCCTTCATTTTAGGAATCATTTTTCTTGCATCAAACCAGAATAATCTAACAGAAAATAAGGTCTGATGCTGGCTGACTCCTTTTGCAAGACTGAGAAGTGTTGGTTCATGGGCAGAGCAGGAAAAGCCTGACACGTGTTCAGAATGAAAGTTGTCACTGAGGGTGGTTCACTATCATTACACATTAATAAAACATAACTTCAAATGGAAGTCTCGCAATGATCCAGTTAGAGGGCACAGAGTCAGGAACACTTTTAGATATGTGACATTTGCTTAGTGCATGTGGCCATGAGCAGAAATGGACACATGGGTATTTGATTCAGGAAATTCCCCAAAACCAGAAAGAAAAAAAAAAAAAAAAAAGCTGCATCACTAACCTAAAACAATATGTCCCTGTGAAATGCATGGATATATAATATCTAGGCAGCATAAACCATGTGTTCATCATTATAGATAAATACGTCTCTCAGCACTAGATGTTATAGAGAGTAGGTTAAAAAAAAAAGCCCCGAGCAGTGTTAAAAAAAGACCTAAACCAAACCAAAACAAAAAGCAGGAAGGACCTGTCAATGCTGCAGCAATTAACCCTTCTTCCTTATCCCTCACTCCTAAGTCCCTGTTGACTATGAGTCCAAGAAGTTAGGGAAAAAAAAATAAAACAAATACATAGAGTAATGAGGAGCAGGGCCAGGCAGGCTTAGGTTTAGTTTTTGGCACGAATTTGTTGCTTACTGAGCAGGCCTCTTCCCTGAAGGAAGCTGACCGTTGATGTGGAGGTGCTAGAAGAGTGAAGCAGTAGCTGGCGCTTCAGACCAGGTCTCAACAGCCTCAGGCCCCATCTTCAAACAGGAACACGAGTCTTCATTGTTGCAAAGAGTGTTACAACCAGAAACGCACCCTCAATTGACTAGTACTCCCAGACCACTAGGAATGACAGCTATGGAAAGGCCAGAGACAGATGTGAAACCTGGATTGCTCCATTTGAACAGGTGCGGCAGATCTCTGGGATCTGCTGATGAGCTCTCCCCCTTCTTCTGTTTCAAGCACTCGATGTGTCACAGGGATCTTTTTAATACCCATACGTCTGCAGCACAGGTGGACTAGGCTGGCACTTGACCTTCACGGTAGAGATGGGTCAAGACGGGCAAGGAGTAGGGTTCGCCATTCAGCTGGTGGCACCATTCCCCTCCTTATTTCATCCTCCACCACAGTTTCAGCATGGCACTTGCAGGCATGGTGTTGACAGATGTTTTAAAGGCACACAGAGAACATAAATATTGGCAAGTTGGGATTTGCCTCCCTTTCTAATCCCACTCACAGACAAAGTTGTAACACCTAATTAGATTGCTCCTCTTACTCAAGAACCCAGAGAGCCTGACTGAAGAGGCTCTTCCCTGTCATGGTCTCCCAGGAACATTGCCTGCTTCTCCAGTAACTACTGAAGTGACAAAAGCCAATCCAGGCCTCTTACTCTTGCATTACATCAAGTATTTTTTTGTTTCTTTCATTTTCAAACTGTGAGTGTGAAACCTCACAAGCAGGGTCTTTGTAAAAGCAAAATTTTTATTGTTCTTGCCTCTGGCCAACGGTAGCTCAGTCTTCCTACCTACACATGTCCTAGTCTACGACTACATCCCTCTGGAGGCTGCCGTGAGGTGTACTTGCCCCAACATCTTGGCTGCGTCACAGCTTGCCTTTAACTGGATAAAATGTTCTTTGCTATCAGCTTTCAGAAGTCGCGATCTCGTTAACTGCAATTGGGTAGGATCTTCATGAAAACCCACTGATTTCAGTAAAGTAATGAATTAATTATGTTTTATACACATTCTTACTCTTCCTGTAGCAGCAACCCCTCACTGTTGCCATACACATACACACCAAAACCTGACACAAGGTGGTAGTGGAGAGAAAGGAAAGAGGAGGGCGCATTTAGAAGTGTTTAGAAGTATTGTAGATACCAAATATGTCATGGGTTTTCCCTGTGAAAGGCTCACAGCAGGCTGGAATTTAAGAGTCCAGCAATATGAATGGTGACCATGATATATGACTTTTAAAATACGGTGACAATCTTAAAGAGTGAACCAGAAAAAAAGCATTGATTAAGGAACAGAGTGGGAACCAATGTTCTGGACATTTCCAGGAAGTGACTTTGGGGTAGGAGGAGATGCATGATCACAGAAAACTAGGAAAGGTAAACTAAATCCTTACAGCCACGATTGGAATAAGAATTCCATGATCCTAAGGCTGCAATCTCCTTGGTAAAAGAATGCGAAAGGGAAAAGGTGGGAGAGAAGGGAAAGGACATGTCATAACCAGCAGAAGGGGAATATCTCAGCAATGCTCTGAGCAGTTTTCCCAAACTAGTCAATGCCTTGGAACAGCTGCATGCTGCCTAAAATTGGGAACCAGTACAAATATGACAAGTCAGAGCACATCATCTTCACAGAAATCCAGGTAAATCTGTTTGAAAGAAGCCTTTTGTATTTATGTGACCAAAGAACGAGTTAGGGAATAGGAATAACTGGGGCTGAAGGTACACTTCCTAGGCTTCTAAAAAAAGAATAAAAATCTGACAGGGCCTGACAATGTGCTGTGCAAGGTAATAGGGAAAAAGTTCTCCTGAAAAGCATTACCCAGTGCTCCTCCAGCAAGGAACAAAGCTGAAGTAACCGATGGTCTTTCTATCCCTTATTTTCAATAGAGAGATGCTGTTAAGAAAGACAAAAGCAGGGGACTTCACACTTGAACTAGGATACAACGAAGTTAATCATGTTCTTCAGATCATCTGATGATTAATTCATTGGTTTGGGTAGGTACCAAGAAAAAACCACTTGCTTAAACCAGCTATTTCAGAGCAGAACTGCTGAGCAGGTGCTACCAGAATTGCTTCTGACACAGCTGTAAGCTAGCTGTAACTAGTTAGCTTAAGAAGAGCTAATCATGTAGTCCTGACACACCAGGGCCCCTGATGAGCTATCAGTAGATGATTGAAACAAAATGTGGTTTGGGTTTTTTGTTTGTTTGTTTGTGGTTTTGTTGTTTTTGTTTTGTTTTGTTTTAAGTTTTGTCAGCCTTTGCTACTGTCCTTGCCATTGCAGATGCCCTGGAAGCAGCATGCGCGTGGACTGTTTGAAGGTAATTAAAGCGCGTCTACAATAAGTACATTATTTGAAGTTAATGCTATTTAGCTGGTCCCTTAGATGCTTACATCTGCAAATGTACAGTAAGCCTGAAGAACAGGCAACAGGCTCAAACAACTTACTGCAGCCAGTTGCTGAATAGTCAGTACTGTTTTCTGTGCTAGCCCTCGTTCTGGGAGCGATAGCCGTGTGGAACTCCTTGTCAAAGAGGGTTGTTGATGCAAAGATCTCAAGTGAAGTTTTTTTCTTCTTCAAAAGAAGACTGGTCAGGCATACAGAGGAGGACTCTGTAACTAACTAGACAAAGTGCATCAGACTCAGGAGCTAGCTTAAGACGGGAAGAACATTTGGAGAAAGTATAGTATAATTTGATCTTGGCTTGGCTACAGTCTGGTATCTGTTTATGGCCACTGTTGAGACTAGGACCCAGCTAGACTGTCTCAGATGACTTTCAGTACAGCCATTATTAAGTGGTCAGATGAACTTGAAAAGCAGCTTGGATTCTCTGGAAAGGAAGATGTAGCACTACTGCATAGACAATGCTCCTGGGTTTGGGTTTTGGCTTTAGACTGAGCAGAGTTCATGCAGGAACAGTCCTCAGATTGTGTAAATCTGCAGGACCTCACTGGCATCAATGAATTTCACTATTTTCCTGCAGTCCTGTGCAAAACAGATAAAATAATACTACTTAAAACACTTAACGTCCTGAACTACACAAAGCAGATGAATAAGTTTAATAAATTATTTGATTTATGGCTTTGTCATTCCAAATAAATGTTTAAAATGGTTAATGGAAGTGCTTTTTACTTCTGGATAAAAGCTACTAAAAGGGCTGATGCTGAAATATTTGAGAAGTTTGGTTTGTATTAATGTTTAAAGGTTGAATTCTTATCCCAAACTTTTTGGATATTTTTGGGCAGTGAATTGTATGTGAACAAGCTTTCCCATGTGGTTTGTAGGCCTTATGCTTGGCAATGTTAAAATTACCACAGGAAGAGCTTTTTCTCATGGCATTTTGGCTTCCGGTCACAGGCATAGCCTGGAAGTCAAGAGGCGTGGGAAATTAAAATAAGAGGGGAAACAGTTAACCAGAATTCTGTGAAAAGGCTTTGGATTCACTGGAAATTATGGGAAGGTCAATCCTTATTGTATCCAGATCTGCTCTCCCATGCCTAATAAATCACAGGATTAGGTCAACAAAGTTAGACATATAAAGAGACACTAAAATGTCTCAGGTCTTTCTGTTGGCCAGCTGAGGACTTCTCTCCCACCCTGCAGCCTCTGAACTAGGTGAGACAAACTTTTAATTCCCCAGTTAACAGAATCCCGATTGCTTCTCTTGGGAAACCATGTCATAATTAATATTTTATACTTTCTTGATTTTTTTTTCCCCCCTGGTATTTAGCAATATTAGTTAATTACATTATTGTTTAATCTAGTTACTCCCCTGAACTCCTTCTGATTTTATGGACTTAGCCTGTAACGTCTCTCCAAAGTAGAACAACTAACACCCATTTACAAAATGGCAGAACATGAATATATGACATGCCATAGACTACACACAGAATCTGAGCCAAATCAGGCAATAGAACCCAGTTTCCCAGTTTTTGGACAAGTATTTTAACTCCAACTTCTATTGGAAGTGAAGTGGTCCTGTTTGGTTCACACAGTTGTTCAAAACCACATCTAATTTGGAACTCAGTGGCTGGGAAATGAGGTGTGCTGCTGCATTCCCAGTGTATTCTCAGCCCAGTAACAGTTCTTTCCACTGTGCTGCCCCTTCAGGCCCCAACCCCTCTACTTAGAGACATGCAGCCCCTGACGCTTCATCAACCCTGTCCCACTCTCAACATCCTCTAACCAGTTGATAGTCCCTTGAGAGTGTCCCCTTCAATTCTACACATTTTCCCGAGAGGAAATTCACAATCTCATGCTATAAAGAGACACAGAGGTAGCTCAACTTTCAAGTTTAATTGAAAATTGAAATAAAAAGGGTGAAAGCTTCAGTGCCATTATCCAGGTCACTTAGCAAGGTTGAGTTTTCAGTCTAAGGTAGGAGGCCTTATCAGAAGAGGTTTGTATGATGGGTTGTCTCTGCAGCATCCCTAGCCCCCATGGCATGGTCCTGCATGTTTCAGTAAAACCAGTCACCCAAAGAAGTGAGATATCTCTTTTCATATGGAGGAGTTAATTTTAGAGAAGCAAGTTTTAGGTTTGGAAAAGCATAGGTTTGATTATATAGTCGCATCTACTGCCGCAAGTATGTAATCTGAAAGCCCAGGAAAGAACAGTTGATTTCACTTTCAAATGTTATCATTGATTTTATTCTGTAGAGGGTAATGCTTTATTAGTATTTGGAAAAGGAAAAAAAGCTGAGTGATAGAATCAGTATTTGTCTCTGCTGAAAAAAAAAAAAACAAACCCAAAAAAAAGCAGCATATTATTTTAGGGAGAGCTAACTGATGTGAAATATTCAATTGCCCTAAAAATGGTTCAAATATAGTGAGTCCACCTCATGTATGAGTTGAAAGAGAGTGAAAACTAAAGGAGCACTTCAGTAGAGCTGACCAAATTTTGGGCTGTGTCCAAGGGCTCCTGTTCAGCACAATGAGCTAATCAGACCGTACTCAGCCCTGTACTTCCCCACGCGAGAGACAGCAGCATCTTTCTGTGGCATCCCCAAGCTGTTGAGATCAGCATAAGCTCCTGACTGCGAGCTTCATTGGCCCAGAAGAAAGGGAAGTGGTGGTACAGTGTTATGCAATGACTGTTTTGCTTGGGAAATCTTTAGTCTTTGGGATTCAGGCTAGTTAGTATTTGTCTGTCTCCTGGATTTATTGCAACAGCCATGATTTAAGAAAGATTTTCAGGGTGATGGGATGTTGCTCACAGGATACAGGTGAGGTAAGTGGGTCTTCTCTGTTGGGGAGAAGGTGAGGGAAAGGGTTTGTTATGTGTTTTTTTTCACTAGTGGTCCATGGCAGCTGGAACTATTGGTGTGCAGGGAGCACTGTTTAAGGGAGATTTTAATCTTTGCCATGGCATTAGCAATTTGGGAGAGGCATCCTTTTGAAATGATTTGTTAGAAATGAAATATTTGTATATGGAAACAGCATTTGATTAGAAATTGCCTACGTTTCTTCAGCAGACATATGGGCTCTGGTTTCAGACCTTCTGTCTTATGTTTATCTTCATAGACATCCAGAAAGTTTTACCACAGGAAACTGATATGCAGAGATTAAATGACTTTCCCAAAGTCATATAGGAAGTCTGTGGCAGAGCAAGGAAATGAATCCACATCTCCCGAATCCTTGGCTACTATCTTAGCCACTTTTTGTTTCCCGCAAAACAACTCTTAGGTTAAAATTTTAATTTCTGGGCATATTTCAAGTCTCACTGAGAGTCCAGCTCCATACATTTAACAGGGCCACTGTTAATTTTCTCCAAAGCTCTTCTGACTCAGAAAGTGGAAAAATAAAGTAGATCTTTTATGTAACTGTGTCAAAAGGCAACTTGAGACAGCAGCCAAGCCTTTCAAGGAAAGTGGATTTCCCTTGTGTGTTCTGGGTTATAAATCCAGTCTCTTTTATTTTAGGAATATAATTGTTGCACCTTCCAAAACAACACACAAGAAGCCAACTGCAACAGTCAGTGTCTTGTGTGCCTGTGAATGACCTTGGCCAATGCTAGGAAAGAGTAGTTGGTAGCAAATTAATGAAAGGGAAAGACAGAAAATACATAACAAATGGGTTTAATGACTACAAATAGCTCTTTTGGCAAGAAATCATCTGTTGGGTACACATAAATGAGTCATGTTGTCTCTGTGATCTCTCTAATCTAAGGGGAGAACTGGACCCTTCCAGATGCTGATTCAGTCCTCCTGAGATAGGTTTCTAAAATAAGTATGATGAATCATTTTCTAGCAGCTCCTGTCTCCTTTCACTGACTGTAGAGAGGCTTACAGTAGATACATGACTTTGACATGAAAGAAAACCAAAAATTTATTTCTCTTATATATGTACCAGTTACAAAGCTTTTCCTAAGTCATAGGTAAAGCAGTTAAGGCATCTTCCTATTTCTTTGCTCTGATTTATTCCAATCCCATGTTCATCTGTGCATATTGCCTAAGATTTGAAAAAAAATAATAATAATAAGGATCATGAAGTAACTTCTAAAAATCTGAAATTATGCAAGAGACATTTTTCCTATATAAAAATATCACTTCTTGAATCTACATACAGTTAAGTTTCCTCATAAAGATAAAATCTTTTGAATCACTTAGTTGTATTTTTTCTTCAGTCAGCTAATGAAGGAAACCAATAAATATGAAGGAAAATCAGAATCTTCCTTGTGTTGTAGAACTTTTTCCTTCTCCAGAAATTCCTGTTTGTCCCTTGTGAATGCAAAGAACAACAAAACTCTTGAACAGATGAGGTATGGCATCCTTTTATCAGGATGTCAGTGTCCAACCACTTCTGCCTAATATAAAAGAGTTATTTTAGCCAAATGAAAGGAAGCAGTTGCCCCTTTCATTTTCCAATAATTTCTTTTATCCTCAGGTCGAGTTTCATCCTACATCACCTTTTCTAAGGTATCATCTTAGGACATTTTTCACTTCAAAATCTTTTTTCAGCTGTGTGATTAGAGAAGGAATATTTTACCATTATACTGCCTAATGTCTAGCACAATGACACCTCCATATTTGAGTGCTGTCTTATGTAAGTTATTTATTAAAATAAAGCCAAGAAACTCAAGATCTCTTCTCCTTTGAATTAGAGTCCCTTCCTAATTTAGAAATCCTTTCAATGAAATGATCAGCATTACACTGGTACACATATGATGCAGGAGAAGCAGGCTATGATTATATAATGTTCATGCACCAGCGTGCATGTGCAGATATTGCAAAAGAATAAGCGAAGTCTACAAACATAAAGTCAATCACAAACCTAACTGATAACAGTACCTGCAATGCAAAAGCCTGTTGCAACATTAAAAAATAATTTCTGTCCTGTGACACTAGGAGTCTCATTCCTGCTTTGAAAGCCTGCATGTTTTTGTAGGGATCTAATACTAAATAAATTTTTGAGGAAATTTCTGCAGAAATGCACTGAGGAAGAATATGATTCTTCCAGTTTAAATTCTAGAGAGAATTGAAAAAAAAATGTGTGTTACTAGAATAATCACACAGATCTTTGCTACTAGTTTATTTTGCAGTAATCCTATTCTCCTACAGTGCTCTTTCTGCCTATTTTTTTACATTGCTTACATTTTTTAACTTCCTTTTTCAACTGCTTTGCTGGGCTGGTACAGGTTTGTGCACATGAGCAGCACTGGGAGCCACTGGGCTACCCACACTGCCTCTGATGAACTCACCAGCCAATGTTTTTGACGCCAAAACATTCTCCAGCCTCAGGATTCCTTTCTGGCAGGGCAAAAGCTGAGCTCACATCACTGGGAAAAGAAAAAAGTGGAACCCTGCTTAAAAGAGTAGATGATGACATACAGATTGTCTGGATTTTAGTCTTCACTAGGTCAACCTTGTGCCAGTGAAAGTGACGGCTGAGATGTCCAATTAAAGTGACAAAGTGATTTGGGCTTGCTGACAAGGACCCTTTTCCTCCAGGCTGTGCCAGGGTAACCCAGTTTAGAGCTACTTCAGACTGACCTTCCATTCTTTCTCTAACACCTCTCCGTAGGTTACCTTGGCCATATCTCTACTGCCTCTGCAGCATTCCCCAGTCCCAGCTCATCGCTGCCCGCTGTCCTGGCTGTTTCCCACATCTCTGCCAATTCACCGTAGCACTCTCATATAACTCTGTGAACGTACTTCCTATTCCATTACAGGCTCATTTGGAGTAAATAGCACCCAGTTATTTGGTTTGCAGCACTGTGGCTCACTGGGAGATGAAACAAACATTCTAATGCTGGATGGGGCTGGTAAATTATCAAACCTGGTGAAGAAAAAGCAGATGCATACAATAAAAAGAGTGCACCTGTTTTTTATTCATTAGGAAAGCAACAGGATCACATAGTCCTCTTTTTCAGTGAAGACAGTATTTGTCATTTTGTTAGACAACAGATAGTAAAATGTAGTGATTAAAGCAAACCATATTTTTTACTTGCAGGAATGGATAATTTGCACCCAAGAATACTAAAATAATTGTCCAAGGAGATCTCAGAAGCATTAATATTTTAAATTTTTAAATTTTTAATTAAAGATAAATATTTAATTTTTTTTTTTAAAAGAAAGACTAGAACACCAAGAAAATCTAGAGGCTTGATAAAAAGCAACCACTGATAATAGTTCAGAATTCAGTCAGGGGAATCAATGAGAGGCAAAATCACAGAGAGGCCACTTTGCAACACTACCCAAAAGGAATGAAGAAATTGTAACATCAAGATGAAAGATATGCTGTCATAAGAGGCTTATGTTTGTTTTCTGATTATTTCCTTTCTTTTAAAGACTACAGGGATGATGGTTAGACGTAGTTATGTAGACACAATGTTTTTAGCACTCTAAAGCATTTAATACAGTCCTGTGACATGTTTTTTCATCTGAAAAATAAATAATGCTAGTAAAAGTGAACATCGGTGTAGTTCACACTAAATGTATCAAAGGTTAACAGATTACAGCAGTTTTTGTTTAAAAAAAAAAAAAAAGGATCATTATACAATACTAATACTACTGGTATCCCACAGGCTCTTTTTTCCTGGCTGAACACTACTTGGTATCTTTATCAATGATCTCAAAGATTGGCAGCAAAATTTAAAAATTATATACATTTAAACCTATTGTCTAAATTAAAACCTATTGGAGTTGCAAGTGGTATCAGAAAGGGGTCATATTAACCTGGAGACAAAGCAATACAGATCACATGGTAAGGCGGGTTTACATAAGACACGTGCCTTTTAAATCCCAGGAACAAAGAATGGAGATTGTGCCTTTAAAACAGGAAAATGAGTATTGCAGATTAATAGCTCTGAAAAATATGAGTGAGGATTCTAGCAAATGCTCATTTGTGAGTTCTGGTGAGATGCTTACACTGTCTTTGTAGATATAATTTTTGGTTGCAAAAGAAGACTACTCAGTAGAAAAAGAAACGGAGTATTACCCCTCTATCTGGCACCAGGGAGAGCTTTTTGGGAGTCACCTATCCAGTCTGATGTCTACCCTGCCAAAAGAATGTAGAAAAACTGAAAAGCATTTAGAAAGAACGGTGAGAATGACCTGAGATTACAAATACATGTCTCACCATGTGAGACTTGTTTGGAAATATCACAGTCTAACAGCAATTTCAGATAGGAGGTAGCTTTCTAAACTAGCAGAAGAAACAAATAAGATTAAGTGACTAGAAGCTGCAGTTAGGCATAATTTACGCCAGGAGTTTGCCTTTTTTGACAGGGTGAAAAATCAGCTGTTGGGATTATGATGCTTTTTCTCTCAGTTGAGAACTTGACACCCAACCCAGACCTGGACACACGGGACCAGTCAACCAGAGCTCTGGGCTTGAAGTAGAAATTTCTGGGTGAGATGCTGTAGCCTGCACCCTGTAAGAGTCAGAGTAGCTTGTGATTTTCCCCTGTGGTTTTTGAAAAACTTGAAACTTGAAAAACTCAGTTTACTTGTTGTAGAAAACAGGACCAGAGCTCTTGTGCCTCCAGGAGAGATAACGGCCATCCACTGAAGGGCAGTCTGCAGACTACGAGGTGTGGAAGAGGTAGATGAGGAAGGTGCCCTACTGGATTGTTTAAAATCACTATATCTGTGGCAAACCTGAATGAGGTTTTAATGTACATTAAACTTATTCCGTAGGCAGTTATATACTGTGAAGCCAAAACATTTCCTTTCCCCCACACACCCCCTCCCAAGCCCTAAGGCTTTCATTTACAGTAGAAAAATGGAGCCAGTAAATCTATACTGTTCTATAAACAGGGCAGCACAATGTCTGTTAAAATTCTGGGCAATTTCTTGTAATCATATATACTTAAGTAAAATTTACATGATCATTATGGGCTACTCTTGGGCAATGGCTCTTTGTCAGCCTATAGTGATTAGCACATCAGTGCTGCCAGGACAAAATTCTGTCAGCACCACAAGAAGCAATTTCATCAGGTATCTTTTTACACAGACTGGCGGCTCACACTGGCCCTGCAGCCTACTAGGATTTTTTTTTTTTCCATTTCCCTAGCCATGCAGTCTGACTCTTCAGATGGAAATTAAAACAATTTCAAGAATGAAGAATTTTAGCCCGTTTCTAAAAATAGCCCCTATCTTCAGAGGGGGATGCGATTCCTTAGCCATGTGCAACAAATATGACCTCTTTGTCAGGTCTAGCCTGCAGCAGGAGGTGTCTGCTCCTGGTCTACTTTTACATTGGTTCAAAAATAAACAGCAAGTTCCTCTGGCTGGCCTCCCTCGCCAAAGGCAGGCAAGGAACATTCTGTACAAGGAAGCACTCACAATCATTCGAGGGGCCAACTCTAATTAAGTTAATTGATGCATCAACGACGTGTGTTAAGCGTTAATGTTTTACTACTATGTTCATGGGTTGCACAGCTACATGCTATATTAGCGCACAGTAAACATAGTACCGTACATTTGGGATATCCTACAGACGTGAGTTGAAAGAGAATGCATTTATTTTTGCAAAATGGAGTCTTTGTGCTCAGATCTGAAATTTATATAACATGCCAGGGACAGCAGACTATATCATCTACTTTTCTAAAAACAGTTGAATAAACCAGAAATGTATGTGATATTTTACAGGGGGAAAAAAAATCCTAATAAAACAAAACAAAACACTTGAGCCCTATATGAATCATATCTTTTAGAAAAACAAAACAGGGAAGGAAAAAATTTAAAGTTAAAGCAATGTGAAAGTCATGGCAATGTGAGTAGGATGGAAAATTAACCCCTCTTTTAACAATCTTTGGTATCCAGGAATTGGAAAACTACACTACAGTGTATGTACATTGGGAGAGGGAAATTTGAGGTAAAGAACAAGGTCCCAGTGCCCCATTTGACCAATGCAAAAGACTTCAATGCGATAAACCAAAAATGCATATGAAAGCACATTATCCTTGTGAGAGAGATGTGCAGTGCTGTTAGAACAAGCATCTGGATGTGTAGCTTTGACCTTGAAGCAGCACGTACACCTGGGAAATGAGTGAAATGCAAACACTGTACATGCTTGGCCCTGTCCCATCTGTATCTCCGTGTTGTGATTAACAAATTCAGAGACATGGAATAACGTTTGGGCTGGAGAGCCACCGTTTGGGTTTAAGAGAGAAACCCTGGCACACGTTATCAGCAGTTCAGCTCTGTGCGGTGTGATGGCCTCAGTAACACCAGGCAAGGAGACAAAGTTGGTCAAGACAGAGCAGGATGTAAAGTCAGGGAAGTATTTCACATGTTAGAGACACTAGTTCCTTTAGAGTGAGTAGTAACACTGAAAATGTTTTATTCCTGATGTTGGCTAATGTGCTAAAAGCTCATCTTTGGTGATGTGCACACAAAGGAGCACAGAGGCAAAGGCAGGTAGGGGAACCCAGCGAACACGCTGATATGACTACTGTACCATCAGTGGCTCATCTCCACACACATGGAGGAGCAGAGAGGCACAACAGCAGGTGATGGCACCCCAAAAAACCTAGTCAGAGAAATGAGCCTTCACCCTGGTCCCTCCCAGGGCTGCCACCAGGGAACTTCAGCCCCATGGTCCATCAGTGACACTCATTAAGATGAATCACTGGAACACACCACTCGGTCACTTCACAGACTGAGGGGGTGACAGGCTGGGGGTATGGGACACTTTACAGGATGCAAGGAAAGTGCATCTTGAGATTGTACAAAATTTATCGTGGGGTGTTTAGGGAGGAAACAAAAGCTGGGAAAGGAGAGATCATGGTGGTTTGGGAAGGAGGAAAGTAGGGACAAAAGGGGCTGATGATGTGTAAATTGTTTCTTGTTCATACGCTTATGCCCTCTGCCTGTTCAGCACAGTCTGTCCCATCTTCCTAATGAGCACCGCTTCTGGGTGACAGGGTCTCTACCCTGTGTGCATGTGTGTGTGCAGAGGTCCAAGCAGCAACCACCGAGAGGGGACCATGGGTCCGAGGGTCCAGATCAGGGGGCCTGTGTACCTGTGGTACTGGCAAGTGCAGCAGGTGAGGGCGTGCATGTCAGTATGTGATCACTAGTGAACGTCACAAGCTGTGAGCAGGTGAAGTGGCCTGAAGCCAGGTGTGCGTGTCCCTCTGAGTGAAGCAGAAAGGAGGCAGCTCAAGGAGCTGGCTGTCAGAGAACCCCTTTTGTGTGTGTGCACGCCTGCCTCTGAGCAGCAGGCAACAGGGGAGCTGACGGATCAATGACCAGCTGCTGGATGGACTGTGAGAGGCTGGTCTGGTGAGAAGGTCTGTAAAGACAGGGTAGGCACACATGTACACAGTCAAAAATTGAATGGGCAAGGACACTGATCTGTTTTCAGAGTACAGGGGCAAGAAGACAGCCATTGAATATGAAATGAAACCTTTTGTTGTTAAATACAACACACTTCCCTGGGAAGCTCAGAGTCATCACAGTGTATTACTGAGGATAAGCAGCTACCAAAGAGCCAAAAATAAAAAGAATAAGGTACTAAGACTACAGAGTTTCAGTCATCAAGTTGTAAAATTCAACTTTTAACTACCTAAAGTTAGAAAAAAACATTTTTTTTCTTAGCATGGTACACTATAATTCTTCGTTACGGACTTGACTAGCTCGCAGAACTGCTTGGTACTTCTTACGGTGAGAAGCAAGGTCTACTTTCCCTGTGAGAAGTATGGTATCTTTTCTTTAACAGTGTTAAACACTAATCTAAATCATTCTAGCACTCCATTTTCTGGAGTAATGATTAAGTAAAGGATTTGACTATGGACTTTAATGGAAGATTGTACACAAAGATATGTGGAGAAGTACCCAGAAGAGTAAGTGTGACTGTAGTTATGCTATTCAGTGATCTGTGAAGTGGGTCTTCTAAGTAGAAGAAAAAAAAAAAAAAAAAAAAAAGAACCCACAACCAAACAATTGTGGATTATGAACATTAAAAGGAAAAAAGAAGGTTTCCAAGTAGCTCCTAAAATAAAAAAATATGCAACTATTTCAGTTTTTCCCTCTTGAGAACATTTGGCCTACCATATGAAAAGCATTTACTAGTAAGGGCTGGCATTATCATTCAAAGATTTGTGCACAGAGACTGGTAGAGTCCTCCTTCTGCCACAGTCTTCTTGTGTGACCTTAGGTCTGTTGTTTAATTTCTTCACATTGTGGTTTTCCCATTTGTAATGGGGAGATATTACAGCCTTCCTTAATTCACAGGCATTTTTCTGAGCCTACAAAATGGTATAGCGAGGTGTTAAAAGCTATGCTGTTGAGGATGACCCAAGGGTCATCAAATCACGCAGACGACAGTCTACACAGAAAGCAAATTGGTTACCGGTGAAATTCTTAGAGGGAGGTGCTTGGACAGATTAGAAAATCAGAGTGGTAGAAAACTAGCTTCTTCACTGTTGATTGTTATTTCATAGATTTTCTTACCACTTTTTCCATTTAGGGGTTCTATTTATCTCCACGTTTCCTGCCTTCTCCTTCCCATTTGTTCTGGCATTGAAGCTACCATTAGACAGGCATTTGAGCCAGAGAATCCCAGATCTAAACTTCTTCAAAGACTGGAAGATGAGGGATGAAAACAGAGTTTTGGCTCCTAAAATGTAAGTTCAGCTGGGGATTCAAATTCCACCTAGTTTGGGGTTGTGTGTTTGTCAGATTCCAGTTCAAGCTCATCTCTCCAGTCATAAGGTGGAATTCGTGACATTAAAATTCTTTCCACAGCACGAAAGGGATGTCATCATAAACACTGCATTATGACTTCCCCTACAGGTTGCTGCAGAAGAACAGGAACAGCAGAGACCTTTAAAAACCATCATGACCTTTCAGTAATAGAAAACATGGGAAAATCTAAGTCTTAAAGGAACTCATTTGATTCTGGCTTGGCACTCTGTGCAAGTCCCTGCAGAAAGGGAAGTTTAGAACAGGGATTTCAATGCTGCATCCTTAACTGCAGGCACAGTTTTGCATGTAAATAGTCTCAGCTTGAGAATTTGATGTATCCTAAACCAGGCACTGATGCCTCTGAAGTGTAGGGATTAATTACGAGAGTGTCATTGTGAGAAAAGCAACCACAGTAACACCCAAGCTCTGAAGCTGGATGTGGGAAAAGCACAAAGCAGAAACAAAAACAAAGAAAAGAAACAGAGTGTGTGTTGGAGCCTTTCTAAAAATCATATGCAAGAATCCAGATGGAGAGAGTTCTGGATGCTGTTCATGCCTAACATGATCGGCAGATAGATGAGTGGCTTGGAGACGTGAGAAGTGAGCTAGAGAAAGTGCCAGACTGCTAGTTATGATTTCAAGGAGTGTTTGTGGTAAGCCACACTTCAGATCTTTTTTTGCTGTGGCCTGAGTGCTGTCTTAGAGACCATGAATGGAAACTTAAGGACCAAATATTCTGGGGCTGGTCATGACTTTGTGATAGCGATCCCATTTTCCAACCTGTAAACCATTTCCCTCTTAAGACTTGGGAGCACCATTGGATCAAAAAAAAAACCCAAGCCAGCTTCACTTCACCAGACGTTTCATAGCATGCAGACCACAGGATTAATAAAGAAAAAGGCTACACAGGTATCCTCCCCAAGCTTTAAACTTGCCTTGCAGTTCTCCTCAGCCTTAACCACTCCAGTTTTGGGGCTGGGGAAACCTTTTCTTTGCATCTCCCTCCCTTTCCCCTCTCCCTGCTCCTACTGACAACACCCTCAGTCTCCCATCTTCTCCAAGTGTACATTTTACATCTCAGCAGTCATTTTTAGTATGTGAGATTCAGCCCAGGCTTCTCCAAGTGGTTCAGACTCCTTCCTTTTCCCTTTTACCACTGCTTTTATGTAAGGAGGCAGCATTTGCCACTTCCCTGGAAGACAAACCCTGTAAATCTCCTGTTGTGAGCATGTGCGGTCAGGCTTTTGTGGGCAAAATTGGTGGTTTCCTATTCTCAAAGTTGCTGGAGTGCAGAGTACGAAGGATGAAAGCCTGCAAATGACATTCAGGGTTTATGCGAGGCAAACCACCTCAACCCTTTTGCTGATGTCAGGTGCATTGACTCAGCACCAGGCCTTTTCTTCTTATTTGCTCGAAGAAATAAGCTGCAATTACCCTTTGAGAGATAACAATGATATCTCCTTTTCTTTCCCTGTTCTCTGGAATATCCAGTACTGCTCCCTTCAACCAGAAAAGACCCAATTCACCCCCATCCCTCGCTACACAGTCTGTCCTAGCTTCTCAGCACGAGAGTAAGGTCTGGAAATAATTATTTGGCGTTCTGATTTGCAGGAGAATCTGAACTAACCCAGCAAGTGAGGATCCAATTGGCCTGCAGCTTATGCTTTTTTAATCTGTTAAAAAACATATATTAAATGGGAAACACCAGGAAAGGGAAGGTTCCCAGATGTTGGAATGGTGTTCCAGAGCCCTAGGGAAAAAGGGTCATTAAGATGTGAGTATGTACTGCAGATGTCAGGTTGTTTTATAGGCTTGATTTAAAGCCCATTAAAGTCAAAGAGAATCTTCACATTATCTTTGATAGCTTTTGGAAGAGGCCTATGAATATGGAGGGGTCTTAAGTGACAATTAGCCTGATCAGGACCAAGAAAATGTCATTCAAAAGTGACTGTCATGTAAAGGGATATTCAAGCAGAATACCCATGGAATATTTCTCTCTGTATATTCATGGTGTAAGTTAATACGGAGGCTACTCCAGAACAGTGCCCAGCACTCTGTGCCTCTTATGGCTCCAGCTCAAGCTACAAGCTGGATAGGGAGGAAAGCCCTTTTCCGGTTGGATTTCCCCTTTAGCACAGCTTTATGTGCCTGTATAATATGAAACAGTCTTTTCTATTTCTGTTCAAGCTCTGGAGGCTTGGATTTCCCCCAGAATTTTTGATTAACAGCTGAGCCTAAATCAGAGATGCCTGGGGTCTCCTTTGCCTTACTGACACATCGTAATATCCTTTCATCTGGTATTCCAAGCCAGTTCCTTGTTCTGTCAAGCAGCTCACTCCTGCCGAGGGAGAGCATGTCGGTCCCTCTCCCTTTCTGAGACCTTACTGAGCTGTCTCAAAGCAGGGCTCCCACCACAACAAGGAAACCCTCTTTGTTTGACTGGCTCAGAAAGAGTCTGCAAAGGACACCGGGTTATGGGCTGCAGGCCACAAGATGGATTTGGTTAAAGGTGGTCAGCTTCTGTATGCTCAGGCCACTTCAGGCTTTACCTGGGTGGTTCAGGGGCCAAACCAGTAAAGCCACACTTCACAGCATCTCATGTAAATCAAAGCACTCTGGAGCACTGGTTAGGATCTGTACGTTAGTCCTTGACATCAGTCATACAGAGAAAAGCCTTCTGTGACTGATGAATATATTCAGTTCCCGGGGGTGGAGGATATGACACTAAAATGAATAAAACTAATTTACAGTTTTAAATGGGCTGCCATTTAACCACCCTTTAATAAATGAATCACAGCTGGCTTTTTTCTTCTGTTTCTGGAGACTTGGTGTGGCTCAAGAGCGCTGGTAACATAAACAGCAAAACCTGTAAATGGCAAATGGCAAAACGGTAAGATTACACATGCCATGTCTGCATGAGCTGCATGAGCAGGAATGCAGTCAGGCCAAAGCCAAAGCTCCTCTGGAGTTGAAAACAGCAAGGAAAGCAAGAATCAGCAGTTTCTGTACGTACGGTGGTGGAAGAAAGGCCAAAGATGGTGTGGATCCATTGCTCAGTGAATTAAGAGACCTAGTGACGAGCTATAGGGGAAAAGATGCACTTTGTAGTTCATATTTCATATATGAGACTTGTCTTTAGGCCTCACAGGTTTCTGAGCCCTCTAATACAGTCTGTGGGTACGAAGGAGTACCCACAGGAAAAAGAGCTGGGGATCACTTCACCCAACTGGACATGCAGAAGTCCTTCAGACCAGATAGGGGGCATCTGAGGGTGCTAGTGGAGCTAACTGATACCATTGAGGAGCTAATTTCTATCACCTTTGAAAGGTTATAGCAGCTGGGGAGGATTCCTAATGCCTGGAAAAAGGCAAATGTTGCACCAACCTCAGAAAGGGTAAGAAGGATCCAGGGAACTTGTAGCTGGCCATCAAAACCTCAGTCCTTGGGAAGGTTGTGGAGCAAATGCTCTTAGAAGTCACTTCTAAACGCATAAAGGATGAGGAGGTAACTAGAGGGACCCGGTGTGGATTTACTAAGGGAAGATGATGCTTGACCAGTTTCATTGCTTTCTATGATGAGGTGCCTGACAGTGTGGACAAGGGAGGGAGAGGGATGCTGAATGCCTTGGTTTTCATATGGCCTTTGATGGTGTCCTGTAATCTCCTAATCATCATAATTGGTGAGAAATCCATGGGCTGGATCAGGGGGGTGAAAAATTGGCTTGATTGTCAGGCTCGAAGACTTGTGAGCAATGATGCAAAGTCCAGCTGGTGGTCAGTAACTAGGGTCATTCCTCAGGGATCAGTACTAGAACCATAATGTTTATTGCCTTCATTAATGACCTGGATGATGGGATGGAGTGTACTCTCAGCAAGTTTGCAGATGACACCAAATTGGGAAGAGTAGTCCATATCCTGGAGGGTAGAAACACTATTCAAAGGGGCTGGAATAGCAGGAACAGGCTGAAGAAATGGGTTGACAAGAAGCTGGTAAGGTTCAGCAAGAACAAGCACGAGGTCTTGCATCTTGGATGGAATATCTTTATGTAACGATACAGACTGTTGGTTGACTTATGAAACAGCACTGCAGAAAAACATCTGGGGGTCATAGCAGACAGCAGGCTGGTCATGAAAGAGCGCTGTGCCCTCGAGGCAAAGAAAGCCAGCAGCATCCTGGGCTTTATTAGGATGAATGTAGCCAGCAGGTCCAGAGAAATCCTTTCCCTCTCTTTGATGTTTGTAAGACCATATCCTGGACTACTGTGTCCAGTTTTGGGGTCCACAGTATAAGAAGGATATTGACATGTGAGCTCAAGTTCAGTGGGGGGCAAAGCTGGCAACAGGACTGGAGCACATGGCGTACAAGGAGAGGCTGAGACAGCTGGGTCTATCCAGCCTGGAGAAGAAAAAGTGAGGTCAAGACCTCACTGCTGTCTGCAACTATCTAATCACAGGGTTTAGAGAAGACGGAGACACTTTTCTTGGGTGCATGGTGGTAAAACAAAGGCATTGGGTACCAGCTGAAATGTGGGAAATTTCAAAGAGACATTAGAAAACAGGATCTTTACCATAAGAGGGGTCAGAGTGGCATGCAATTTTCCAGTTTCTTTCAGGCAAAATAGAAAGAAGGCTTTGAAATCTAACAGCCAGGGTTTACCCCACATTAATTTTTTAGTAAGTGTGTGTAATGCTGTTTGAATGTTTTACACTCTGATGATGTTTCTCAATCCTTTCGGTAATAGCACTGTATAATTAGGCTAAGCAAAGGCTTGAGTCCTGTGTAAGAAAGACAAAATTTGCAAGCTTCTTGCTCCCTTCACTATTGCTATGGGTAAATCTATGATTCTCCCTCTTTCAAAAAAACCCACCAGAATACCTCTCTGAAGCAATTGATAAAAAAATACCTGCTGAATTTTAAGAGTTCTACTCTCAGACAGTGTCCAAGAGTGAAAACTTTTTGAACAAAACCTAGGAACGGAGATGCTATGAAGCAGGGAGTGCTTTAGAAACTGTTTCATAACTTTACAATTGTGTTCACCACTGAAAACTTCAGCTGAAGGTTGAAGCTGAAAACACATTTATACAAAGCAGGCAGATGTTTTGGTAGGCAGTTTTTAGGCACAACTTCTATAATATAATCCATAGCCTGTCATAGTTGCATTTTCTGTCTTTGCTTGGTTTATTGTATTCATTTTTACCTGGATATGTCTGTGCCCTGCAGTAAAGGTCCACCGAATCAAACTTCTTATTTAGGTGTTCCCTGTTAAGTGGGAATGTACTTTGTCAGATTTGGAATTCTCCCTATCTCTTCTAACGTTGAAAAGATTAGAGGTTAAAGCCTGTTCCCTAGAACTGAATGGGAGTTTTACCATTTCCTTCAGGATTTTTCTACCTCACTGTCTTTCACATTTATTATTTTGTCTCTGCTACCAACAGTGGTTCTGTCCCTTGCCCTTGCAAATGCCTCAACCATTCTATCTCTTGCTGAGATTTTTGGACAGCTGTCAGCTCTTCATTTCTTCCCCTACTTTCTACAGCACCAGGGCAAGGAGTTTTTATGTACTTTCTATGGCCCTTTGAACCTACCAATACCAGCCCATAGTCTGGAAACCATTAGTCAGAGAGACCTTAACGTGTCCCTGGACATGAGATAATTCTTTAGATTCCCATCTTAAAATCCAGTGACAAGACAAATATCATAGATGAGTTATGGAGATATTTGTGAGATACAGCTGAATAAGAAAATGAAGTAAGTTGTTACTACTGCTCTTTACCCTTGCTGATTTCAAACTCAGCATATCAGACCCTGGACCGTTCCCTAAATGATGTGCCAGAACAGTCCCTTTTCACTTTTCCCCACTGTGGGACAAGATGGAGAGCGGTTGCTCTAAGGAAAGCTACGACCTTCCCAAATACAAAGCCAGTAATAAAGTACCTGTTGAACCTGCCAACGAGGTGGACTCGTGGAGACAGCAGTGGGTGAGACTGGAAACAGAAGAATGGTAAAAGTGCTTTGCTGTCTCAGTGAAGACAACAATTCAAAAAAGCATTCAGGCAGAATAATTTAGCATAGCATTTATTTAAGCTGCTGTAAATATCACTGAAACTCATCCTTAGCTCCAAGGAAGCACCAATTAAAGCCCGGGGATGTAATGATGAAGGAGAGCCACCTTCTTCCCACTCTGTAAGCAAGCTCAGCCTCGAGTATAGCTCAGTCAAGCCCCAAGCTGTTCTGTCCACTGCATATTCTTCCAGAATGTCAGATTTATTCTTTAAGTGATGCTGCCCACGTTTTCTGCTGTTTTTGCCTAAGTATACACAAGATGGTAAGTAATCCTGCAGCATGCGTAGGATACACCTCTCCATCCTGCCTGCTAATGAGTTGGAAGCTTCAAATGTTTTATTATTACATCTGTAATTTACAATTATACTGCTGCTTTCACACACACACACCAAAAAAAAAAAAAGAAGGACGTTGAAGTAATGGACTTTAATCATCAGCTACCTCAAATTGGCTGGAATGTAAACAGCAGAGACATGGAGGAAAAGTATGAAAGGAAAAGAGGAGTAGGGCATTACTGTAGTATTAAATTTTGCCTGGGTATGTAAACATAAATAGGGAGTTTCAAGAAAAAAAAAAAAAGAATTCTCACTTCCTGTTTAACACTTCCATTACATAACGTAAATATGTCAAAATATCTTCAGATTCCTTCATGCTGCAAACCAGGTTGTGCTTAAACAAAGTTTGTCTGTGTCCCTCCCTGGCAGCCTCCAATTAAATGTCACTGTTTTAAACACCATTTTTAGAACCAGCTTTTATACGTTGCCAGATGATTTCACAACATCTTCCTGTTAATTGCTAGACGTTTTACTAACATGCAGAATCAACGGTACACATGCTCTCTGTTGTTTGCTTGCTTGTTTGATTTAAAGAGACGTAAGAGTGTGGGGAGAGAGGGAGCCAGGGGGACATTAATCAAGAGGCTGAGAAACGTTCAACCCCTAAGCAGTCCCTCCAGCATAAGACTATTTCAGCCACTCCATCCTCCCGAGCAGACAACTGTTTCACTTCAGTGTGGATTTTTGAGGATGGCAGAGTGCTTTATCGCTGAGGTCAGCCCCTGCCACAGCGCAGGGTTCACATGAGTTCTTTGTCCAGTCTCAAACTCCTCTGTAATTCCCAGCTTTATGCCCAGAGGCAAATTGTAGTCCCATGCCACAAGTACAGCCTCGCAGCGTGACCCTGGGGTACTGCCGGGGGACTCAGATCTCCCCTTCCAGGCAAGCCTGCAGCACCCCATTAATCTCAGGGCGGACGACAGGAGAGATCCCACCACTTTCCCACTGATACTTTCCGGGATCTTTTCACCTGAGGACCTTCTGTTTAGAGTTCTCCAGAGTCCCTATGTAAACTAACACTAACTCATGAAGTCCTGTAATACAGGCAGCTCATAACTCTAACAGGCCTCGGAGCGAACAGGACTGGAGCTTTTGCCAGCTAAACCAGCTGATCTTCCCCTCCAAGCCCACGCTGTAACGCCAACAGGCTGGGTTACGTGGGATATTGGCATCCACCACGCCTGCAAAGGGTCACACAGTGCTTTAAATTATCTGAGCCATCAAGATGAGATCTTAGTCAACAGCATAAAGAAATAGTATTTTCAAAAGACAGAAGAAAAATTAATCCCTTACCGCAATTTACATCATTTGAACTGGGAAAGGGAACATTTTTTCCTTCAATACTTCACTATCTGTAAAGGACAGTTAATCAAACACAACTCCTGGTATAAAGCACAAATCAAAGCTTCTCTGAAAGCAACGACTATCAGGTTGATTCCATACGCAAAATAACCTGAAATAACCTCTCAGTGAAAGCTACATACGCCAGCAAGTGAATGGAAATAGCACAGACGAGTTTGGTGGCCACCTGATCCAAATCACTTCAACCAGATGAGATTTTGTGGGATGCTATTGTGGAGCCAGAGGGTTTCCTACCCAGTCTCTTTGCAGATATAACATATAATCTTGAAAAAAATCTTTCTGGTATCATCGCTTATCAGCATCTGCCTTTGGGCAGGAAAGCTCAGATCTCATTCTCCTTCACTCCTCCGTGATGGCAGTCTTCACAAGAATGGAGCTGAGGAGCTTGTTAAGAAATAAGAGGAATCAAGTGCTATTTATGCCATGAGGGATGGCGATGTAGTACACCCTCAGAGACCACTGCACACCTTTGCAGACATTAATCTTGTTCCTAAAACAGCTACCAAACCCAGCTCCATGCAATGAGAGGGGATCATGAATCCACCCTCACTCCAAAAGCGGAAATAACGGAGGTCTGGTAGGACTACAACATCCCTAAAGCCCTTCCAGCAGGCAGTGAGGTGTGTATGCTGGTCTTTACAGGAGGAGCTTGGGTCCCAGAAGCTGCCAGCTAAGTCAGGATGATACCTACTGTGTCAGTGTATGTCAAAGACCACCCCAGGTCTGGATGTCTCCCATGCTGCTGGAGCTCCTCCTCAGTTCAAACAGGCATCGTGCACCAGCATAAGCCCCAGTTCACCATCACTTACCAAAATGATTTGGCAGTGCACACTTGAAGTTTTAGGTCAGACACACCAGCCTCACGTTCCTTTCAGCCCCTTTTCAGTGTCAGGTGGCACGGAGGTTGTGGCAGGAGTATTTTGGCTGTTTAACTGGACAGCTGTGTAAAGATCCAACAAGTGATAAATCACGTAGAGCCTCCTTTGCCTCGGATACATACCAGGCTTTTCCAAAGCTCCACTAAAACATATTTACACCTCGTGAATCTGGGGTTTGGGAATATCAGGGATTGTTATGTCAAAGCTCTTCACTCGCTGACCGTATCTCCTGCAATAGATTTGGACCCTTCCTGTGACCAGTCAGCAGAAACTTTTTCACAGGCCCTTTGGTTGCACTGAAAACATCTTTTTCTTGCAAATATATTTGACTTTATTTTGTCTTTCTGCTCACTTCAGTCACTTTTAAATCTGAATTCACCTTGGAAGCATATGTGGTGACAGGGTGACTGAAGGAAACTGCCCTGCTTGTCTGAACAGCTGCAAGATGTGAGCAAAAAACCAGAGCAAGTTCAAATTACCCCTTCTAAAAAAGTGACAGATATGAGTAAGAGGTACCGCTCATGAGACACCTCTGTGGAGTAAACATTTTGGAATAATATTCCAGGCAACAACTACAGAGGCTCTAACAACAGATTGACCAGCCATCTATTACATTTCAAACAAAGTGACTCAAAGGAAAATGTTCCAAACAGGCACCGCTGGGCATTTGACTCAGCCCAAGCAATGTTTTAACTATTGCTTTGCCACCGAGCAGACACGTGACTTCTCTACACCGTGCCCTGGTAGCCACTGCTGTATAAATTCATAGCACATCTGTTTTTTCCACCAACTTTCTAAACCCAGTAGCCATCGCAGGGTGCTGTTGCTTCCTCTCTGTGTGTAATGCCAGGTTCAAATGAACTATTTAGTTTTTTTTACACACCGCTCCCCATCCCCCAAACCCCCAGCATTAATGTGCTGGGTTAGCTGAAGGCCTAAAAGCTGGTTTAAATTTAAATATAAACAATACCTAGCGTGACTGTGTGATTGTACTAAAAATAGATTGTTTTCAGTTCTAAATGTTTCACTGATCTTAAAATTGTGGGAGGAGCGGAATGGGACAGGATATCCAGATCTTTTTCAGTCCAAGGGTGCCTCAAATCTGTGGCATTGTGTCTTGAGAGAAGTGGGTCATTTCTGAGATACCATTAGTTTATCTGGAAATATATTTACCGCACTCCACCAGCACATCTATTCGGTATGTGATTCAGAAATCCTGAGGGGAAATCACACACTGTTAAGGCTGAGCATTCTTGAGCGAGCCTCAGTTATGGCAAATTCAGCAGCAGAAAAAGAAGCTGTGGTGAGTGCAGTTACTGAAATTTTCCAAATAAATAAAGCAAACAAGTTGCTCCAGGAAGAAACTCATACCTATATGATTTATAATAGCGGGAGTTAGTCCATGAAGGCAAGATGAACGCAGCAACCAGCAGTCAGAGGCCACCCATGGGCTGCAGCTTTGCCTGCAGTGCCTTTGCTCCTTGTAACCAGTCCGTGACAACTGGTACGGACCTCATCTGTTCTGAGGTGTGTGTGGCTTCTAGCAATGCTCAGCAACTTCTATTGGCTTGAAGGTTGCTGATGAGCTCCAATGTAGGTTAGTATCAACAAGGAAAAATATAGGGATCCTATTTACAGCCTGCTGGCAGCAGATAGGTAAAAAAAATAAAAAAACCCTTCTCCAAAATCAATGTTTGCTTTACTGAGGGCCTCCTTAGGTGTACATTGGAAACAATTCTGTCTGTCTTCCACCACAGTTAAGTCACCCTGCAGTTTGGTGTGCCAGCCAGTAGTAGTTAGCAGTCCAGAATCAACAGGTTTCTGCTGTTGAGCAGTACCAGACTGTACTGGCCAAAAGCAGATGGAAAATATTAAATGTGACGTGGCACCTGATGAATGGTGATAAAGAACAAAAAGTAAAGTAGGGACTGGTGGGCATCTTGGCTCTGTTTGACCCTGCTTGTCGCATGACATAATGGCCAGCATCACCGATGTGAGGAGTGTTTTTAGCAGCAGGACTCCTCCCCTCCAGCATAAGCTCCAGTCCCTCCACTCACTCCTTCGCATCACCCACTCTCAGCTCAAAGGAGGTCATGTCATGGGACTCATTCTCTAGTCTAGTCACTGGCACATTGTACAATCACTTCAGCCTGGGCAAAGTCCCTAGAAAACAAAATTGTTAAGAACTCTTTATTCATTTCCTTTGATAGGAGAAACTTTATCCCTGCTGTTCAAAACCATGGCTGGCCATCCAATGCACAGAGAATGCAAAAGCAGTGCAGCCTGAGGGCAGGCTGAAAGCAGGACCCATGTACTTTGGACACTTTCTGATTATCCTGTCTACATGTAATTCTCTATGCCTTCATCTCTGCACATAAGTTATTCACTGTGAGGGCCTCCCAGATCCGGAAACTGTCCCCTACTAACTCTCGACATTCTGATTTAAGACTAAAATAATTCCTTTCTGCTCTACCACTTTGTGTCGAGTGATAGGGTTCAAGTCTTACATATTCCACGTCCATTTTGACCTCATTCTTATGGTTTCTAGGTGCTAACAGAAAGGTACTATTAAAACCCTTGCTATGGGATATCTTCTTTTTCTCCTCAAGTCAGTGGCATCACACTTTCAGAATCGTGAAGCCATGTCGTGTCAGATTCACCATCTGGTTTTCCAAGCAATAGGTAGATAATGCTCCTCAGACCCTGCATTCTGTAACACTCAGGCAGGCACAGCAACCTCTGTGGGTAGCAAAACCCTAAACCAGCAAAGCACCTGAGCAGCAAACAGCTGTGACACCGCTGGAGATGCTGCACGGTTTGGTGAGGGTACCTGTTAGTGCTAGCCACATGTATACGTGGAAGGAAACAGATGATGGATTTCTGTAGCAGATCAAGAAGCCAAGCGGCCCTGGGCAGTGATGGCAAGGATGGATTTTGATTGACATTATGTCATTGAAAGCAGAAGGAAAAACATTTACTTGCTACCTAAAAGCTGTTTGCCAGCATGAGCTCCCTAGCCCTACTGCCACCGCTGGGGCTAGCCCGTGTACGTGCCATCTTAGAGACTGAGTGAAGTCAAAGGGACTCTACTCCCAGCACAACTCTGTCCTCAGGCAGAGACAATTGCAATGTCAGGCCAAAAACATGGTAGGGTGCTCATGCCAACGGAGTTTCAGTGCAGGAGGTTGGAACTTAAGTCCCTCCAGCAAGGAAGAACTCGTGCCATGCAAGTTGTCTATGAGGAGTAGATTCCTGCTCCGTACTTGGAAAAAGTCACCCCTTACAATGTACCACCAGAGGAGCAAAAATGCACTCCTGTGGACAGAGATGCTCTATGGCTTAAATAGTTATTTCATCTTCAGCTAACTGGTGGCACTGCACCCACCATTCCCTTGGTGTTCTGCTAGAGCTTCTGCTAACAAACAACACGCACTTCAGGGCTTGACCTTCTGCAGTCTTGCCAATTCTGCCAGGGTTTTGTTTACACACTTGGCACACACTTCAATGAGCCGTACCAGAGCAGGCAGCTAAATCAGGCTCTTGTGCTCCTCAAAAGGAGAAGAAAGGGTTCGTTGCAAACCATTCCAGTACTATCAGAACCCCTTCTCCCACCCACCCCTCAGTCTTACTAAAAAGATTGTGCACAGTTATTACAGTGGTTCCATGCTGTCATAATTATATCCTGAAAAGAGTGTGAAATGTGCTTTTCCACATAATTTACTGTTTTCCTGTGATTCATGAAACCTCTTTTCACATGAATAATTGGTCACTTCTTGTTTATGTATCACCATGGTACATAGCTCCTAGCAGGCCAAAAAAAAAGACACAAAGCTAACATTTAATCATTACATCCACATAAAACATACACCCCCAACTCCCTGCTTTTTACCTTCCCCCATTAAAAAAAAAAAAAAAAAAAAAAAAAAAAGTGCAGATATTTTGATGGAGGAAATGTTTCTTAAAAAAGATCTTGACAGTGTTACCCTTCTCATTAGCAAATTGTTTTTGCTTCATGATTGTTTTGTGTTTCACATTTTCCAGTGTAAAGAAAACAACCAAGAAGTCCCTTACAAACAAACTGAGGTGGTGGAGAAGGAGGCATGTTCTGAGCGCATGGCTACTGGGAATGGCAGCTTTGCAAATATATATTTTTTTTATTTCTCAGGGGACATAGTCAAAACGACACTTATCAATAGTCACCTGAATTAGAAAGCACATGAGGATGTTCTCAGAATAGTGTTTCAGCTTCTAAACACTTGAATGGCTCCTGCTTTTTACAGTACCGTAAACCGAGGCACAAATTATTTTGTTTACAATGACTGCTCAGTGAGTCACTGCTCAAGCGACTCTTCAGTCAAGCCTTGCTTTGCAAAACTCCTCCTCTGCCTTCAACTACAGCTTCCTAAATGGGCTGCACGATTATGGCAACATCCATGATGGATGAGCGTGCACCTCTGTACGTGTGTGTGTACATCTGCGCTTCCTGCCTTTAAAGCTTAGGGCCACCTTGTGAAGTATTTTGACAGCAGATGAAAATACATCAAACAGACAATTGCATTTCTGCTTGAGAGCATCATACCATGGCAATCCCAAAACACATCAGAAAACAGAAGTCAGCAGGAACACTTAAGAACATAGGAAAAAAAAATGTTGGCTTAAGACTAGCTATCAATCTAGCCCAATAGGCTGTGTGATTCTGCAGAATCAATGCAAAAACTGAATGCAAAAGAAAAAGAAAAGAATTTTTTTTTTTTTAATTTTGAATACACGAGGACATTAACCTCCTTTTTACCACAAACCCAAAGCAACATCAGGTTTTAAGACTGGGGGGAAAAAAAGCTGAGTGGTTTTTACCTCATATAGACATGAGTCAAAACCAAAGCCTCAAAATCTGATCTTATTAAAAAAAAGAGGGTGAGCTGCGAGGTTTTTGTTTTCCTTTTTTTTGGCAGCAAGGTAGAGAGACAGGAGGGAGTGAAACTTTGGCGAGTGGTGGGAGTTAGGACATGGGAGGGGAGAAGAGGACAAAGGAGAGAGAAAAACAACTGCTCAGAGTCTGAACTTCTGATTCAAATACACCTTAGCAGCACTGGTTGGAAAGCAGACTCAGAAGTGGAAAGAATTTCTGGATCCTGATCAAGACAGCAGAAATATCTTAATCTTTGCTGGGCCATAATCTCCTGAGAAGGCTTGTGAGAATTTGATCCTGTCATTCCCAAACTAGAATCTTAAAACTGATTTGGACCAGCACTAAAGTCAGTTTGAAAATGTTATGACTTTTTCCTGTGGAAAAAAAAAAAAAAAGAAAGAAACAAAAATGGAAAAAAATTCAGCCAAACCCAAAGTGCATGGACTCATTACAAGCTCAGGAAATCAACTGTATTTAAATCTCTTTCAGCACCACTCTCCAACTTTAATAGTACGTGCGTGGAAGCAAATATTAGACAGAAATTCATCCTCCCTTCTTAGTCCACTGCCTCCCTGCTCCTGACCCAACACTAGCTCTACATCTGAAGGTTAAGTGTTTGTTTTTTCTTTCTGTTTAGCTTTGTCAAGACTTTCTCTCGCTAACCAACATTTTCATTCTTGTCAGTATTGCTCACTCTGATACCTGTTTGTGAACTTCAGCATTGCACCCTTGTACTCTTGCACAGTGTTCAGTCTCTGCATTGCTGACTTCTCTGGTGCTAGCTCCTGATGCTACCTCTTCCTCTCTTATCAGCTGCTTTGCTGTTCCCTGATTTTATCTTCCCGCATCCAGTCTTCCAACCTGCAGAATGGAGTATCTCAATGCCAGTTGAGCTCATTCAACTCTGTTTGCCATCTTCTCGCACTGCCGGGACTCTCCTAAGGAGATGCACGCTTGGAAAAGAAGGGCTTTGCCTGTGCTGAGAGCAGTCTCTCCTTGCCACCGGCACTGCCCACCACCTCTCCCTCTCGACTGTGCTCTTTCTCCCTCTTTCCCCCGTTCTTATGCTTCTAGCTCTTGCTGACAACGTAACAACGTTGTGAGATGAGGAGAGACCTATGGGAGACTTGCACTGGTTTTCCAACCCCGTTGACATGACTGGAGCGGGTATCACTTAAACAAGTGGTCACTGAGGCTCCAAGTGTCAGTGTACGTCTGGTGGGTTGACCTTGGCTGGCTGCCAGACACTCACCCAGCCACTCGCTCACTCTCCTTTCTTAAAAGCACCAGGGGAAAAAAAAACCCAAACACATGTTGAGGTAAATACAGGGAGATCACCTTACTGTCAACAGGCGAAACAGACTTGACTTGGGGAAAATAAATTTAATTTATTGCCAATTAAAATCAAGTTAGATGGTGAGAAACAGAGACAAATATTTAAACTTCTTCCTCCCTTGTACTGCTTTTCTTCCCCAGGCTCAGCTTCACCCCTTTATTCCCAACTCCTCCCACCCCTTTCTCTACCGAGTGGTGCAGAAGGATGAGGAACAGCAGGTTATGGGGTCGTAACAGCTCCTCTCTGCTGCTCCTTCTCCCTCACACTGTTCCCCTGCTTCACTGTGGATCCTTCCATGAGCTGCAGTCCTTCAGGAAAAATCTGCTCCACTGTGGAGTCTCCACAGACCTCAGTTCCATCAGGAAACATCCACCTGCTTCAGCACAGGGTCCTCCAAGGGCTGCAGTGTGGGTATCTGCTCCTGCATGGGCCTCTCCATGGGCTGCAGGGCAATGTCTGCTGCAGTGCCTGGAGCTCCTCCTGCCCCTCTTTCTTCTGACCTTGGTGCCCACAGGGCTATTGCTCACACTTCTTTTCCTTACTCCTCACTTTCCGTGCAGCATTTTGTCCTTTCTGAACTATGTTCTCCCCAAGGCACCACCATCCTGGCTGAGCATCTCAGCTGCGCCCTGTGGTGGGTCCACTGGAGCTGGCTACACTGGCTGTGTACGGCATGGGGCATCCCCTGCACAGCACCCTCTGGGGCATCCCCTGCACAGCACCCTCCTCACAGAGGCCACCCCTGCAGCTCCCCTTCACCAAAACCTTGACACCAACAACCAATGCAGTATGTATTTACTATTGCACTATTATTCCAACGCCCTAAGCTCCAGCATTTGAAAATTCACCTTTTTTTCTGACTCACCAGCTACGTCTTCTGCAGGTGGATTCACCGATCTATTTCTCTGCATGTTGCCAAAAAACCTGAGGAGAATCTGCAGAATTGCAAAATATTGAGGGCTTTTTGAGGGCTATTTTTTTTTATTTTATTTTTTTTGAAGCCTAGCAGAATGCTCCTTATCTTGGCTAAAATCTTCTAACTTTGCTATTTTTATTTCACATTTATTGCAGTTTTGGCTTGTGCCATTTGTTCAGTCTTGGATTGTCTTTATGTCTAGGCAGATTTTTTTCTCGGATTCTCTTTATTTCTTTTTATTGCTTGATACTACTTTCTTGTGGGAAATAAATAAGAGTTTTCACCTGCCCTGAGAGTGCACCCTGTACACTGATAAATCAATACCGCTCCTGGCAATCATCAATTGTTGCCTTGCTTTCCAGATAACTCTCAGGCACCAAGTCCACTTTGAAATCAGTGGACCTCAAACATGCACAACATTTCACATGGCTCAGAATTACCACACCGTCGCTGGTTTGACCTGGAAGTGGTAAAGACAGGCCCTTCTCAGGGGACACTGAAAGCCTGATCGCTCAGAGAAAGTTTATCTAGGCTTTTTTTTTTTTAATGTCCCTGCAAGATCTCTAATGATGATGGGTCATTTGTTCCAACTTCCTTCTGCTCTCTGCGATGCTGCTTCCCTTGGGAAACACACAGCAGCTGAGCTTTTTGACATGACAATGAAATTGAGTACCCAGCACAGCCATTTATTCATTTGCAACGTCTTACATATCAGACATCCCAGGGTTGGAAAACAGAGTCTTAGTACTTAATATTATTAACTCAGAGTTGTTCCAGTATTAAATTATTATTTATTTATAGTCCTAAATGAAAACTTCTTATAACATTGATAGATCATTTTTCTCCCACAGATTTTCCCCTTTTTCCATTCACAGACACAAACTGCCTTTTGGTTTTGATTTTTACAATGAAAACCAGTCATTTTCTACTAGTTTTCCAGTCAATTGAGAAAACGACACTATAATCATTGTGCTCTGATGGGTCAAAGTCCATTGCATTGTCTTTGCTTTAATGAACTTCTATGAGAACCCAATATGCTTTAAAATATTTAATCTGCTGAGAACCTGTGATTATCCACTTTTATGTTCTTTATTTTTAAGCTTAGTTTAGATGCATCCACAGGGTAATCAATAGGGAAAAGAATTACTCTCCCTCCTCAGCAGTACCAAGTTCTCTGTGTGCTGGCAATCATATTTAAAATAGAATTCCTGAGTTTTAAGTCATAGGTGCTGCAAATATATGTTTTGATCATATAAGCCCTCCACATTTTATCATGTTTTATTGTGTATCAGAATGAGGTAAGACTTAGACTTTCCAATGTGAAGAAACTTTCCTGTAAACAGGATCATTGACAGAAATTTGACACATGGAGCAGTTGCTGGTTTCCACATTTTTGCCTTATCTGTATCCAAGCTGCCTAGCAGCCTGTCAGTTTGGTATGTAATAAGCCAAATAATGTGGGAGTGATTAATTCAGGGTCTGTATGGTTTTATTCACAACTGTGGCAGACTGTCAGGACGGATGAGGACTCCATACTCGAAACACAGAGGCTACTGCTCCAGTAACTGCAGCAGAAGCAGTTTACCAACTCAGATTGCATCGGGATTTACAATTTTTACACAAAGTCAAGTCCCTCTCTTTCCTAGTGTATCCTAAAGCACTGATGTTTGTTCAAGGAAGGAGAGTGATCCCTTTTCTTGTGAATAAGCTAAATAAAAAATGTTTCTTAAGGGTTTCAAGGTTATATAATATAGGAAAGCCCGACACAATGGGACAATGCCTACTTTTTCTTATTAGTAACAGAAGACTGTAAGATCACAAATGATGACAGCATTAGTGTAAATCCAACCTGAGAACTAACCCCAGACTTTCACCCTGAGGGGCAAGTGACGTTATGACCATGTAACAGAGGTTAACAGCAGGACAGGAGAAGCAGGGCAGAAGTATGACACCCTCCTTCAGGTGAGCCACTGACCCACCCCAAATGCAGCTACCTCCCTGATGATTTTATCATAGAATTTGCAATATTTGATGTTTTCCTTACTTCCTGGGCTCCTGTAAATCTTAGGTCTCATAAAGGGCTAAAAAGGCTTTGTAGTACTTGCATGTTCAGGGGAAAACTTGAATGTGAAGGAGTTCAAAACTGTAATGCACACTAAAAAAGGTGTAATTATTTATTATTAAAATGACTAAAAGCCACTCCGTGACTTTCAAAAATATCTGAGGATCTTGGAATATTTGATGATAATGTTTGACTTTTTAGGATTTTATGGCATTTTCAACCTCGTACGTATCGGGGCATTCATTTACTGGCCATTTAATGAGAGGCAATCACAAGGGTAGAAAGTAGTCAGTTCCTCAAACGTGTCAGAAGAACTGCATACATCACCTCTGTACCAAAGCTGAACCTAAAGCTGTGATGTGATGTAAAGATGTGATGCCACTTCTGCAAGAGATGCTGATATGTGCTAGAAAAAAGCGGCCAAAGCTCGCCACTGATGACAGCAATATTTACCTCGTTTGCAAGTACGCGAGTGCCTTGTCAGCGTCCTGCTCCCTGCTTGTGGCAGTCTGGGACACCATGGCATGGGAAGGCACAAAAGGAGAACTGGGTCATAAAGGGATGGCATTATATCTGCCTATGCAAAGGTGAGCAAAGGTGCTTGTTTTGCTTACTCTTACGGGTCAGGCTAAAACTGATCCTCAGGACTTCCATGAAGAAAGGAACGAGATCACTTCGCTAACTCCTCTGTGTGAACCTTGACGTGGTCGTGCTATTCATTCCTTTTAACAGGTACTGGTTTCACATGGTTTAGAGTTAATCAAACCTGCCTTTGAAATGAAACAAATGCCTAAACTGAGGAGAAAGATGAAAACCACCTTCTAATTTTGTCTCACCAGCATCACTGGACTCTAGCTTGAAGACACGCAGCAGGACACATACAATACATTTAATTAAAAGAATGTTGGAAGTCTTCCAGTACTACCAGTCTCCTCCTCTGTGCAAAGACTTATCAGCAGTTTTCAGTAATGAAACAGGAAATAAAATTTAAGATCTTTTTGTACCACCGGTTTCCATTCAGTACAGTATCTGAAGTGTCTTTAGTACAACGCACAACAGGCAGCTAGGCAAAATTCAACATTTAAAAGGCCAAGACAGTAGCACAGCATGTCAGGAACCACTGCTGAGAACAAGATGTATTGCCACTGTGTAAGTGTGATAGAACATTTCCCTCCACGACTTGGAACACATTATAATCTCTGTAAGTGGGGGAGCTCTCCCTGCAATTTTGAGTAGGCTGGTAGATCTGGTGAGAGAAATTAGCAGGATGACATCTTTGGAGATGGAAGCACCATGTTCCCTGCTGGACTTCAGGCAGGAATGCTTTTCAGTGTTTTTCTTTGTCAGAGAGTCCTTTTTGAGGGTGGCATAGTACATTTTCCCTCAAACCCCCATTGTCAAGAAGGCAAGACATTAGCTAGAAACAATGAGCAAAAATCCTGGCACCGTTGATTAACAGCAGGAGTAAAATCCACTAACAAACTTTGACTTCCAAGTCAGCAAAGAATACATCGATTTCTGGACTCTTTCATAATAACATGTATTTTTCAGAGCACTATAAAAAACATTCCAGACCAACAGGCTTTCTTATTTAATGGAAAAAAAAACAACCAAAAAACCTAAAAGCAAATTTGGCCCCCCAGTTTTGCCTTCTTTAAAGGAAAACAGTATCCATTTCACTGAGCTCAACAACAGAGAGTCTAGAAAGTGTAAATCAGCGCTTACTATAATGTAGAAAACCTGTTTTAAAGTTGTTAATTGACATTTCTGAGCTTTGTCCTGAAGGCAGCTGTAATTAAATTATTCGTGACACCAACAGTACGCAAGGCATATAAAAGACTTTAATCCACTTACTAGCTTTATTTATTGAAGCTTAACCAACAGGAAAAATACAATTAAAACACCTAATTGGTACAAACAATTGCACGATGTGATTGCTCTGTGAAAACCAGCATGCACTTCTGGATGCTTAGGCATGCAGAACAGGTATTAACATTTGGCCCCAACATACAATAAACCAATTGACGATCCATTTGGATTCTTCTTAAATAAGTGGGGGATGACCTTGTCATCCCTCCCTTCAACTCACTTGTTCTTTGAAGAATTTGTTGAAGAAAAATTGTCTTGAAAACTGTGCATACACTTTATAACTATGATATTTATATTACATATTGATATAATTGAGTGCAATTTGGTGCTGATCCTGCTTGTAGTTATTTGTATTCTTCTGAGTAGTTTTGTCATTTGTGAACTGTGTAACTATCAGTCTTTTGTAGACCTACTCCACTGCTGTCTTGAGCTTACAGGAATTTTTATTCCAATCTTTGCAAATGAAAAATTATTTCATCTGAGACATAAACCCATTTTATTCTAAAGAAAATAAATAGATGATATATTATCTTTGAACACAAGATCTGGATCCCTTTCTATTTTATTTGGCAGACATTTAAAGACTTCTACATTGTGTATATAACTTTGCTTTAAATATTAGTGGAACTATCAAACAAGAATATGTTAATCAACCTGGTACAGCAGTACCTCCAGTGGACACCATTCCTCCAGTGAAGCTCCCAAATCATTCTGTCCAGGACACCCAGAAATCTCTATTGACATTCATCAGACTAATTTACTTGGGTCTCAACATGTCAGTCTTGCAATGCTTTTTCTCTTTAGAAAGTATAAGCTTTTTTATTATTATTATTATTTTGAGGCTTTGGATGCCATTTTGCAGTACAGATTCCCATGTAGTATTTTTTCCTGAAAGATGAGACCCTGTGGTTAAATCGTCTAGGTTCTTACAGAAAGCACTGTTAAGCTTTCCGAGTCCTGAAATTGATTACTCTTTAAACTACACAGGAAATATGTCAATCTTTACCTTTCTTTTTTCTTGACTCACTTTGCTATTTACATCTGAAAAGTTTGTAGGTTCAGACAAGTACTTTCTAAAGGACTCAGAACCTCCTGTCTGCACTTCTCATTTGAATGTCATCCCTCTCCGTTCTATGAAATCACCACCTTTTCTTTCTCTTGATATATCACAAAGTTCACATTATTTTAGAATACCTCTTTGTCCCTTCTTCACCAAGTCCCTCTGAATTCATTAACCACAATACTATTATTTTGTTTTTTCTACATCTAGACAACTTCTGTTCTTTCAAACACCCTTTTCCTCACTACCAAGAGTATGGAGAAAATAAATAACCTATAATTATGCTTTCCAGTGTCAATGTTATAATTTCAAACAGACCAGATGCAGTTCTGTTGCATTCAGGAAACTGCTGAAATCCTTGGCCACTGACACTCCAGGACAGATTTTTGACTCATTCTAACAATAATCCATAAAACCTCTCATTTGTAAGACTCTAACCTGACAAACTTACTAAGATTCATCCAGACTTTTACCAAATTACTATCCAGCTGTAAACTTCATCAGTCAGTTGAATTTGCAGGAGATAGAGCATTTCATAATGACACAATTTTATTTTCAAGTAAAACCAGTAGCCAAAGGGATATATGACAATTAGTAACACCTTACATTTACCTTCATGTTTCCACTGCTGTCAAGCTTGGTGCTAAAATGGACTGATTTATATCTTTGTGGTAGTGATTTTGTTGATATAATAAAATGTGACTTTTCTAAGTATTTCAGAAGGGAATACTACAGAGTAGCTATTAGTTCTGATGTACGAAGGGAGAAACAACCTATTTCAACAAGCACGTGAAAACACGTTCTTCTTAGCAGCAGTACAGTAATAATGAGACAAGTGTATCCCCCCTCCAAGGGTTCAGCCAACAGCTTGTTCCCACTCCCCACTGTAACACAAACAGAACAAATGCTGACATTTTCTTCAAGGGACTGATGATGAAATCTGCTCTTGAAATAACTTCTAGGTAAATTTCGGGAACCATACAAAGACAAAGCTGTGTGCGTTACTTTCATTGTAGTTGCAATTGCAAAAAATGTGAGGAAGGACGAAATTTTGAGCTGGAAACAACCAACAACAGAATTCCTGCTGAGCCAGAGTGTCACAATCACTCTCTAAATATGTAATCTATGGTCACAATAAAGTGTGGGATGTTTAAGTAATGGAATTTTTAAAATTATTGCCACAAAAATAGAGACTGGCCATGTATCATCATGACCAGCTGTCCTTCAGAAAATTTATGTAGCAAGATCGACATGAAGTCTTAACTGATGCCCTAATTTGGTAGTAGTACAAGAACTGAAACATCCGTCAAAGTTCACTCAGCAAAAACAATTCTGTTTCTCCCTTGGCTAAAGGGCCTCCTACCATTATACTGTAGAGCAGATCAGTTAAGATGAACTTCTTTTTAAACCTACAGAGGTGCAAATGCCTTTAGATTTTGTGAGAAGATTTTAACTTGAAGCAGGAGAATGTCAATGAATTGCCATCTGATGGTGATCTATATCTATTGAATCAGATTTATTATCAAATCTGAAAAAAAAAGGTAAATTTGTAGCATTTTGTTGATAATTGTATTTTTAGGATATGTGTATTAATAAACATCTCTTTTTGTTACTAGTATTTGCCGGCAAACTGTTTAAAAATGCCATCTGAAAAAATGTAGAATTATCTGAGTGTTTATTCAATAATACTTTCTTTGTGTATTGTATTATCCATGCCAGACAATGGAAAACATCTAAAAAATGATGGTTTTGTAAGTCTGAAATGTGAGGAATTGCAGGCAATATAAACAAATGTGAGTCTCTGATGCATATTAAAATTGTTGTAATTACACAGCACATAAGACATGGATAAAATACTAATACCACATCACAGGAAATTGTTGTTATTACCATGGGA
>JAVJGJ010000057.1:11582712-11605475 GCA_035590215.1 Microhierax caerulescens
GACAGAGCACTGGAACAGGCTGCCCAGAGAGGCTGTGGAGTTTCCTTCTCTGGAGACATTCCAAAGCTGCCTGGATGCGATTCTGTTCAACCTGCTCTAGGTGAACCTGCTTTAGCAGGGGTTTGGACTAGGTGATCCCCAGAGGTCTCCTCCAACCCTGACCATTCTGTGATTCTGTGACCTTATGGAAAATATAATTTCAGGTTTAGCACTGAAGATTTAAGGATAAAAGTAAAGATAGTTTTTGTATTAATCTCACTGTGGCCTGAAAAGTGAAGAATGAAAAATTAATGTTACACATGGGTCTTCCACTATCCATTTTGTATAAACATTAAGATATTTAAAAGCATATTTTTCAAAACTATTTCTCAGATAATATTGTTACCCAATGCCAAATATATTTTTTGAAGCAGTAGAAAATGGTAAGTACATTTATACAAATACGTATTGAACATTTTACTTGTACTTCAAATGACAACCTGAATGATTAGTGTATTCCAATGCGGTTCAGCTTGCTGTTCTGGCTCTGTAATACTAACATGACTAATAGTTGCAATCTTTGTTTTATCATGAGATTCAACAAATACAATGACCAGAGATCAAAAGTAAGCAAAGATGTTGAGTAAAAAGTTTTTGATTTTACTTTTATTATTGGTATTTTTCTTAGTTATTCACACATATGTAGATTGTAAAATAAATAAAAATCATGCCATTATAACGTAATGAAGCAGAGCAGTTTCTCTTAAAGATCATAAAATCAGAAATCAGCTTTTCAGTCCTGCTCACTTCTTAGGAAACTCATGCAAAGAAATACATCAAGAAACCATTCTACACACAGTGATTAATATGTTTATATTAGTCTATCAAAGGAAGGGGGAGGGTATTGGTGGGGAAAGACTTCAAATTCTGAAAGGTATCCTTGTCAATCAAGGAAAACAATATTCTTGCAAAGACAGGAAATTTCAAATGCAAAACTAATGTTTTGGGGAACTGAAAACACAGATTGATGTGCAAGAGAACATATTTGAGTTTGGCAGATCTGGATTAGTGAGGCTGCAGATAAGGATTTCCGTTTATTTAGTGTTTACAAGCAGCTGCTTGTTAGCTGTTGAGTAGGACTAGTTGCCAAGGTAATGCTTTGAAATTGAATCTTAATTAGCTACAAGTAATTATTTTTTGACACCACCATGGCATCATTACATTTTTTTCAAAGGACTACTAGTATGAATAATCCTACATAATTCCTGTCCCCTTTCTAAGTAATGTTCAGTAGAAAGGGGACATTCTGTAGGTAAAAGAAACCAAGGTTTTGTTGTAATATCTGTCAAAGTTTATCTTATTTGATTTAGTCTTCATTTCTCTACATATTTTCATTATTGATAAATATATCAAAGCTTTCTCTATTCACTGTTTGCAAACTAACTATAATTTCTTTTTCTTATTTTTCTATACGGGTTTGTATTATATGAATTTACTAACTAAGGAACTTTTTAAAAAAATCCAGTAAATATAAACTGAAGAATGATGAAAAACATACTTCAGATTATGATTTTGTGATAATTTCACTGACTGTCCTAATTTTTGCAGAAAACTAATACAAGTGTAAACTATTAGTAAAGTGAATTTACATTCTTCCATGATAAATCTCTGGAATAATTTTTCATTTTATTCTACAGTTCTAACTTAGCATTGTTTGATCAACAGTTAGATGTATGTGTTCATGGAGAACAGAATACTAGTCAAAAGCATTGATGATGGAAGACGGCTGTTCTAAATATTTATGTACTTAATAATTAAGCAGAAATTATAGAAAAAAAAACACCTTAGAGGAAAAAATCCAAGTCCTTGTTGAAATCAGTGGAATCAGGAATATACTTCAGTAAAGGAAGTTCTTACAACTCCTCATTTGTTCATGCATGTAAATAATTTACTAAAAAATTCTCTCAGTGGCACTCTTTCCTCTGTGCAGGGACTCATTCTACGTCACCAACAAGATGTTAAAAATACACTGGGCTGCTCATGGAGCAGTTAATCCAGATGTAACGCAACTGCTTGCGTAGAGTCAACCATTAATGTTGCAACTGAACTCACATTTAGGTATTTCTGTTTGGCATAATTATATGTGCATCTGTAATAACACGTAATATTTCCTTATAAATCGTTTTAGCATCAGTCTGAATTATGAAATACAGTTATGGTCTTTCTCAACAATGGTCTAAACTTTAGTGCTAAGTGGATAAATTACTTTATCCACATTCTAAAGATTTTTAGAGAAAAATTATTTCTGAAAAATTATGGGCTTACTTGTATGACTAAAACCTTAGCTTTTGCAGATTCCCCCTCCCCCATTCATGGTGTACAATAATCCAATGAAATGAACTATTGTGACTCTGTGTTAGGAATCTTTGCATATACCGTACTGGATATTGGCTAACAAACCAATGTTCTGCAGAACATTACAGTATAATTACAGACTCATAAATTTAATGTCTTCTCATATTTTGATCGTTAGATGTCCCTCTTTTAGGAAAAGTCAAAGATGAGGGGTTCATTTGGTACAAATTTATGATGCATAGCCCCCCCCCCCCCAGTAACCCACACTAGCAAATGAGCCTGACATGATTCTGAAAAAGTCTGTAGTTGCAGTTCAACGACATCATTGTATTTTCTAGTAAATCTGTGGGCTTAGAACTCTTTCCCAGTGCACTAACATGAACTTCTCCCCAGAGATTCAACAGAAGGCTTTAAAAAATTCCCTAGCACATTAAATAGACCATATAAAAAATTATTACCTTGAGGAACCTGCAAATCTGAGAGCTGGATGAGGAAACAATGAACTACTTCCTCTCATTTCTGTAATGGATGAGAAGGAAAACAGATCCATATGGTACATATGTGTAGCAGAGCTCATTTTAGAGCTAATCCCAGAACAGGACATTTTTGTCTGTCCACCTGTGAATTTCTACTATTGATAACACTTACTAAATATATAAACCCAAGGTTCTTCATGGCTGCAATTTATGCAGTATCTGCTACACATTAGAAGAATGAACCTCTAAGAAAGACTGATGTTTAATAAATTATATTGCCATGTGAAAATGCTTCTTTCTCTTTAAATAAATAATGCTGCAACTTCTAAACTTTAAGCATTTTATGCTCTGATCACTGAAACCATTAAAATAATACCATATGTTGGACACATCTTTAAAACAGATTTGCCTAGTTTGCTGAAGGTGGTGGGAAAACAACCTGTCAGCCCTCTCCGAATCTCCACTATCTCCCAGCTGGACACAGGAATGCAAGAAAATACTAACTTTCCTTCATATAACTTAAGAGAGGGAAATTTGCTTTCAATCAAGGAAACTAGACTGAGTGCATAAAAAGAAAGTAAAAATGGTTGCAGCACCTCCTCAGACTACTGTAGAAGGTGAAAAATAGCCATGATCTAAAAGCACGGAAATAGTCCCAGAATGGTCAGCATTGGGAGGGATCTCTGGAGATCATCTAGTCCAACCCCCTGCTAGAGCAGGTTGCACAGACTCACATCCAGGTGGTTTTAAATCTCCAGAGGAGACCCCACAGCCTCTCTGGGCAGCCTGTTCCAGGGCTCTGTCACCCCCAAAGTAAGTTCTTCCTCATACTCAGAACTTCTTGTGTTTCAGTTTGTGCCCGCTGCCCCTTGTCCTGGGAATGGAAATATTTGTGTGGAGAAACACATGAGCAACCTCTGGGGTCGCTACCTACTTAACAGATTAGGAACATAAGATTCCTTGACCAAGTTATTTATGGACTATTGCCATACACTAATAATAATAATACCTAAATAGAGTTACCATAACAGATACTGTAATTGATGTGTGTAGCAATCAGATGCAACATACGTAAACATACAGAAATTTGTGCAAATAGTACTTCAGTATCTGAGTATCTTATAGGATGAAACACACTTGTTGAATCTTACAAATTGAGGACTTGAAGGTGCAAACTTTGGGATGTAGGCAAAACTTTTGACCACAGTAGGGCATCTCCCACTGTTAAAGCAAACCATGTATCTTACGTGGACAAAAGTCTCATTGATTTTTAAAGGTTTCCAAAACAAAAGCTTTCACAAAACCATGTTGAACTTGTAAAAAACAAGTGTCTTCCTTTTAACTTAATATCAGTTCCCTGGAAAATGCTGATTAAATATAAGAAGGAAGTAATTTTGTTTTTAATACTTATGTTTCCCTTCCTCCTCACTGTTAAGGAGTGACATTTCACTATGCATCTATCAATATACACAGCCTTTGACTGTTCTTTCCAAGATCACAGGATTTTATAATTCTGACATGAAAGCTACAGGGAATTGTGAAGTTTTTAAAATTAATTTCTATTTACAGGCAAGGAAACAAAGTGCACTGTGCCATTTCTGGTTCCCTTTTATGAGGAAACCTCTACCAAAACTCATGCGTTCAGTGTCAATATGTCCTTCTTCTCTTTCTAAATTAAAAGCCCCAAACCCCTATATCACCATCTCGTACCCTTCTCCCGTTTCATGATTGAAGGTACTAAACAGACAACTTAAAACATAGGAAAGCAAAGATCAGTTCCACTACTAAAACAAATAACAAAACAATTATATTTGGGACCTGTACATTAGATGAAAAATGCATATATTTGAATTAATACAAGAGTAGAACAGCAAACTATTTTGCAGACTGCTTCTAATGTTTTATACACTGCAGGCTGAATAACACTGGCTTAGACTGGGCTGGTTCCAAGTAAATCCAACTTCCCACATGTTATGCCACAGAGGACCAATTCATGTTTTCCTCTGGGCAAGGTATTTTCTACTGGTTGTGAGAACAAAAAAGAAAGGCAAGAAAAATCACAGAGATACTGATCATCCTCTATTTATTCAAAATGCTTTTATGTTATCCCTATAAACAGTCAGCATCTTAACTCTCATTGTACTTCTGTGAATGCTATTATGATTCTTTTACAAATGGAGCCACGTGAGTTCATCTCTGCTGTATGTCCTCCTGAGCAAGATCTGATTTTACACAGCATGGAACTCAGTGTCTGCAAAACCTCTGAATGATAGATGGTTAGCATTTGGTTCTGGCAAGTGTCTGTATAGCTTCTGATAGACATCAGATTACAATCCCCAAAAGGCAGGCACAAAGCAGAAGAGTAATCACAATGTAACTACGAGCCAAATTCATCAAATCACCTCCTCTGGTATGGATGACGGAACTAGAGAGATACAACAGCACCAAAATAAAGGATCTGTAAGCAACTCAGACGGCTTTCTACTCAGCCTTGTCAGATCTTAAGTCCTCATAAAGAGCAGAAGTCCTTAGTTATTTTGTGATTTTTTTTTTTTTAATCTTGAACTGTTTTAAGTACCCAAGTCAGTGTTTGTAGCCATACTAAAACAGTGTGTGATGGTGCCTAACACTGACTTGGGTACTTAAAACAGTTCAAGATTAAAAAAAAAAATGACCTGGCAGAGGTTGCACAGGGCTTCTGTGGAGCTTCATAAGCAAAAATCATCTCTCCATGCTGAGTGCAGGGTTGGGTGCTAGATTGGGAACCAAAGATGTGCTTCATTTGTCAGTACACATACATGTTGTGAATTAGTCCAGGGTAAATGCTTTTGGTTAGAAGCAACAGCTAACTCCCTACACACAAGAATTGCTATTGTTATCAAACCAAATAAAAGCATGTTATCTGATGGACTCGTGAGTCATGCTCACAGAAATGTCTTGCAGTATTAAGATGATATCTACTGAACTGAATTAATTAAGCTTAACTGAAAAGCAAAGAGCAAATACTGGCATTAATAAAAATATGTTTTATTACTGTGAGAATGTATTTTACACTATCAGGGAATTAGTATGTAAAATAGAAATAATCATCGCATCACAAGTGTTTGCAGCGGGCACAAACTTAAAAAACTACCCTAATAACGTGCATGACTGGGCAGCCATAGGGTAAATCTTTTCACAGTTGTATAACTGCTATTCCATTGCCATGAGTGCTTTCTAAATAACTATATCTAATGTAATTCTTCATTAATAGGATATTCACCAGGAGCACAATTTCCTGATCTCTGAGAAGAAATATAACAGGTGATTTATAATAATACACATCATAGAGAATCACTGCTTTAGACTGGGAGGTGAAAAACTATTTTATATACAAAGCTGAAACTATGGATAACGTAAGGTGCCAGACTGTGGTTATTCTACTTAGGTATCAAGGAGACTGGAAATATATCATGATTATCTGAAGGTTCTTGTGAAATCATGATACTATATGCCACTAGCTAACTTTAAAGCAAAGTACCCTCTAACAGTACACCGTAGTTTTGTACATAATGAAGCAGCATGAGAAAATTCCTACCCTTAATTTTGAGGAACACTTGATTTAATGGTCAGGTTTTCAGTTTTCATTTTAATGAAACTTTAATTACAAGACAGGAAAGGATGAAACAGTATATACTTGAAGTATAGGCAAAGATGATATCAGATGAAATACAGGTATCTTTCTAAAATTACCATGGCAGATTACAGCTGATGGATTCACACCAAGAAATTCAACAAGGAAAACCAGCCTGCAGTGAATCTGCAATACATTTTAGCGCTAAGTCAGTGGTAAGCATATAGAAACATTATAATAAGTAATTAAGCATTAAGGTTCGGGGAACAGAAAATTAATTTTCTACTACTCAGATTCACATTTTTGAGATCATGCTTATGCTCCTCTTTCAGTATTGAGAGGACTGCAGCTTTACTAATACCTTTTACTGACAGACACACTTTACTGGAAACCTCAGTTTTGAATTTGAAGCCAAACTACTGCAGCAAAATTCAGGATAGCTGCTGGAGAAGCACTCATAAAGCTGCAGCTACAACAATGTCATCAAAGACAAGACCTCCTTTTTTTCAAAACATACACGGCCCGAATACCCATGGCTCAGCAGGTCATCACTTACAAAACCACAAGCAGAAAATTCTAAAGGTGGATGAAAAAAGCAGCAGCAAAGCCTAATAATCTGTAGGCGTTATGCTCTGCACAATGTCAAATTACTTCAGCAAGTGCCAGTCAGTGGAGACTTCTCAACAACACGAGTACAGACACTCTCCACAGCAGCTTCTCCTTTGGTGACTAGACCAGCTATTCTGCTTCTTTTCCAGATGCAGATTTGTATTAAGGCCATGTGGAGTAAAATAACAACAACAAGGACATACAACAACAAATAGAATAGTAGGGTTTTTTACCTTGGCAATATCTTACTTTATGTTATTAAAAATAAAAAGACAAGGTGTTGCTAAAGAGGGTGGGGCTGGGGGGGAGGGGGGCATGGGGGGCAAGGGAGGACAAAATACACTTGACCAAATGATGAGTCAGTAGTCTGCTGCCAAAGCAGAAAAATAACATATACATGTATTATCTATCTACCTATATACGTACATAAAAGCCACTGAAGCATCTTGCTAGATTTCCAACACATGGGTAAAGACTGTTTAGTCTCTTTATTATTCACATGGACTTGAATACAAAAAGTAAATAGGAAATCACATCATGTTGCTTCACCTCTCTAATCTTACTATTGCTGTAGGTAAGAAAATGTACTTCTTTACATGTTTCTTTAGCTTCACAGACAACTTCAGTCTCAAATTTTGATCCCACTGGATTTGCTGCAGGAATCCAATTGCAGGAAGCAATCATATGAAAGATTCATCAAAACACCTATGGTAAGGCCAACTTTCCCATTTACTTTTTTAAAATCAAAGGTCATCAGAAGGGTAAAAACAGTAAAAGAAAAAGACACACCTGAAAAGTAGAGCAAAGCAGCACAAGATTTGGGATAAAAATAACCTGAAAGTTTCTGCATATAACCAGTTCTGAAATGTTTCCAATAATTTCTGCATATAACCAGTTCTGAAATGTTTCCAGTAATTTCACAGCTAAAAACCCAATAAAAAAAGTAAGAGATAAAAATACTGAGGTTAAAGTATCTCCACATAAAAGGACTTGGGCATAAATGAGAAGCAGGGCAAAAAAACCCCAAACAAACACTGAACTCTGAGTATTCCTCAGCTGTAGCAAAAGACATCTAGGAACAGAATAAACTATCCTTATGCACAAAGTTATGTATTAATTTTATTTGTGCAGTGAACAAAATGAAAAATTAATTCCCTCTCAAAACTGTACAGCCAAGAGAAACTGTTAAGTAATGGGACTTTGTGGTGGCCCTGCAATTACTATATGCTTATCCTATTCTGGTACGTGGACAGAGAAGTTCTACAGGCCAAGACTTTCTGTTGTTGTTGTTGGGTTTTTTTGTTTTTGTTTGTTTTTGGTTTTTTTTTTTGGTTTTTTTGTTTCTTTTAATTAAGATGCATGTGAGTTCTGGACCTTCATAGCACAAATCTGGAGACCACAAGAGTGTCCTTATATACCACAGAAACACAATGGAAAAAAGGGCCTTCTGTATTCTATCCATGCCTCTTCGGGGCTCAACTCTAATGTAATTAAAATGGTATCACAGAAATCTAGGGATGGAACAAACTTTGATCCAACTTCTGATCTTTGCACTGAGAAGTCACAGTAACGTCAGAGGGGAACAATTGCCTCTTCTCTCTGGCAATGTGACTTGCAGATGCATGCCAAAATGCCTTTGCTGAGCACGTCCACCATAAACTTTCTAAGACTTTAGGATCCCCTTGGTGCCAAGAGAATGGTACAACAGGGACTTACAAAAAGCCAAGAAGCTGGCCTATGACTAAGAAAACAAAATTGCAGATGATTTGCTGAGCTTAAATTAATCCAAGTTGATCATACTGAACTGATTAAACTTTGCACCTAGTACAAAGTAATGTGGATTACACTGATTTAAAAAAGAAAATTTATAACTGCTGCTATCTTAACAAAATACCGAGTTATATATACTCAAAAATTCTGAAATAAAAAATGCCAGTGACATGCAAATCAATGGAATATAAATTTAGTTACAACTAAGGTGAAAGAAAAAGAGCAAATGAACAACAATTTTATTTTAATAGGAATTAAAAAATATTCACCAAGTGTTCCTCCTCAAAGCATTCATTCATTCAGTCTAAGAGAATACTAAATGCCTAATTTTCAAAACTCAGCTGACCTAACTTTCTCGCTGGAATGGTAAAATAGGGTATTGTTCATTCATCCAGAAGGATCCATAGGTTTTTCTGTGGGTGGGTGTTTTTGGTTTTTTGTTTGTTTGTTTTTATTAGCTCCTCTTAGTCAATTTAAAGCTCTCATGAAAATGCCTATGACAAGAGTCAGGAGTTGCATTAAAAATGAGTAATTCCACAAACCTGATTAAGAACTTGGGATTTTTCTCTACTTAATCTCAAAAGAGATTTTGAGAAAGTTGTACAGAATGCCAAATAACCAATCTCAAAACAAATGACCTGGTTATGATTCTCAGATTCCCAGAAGTACAGTATAAAATATTGTTCAATTATAACTCTGAAGGATGAATCAGGAATAATATAGGAGAGCCTCATTTGCCGGGGACAGGAGGTGTGTAAGGATGCGTCAGTTCCTCCTGTCACACACAGCCTTCCTAATGGACAACAGAAAGAAATGGGGAAGCCTCTTCTGTTTCTTTATCAAATATGTGCAGAAGAGAGGGACCCTGGATGACAGATGGTGCATTTCCCTGGACCTCAGGTGTTACTTAATCACCTAATGATGTGAAAAACACTGCCACTATCCACTGATGAACACATCTGGGTGACATTAGTACAGGGTGCACTGCAAATCTTTATTAATGCGAACCGTCTGTATCCACAGAGCAGGTTGAATGATTATGTGATTGCAGACCAATTCCAAAGTTGAAATACCTCCAGTTTTAATCCAATGATGCACACTGGATTAAAACCACCACACATCTAAATCACAAGAGTAGTTTTGAAGTAGTATAGTAACCGGCCATCTCACTGCTGAACATTATAATTCATCCTGTTATTTTTTTCCCTTTTGGCTTTGACAGCACAATATTTTCTCAGCAATAACATCACTTGATTTCAGTTTCAACTGGAACCTCGCCTGACTAAAGAGTACAGGCATAATCTTGATCTTTGTAGATTTATACAGTGAGGCACAAAAGGATATATGAAACAGTTTAAGTTAAAGAATTTCAAGCTCTGGCAATTTTACTCTAAAGTAATTGCACAACACATACAATAGGTTATGTATGAGTTTCAACTAAACTGCTCTCATCAGCACAGAAGATTACTCGAGGAGTTTGAAAATTATGATTTTGGTTATTTAATAACTTCCCTTGGATTTTAATGAACCCAAGTACGTGGTGGAGAATTGTATTCACCCCACTGACACCCCCCCCCTCCATTGTTATAGACAAAGCACTATAATTTCCAGGAAATTAAAAATTCTCTTAAATGCACAACGTTTCGGTATTGAAAAGTGGCAGGAAAATATCATAAGGCCCTCTGAAGAGAAATGTCTAATAGGACCTACAGACTGAAATACTGTATTCATCCATCAGAAACTACTATTTCATTTTAACGTTTAGAAACAATCATTTCAAAGCTTATAGAGACTTAAAAGTTCAGGACAAAATGCCAAGCTCATTTCTGTATCACATGCTGTACACCGCTTCAGTACTTATTCGCCTTATTCACAGAGAAGAAAAAGGAGAGCCAGGTGCACCAACTCATCTTACACTACAACTTTACATAAATCCCTTACTTAATCCTTTGGACTTATACTGCTCTTTGAGTTGGGTAAAGGAGCAGTGTGAAAATGCTCCTAAAGCCTCAATGTAAATGTTTCTTTAATCCTATTAAAGCCACAAAACAGGCCCAGCTGACAGAGCAGGAAACTGAGCTAAGGAACTCTCAGTGACCCCATCACTACTGTCTCTCTTGGCACTGACCTGTTGGTCACAAGTTCATCCTAGGCATGGCACAGATGTTCTGACATCAGGCTGATTCAGGACATCAAGATGTGGACCCCTATAACACATACGCACGTGCCAGACGGTGGTGTGTTTTGTGGTAACGTGAAGTTTTGCATTGGTAACAAAGCTGAATTATTCAAATAGTTGATGCAGAAACAGAAGATAGGATTGAGTTTTTAAATGTGACTTTGTTGTATTACACAGAACTTTATGTTCCCCAAACATGACACTGAATTCAGCCAAAAATGATACAGCTTTATTGCTTTTCTTTTAAAGTCAGAAGAAGGGGAAAAAAGTTAAAAGAAAAATACTCAAGGTGACACCACACTTTAAAAACTGGGAAACTGGTCTGTTAAAATGTGTTGGTGGTAACATTTAGGGTTTGAACTCTCATTAATGTGGCCCCAGGGAAAATATAAACACTCTTTCTGAAATTAAATCTTGAGTTTGCCCACCGCAGTCTTGTTTTCAGCTTCAGCTGCTGGCACTTTAGCCTGCAATTGAGGCCTTGCATCAAATGCCAAGCCAAACATTCAGGAACAAGAATGGTAATGACACCCTATTTTGTTCTAAGTCATATTAAAATACAGCAAGTATTTAAAAAAAAAAATCACTCATTTGAGATTAATAACTTAAAAGAAACTGATTTTCATAACCTCTCCCACTTGCACTTGTCTTCAAATAATAAACTTTGAGAAGAAATCTGTGGTTGATGCTTGAAACCAAGTACACTTGCAAAATGACAACACAGATCAAAATTCTGACAACTGGCTAACACTGAAGGGCGTAAGTTTTACCTACAAATGTTGAAAAATAAATTTTCTGGTTTTGATGCATGATTTTGCAAGAGAATTGACACAAATGGATCAATAAATGAAAGTCACCAATCTGTAACACAAGTTTTTCAAGAGGGGTCCTTCCTATGTGATAAAAGTGATAAAAGATACTAACATCATAATTGTAACTGAAACATTTCATACCAGCATCTGTTTTAAGTTCTTTCTCTTATTCCTACCTTTTTTTTCCTAATTACACTGTATTCCAGGTGAGAGTGTGCTGCTCCAGCTATTAATTTTCCCCTCTCTCTCTTCTGAGACTAGCAGTAGCCTCCTGTAAGCTTACAACGCCGATGGACTGAGAGTACCAGTTGAAGTGTAAGACTTATCCTCTGTCCCAGGGAAGGAATTAGGATCTCTTGCCCAAGATGGAAATGGTCAGCCCTGCCTATCCTACACCCCAGCCTCTGTAATGTCACATGACACACAGATACTATACCCTATATGAGAAAAATTGCTATCCAGATTGACATGGGAGGTATGGACCATCTTCTATAACCACTGCTCTAATACACTTCTCCCAGATGGGAATCTGGGTGGCAAATTAATCTGATTTAAAGAGTAGATTGCTACTGTGACTCAAAACAGTGATTAAAGATAGCTTACCTGCCATGGGAGAAATGGAAAATTTGAAGAAAGTGAAGTTACCATTTTACCAAGGAGACAGAGAAAAGGGTGTGCCAGGACTCCTGACTGGACTCATTCCACTGCTAACACATAGTGGTCACTTGAAGAATATGAGATTATGATATGCTCCAGACTTCTACCCAATATATCAGGTGGACTCCACGAGGAGTTTTTTGTCTTCATTTTGAAAAGTAATCATTAAAATCACCTCTGCAATATGAATGACAAATTGACAAAGTAGGTGTTAATTCATGGCCCAGCCTACATGACTGTGTAGAAACCCCCAACTTGTATATGCAGACTTCCTGGATATTTTTTTTTTTTTTTTTTTTTTTTTTTTATGGCCTTCCTTAAGGAATTGGAAAGAAGGCAGAGTGCTGGATCCTTAATACTGTTCTAAACTACAGCTGAAAAGGACTGGCACCAAACAGTCTAGTTACTGAAGTTACTGTAGTAGTTTATGGTAACAGTTTTCTGTTCAATCCAATAAATTAGTAGTTATTTTAGAAGCCTTTCAACACACATAATTTCACATTCACAAACAGTACATTTCTGAAAGGCAGGAGAAGGGTTTCTTCTTTTACTTCCATTCATCATCATGCCAGTCAGTTTTATAAATATATACTTTATTAGAAATAGTGAATAAATCTGCAAGTTTACTTAAAAGTAAAAAACAAAAATAATAATAATAAAAAAGACTGGATGGGCACAGTTGAGAAGTTTAAGCAATATAAATAAAGTAAAAGAATTGATTTATAATCTAAACGTGATTAACACCCCAAGATTCTGAACTTTTGCCATGTAATTATGGATTTAAAGCTACACTAGAATTCAGATTTCAAAAGGAGATTTTGCTGAGTTGCAATGGTTACTGCCAATAGACGTATCACAAACTAGATTCCATCATGCACGTATAGAAGCACAGAGAGGAAAGCAAAGGTGCAGTCAATGACAGAAGGTAATTTACAGCTAAATAAAGCTGAAAGATGTTACCTGTATAATAAACATTTAGAAAGCGACCAATTTTATAATTTCAGGAAAGACAAAAAAGATAAGGAATAGTTGAACTTATGTCAACTCTCAGTTAGAGAGAAAGCCAAAATGCTATAAAAATAACAAAAATTGCTTTACTTGCAATGTGCCACAATTATGACAATAAGCTTGAAGAGTGATGTATGGCTAAGATGAAAAAAGTTCCAGCCTCATGACATTTCCTCAATGACAGAAACACCAATTACATATATAGATTCTTCTAGAGCAATAATGTCACCTTTGAAAGTAGAAAATTAAACATCAATAGCAAGAAAACCCATAGATTTTTATCTGTCTGATAACAGGGCCCAATAAACCACTGTTATTTTCTATTGAAGTGATGTTTGGAGGTGTTTTCTGGTTGTAATATTGTTTTCAAATTACTTTTTACAATCACAGTTTCATCTGCCAGACAGATACCTTGTTTCTCTTCTACTGTGCTGAACGTTTCCATTAATGTGATCTAATGCTTACCATAAGCAGCATTATAAACTACAAGGTCCTTATAAGACTATATGATCTATATGCTAACTAAGGCATTTTTGCCAGTATTGTGAAGAACTAAAATGTTTCAACTGCAGCACTAAGATATGCAAAAGGGAGAACTTTTAGTCTGATTTGTTTAAGAAAAACTCAATTGACCATTTTCTGTGATGACTTTGATGGATGAGTAACAGACCGACTATATAGAGGTCACGTAGATCTTCTCACATGGCCAGCCTTTAATACTGAATTACAGCAGGTCCTCAGCCAATTTGAATAACCCAAAGGAATTTGCTGCCTCTCCTCAACAGGGTGGGTAAATCCAATTGTGAACATTCACCCTGAACTTCAAGCATTCTTTTGCAGTCTTTACCTTGAATAACTGAATGCAGCATACTAGTTCTCATCACAAAATATTCTCTTAAAATATTAAAGAATTATGAACCTTGTAGACAGAGGAATCCTTCTCCGTATCTTCCAAAACTACCTCTTTCTATAAAAGTTTGAGATGTCTTGTAAAATGTTATTATCTACACTATCTCAAATTATTATTATTTTTTTTAACTGATGAATGTTATTTCAAAATACAGCTCAGTCCTCAGAATATTCCCTAAGAAACTCCAGCCTGTGCCTGTATTAGTAAAATGTGCTGATAAGGAAAAGCCACTCCTCCAGGGAGTACCAACTGAGACAGGAGGTAAGCAAATCTGAAAATCTAATTTACAAATGATGAATGAGCTGGCATTCATACTTCACATCTCTGATTATTTTGAGAGTGATTTTTGTGTAAGGTATCATTTGTTTACTATCAGGAGAAATACCAGCACTTCTTTTCAGTTTTAAGTCCTTTCATTACCATTTTCCATTTTTATTATTTTACTGTACTAATAGAAGTGAATTTATTTTGGTTAGTTCTTTAGTCCTGAGTTGAAATAAAGCTAAAAATACAAAATAAGATTTGAAAATACTTGTAATAACTTGTTTTATAGTAAAAGGAAGCCAAAGATGGGCAAATTTTACATAATAAAGGCAGAAAAATATTCACTGTCTTGCTTTGTTGGACAATTGTTAAATAAAAGCCACACTCAGTAACCTTAACCCACAGAGGAAATAACTTTTTGCAACAGAAGATTAAGGTATAAACCTAAAACAAGATTATGGTTGACGTAACGATGACAATATCTGGCCATTCATGTTTGACATTAGTCTAAATTTTACATGTTCTTTAGTGTATCACTGATCTTAACAGACCACACTTTTCTCAACTGATGATTCAGGATAGCAACCAACATCACCTTTAGAAAAAGGCCCATTTTTTTTTTTTTTTTTTTTTTTTTGTTAACTGTTAACAAAGTTAAACATTTAACCAAGTTTCTGACTTCAGAAACTGAAATCTCAACTGGAAATCTTGGTCTGAACACTAGATACATGGTAACTTCTCTGCATGGAGAGTTTGTCCTCATCCATTTCTATGATTTTTATTACTCTTAGTTTGCCTGTTTCCTTTATTGCTTTTAAGAAGAAATCCTCTTCCTTCTTGTTCATTTTCATTTCTGTACTGTCAGACAATTTTATTTGTTGGGGAAATTCTGTGTTAAGCAGTAAAAATAAGACTTGCAGTTCCAGACACATTACTAATAGAATTACCTGCTATAATAACCTTACTCAGATTTTAGAACAGTTACATGACGTTAACAGTATACCTGAGAATCATTAATAAAACCATGTAATTGATCCTTGGATTTAGATTTTTTTATACAATAATTCAGTTTTGTTTTGAAAATATTAGGTACTTGTCAACACTAGACTCCTCTAGGACTCTATTTTTTTTTTTAAAAAATATCTGTGATCTACAAGCAATAAAAAGAATTATCTGTGGTTCCAGCAAACAAGTATTGAACATAAACTATTATTACTCTCTCTTTTAGAAGCATATGACTCTACCAATAGCCAGGTGATGGGAGGTGAGAAAGCAGATAGCTTTGTGGAATATCCAGCCACCCATGTATTCCTGATCTGAAAGAATACCATAAAGATATTCTCTGTGAACACTGCAAAGAAAATATTCACATACTAGGAAAAAATCCAGGTAGATAATGATGGTTATAGCAATTGTAACATACATAATCTTCCACAATCTATATTGCTAAAAGTGCTTTCAAGATAGGTTTTCTATGCTTTGTGGCTGATCTACAAAATCAAAAGCAAGAAAAATAAAATCAAATCAGTTCTAGAAGTGCATTCAAAACAAATCAGACCTGTATGAGACTATGTAATTAAGAAATGTTACACACGGAACCTCAAAAAACCTGAAATGGGATTTCGTACCATAACCAAACCCACCAGTGTACCAGATAGAAGACTACTCAAAGGCCAAAACAAAGATCTAGTTGTTTTCTTCAGACAAAATAAACACCAAAAATACACTCCAGAAATGTAATACAGTATTAAAAGTAATACTGATACACAAGAAGAGCCACGGAGGAAATTAGCGGCGTTAATCTGACTTACAGATATTTCCTGCTGTCTCGGGTATAACTTGATCACTACTTTTCTTCCCTCAAAAAGCATTGTGACTAAAATTCATCTGTGCACAGAATAATATGCACAACTCTCTCTCCAAATATTAAATACTTGTTTCTTTTCAGAATAAGCCCCCAAAAACCTGGGAACATGTATGAATTTCACTTTAAGGGACAGCCCAAGATCAACTGCCCCTCTATAAATGTGTGTTAGTAGGATAAACTCTAGTATTTTCCAAAGATTCCAAGTCTTTTTTGGAAAAAAGCAAAAATATTTCCAGTTCTTCTAGTTATATGGTAAGTAGCTAAACTGACTGCCTTAGCACATACCAAGACCCCATAGAGGTAACCTCCCATGCATCCTGCTGCATTTTTGTCTGCTATAAATATGCAAGCTATAACGTATCGAATTAATATTTTTTTAAGCACTCAACACCAATAATAGGCAGTAAATTACTGAACTATGGCATTTATAAACAACTTTCAATCTGTAGCACTGACAAAACAAATACAGGAATTGGAGGACAGAATACTTTTGTAGACCGCCATTCCACAAACCTTCTTAACATTTGTGTGATTTTAAGAGTTAACAATTCCTAGTTTTTAACAAAAGGCAAATGACATTTGCAGATTACGTAGAAGCAGCCTGAACACTGTCCAAGTTTGAAAAAAAAAAAAATGAAGCAGAGCAAATAATTTCCTGATCTTTCTAACAACAAATAATTGGAAACAGATCCTGGTTTGAGGTACAGTAGTGACTGATTACCTGCTTTGATCATTAGAATTTTATAAGACACCTGGAAATATGCTGGGTTTTATTTTTATTAATTTCAGCCTTCCTCAGTTTCTGGACAGTTTACCAGGACACTGTCAACATGACAAATCACATTTCTGTCTGAAAGTTTCATATCTACTTGTAAATAACCCCTAAGGTGACTAAAAATGAAGTGCATTTGCAAAAACAACTCCAGCCACTATGCTATTTCTCTAGTTTGCCTCCTTTTCACTTACTGAACGTAACAGTGAAGGAACAATAGGAGACTGGAAGGTGAACTGTCTTACTTTCCACAGTTCAGCGTGAGTCAAAAGAGTGGCTAGCTGCTGCACAATGTATGAGTCAAATTCCTCCTCTTCCAGCTCTACATCTTCATCGATGAGTCAGGCAGGTATTGTAGAAGTTGTGAGACCTTACTTACTCTGAGGCAGCCCCTGGCAGAGAGGCAGGCACACACAAAACAGGCAGGAGGCAAATATGATGGTGACATCCTTGAACTTGCTCATGCAACAGAATGGTAGAAATTAGGGGGAACCAAAACTCAGCCTGAACATTCTAGGTGCCATTCTAGCTCTCAATAAATGTCTCCTCTGACAAACAGACATGTACTTGCTTAAGTCAGGATTACACAGCAGTTTGAAATCACTAATATTTAAAAGATCTGATGTTCTGAGTTAGGAGCCTAGAAGAACAGATTCCTTGAGTGACTGCTCTCCAGAGGGAAGACACCCTTTAGGATCATAAATATTCCTTGAGTCCATCTTCTGCTGCCATAATAAAATAATTTCACTGCTTTGATTTCTTTTCCTTGTTCTTTCTAAGGAAAGCTCAATGCAGCACTGTGTATTTTCCTCTGAGTAAGGCTGCCTTCTCTGCAACTTTTACACCTCAGAAAGGAACTGCATTTTTAAAGTTGTAGATATAAGCTTATAATGAAAGTAATTTTGAAAATGACTCCTGGGACATATTTTTTACCCTAAAAAAAATCCTCATTATTTTCCACAAAAAAAATGGTGCAACGCACAACAGCTACATAACTCATGCGATTCGCAGCATGGGTAGCATGAACAGGGAACAAGACAGGGATAACACTACAGCAAACTATTTGCTGCTGCAGCTGCTGGACAAAAAAAGAAGACAGTGGTAAGGCGACCACTTGGAATAAAACCAAGTGCATTTATTAATCTAATCTTGTTATGGCTCTGTATCTTCCACTTAAAATACACAGGGTATATGGAGAGTAAAATTACTGAATTTGTGGGAACGCTTACGGTAATCCTTCCAAACAGAGGTTCACAGAGTTGTTCAGATATTATCTTCTTATTCAAAGTAAATCTCTTTACATTGCTAACAAGATGTATGTTTCACCAAAAAATGTATTCCAGTAAAATACAGTATCTAAAACAGGTTGTCAAACTGAAAAGCTTTTGACAGTGTTATTTGTTTTCATTCCCAACAAATGATTACAGAAATACTTTAAAGTAACATTTCACTCTCCTGCCCTGGATGATGTGCCAAAAGCATGCATATTACAAGTAGGTTCTAAAGTAACAGGTTTTAATTTCATAATTTCATTTTTAAAAAGTCTTAATGAAATACATATATCTATTACTTCATGACATGGAAGCATAATGGACTTACTAAGAGCTTGGTTCTCCAAGTCCTAAGACAATTAACCACAGAAATATTTGGAATTAGACCTTGAGTCACAATTTAATTTTTACCATCTTACCACTTTCCACAAATGTGCTTTTTTTTTTTCTTTTCTGGTAGACACAGAAGAGTTGATTGCACATATGCCAAAATAAGAACTTAAACCAGAAATGTCCATATTTAGTACTGAGGCAACAAATGCTACAAGAGCCACAGGTAGCTCCTACAAATGTGGTAGCTGCTGCTTCTACACTGGTTCCCTTGAGAAAATGGAAAACAACGAAATGCCTCCCCTTGTACTTCCCTGTGATGTAGCACAGGGTCAGTGGATTTGGCAGTTCTTACAGACATTACCTTGATTTTTTTAAAAAAGAGATACAGTTGTGTAAATTATTTTTATCCGCTGTTCAAATTGTTTTCATAATAAGAACATAAGAATTGGCTGTATGCAACATGTCATTACATGTCAGACTGATGTCCATCTAGCACAGTGTCTACCTTTTAACAGAGGCACCTAGAAAACAGTGTAACAGGAGAAGCATGCACCGATGCAGTTTCTATCTTAGCCAGAGCAAAGTATGTTTACATTTAACAGCTCTTGATGGAAATTTTTTCCAATAAATTAGAGTAAGTTTTTTTGGTTTTTTTTTTTTTTTAAGAATCCTTTAGGCTTTTAGCGTCTACATCTGGTGGAAAGGAATTCCATATTATGGTAAAAAGTAGATCTTCCTGCTTGTTTTGCAGGTGACATATTCTAACTATATTCACTAGACCACTAATAAAATATTTTATGTATTGTTAAGTGCAAGATTTCATGAATGAATTGTATGATGCAGTGCTGAAATGCAAATGTGTTTGCATGCAAACAGAATGAATTGTGTGATCAGAACACTCTTGTACTGACCAAGTTACAAAATAACAGTTTTGAAACTTCTGGTGAACATTTTTACAATATGATATCTAAACAAAACCCATCAACACGATGAAGGAAAAGTCAACCCTGTCCACAAAGCAACTAAAAAAAAAAATATAACAAGTAATTGTTTCAACTGCACAAAAGATCAGGTCAAATGCAAAGTGAGGGGAAAACCCAGGACATTCTCTTATGTACTGTCTCTTCATGATGTATGCATAAAAGAAAACCAAGTATGATACCTTTTTTTTTTAACAAGAAATTCCAATAAAATTGAAACTAAAAAATACTAACTTGCATCTTTGCAAGTACCACACATCTGTTTCAAAGTAATCCCCTCCAAAGTATTCAAACAATGTCTTCCAATTAAGATAGGAAAAAAGTTATAAAAGTGCTGGAAGTACCACAAATGTTGTAAGAGTTATGAATTATCAATACAACAATGCTAATTCTGATAGTGTATCTTTAAATGTAAAAATCAGTATCAATCAATAATTGCTTTATTAACACTTTATAAAGAAACTGAGATACACCTAGTATTTCCATATTTTAAGAAACAGAAATGGTAGCAGTTAATTTTCAACCTGTCTTCAAAAAACACACTCATATTCTAGTTTTAAGTGATTTTTTTTTCTTTTTTTTGCACTGAACACCTCATGTTTCTGTTTATTCTTCTATGCAGCAGCCATGTTGGTTCAAATGATCCAACAGGTACCAAAATCAAGTGAATGAAAATTTTAGCATATTGAATATTAAATAAAACTAAATCAAGTTCCTCTTGCGACCTAGAAAAAGAGGAAACAGAACAAAATATCCATAACAAAGAGATGCTGCAAATTTGTAAATAATACAAAATTCCTTAGTATATGGTTGGTATGTTGAAGGCAAGTGAAAGATTAAAATTCATTCACAGTTAACTTAATGCTAGAATTCAATTTAATTAATTTTCTACTTGAACATTCTCTGAAAGCCAGCTTTATCCATGGAGTTGGGGACTAAAATTGTCGAGGGACTAAATAACAGGGACTAAATAACTTGGGGAGTAAAATACATTGAAGGACAGGGTCTGCTATTATTTTTAATGATTGGCTTCAGTTACATTAAATATTTAACAATGTTGCCCTAGTGCATGATTCAGTTTTTATAAAACTAGCTCTTTATGTTTCTGGCAAAACACTGGTACTTTAAAGATTAATAATTAGCATTTTAAGTCTTAACCATAAAAAACTAATTGTGGTTGTCAGATGCTCAGCACAACACATCTTCATGCTCTTACTTCTACTTATTTCAACCTTTAGTCTCCAAGACAGCAGATCCAGTAGATCTTATATACCCATTCTAATTTATCAAATTTCTCTCAAGAAAATTCTCCTAGTAAATGTAGATATTGAAACAGAAAATTCTAGGCTAAATAACATGAAAAGTTGGTAGAAAAGATCATATGAAAAAAATCTGAAAAATTACAGGAAATAAAAATTTCTGCACCGAGATGATATTTCTGATCACACTGGATCTAATCTATTCCATATTAATGTACAGTCACCCTTTCAGAACTTAATTCAATTATTTATTTGACACTACTGCAAATCATTCTTTTAAAACACAAAATGTATAGCACTGTATATATTAAAAAGTCATCCACAGGAATGGAAAAAAAAAATTAAGCAACAGTACATAAATGCCTTGAACAGATCTAGTATAAGTAACCATAAAGAGAAAAAAAAAAAATCCAAGTAATTAAATTATTTAAAATGTCAAATGACCCCACAGTAAAACCCACCAAACAGATAACTGAAAGGGTAATAATGCCTGTAAAATAACTAGGAAAATTCAATTAAAGTTCTACATTCCAGGATAAAGCTGAAATTTTTGAGGAACTTGTAGTCACACTAAAATCAGATGGAACTTTTACTGTTTATTTACAGGGATACTGGACAAAGCACCTTACACAAAAAGGGTTAAAAAACTCTTCATAGATGAAAGAATTCCCAAACAATTCCATATGCAAAAATAACGAACTATTACACTAATGCCACAGTACAGAAGAGAACAAGAATTAGAAGGGCAAAAACTTCTCAGATTTGTGACCACACTTTAATCGCTCTGTATGGATGCAGAACAAACTAACACAAAATCATTACTATGGTATTATTTTGTTTCCTAATACTTTTACAGATATATACAATGGACAGAAATATTAACTATTGGGAAAGCAATAGCTGCAGTGCTAGGATTGTGTAACCCTCTACTGAAGGTTACTCTTCTCTACTAAGAAAGCAGTAAGGATGCAGAAGTGGAAAGTGGTCAGACCCACACTGCCAAGGATCATCCTGACCCCTACAGTATCTCCATCTGAATGGCAAATCCATGAACTGACTGATTACTAATACAGCTCATTCCATAAATTGGGAAAGTATTGCTCTAAGTGCTTGAAAATGACACTTCTATGACCACTTGGGAAAGGAATTATATATAATGGCAAAAGATTGGTTTTGATAACCCTAACGTCCATTACAGTCTTATAACCTTCCTATTCCAGAAAATCTAATTGTAAATAAAAGTGCTTTCAGCAGCCAATGTGCAAAATTTGAGAATCTGACACAAAATGAACAGAACCCCCACAACAATCACTGTATGTTTATTAAACAAATCCTGGACTTGTGAAATACTATATTTTAGTCAATAATTACTACATTGCTGGGGCAATTTTTGCGGTATATATATAAGCTATGCACTCTTGCTTCAGTTCTCACTGATGAAAGACTAATGAGAGACTGTGATAGAAACTTTTAAGTTATTTTTTTGAACCCTGACATGCAGGACTGTTTCAGAACATATACTTCATACCTGTCAGAATAGATGGTTTGAATTTGACCTTAAAAATCAAATTTCATATTTTGAAATTCCCTTGGCTTCCCTACAAGATTTTAAGTTTACTACTCTTCATCAGGAATGTGGGGGGTGGGGG
>JAVJGJ010000057.1:11611220-11661071 GCA_035590215.1 Microhierax caerulescens
AAAGCAGAGAATAGAAGCGACCAAACACATTACTTCTACTTCCTTCTCAGAACAACAATACTAATTATATTCAAGCTTAGTGATTTTGTTTATTGAGAATACTGAAATCACTGAAATTGATCTCAGGCTGCTACTGTCATATGGAAGAAGTTTTTTAAAGAGCTTCAAATGGAAGAAGTGTGTTAATTTTTTCTTCTCCTACTGAAAGCGAATCAAACTGTCTTTTAAGTTACATTTTATTGTTTATACAGCAGCATTAACCTGCAACTATATAGCATCGACAGAATACCTGAAATCAAGTTTCAGAACATTACAACATTTCATAACAAGACCACTCCACTGGCTATAAATCATGGTCAATAGAATACCAATACCCTCTCAGGCTGTCACATAATATGGGTTGAGAGGAAAAGTTAATGACTCTGTGTGCATGCAAACTGCACAATAAAGCTTATTTGTGAACATAAACCAGCATCTGTATTGATCTGTATTGATCCTGAAATGCTTTCAATGAACTGAACTCAGACCATAATTTGAATTTGACAGACTGCATTTATACCTCATCTTTAAGTTACTGCAGTAAGAAATACTGCAAACTTCAATCAATGTATTCATTTCTGCTCTTCTGCTTTTTTGCTTGTGATGAACTTAACATGCTATAAATACATATGAAGAAATATATCATAGTAAGAAATTGTTTAAAAAAAGGAGTGATAAATCTGAAGACATAACTCCTGATTCCATTTTTCTTCTGCATTTGAAGACAGGTTGCAGGATTAATAAACTTCACCAATTTCTCACTGCATGAAGTAAAACCCATTAGCCACTGGTAACTCACCCTTTTCTGCTCTTTAATATATTCCATCAGTTCCTCTCTTGTCTTTTTCACTGCTTCTTCGACTGCCTTTTCACTTCGTTTTTGCTCCTCCATTAATGCTTCCTTGACAATTTCCTTTTTAAAAGGAAAACATGTAAGTGTAAATATTAAAAGTATTTCACAAATGTAATACAGGTCATCCCTTCCCTTCCTACTAAAATTTAATCATGACCACACTCCTTTCTCAACTATAGTTATCTGAAATGTATGCAATACCTTTACAACATTTCTTAAATTCAGTACTTCAAACACTGAAAGGCCTAAAGAAGAGAAAAATAATCACTTTAAAGCTATGTTCATAGATACATGATGTTCCCTGAGAGCAGAAGAAAAGGAAGCAATATAGGTATTACATTCCAACAGAAGCAGGGATGTACTAGTTACTATTAATAGAATAGACTATTTCAGTTAGAAGGGACCTACAATGATCATTTGGTCCAACTGCCTGAGCACTTCAGCGCTCACCAAAAGTTAGAGCATGTTATTAAGGACATTGTCCAAATAAGTCTTAAACACTGACAGTTGTGGGGCATCGACCACATCTCTAGGAAGCCTGTTCCTCCAGTGTCTCTCCGCTTAAGTTCTCAAAGTCACTGTTTGTCTTTGCTCTTTTTGTCAGTCATTACAGTAAATCATCAACTGATATGAAGATTATTTAAATTCTGGTATTACCTATTGCTACTGTTTTAAAAAGTCTCGCCTGCATGTACATCCTGTCAGTATATGTGCTCACTTTTCCTTCATCTCTTTCTTTGCTCTTTCTTGTTATGCTATATCTACCTTTAAATTTTATTCTAAATTAGATTTTGGTTGCAAAGGTAAAAATTGGTCCTTATTTCATCTTTGGTTAAGAAGAATACAGCATTATTTGAGGCTTTTAGTGTTATTTTAATAGATATAGCAAATGGGAAAGCCCAGTTTCCCATAGGAAGTTGAGGAAGAGTACTCCACAAATTGTATTTGATGTACCACTCGTCCTCCTCCCCTCTTTTTTTTTTTTTTTTTTTTTTTAAAATAAAGTCTGATCAGAGGCTGAAGGACCACATTATAGTCTCAAAGCTAGCTTCCTTATAGGACTTCATGTAAGTGTGCTTGACACCATTAGATGAGAATATCTAATAAAAAATAAGACAGTCAAGTATTAAATTGACAAATCAAATTCAACCATCTATTAGGAATCACAACCAGTTAATTACAAAATATGTATCTCCAGGAAGACAGAAAAAAAAAACCCCACAGTGTACTGTATACACCAGAGAACTCCAGTCAGCATTAAAAAAAAAAAAGAAAGCCATATAATGGTTTGCAATTTTATAGGAAAATTCTGTTTCCACACAAGGATCAGGTGGCAGTACTAAATTTTATCTAGGAAATGCAACCACAGACTGCAATATTAGTGGTTTTTCAGAAAATAGTAACCCTCAAATTATAATGTTTGTGGTTATAAACTACTACAAACTAATTCTGAAGGCAGACATGGTTAAAGTCGGCATGAGTGGACTACTCCTCTTTCAGACTTTGCAAGTGTATTAAAAATAAACTGATCTAATGGCAGGGATCTCTTCCAACTCAGTGCCACCAAGTCGTGTGCTCCTTTACACACTCAAAGTTACAGAACATTTTCTTTTAACAAAAAATGCTTTCCTGTGTCCTTATGGAACCACCATCATCTCCATAAACACTGGACACACTAACGTTTCTGCAAGAAGGTGGAAAAACTTAAGTTAAAAAAAAAGCAAAACTGAAAATAACTGGAAAACATAAGTAAAACTGAAAATAATAGTTGGGTATCCTCTCAAGAGAAATGCAAGCAAACACTACCACTGAAAGTTGAACAATATAGTAAAGGCCACAGAAACTGGATAAGACGTCCTTTGGAAAGCAAGTTATTCTCCAGCACATTACATGATACTACATTATCAATAGTCTATCTGGATAGGAATCATGATATTGCGGCAAAAACCCAACAACTTCTTGTATGAATCCACAAGACATTGAATACGAACAGCAATGTTATGATAATCTGTTGCTGAAATTTTTTTTTTTTCTTCCAAAGAGTAACAATTTCCCACCCTATCAAAACCTACAAAGTCTATCAAAGTTATTCCTGGAATTGCAGTAGCAAAAATGTTGGTTTTGCTGGGTACTTCAGAAACACAGAAGAAATGGAGTATTGCAAACTCTGCCTCCCCCATAGGATTCTGTAACCTATATATACATATGTATGTATGTATAAGATGAAGCAACAAATGGACAAAGAAAGATTTATAAACTGATACTATTTTGTAGTCCTTTAACTGGCAAGTCACTCAATGCTTTGTATATCTATATATATATATGAGAAGAGTTTTGAGGATGCATTTAAGTAAATGAATATTATAAGTCACACGGTAATCCTCCCAAGTACAAAAGCATCATAAAAGCAGGGAATGCAATACCAATTTCATGAATGTTTTATAGGTGAAAGTTGATCTCCTAGTAACAAATAATATAAACAGAGCAAATAATGATAAGAAAGAGAGGCAGAGATAAAAACTCTGAGGCAGAGATAAAAAGCAGATTATAGCCTATTTAACAAAGGAAGTGTGATGGAAAGCCCAAGGTAAAGGGCTGGAAAATTAATATTATTGCAATATTCTGAAAGGACAAGTTAGGACAAAAGAAACCACCCAACATTAATAAAAATAGAAGAAAAGTGGGAGCTTGCATAAAGATTGTACCTATATTTACTAGATATATTGTATCATCTCTTACAGATATGATGTCTAAATGACCAGCAATCTGTAAAAATATTATTTACAACTGGTTCTGAAATAAAACCATGATACAGTCCAGAGTAACAATTAACATGGTTGGTGTTGCAGGCACAAGAAAACATTGGGTGAGTGGGAAAGAAGAAAGACTGAGACCCGTTTAATTTCAAATGGTTAACTTCAAATGAGGTATTCAATAAAGTGATACCAAAGAGATTTATCAGTGATTTTAGTGCAGACAGAAATAGCGGTCAAAGTGGGCATGGAGGAAAAAGTGAGTTAAGCTTCCAAATTCCACCTGAACCAAGACAAAAACTTGCACAGAAAGCATTAAGCAACTACCTAAACCTAGGAAGGCAATAATTCCTGATACTGCTAAAGAAGCATAATATCATGAAGTACCACAGAAAACAACTGCCAAGCACTACTCATTAATGTCTTGCCCCTCCGCAACACAGGGGTTCCCAAACTAGCCTCCTTAATAAAATTACCGTATCACCTGTGGCATCACACAGAACCAAGACACAAGTTCTGCAAGTTACAGGAGGCACAGATCATTGGAAAACAGCTCTATCTTACAAACAGTATGATGATTTCATAATAAAGTTGTAGGAATTATCATAATACCATGTCGCACCTCACTTGAAGTGGTAGAAGAAACAGGTTCTTGCAAGAGCAGCATGGGAATAGCAGTTGAATATATGTTTACACATAAGCAGTTCAGGAGAAGTGTATGCATGAAGGTGATGAACAGACAGGCTAGAAAGATTACAGGAGATCAAAGGAGAGAACTTCTGCAAGGACAACCCTGAAAACTACTGTGTACAACAAAGAAAGAAAATAAAGACAGACAAGTAGATTCACAATATGAAATCCATTCATAGATTTTAAAATCAGGAAAGGGGTACACACTTGCACTCAGTATTTTTTAAGTATTTTTATTCTGTATTTTTTAAGTAAGGAAACTGTGGTGCCAATAAACAAAATCTCATAGTTTTGACACCCAAACGACATGTTAGGGGATCTATCTGCAAAAGTAGTCTTACTGGACAATAAAAAGATAAGACAAATGTATAATGCCCATATTTTTTCTTTCATTATACACCTACTGATTCAACACACGAGAAAAAAAGCTGTTTCTAACAGATTATAGGGCTAAAAATGGGCCATTCTACAGCTAATAAATCTGACAAAGCTAAAGCGGGAGATAACTTTATAGACAAACTTTTTTATTTATAAACTCTTCCAACTTTCTCAAATATAGGGCAATAAGGAAAAATATTTAGACAAATAATAATTCTCAACAAAAATTTAACATTTCAGTTAAGCAATATTAAAAAAGAAACAAAAGACAGTTTTTTAGTATACAGCCAATGCCTTCATGTTTTCACTTATGTATCTTTAGTTCACTTACATATGACTGGGTATGGGATTCTTCAGGACATTCGATACAAAATTGAATCTGGCTTCCCAAAACAATCAACAAAAGCACTCCCTCAAAGAGATGAGCATGAATACCAAAAGAGTTTTAATAATGTTGCAAGTAAGTAGCCATTCATTTTTTAGAATTAAGCACCGTGTGTTCTAGACATTTTGCCTTTACCTTCTAAGCAATGACATATACTGGCATTCATAAATTAATGGAAAAACATTAAACATACTTTAAAGCCCACACAGTGCAGAAGAATAAAATTGTTTTCAACTCTCTAGAAGTTTGCCAGTAAAATTATATTAATGCATTCCAAGATCATAAATTACAAATTTCTTGTTCTGCAAAGAACACCACCACATGAACCCTCAAGAGTGTGAACACAATTGTCTTGAATACTTTGAGATTTACTCAGAAAAGACTATTGGGAAGTTCACAATTTTTTTCCATAAGCCTTTTAGTTAACTTTTCTTTTAAAAATATTTTCTCTTTGTATATCTTAGTATATCTCAGTTGTGGCTTGGCTGAATGAAGCACTGCAGCCTCAGTTTTCCTGAAATACTTTCCCATTGGTAAGATCATTTTGCCTTAGTGCTTTTGCTCATGTCCAAGAGGAAGCAGAGTTTATGTCAGTTCTTTTAATAAATTAAAGGCTTTTTTTTTTTTTTTTCCTAATTATTTGCAGCCGTCAGAACACTTGAGTCTCTAATGTATCTGCTGTGTGGATTATGGCAATGATGAACTCAGGCTCTTTTTCCCTTGAGAATTAGGATAAACTACAGTAAGTTATTCACAGTATTTAAAATTTAAGCCTTAAGGAAATGACAAAGGTGATTCTTTGCTTTGAGTGCTTTAGGAGAGTTATTAATCTCAAGCTATGACATGGACCTAAATTTCCATGGCTCACTCTGCAGCTGCCAGCTTTCACTTCACTTGTAATGAATTTTCTTTAAAACAAAAAATGTGGTACATAAATTCTCTTTAGCTTCTTTTGCTACTTCTCTCTCCCCACCCTGATTTCAACTCATTTATGTCACTGAGTATTTAGCTTTGTAAAATGATAACAACTACCCTGCTGAGACCTCTGCGTATGATACCATTATAGCTACAGTAGGTACTGTTATAGCTACTCTGCATTGCCCACTAATTAGAAATACAGCATATCATCTATTTTACTCAAAACTGTATGCATCTCATCATCTTATATCCCCAAAGAATTTCTGGATTTCAGTTTTTTTAGAGTAAAAATAAGCGGAAAGTTGATGACAATGGAGAGCACTGCCCTTTGTTTTTTCACTGAAGTTTATAGCTGTACATCAGGAGCTGCACTGCAGTTTTGAATTCCGGGCAGAAACCTTCTTCTTCAGCCAAACTACCCACTGTAGTTTCTCCTTATCTAGAGTGTAACCACTTCTTCATTCAAATAAGTGTTCTAGTAGAATCATTCTAGCGGAAGAATCTCACCACTGACAACTACCAAACATATTACACTGTCCTTGCAGGGAAGTTGCCACTGTAAAAAATGCTATATAATGTATCAAAAATAGAAAAGAAAATACTGGAGACATGCCAGGCTACATCTAGCCTGCTAAATAAATGAGTTCCTCATCTATAATGACTTTTCAATGTGTTGTAAAAGGATCATGATATCACTGTGCAAATGAACATTATCTTAAATCAAAAGACCGCTCATTTCTTTCACGGAGAGCTTATTCTCCCTGATTTAAGACACAAGCCCACCCTCCCTCTTCTGAAGAAAAACAAAATAATTAAAAATATCTTATAAAAGCACTATGCACCTGGATAACACGCATAAAACCTGAAGATGCTGCTAGTCTCAACCAAATGGAAAGCCTTTTGGACTTCTAATGCCTTACAGCCTCTCGAGCCAGTGCTCTAGAAAAACTTTTTACCATTTCCATGGTGATGTAATATATCTCATTTGTCCCTTCAGAGTTATAAGGCTTCAAAGAACAGTATCTTCAATTTAAGTAAAAATCCCATGTCTCTAAGTAAAGACCCAAGTCACTGGAACAGTCAAAGCTTTCATGAAAACAAATGCAATATTTGTGTTACTTTAATCCATTAATTTCTTAAAAACAAACAAACAATCAGACAAAGAAAAACAAACAAAACCCAAACAAACAAAAGAGAAGGGGGTATGTTGAGGTTGCTCCATCAAGGTGAGATATTAACTCAGTAAGTCTCGGTTCCTACTTCCACTGTAAGTTTCTCTTTACTCTGATGTTTCATACTTTATAACAAAATATTTGATATTAATCGTGAGTTATTTTTATTAAACTGTCCCTAAGTCCCCAGATTTTTCTCTGACAATGTTAAATTAATAGAGTAAATCTTACATGGAAGTAGCATTGAGGACAAACAATTTTTTTAGGACAAAGTTTTGTCAAGCATGAATATCTAACAAATAGATATTGATATAAATAATCTACAAAGCTTTATTGTTCTTCTGCTAAAACTGCCTGACCGAAGAAATGTTAACTAGTGTGCTTCAAGGTTTTTTCCAATTGCTTTCTCATATACAACCATGTTCTACAAGGTTCTTCTAGTGCATGTGTTTAAAACCTGGTGAAAAAAGAATGACTTTTTTTTTTTATAAAGAAAACTAGCGGATAATAAATTCTTCATTTAAAACACAGAATCAAAACTCCTAAACATATTTTCTGGTCTAGAAGGTAAAGGAGAAGCAAACAATTCATATTGTTATGACAGAGAAATTTATTTTCCCTCATTTTCACCACTCAAATGTTTTACAGATACACAATGGTGCTGTCATTTTTAAAATAAGTCTTTCCCATCTAGTTTATCAATTCTTGGCCCATGCATATGACAGTGTCCTTTTCCCTAATTGTTTGTCTAGTTGTGATTTTCAGTGTTTTACATTGATGTGCTTCTTGTCTGTTCTTAATTTACAGCCGTTTCACAGAATGTTTTTTTCTGAAGGCCAGAGTTGCGGGTTCTTGGTTATGATTCTGTGTCTGCTGACAGTGTAATGAGCTTCTACTACCAGATTCACAATTCTGTTGAGGTCATGTTTGGCTGTCAAACTTGGGGTCTCAATTTCTCCTCTTTTGTTCTTATTTAGCTATGACATAGACCAAAATATACTTAAGCCACACAGATTATAAAGTGGGTATGTATATCAAAGAAAATTATACGATGTTGAATGTCTTCAAATTTTCCCATTCATTATTCCTAGAGTTACTTATGGATGCCATGACTGGAAGCCACTCTGCCTCAACGTATTTGCAGAACTTTTGCAGATTTACAGCATTAGTGAAGAAAAATTCCTTCTCTATTATATGATGTTTAATTTCTTAGTTTTAGATCAACTCAGTAAAGCAAATATCTTCAAATTAACTTTGAGCAGAATGAAATTAAATTTTAATCTAGATTTCTATGGCAATTATTGGTATGACACAAGATTAAAAAAGATGAAGAAATAAATATAACAGATCTTTTTTTTCTCACATGCAGATTATTTCCTCTGGTGATAAATTGAAGAAGATAAACTAAGAGAAGAGTGATTTTGTTAAAAACAAGTCAGGCTTCTCTTTCCTAGTATTATGTTCCAAAATCATGTGCTAGTCAGCAAGAAAGTTTTCTTTCTTGAAAGAACAGTACTGCTCTTAAAGCTCTTTTTATGTCCGATACCAAAGGTTATTTTGCATATTCCCCTACATTCAGCTATGCTCAGTTGTTTCATTACTTGGTACTAAACATAATAATAGTATCAAGTGACAATTTTGAAGCAGGAAGCATAAAGAATTATACAGCACAGCATAAGGAATTAAATGAGGCAAGTGTTACACAGCCACAATTTTACATTTAGTTGTCTAAAATGTTACAGTATGTCTTTTGGCCATTACAAAGCTGACTTGACAGATTATGTTGTCTAAACAGTAACTGCACAGGAAAGTCAATAGTGCAGTTACAGCTCTTGAAAGAGAAATCTTACAGTAAAAAAAATACAAATAAGAAACAACTCTGAGTGGAAGGCTCTACTTAAAAAAAAATAATAATATGTCTGCACACAAACTGCCTGTAGGCCCAAGTGTTTTTCTTTGCTAAACCAATGTCCATCTGACATCTTTTACATAAGCTATCAGTTGGCACATGAGCGCTGCAGGATTTCTGTTGTTGTCAAAAGATTTTTTGTAGTTGTAAGTTTGTAACAGCAATCGCCTAAAGGAGGCAGGCAACTTCTTGGCAGAGGTAACAAGTGAAAATTTCTGCAAGAAATAGATCTCTACATGAAAGTCCATCCTCCCCAAAGAATTCATACTCATTAATCGGAGAACAAAGAGTGTGACTTTAAATAACCTATACATTAATGTGACAGAATCTTGGAAATCTCAAGAAAAATCTGCATTTTCCTTAATTGAAAATAGATTAGGTATTTGAAAAATGAATCTAATTCAAAGGAGAAATCATCACATATTATATATAACTGGATAAGATACATTATACCTGTTACTATCAAAATTGTCAGAACTATTCAGCATTGAAAAAGATGTAATTAACTAAAGCTACATGACTACATCAAGAGCAAGACATATTTATAGGAGAATTAATCACAACACTTTCCAATGCCTCAGTGCTTCACACCATCACAGGTACAACACTAGACTCTCCAACAACTACGAACTGCTTGATCAACTAGCAGCTTGAGCTGAAAAACCTGTTCTGTTGAAAGGCTTGAATTTCTTCACCAGAAAAGCACTGACAGCTCAGTACATTTAAAACTTTGAATGAACACATCCATCAATATTAAAATTCTTCTAATATCCTGTCTTGTGATAACTTCAAAGGCAACATCAGCAACAAGAAACTGGCAGCAGACTCCACAGGGAAGGCAAATGTACCCTGAGTCACTACATCAACTTAATCCACCACCCACAGGACATTTCACAAGCTCCTGAAATTCATAAATGCAGAAACCTGGCTGACCTTGTGCATCCAGCTACAAGACTCCTTCACCAAGAATCCTCAGATTTATCAGAACTCTCCTTAAACTTCATTACCATAGTCATCCTCCTATTTATCTCTTCATGTTCCACTAGGTCTAAAACATTTGTGTTTTTCTTTTCTGAAGTAAACAGCTACTTGATTGTTCTCCCATCTATTAACAGATTCTCTACAGCACTAGTATCAATTCTCATTCTGGATACTCTAAATGATTTGTATCTAAACCCCAAGTAACAGTTCTCAGCTTTAATTTAGCTTTGAAGTCAGCTGCTTATCTTTTTGTTATAAAGACTTTGAGTGCCTGAAGGCTTAACAGTATAGGAAAACTACCAGATTGAAAATTTGTATCTTACCACTTGATACCTTTATGTTCAGAAGACATAACCAAGCTATATACAAAGTAAAATAATTTTATTTACACTAGAAATGTAAGCAACACATAGTATAATAATGGCATGGTATCAAAAAAACTTTGTGTAGTTGATTATGTATGAGGTTAATAATTCTGTTTAATGCTGAAAAGGGAAATGGGATCTGTCTCCAAAGAGTTGATTTTTAAACGTCTGTGATACACTATTTTACTTCAAGTTCTAAAGATCCTTTCTATGTTGTTGTCATTCAGGACATGCAAAAAATATAGTCATATCAAATTCCATCACCTTAACGAAACACAACTTATTTAAAATTCTTCAACCTATAAAATTCAAGTATGCCACCAAGAAATCAGTGAATTAACAGGCTGTTTCCCCAAATATTTCCAGCATCAGAAACTACAAAATTCAACTTTTGGAAGAGTAATATAACTGCTATTACAACATATTTAATTTATAATTCCTACAATAGTTAAAAGCAGTGTTGGAAATGTCCTTCTCAATTTGTGTGAAGTGACATATAATTATACTTATAGAAGCACCTCTAAAAAGTAACTCCAGAAACATTTCTAGTCTGTTACTGGTTTAGAGGTTTCCAGTCTTTATAACCCTCTCTTTACTTTGTACCTGTTCTGTTTTTTGTCTTAGAAAAATACCTTTTTACTAAGAGAGCTAATGGAATTCCAGCAGAATAAGGAACAAATCTAACATCTTTTCCAGAGGTATAAAAAAGAAAAGGTCACCTGAACTGTCTACAATATAAATGCCACTATCTGAGCTAGTCATCTTCTGAAGCCACTTACAGGGCATGATTCATCTCATTTCAATATATGTATCTGAAAGGGTTGCAGGAATTTTGTTCTGTATGTGCCAAATTCTTTCCATACACGTAAGTCTAGAAAAACAAACAAACAAGATTGCTGTGCACTGAAATATCAACTAGGTGCAGTGAATAATGATAGATGTCACAAAAAAAATTACCATAACATTAGGTAGCCATTCAAAAATAAAAATAAAATATACAAAGCAGGTCCATGGAAGGGTAAAAATATACTAACCTGATTATGTTTTCTTTGCTCTTGCATGGCTTCACAAACCGCCTGAGCAATTTTCTCTTTATGTCTGTCACGTTCTGCTTCCCACATTTTTCTTTCTTCTGCATGAATCTTCTCCATATTTCTCCTCTCCTCCTCTACTGCTTTCAGAACAGCCTCCTGCACTATTTCTTTTTCAGCCTTTGCAACAAATCAAGCACAAACAAATGACCAAAATACCCAACATGGGTGCCTAACTCTATGTATTACTTCTAATGAGATCTACGAGCTGACAAGATATGGGATGTGAATATTTTCACTTCTGAACTATAAGCTTACAATTACATTATGGTGCTACCAAGCAGATATTACCACTGGACAATGACTTTGTAGTTACAGAAAGAAAAAGAAAGTTACAAGCCAGGGTCTTAAATCCCCACCTACTGAAAAAAGAATATATCATAACTAGTTTGTTTAATGCCACAACAACAAAAAAAAAATAAAAAATGCAGCAGAAACCATGTAAGACTAGATCCATCATGGGCCGTTCCCACAGTGCCTGATATTCCCACACAAGAGATACTCCTGCTCTTATCTACAGGTGTCTAATGTCCAAAACCAGTCTGCGCGCTTTCTGTAAGTAGCCAATACATACTTAAAACCAATGTGTCTTCCCTCCTAAAGCTCCTTAGCTACGCAACCTACTGTTGCATAACCAATAACCAGAACTAACAAGTACTGGTTAGTTCTTTTTTTTTTTCCAATATTTACACTCAATGATTACATGAAATCATCAGAAGACACACATGGAATTTGAAGTAACAAGGAGAGCTCTACACATGCTAAGCCGTACAAATATATTTATCAGCAAGACAATCATTGCTAAATATCTATGAATAAATAATGGCAGAGTGAAGTTCAAAATTAAAAAAAACACAGGCTGACAAACACCACCCACAGCCCCTTCAGGTTTAATAAGCTTACAGGTCTTCCCAATGCCCTTTGGTGGTGGTTATGGAACTGGTCAGGCAAAGTTGTAACTGGCAAAAAACACTGGGTTCCTCAAACCCCTACACCTATAAAGCTGTTTCTTGCAGTTCATCAGGACTTGATGGTTTACTTAGATATTTATAAAATATAATAAATATGTAAGTTAAAAAAATGCCCTATATAATTAAGATATTTTATTAAGCACACATTTCCCCTAGGATCAACCATGTAACAGATGATTCTTGTATTACTGACTGTTATTCAGAGGTGCTCACCTAGCATGTGTATATTACATTATGAAGATATAAAGGAAATTACAATATAGCCTAACCAACTGTGCTAGGTACCATGCATGACTAGTCTTCCCAGATCACTACATGCTACTGAACTCTTGTATAATCAGTATTAGAAATGAAATATAGCTTAACATTTACAAAATTGCTATTCTAACCCAAATGCACTTAAAAAAGAAAGAGACAGAAGACATATCTTAAAAAGCAAATGCTCACTTTTAGTCAGACATCATCTTAAATAAAGTAATTGAAACCCTGTTAAAATGCCCAAATTTTTACACCATTTATAAAATAGTCTGTCCTCACTGAAAATGACCATGTGACCATAACAAAAGTTAAATCAGACACAATGCTAATTGTCTTATTAAGATCATCAGTTGATCCTGCTACCTAGCTCTTCAAATCAAGATGTGTTCTTGTTGCTAACCGAAAGAGCACGAAAGCAGGTGTTTAGGTAATACCAAGAAATGAACTGCAATATTGTCCCTTCTTGTTATAAACTAATTCAGAGGCTATCTTCGATACAAGTTACGTAGACTATCTGTATTAAGGCACAGGATATAGCACATATGTCCGTGATCTATAGAACTAGCTTCTTTTACATACAGATGAGAAGACAGAGTTTGACAAATCTGGTTATGAAATACGAGTGAGATGCTGAACGGGCTTTAGTAATGATACGCATGGAATCATGTTGTGTGCCTACTACTTAACAAGAGATACCTTTGCAGCAGCTGCCACAGCCTCCTTACTTCTTTGTCTTTCTTCATCCAAACATTTGTCAAGCACTTCCTGTAAGTGTTATGAAAAATTAAAAAACAATACACAATAGAGGAGTGGCTAAAAATAGTTTCAGTCAAAGGGCTTGAGAAAGCTTCCTCTTCCTGTCAGTAACTGAGACAGGACCATTCCCAATGAATTTCATGGTGCAGGATCAAACCCCTTTTTTTGGTAAATAGAAGAAATACCTTGTGTTTTTGTGACTGCTGCATCAAAGCTTCTTCTATCTTTTCTGATAACACTTCTTTCTCTGCTTCCAAAATGTCGAGAAGTCGCTGATGCTATTGGGAGAGAACATTCATATTACTGTAACCACAGTCTGCTAGTAAAACAGATGAAAAGAACTCACTCAAGACACCCAAGTTTATCAGATGCTTACAAAATTACTTCAAATGTAAATTCAGTATAATGATATCTACAGCACTCTGTTAATTGACTTCATGTCATGAAAAAAACCCCAACCAATAACAAGAAATATTTACCTTCCTGATTATTTACTATTTCCTCTCTGTCTGGAGAGAATTAGAAAACAAGTTGGAAAAAAAATCACCACATAAAAGCAAAAATTAGAAAATTTATAAAGATGGTCTAAGCAACACCACACTTTAAACATTTAATTTAAACAGCTGCAGAATTTAAATTATGCTTGTACTACCTCTCGGTTATACGTACAAAGGGCAGAAATCAAATTTATTTTTTCCAACCATTTGTGATACCATGAACTTTGAAATCCAGTAAATGAGAGCAAAAGAGAATACTGTTTTCTCCCAACTTTCTTGTAAACTGAAACATTTTTTCAGGGAGAAAATGAACACTGAAATAAAGTGATCATGTAGCCTGTATTTAGATGTATAATCTGTCAATGTTCTTAATCACAACCCATTTATCTGTTTTTCACTAAACCAAATAAAGCATTTGAAAGATGTGGGGTTTGTCTGTAAGAGTTTAAATGCTTTCCAAAACTGAAGATACTGGACATTACTGAGGTTGGGAATTTGTCATGAGATAATTGCTAGCAAGTCAGTACACTTTTTTATGTATTATTTAAGAGATGCTGTATTATAGAGATCACCAAAAGGAAAGTGTAACAGTAGAGGTTTATATTAATAGAAGTGTATATAATGAACACAAAATTTCTACACACACACTTATGCAGGCAAATACCCCTTTCACCAGCATTTCTAAGAAACTCATTTCTGTTTCACAAACTTTATTATGTTTTAATTAAAAGTGTCTCTAATGGCAGCTAGAAATACATTACTAAACTGCAATACTATGTTTTGAAAAATATTTTTTCATTCGAAGAATAGAATAGAAAACTTCTAGACTGCTTTATAAAATAAAACACCTATCTGTCTTTCCAGGATAAACATGTAAAGAGGCATTTCCTTATGAATTTACTTAAAATAGGTCTGAATGGAGCAGACATATTCTAATGGAAAACACCTGTGGAAGGAGTGGTGAAATTCACATCATGGTTATACTTAATGATCTGTAACTAACTTTTCTTGTGGACTCAGTATTTTCAGAAATTAGCTTTAACTATCAGGGCACTTAGAGAAATTACTTTTTGCCAGTAACTCAAAGATGAAACAACAAATATATTTTATTAGTTAAATGATCTCCATGACTCTTCACTTGACTGACTGCGCAGGCTCAAATCTGTTATTTCACTTTCATCTGAAAGAATGACAAAATAGAAGATAAACATGTCTAATAAAATATTTGCATATATGACACAAATCAAAGTTTAGCAATGTCAGTTACGAGACTGAAATTTTACTTACTTTGGTCAAGAATCAGTGAGGGACTTTCTAAGGAAAGCTCGTTAGAGAAAATCACCTCTATGTTTAAAACACCTACAATAGAATAGTAGTTAACTTGTTCAGCCAGATTAGAATTTCTAGTATAAGACTTGCAGGCGGTTAATTTCAGCTTGACTCTGACCACCAGATTTCTAGGTTAGATATGAAGACTGTGTATGCATATTTCAATTTGCCATAGTGGGCCAGCTACCAGAGTTGTTCTACAACATTCTCCATGGCACTACAATTTTCAACCTTTAAACTTCAGGGCCACTTCAGAAATTTTATTTTACATTTATGTATAAAGAAGACATGCACGTGCACCCTGGCAGTCCTGAAACAATGCAGACATTTTCGTTATTATAATATACAACATGTATATATGGCCAGTGGAGACAATTAACGTCTATTCTCCCTGTAGATAAAATAATATTATGACTACAGCATTCTGCATGTCCCTAACCACACTATACAGCACTTTACTTGTCATAACCTGTGGTAGACCTACAATCTCGAAAACTACAGATATGTGGACCAAAATGTTTATCATACAGAAACCTGAAAAATTCTGATCTTTAATACATCTCTAAAGTGAAAATGTATCTCTTTCATTGCAAAGTAGAGTGGGCAACTAAATCCAGAGATCAGTGCTTTGTACAAAACAAGAAAATGTCACTCCAGTTGGTTGTTACAGTAAAGGAGTTTAACAACAGCTGGACATATCAGATCCGTGGAGATACAGCATATCAAACAAATGGAAATATAGACAGCAGCACAAGATAAATCAGTTTGCTGCTTCTGGAAGCAGAAAGGGAAACCTTAAAAATACAATATGCTGCTTTTGCTTGCGACTTTACAAAAAAAGGTTGCTTACTAAGTAAACAATTACCATAAAAATGAAGGCTGCTGTGACTGCCTTTGCAGTACAATTACTTTGATTGAGCTTAGGATCTCCCATCTCCTCGGTGGATTAGAAAATCTATACGGTATTACATTTTGAATTTTACAGAATTCACAGAAATTCAGTAAGAACTGTATTAAGAATTGTATTGGTGTATAAAAACAGACTTCTTCCTATTTTTCAACATTCTAGAACTAACTATATGTGAGCACATTTAGAATGCTTTCAAAATAAAAATTAATGACTTCTGGCATATTTCAATGCTACTACTTTTACATTATATAGCATCCCCATTTCTCATGGAAGCATAAAATTTATAATTTCAAGAACGTAAGCCTCTTGTGAATAGCTTGGCATGTCCTTTCTTATTATAATGTAAATGTTTATTCATGGAGAATAATCCTTCCATAAATGGTTACCTTCATATCTGAACTTCCAAAAGTTCATGTATCATCACAAATGTTGCAACAGCTGTCCATACAACTCAGTAAGGCAAATTCTCTTATACTAGTCCTAGAGAAATACCTTGAAGAACTGTTTATTTGGCTTCAGAATTTATATTTGGCCAAATAGTTTTCTTTTTCAGAAAGAAATGTACCTTAAGCTATTAAATTACATACATTATATGAAAATAAGTAACTGGAAATAGACAAAGAGTGAAATATTACGTGAACTGCTTCTTGAAACAGGTCTTGAGTCCAGAAAGCCCATATTGCATACTTAGCATAGATACAATAAAGAGGATGAAAGTTTCCATTCTTCAGGTAGTTAAAAAGCAATCTAATTACTTATCAAGAACTTCTACTTTTTCTAAGGTACAGTGCTCCACAGTAGTATTAAGTATCATATGGAGTCATGGAATCTCTTTGACAGCTATGCTTATTACTGTGATGTAAAGCAAGCTCAGTGGTATTATTAACCCATTTTATAGAAATGAATGTACCATCTTGTCATCTGAATTCCTTTTTACAGAAGCACAGATCTTTCAAAGGTACACTTGGGTATCTATGTTATGCATAATACTTGTGCAGAAAATGCAGGATGTTACGGATAGTAAAGGTTTCTGTACATTCCTTCTTCTGACAGCAATCAAGCAAATTTTAGCTACTTTTGTATAATGACCGCATTCTGACAGACTTTGATAAAAAGCAGCAATGCAAAGGAAATGATTAATGAATCCATGAATAGAATTCCAAGCTGTTAGTTTAAATGTCTCTGCACAGCAAGCTATTGTAACCCCTCTGTAACTAGTCTTTAAATTAGGGCAACGTGCTTTGTACTTCAGATTTAAAAATGATCCGTATAAATTCTAAGTAGAAGTTACTATATAGAAGCATTAGGTATTAATTTTCTAGACACATGCAGAATGACTTTGGACTCTGGTACTTAATGGCAATGCTGAACTCTATATACAGTCACTGCTTCCTCGGCTGGTCTTTCAGACGAAGTTATTAAAGGGAGCTGAAGGTTAAAAGCATATAAAGGGTGAAGGTCTCCCTTCAGCACTTATACATTTAAGAGCTTTCAACTGCTCTTGTATTTTTATCTAACAGGAATTAACAGGATGTTTTAGGTTCATTTACTTGGTTTGCAGATTTTTTTGTTCAACTATAATAAAGGTCTCCTAATACAGACCATTGCTGAATGAAAGATCATATACGCTGAGATAAATGCCTACAGCTAAGCAAACTTATCTCATAACCCCCTCCCTTTCTCAACAGAAATAAAAGCTATAGAAATTATGCAAGCTGAAAGAATTTCACTCAGCATTTCCAGCTTCGACAGGTAAGAATTATGAACATGTCTCCCAATCTGTTAAAGTATTAAAGGAATAAAGAAAGTGGTGACTTAAGGCACCACCCTGAGCTAAATATATACACTGGAGTTGGATTCCCAAGCACTAGATGTAGATGCCACTTTCCCTTACGTTTATCGGGATGTCAAAGTTGCAGGTCTCCTGGTCAATTGTACCAGAGAGGATACTGCCCATGCTTCAACAAGTAAACCTAATAAAAGCTTTCGATAAGAAGTGATCAGCCTTCTGTAAGTAAGCTAATGAGTTCATCAGATGTAACAGTCCTATGAAAAATACTCATGTCTGTTCCAGTTTTCCTGTGAAAGTTATGATGGAGACCCACTAATGGAGCCTTATGTTTGGAAAAAAGCACCTAACCTGTAGACTAAGACAGTGCCCATGAAGTTTTTAAATGAAAGTTGGAAGTGAGGGTTTTCTTCATTAATCAACAATCCAAGAACCAGAAAACTGGTAAGAAAATTCTAAACATGTCAGGGCTTTGAATCCAATTCTCTAGCTGTTATTAAACAAATACACCTTACTGACTCCCTGAACTAAAGTGCAAAAATGGAAACTGATGAAAAGTTATAGCTACAGAGAATCTTAAAAAAAAAGAAAAAGATGTCCTGAACTGGAAATATGGTGGATGAATCAGTGTGAGGCCAAAATAAATCTCAGTGAAAACTCCACTTTAGCGCAACAAGAAAGTTTTCAGCCAGATAGTTTGCTAGGCTGCACCGCCATGTTACGCATGTTATCTATAAGGCACAGTAGACAGCAGAATACAGCAGAGATACTCAGCCAGATCTAAAAACCTTTAGCTTAGGTACCACAAATAGTATAGCTCTTTAATGCATCACTTTGCCTGAAATGATTTCCATAGCCCAGAATCCTTACCTAGCCCACTTTCTGACAACGCTAGGGTTTGCTTCCTAGTATTCCATAGACAGGGAATATAGGGTTAATAGTGCAGTTTTCTGATGTGTAAAAATTCTGAAGAGCAAATTGTACTGTGATGTGATGGCACAATGAGACACAAGAAAGTATTTTCCAATAAAAGAAAAAAACCCATACTTGTTAGAAAATTGGTATTCCAAAGTGGAGAGAAATACTAGTATTTCTACCCTACTGTCTGAAAAGTAGCAAGAGAGGGTCAAGAAGAGTCTTCTGAAAATCATCTTAAAACAAAAGGCATTCAAAAATAGGTTATAATGTTTTCCTCCCTGAAAGAACTTCTCTAGGCAATGGTTCCAAATGAAAATTGTTTGATGTAGATTCAAATATAAATACAGAGGTCCTGTGGTTTTTCTTGATTCCTGTAAAAAAGAAATCAAAAGAATCTTTCTTTTTTTTCCTGGAATGTGAGTCACAGAAGGCACTGTAAACAGATTTAATCACAATAGCAACTAGGCAGTCTTTTTTATTATTTTTATATATTAAATTTATTTCTGAGGAATCATGACATTATCATTTCAGGTAAGCATCTTTTGAAGGATTACATAGTATATATTATAGTAATTCATGGAGTGAGTGAAATAATGCAGGGTATGAACTACTTTACAGCTAAAACAGTGTATTAATAAACTATTAATAACTAATTCCATTTTAGCACACTTACGATTCCTTGCATATCTCTATTAATCCTAAACTGCAAATTTAAAGAAAAAGGAAAAATAGAGTATCTTCCATGAAATGAAATGATTTTTAAAAACATAAATAGTTTCTTCCTGGGCCCTATACTGTTTCATTTAAAAGGAAATGAATACAGGACTTCATCCATAAATGAAGATGAATTATTTTACTGTAAGTAACAGGCATCCAATTTATGTTTCTGCAGATTGAGCCCCTCACAATATTAAGTAAATCATCATGGACAGATCACCAAATTCAGTATAGATAGATTAATTTTGTTAGTTGCTATTCATAGCTTGTGTAAGAATAGTCAGATAATCATCCAAAAACAAATCAGCAAATAACATCACAAAGCAATCAATTAATATGAATATCCTAATACTTAAAATAACCCCCACAAACAAAAAAACCCCCTTCCATTATTTGTAGTATTACTGTGACAAAATAATGCCACTTCACACTTTCTCAGATTTTTAATCTAAGGAAGCAATATTTAAACACTAATGAAATGACACTTAGCACCTTGTTTTAATGACACCATTCTGAAAAACAGTATATTAAGACATATGCATGTCTAATTCACCCTCAGTGAATGATCAGTTTTTCGTGTAACAAAAATCTACTGAATTTTTTAATCTAACTAAACTGCATTGTAGTTAGTAGTTTAATAGAAAAAAATCACAGGCATAATAAGACTTTTTCTCTCATCTCTAGTATGTTTTTTTGTACCTTTGTTACATATGGACATAGAGCAATACCTGTCCCTCAAGATTTGGGAAAAATTATCTTCAGAAACATAGCAAATATTTCAGTACTGCATTAATTAGCAGGAATAATAAACCACTGCATAATGCTTTTTAAGAATTCACCATTTCAAATTTGTTCACCTACTTTAACAAGAAACCTTTTTAACCCACAAAGTTCTACTTTTACTTCTGTCTCTCCTGAAGGAATCTTAACAGTAGGAAGAAATAACGCAGGTCATGGGAAACATTATCTCTGTGTAAGAGGGAGATGACATAACAAAAATACACAGTTACAGCATCATGATTTTGTAATGTTATAAAAATATGCCCATTTTTACACTTTATTCAAAATATTATCCTGAGGAAAAAGGCAAACTTATTAAAACACTAAAAATAGTCTCCTGCTCCTGTGGAAAGGCTAGCGATATTTAACAGCATATTCTTTTATACTGCACCTTTTCTTCACCACTGCTAAAATATGCCCAAGTCAAATGACAAGATCTGGTAATCATAACTGGTTTCCTACACTGTCCTCACTATCTGTGGCATCTGAGTGTTTGGCAGTACAAGGTGGAAAATCTGTCTGAAGAATTCCAACATCTGTTACATATTTCCACTTCCTCAAATTATAACTTATTACTGCATGGTTGAACTGTATCTTTTTGCCAGTTTGAGGTCCAAGTGGCTAACAAAGCAGCAAAACTCTTCTGAGAGAAAGCTCAGGAATCAGCAAAACATTATTCAACCAGAAAAGTTAAAACAATGAAAAAAAAATAAAGAAAAATTACAATAGCGGTAATAAAATAACTAATCCTATACTCATACTCAGGGTTCCACTCAGGAGTATACAGACTATGTAAACTGTAAAATTTGAGGTACATCAAAGGGTGAAAATAACCTTAAAACATTTTGCTGCTTATGTGTTCCATTATTTTTAAAAATAAAGTAAGAAGCTACACAAAGTCATGTAAATAACAAAAATACTTTTCTCAAAAAGCGTTTACAGTAATACAGACTATTAAAAAAACCCAAAATTACAAGGTCCTAAAGATACAGAGATAAGGAATTTCAGTAAAAATATTAAGGAAAAAAAAGTATTTAATTAGCCCTTCTGTTTTTGTGATCTGATTCATTTCACAGGCTGTATGAGTTCTCACAGAATTGCTCTATCTATCGCAAAAAATAAAAGGAAATTAACTCCTAAAATATGAGTGATATAAACAGCAGAATGTTCAGTAATGGAATATAGCAAGATAGAGGAAAAAAATAATTTTTCAATAATAGCTGAAAAATAATTAAGGAGAAAAATCACGCTATATTACTTAGTTGTTCATTATTAACAACAGCTGATGATATAAATTCATAACAATGAAGACTTTAAGAAAACATGTTATATAAGCAAAAGGCAGAATGCAAAAATCACACTAAAGAGCTATGTTCAACTGGAACTTGACAAATCCACGGAAGCAAATGCAATTTCCAAACAGGATTTTTGGTTGAGACTCTGAAAGTATCCTGGCTGAATTAACAGTGCAAAGGGGCTGCAAAATTATCTTTCAACTAGCTTGTGATAGTGGGCAGATTCACATGCAGTTAGAAGAGGCTGGTAAGCATTTCCTTTTTTTTTTAGAAAAAAAAAAAAAAAGATACGCCTTTTGGGGTCTTAGCAATGTAACTTTTCTTTTGGGATGTAAATGCTAAGCAGTACTGGATACAAAGACAACACATACAAAATCAAAACACACAGTGACAATAAATCAAACCTTTGCAGAACATAAGGAAAACAAACAAATAAACAAATAAAAAGCCTTCCCAGCACAAGAAGAGCTGATTCTTGATCTTTTTACTCCAATTCTCTCTATATATGCAGAAATCAAGGAGGTATTATGAATTTAAGGATAAATAAGTCAAATTGAAACCAGGATTCTAATAAAAACGTTTTTTTCAACTTTACGTAATCAGAAACTACTAGAGAATAAAGAAGTTCTGAGTTAACTTTGCTCTTGGCAAAAGAGCAGCAAACTTGAAAAGACGCATTTAGATGAACTATGTTAAAGGATGACAGACGTCAGGTGCAAAGTGAATTAGATGAAAACATAATGGGAATGAGTGATAGGATGTACCTCACTTTGGAGGGAATGAATAAACAATTATTCCCACAGCAGCAAACTGCAAGATTTCCGAGAACTGAGAGGAAACGTCTAAAGAAGAGAACATGATAAATACTCTCAAGAATTTCCAAACCTATCATAGTTGGAATTAATGAACCAGAAAGGTTATGTCAACTTCAGCCTTCGGTTTTTGAGTCTGCAAGTCTTCAGGGTTATTCAAGTATCTACTGGTCTTACTGAAAAAATTGGCTAATATGTCCTAAAAATGCAAATATTCAAAATTCTCTAAGAATCTAGTCTTCATATGCTCCCTTCCAGATCAGGCATTAGATTTCAGAATTACTACCATTAGATGGGAAAAACATAGAACCTCTTTTGTTTACAAAAGGGGGGGGCAATAAATAATCAAAGTTCATAAAATAAGCACTGTTATAGAAACACGGTGCACATAATGAGTAGATATAAAACCAAGATTTGAAATAGTAGAAAATTATACTTTCTGACTGCAGAACTAAGTTGCTGAATGAAAGAAACACTTTGTCTAGCATATAAACAATGACTTGCTAATACAAGACAAGTAATTTTTACACTTGGCATTTTAGGAATTGTTGGGGGACTTTACTGGGACACAATGCATCATCCAAATACTGGAGAAGGTATCTGTCACATTCCTGCAGCTCACTACTATTGTTACACCAGCTTTCTGCTTGTCCACAAGCTGTTCTTAGAACTTCAAAAAACTGAGTTCTAGCAAATGGAACTTCCATTCTGACTGACCTTTCAGCAAACTGCTTTCAAATTGAAGCTAAATCAGTACCTCTCTGAGTTTCAAAAAAGGGCACAAGATTTCATGCACCATCCAACAGATTTTCAACTACTATTTATCATACAAATGACAGCCAACACCATGATAAAGCAGAGTAGAAAAAGAATTCAGGATATGCGACTAACAGTACTTATTTCAAGTGTTGTTGCATCTACAAATGCAAGACTTGTTTCATAGCTTCACATAAAATCATCACGAAAAATATCAACATGCAAAAGTGCAGAGGAAGCATTTAACGGAGTTCTTTGATTTTTTGTGTGACACTTCCAGTACTGTTCTGTCTCAGCAATTACACTAGCACCTCCACTGGCTTCTTAAACTATGGAAGAAATTTCAACATAATGTACCCTATACAAAGGAAAACTGCAGGCCACACATCCTTAAGGGTTTACTGAGTAGGAGAAAAGAAGTCCAGGCTAGGAAAGGAATACGCATGCAATTGAACTACAGAAATAAAGACTTCTATTCCTTGTCTGTCTTTATTCATCTTTTATGTGAATCAAAACGGAAAATAGGCAGACTAACATAACTAAGGACGACAGCAAAATACATCTCCCTTAGCTATATCCAAGCATGAAAACACTACACAGGATATCCAGTTCTATATCCCTGATTTATATACTGTTTCCTCAGGAAGACATAGAGAAAAAGAGGTGTATTGTCATAATTTAGAGTTTGTCGTAATTTAGAAATGGAAATGTGTAATCTGAGCCTCACTTCAAAAATGCTTTAATCCTTCCCTATGCAAGAACGCCTGTTTCACACTGAAGGAGACCATCAAGGTAAGGAAAGAAAAGTGCAAGATAAATAGAGGGAAAACAATTTCTCATAAATGCAAAGTGATTTGCTGCAGGTATTTAAGATTTTACTTTACCTTAACACACAGATCATTGACTGTTTTAAAAAGAATATAAAAATCAACCTCAATATAGTTTACACTTTTAACACCAACTTTGATTGAATAGTGAGAAATTTCTGATAAGTCATCATTTCTAGGACTTCCAGTGAAAACTAGTCATTCCTCTTACACTACCATGCTCATGGTCTAGCAACCTTAACAAGAAAATTCCTTAGAATATCCTAGTCCTACATAGTAAATATTTTTAAATCATAGAAGCTTGCTTACTCCATCTTTTCATGGTGCCTTTTATCATCCATGCTTTTTAAAGTTACTCAGTCTCTACACCTCCTCTATGTTCAGAAGAAAAACCTACTTTGATTCAAACGCTGGAAAACAGAGAAGGTCAAAAGACACTCTATTCCACATCCTGAAGTATGGGCAGCAGAATATTGCCATAAATAAATAAATAGCTTGCCTCTGCATCAAGCATCCAGCCCAGGCAATAGCTTAGTTACACAGCATCAGTGATGAAACCATACTTCTCCAAATATATGAGATACTGTGAATTTAAATTATATATATCTATTAAACCAAAGTATGCATTGCTTGTAGACCTCTTTCATGCCTCACTTGTCATAAAAGATTAGTAAAAGCTAGCAAATAAGGTAGAACTATGATCTAAATTTGTCAGTAATCTTACAGAGATATATTTTATTGTAATATGTGTGGGGGTGGGTTGGTTTTGGGTTTTGCTTGAGTTTTTTTTTTAATATTTGTACTTCACACGATACATATTGTTCTAGCCATTGTGGCATCTCACTTCTAGCACTGTCCAATACCTGAATGTACTGAAGGACATTTATTAACTTCCTGTTATATATCCCCTCATTTTCTGAGTATTCTATCCAAAAGTTTGTTGATCATGTTTTTCAGTATTTATTTTCATGCAGTACATTTAAGTTTCTGATTTTGAAGCTGTATTTTCTTTGTATTTTAGCAGAGAAAAACAGCCTTTACTTCTCAAAGAGACACTTTTGGGAGAGAGGGGTATGGAAATTCAGGGGGAAAATGGAACTGGGATAAAGCATGAGAGTTATTATATGAGATAATATTGATTTTTTGGAACTGGAAATAAAACAGCAGAAAATTTAGAAGGAATGGTAAATGAGGAGAGAAAATTATGTGGGTTGACAAAGTTTTACACGGGCTTAAAAGTTTGCAGGTAAAATACTGCTTGTAAGACAAGAATAATGGAAGAGAACAACAAAAAAAAGCTATGTCTGTATACAGGACATACTTGCACTGTGTGACTACTGCCAAAAAAAAAAAAAAATCTTTACAGTGATATAGATACTTATAACTTTCCATGTAAAGGTGGATATGCATTTAAAATCCTGTAACACAGAACATTAAACAACTTGGTGTATAATCATTAGCAATCATTTCAGCAATCTTAACTGTTATTACAGAATAAAATAATTTGAAAAAAAACAAAAAGTTAAACACCAAGGCATACATTTAAGAATAGATGTACTCAAAAAGAATAAAAACATACTACACGTTTCTCCGATTCCAACATAGACTTATGAGTGAACAAAATTTGCCAGTATAAATCCCGTTTCATTAAACCTGGTAGTTCTACCATAAACACTCACACTCCTCTACTTATTAGGCTTCAAAATCCCAGTTATATATTACAATTAAAGGTGATAAACCTTGACTGACAAATGACTCAGAGGTTTGTGAACAAAATTTAAACCTTTTTTGGGGATCCAAAGGGTGGGTTCAATTATGTTAAATGTAGACATGATGTGAACTGGGCACTGTCTTATGTCATAAGTACTCTTCTGTCCCACAACCGAGAGTAGGTCCCTTACGTTGCTGGGTTCTCCCCAAGTAAATCTGAATCTCTCAAACAAGTTCTCACATTTCTGTCCCCACCTTTTGGTTTGTGATGCAAATGTAACAGATCACGGGAACAGTATTTTTGCTCAATTTGAAAGTATATCCTCAAAAATCTTCCCATAACGCTTCCAGATTTCATGAGATTCACTATTTTTTAACATTCAGAAAATGGTACCAAGTCAGTAACCAACATGTTGATTTCAGAAACACAAAACATTTTGTTAAAATTAATTTTTACTTGCCTTTTAGGCAGAGCTTTATGGTAAGCATTAAATAACTGTAGTTCTGTGCAATAAACAGCTCATTCATGGTGGAATTGATTTCTCCAAACTACTACATCTTTCCTTTGTCCTGTTCATACAGATGCTTATATATTTAATACGCTTGCACTGAAGTGTTAATTGATATGGTCAGAACAGTGAAATGATCATAAAACACTATTGGAAATGGTGAAATACTTCAAGTGGATTTTTGATGTATTTAGATCTAATATACACCAAGAAAATTAAATTATTACCCTTTGTATTTTTAGTAGAATTGTTGCTAACAGTGCTTAAAAGGCAACTGTTATTTGCAATGTAAACAACTCCAGGATGCTGTTAACAAATTAGTTTTTTTTAAAAAAACCCAAACATACTAACGTTCATTATTATTTTGATTCAAGAGCTGTAATTGAGTTAAACCAAGATACTTTCAATAACAAACCAGATTTATGCTGTTCAGATACTCATCAGTAATTCATGGGATTCCAAATACTTGCTATCCAGTGTGCTTTTACTCATTGTCATGTTAAATGAACCAATATAGGCCTATTTCTATATATTTTTTTCTGAATATTACGTAATTCCTCATAGCTAGTTTTATATTTTCTATGTCAAATTTCTATGAAATAAAAATAGGATTGGACAACAGATGTTTGTGTCTACTACCTAAAAAGCATGACAAAATTTGGACAAAAAATTTGTGCAAATCCCATACAATAAAATCCTACACTTATCTAAATAAATTAAAAATAACTGTGTGTTTTCTGTGAGACTGCAGCTGTGAAAGAAGTAAGTATTGAATTGCTCTGAGACTTTTCTCAGTGCTACACTCTTCTTAAAACTGTTCTAAGCAAGGTAAAATGTTATAAACCACCTTTGATCCCAACAGATGGAGAGTCATTGTTCATTTTGCATTTTTAAGTGCTTGTGTTCACTGTTATCCTTAGGACACAAGGTGAAAGATTATTTTTTGGTGATCATATATGTTAATACTTTTTAAAACATAAAAAGAGTTGAAACTAAAAGAAAATCATGAAGATTTTTTGGCATGTGCACATTAATACCTGAACATTAAGAAGTTCTTCACATTTGTGAGAATGTTTTTCAATTGCTAGTATATACTGTTTTTCAATAGCTGCTTCTTGCTGTTGAACTGTAGATTGTAGCAGTGCCTGCAAAAAGAAAGCACAAAATATTCAACAAAGATATAACTGGGATGTTTATTGGTAACTGCATCTACTAGTACTTGTATATAACCAGAATGTGGAATGCTGTTATAAATTTGGAGTGTGCAAGTATTAAAGTACCTTTCTATGTAACACCACCTTGTTTTCAGTCAGGACTAAAATTTTTTGGATCTGATTTCTTATACACAGTCTGCTTAAAAGACAGCAGCACATAGAAGATAGGGAGAGAATTTCTGTTAAATACACTCAGTTTAGTGGGGGACCACACAAGAAGAGAAGCATATGAAAGCCGCTGAAAAGAAAAAAAGGAGAGAAAAAGAAAAAGCAGCCAGACATATTTCCCTGGCTGACAAAACTCCACATCCTCTCGGCACAGTGTAAGATCCCATGGGCCAAGCATGATCTTCACAACCACAAGTCAAGTAAAAGCAGATGGAAATTCTGAGTAATTTAAAACATAAAAGAATACCCCCCCCACCCCCCCCCCAGGAAGTTTACACTCAAATGTGAAGCAGTGGAAGTCAAAGTGTGGAAAGTCAAAGTACCAAAACAGTAATAAAAAGATGACAAAATTAGGAACTCTCTGTGTTAGAGCACGTGTGCATGCACATGTGTGTATTCACATGCACTTGACTAAATTCTGCAGAATTTCCAGCATCTGAACACAAAAGGAGAAATAAAAAAAATCTTAAGAGATGTGAAAAACCATATCACACTCAGGCTTCCTTAAACAATGATGGTATTTTAATGCAGGATTTACTTAACTCATGCTATGCAAGTCTTTCCCCCCTCATATTATAAATTATTTATGTCACTTTCCAAATATTCTTTGGGCTATTTATATACAATGTAACAAACTATTTTTAACTAGTAATCAATACAGTGAAGTAGTTGAAATTACTGTGTAAGTTAAAACAGACGTAAGTTTTACAGAAAACAGACTTTTGGCCCAAATGCAGACAAAGAAAAAAAAAATCCCATCTTTCAAACAATCTATTTTAGAGATATATGTACTTCGTGGATCATAACACTTTAAATACAATTTTGAATACTTCTAAAAAACCCCAAAAATATATTAAAAAAAAAAAAGTTGTCTGAAAATTTTTAAACTACCTTTCCAAATTTTCCACTCATTAGGCTCTTATGCCAAAATTAGTGTTCTTCATTAATGCTATAGCATGGTATTAGCTTTCAGCACAGGTTCAGAGATTTAAAAGGTAAAAAATGACAATTAACTTATACTTTAATCAAACTGTAAGAATATATTTACTGGTGTTTGCAGGTGGTTTAGCTAGCCATAAGTTTACCTCCAAAAAAGTTAATTTCTTTCCAATTAAATTTATTGATATAAATCAGGCAATCACAAAACTTAACTCTTCACAGTATAACTTCTGTATGTGAAACTTCATACACTAAATCCTGCTGCGTATAAACTAGAATTGACATGAATCACTGGCAAAAATTGTCTGTACTTTGGAGTATCGTGGTGGTTTTTTTTTTTGTTTGTTTGGGTTTTTTTGTCTAAACTATTGTGGCAAGAATCGTTTCACGTAACTGGCATAAAAAAGAAAAAAAAATCACATTCCCATCTTAGGGAAAACACTAACAAAATGGCCATTAAGTTGCAATGCCTTTTGTCAGATAGTTTCTTTCTCACGCCAAGGGCTGAGTCACTTTATGCACTTTGCTATGCAAATTTGACTAGTGACTGTCAAATTCCTATTAAATGATATAAAAAACTTTCAGGTTTTCAGGAAATAATTATTATTCATTAGATGGCACATAGATGTTGCTAATTTTTAAATTTTATTTTATTATTTTCTTCAGAAAAATACACAGAATTCCACATTCAGAAACAAAAGCCTTCCTTTTCTATCATACGCACTAATAATACAGGTTAAACAGTACCACGGAATTGATCCTGTATTTGACTATTCCACTAGTGGGCCAAGCAAGGAGCCAGAGAGAAAAATCCCCCTATGTGGCACAGTACTTCAGAGACAGCTTCCATGTTGTGCCATAAAAAAATGTCCAGAAAAGTCTTTATTTTCTTATGGACATATTTCAGCATTTCAGCTAGTCAAACAGGCCTCTAAAATACAGAAGAAATTATTTATGCCAAGACACAAATCTTTTCAAGTCACTTAAAAGAAGATGAGGTGTGTCACGTAATACCTTGAAATAGCAATAACTATTGTGAAAATAAGATTTCCCCTTTCAAGAGGAAATCCGAAGATTCTCAGAACCTTATGGTTTTAAGATTGCTTATAATCAAAACAGAATGCTGAGCTCTGATTTATTTTAAAGTGCAGAATATTTTTATTCTCATGAGAAAATTTTATGCCTAGGACTGATCATAATTGTCAGCACTGTCAGATATGGCACTTCTATCACCTCTGAAAAATGAACAGAGACGTGCCATAGAGAACTGGCATGACTAGACAAATGGATCTTGCCCCTTTAAATTAAGTCTCATTATTCTTCATTTATCATTGAAATAATTCCCATATTTAATATATTATGAGAAATAAGACAATTTAAAAAATATAATAAAAGCCAAACTTGACAATTTCCTTGAATTCTATTCTAGCGTGCAGTTGTTGCCTAGGACACTACTATATTCACTGTATATATCCTACATTTGCCTGGCTCCAGCTGACTATAAAAAGTAAATATGAACATAAAGATGTCATAAAGCAATGTCTTTCCAAGACTATAAAAAAGGAAGGAGAAAAAAAAAAAAAAAAAAAAAAAAGAGAACACTGAGTTTAAAAATGACCTCATTTTCTTCTTGGTCTGATCACAACCACCATTTAAGGTTTCTGGATTGGGTAAATACAGCAGAGATGCATGATATCCATCCAAATATTTTGCAAATTTCAAGATAAAATCAAGATAACTACTGAAATTACTTATTTAAAAAACTTAAATTACTAAATAATTTTCAAAACTAAAACATACATTCAGCTACTTGATGATAGACACGTCTAACTCTTAAAATTACATATTTCCTTCAGTACAATGATACTGAAAGTCTTTTGACTAATTGCTGTTCTGGGCAACTACTTATCACTGCTGAAACACCTCTTTCCTCCTCAATTAATTACGAAATTATCCTGGTGGGCTGATGTTTCATAAATCTGTGGCCATGGACCTAATATCAAGCTGATACTCTTGAAGCAGTCTCTTTTTAGTAGCTCACTGAATCATTTCAAGCAAGGTTACAGCAGAACACAGCCTACGGCATCTGCTGCAGGACATCAAAGGGTAGGATCTCAATATGCTCTTGGTGCCCTTGGTAATTCATTTCTCCTTCTATATATTGCGTAGTGAACTTCCTTGGCACAGGGTGGCAGGGGTCATGCTGTACCAACAGCTGGCTTCAGGACTGTGACGGCAAGAGGCCTAAGTCTTGACGCAGACCTGTTTCTACACTCCTGTCACGTTTGTTGCCTCAGTCTATGCTTTTTACTTTCATAAAGAAAGCAGTGGGTTCAGATTTTCAGGATTTCTTTACATTTATCAACTAATCCTTACTGCTTCTTGGCTTCTTTATTTACTTTTTTCCCCCCTTCCTTCCTCAACACACACACTTCACAAGCCCTAACTACATCTGCCTTTAAGCAAAAGTGAGGTTGCCTAAGGTCTTTACTGCAAGCCAAATAAACAGTCATCTTTTTCAGGCAGTTACTAGATCTTCTTTTCCCATTTGCAATTTCCATGGCTTTCAAAAATCTGCCTACCAACTCTTTATGTAAGTTGTTGTATCAGGGAGTAGTTTAAAAGACCATGGTAGTTTAAATAAACAAATACTTAAAGCAGTTTGCTTAAAATTAAAATACAAATCGATGCATGAATATAAGAACAAACTGCAGCCACTATATTGGTGGTACAACCATAGTAATGATTGCAGGTACATCGTCATTTGAACTGATGCATATTCACTAATCAAACAAAGACAGAATTTACAAGGCTTACGTACTAATCATACTATATTTAAGTACCATACAATAAGAATAGGAACATCTTTCCTCTGACTCCTGAAAACAATATCCACAGCTCCAAGTAATCAGACAAAGATAGATACAAGGCCTTTTATCATCTCCTCCTTCCCCATGTCTCATACTACACATTTGCCATTACTAAACTGGGAAAAAAAAACCCATTAACTGACAAACCCAAGAATTAACGTCTACACTGACATTGTTTTACTAGGTTTGGTTCAGTTATAATTCTTTTTCAACATGGTATAAGCTTAGCTAATCAAAGGTAAAATCTGGTCAAGTTTTAAGCCTCAGCCTTTAATCTATAGCTGTTTTGGCTTGTAGATCAGAAAAAGAAAATCATAGTAGAAAGTAGCACTGAGAAAGTTATTAGGGGAAGAAAAGGGTGCCAAAGTAACACATCTATAATCTAATTCCTCTAAAACCAGAACTACTTAAAAAAATTACATTGACTTATGGTATCCAGTGGGTTTTATCAGGTAAAAAAAAAAAAGTGGGACAAGAATAAAATAACTCATATTTTAACACTCTATCTAGCTCGGTATTCCCAGTTTCAGTGTAGGAATTTAAGATGACTCAAGGAAACAACAAGAAACTATCAAGACTCAGATATGGAACAGCAAATCTTTAGGTCCCCTTCCAAAATCTATCAGGTATAAGATGGATTAGTCTGATCAGGTGTATTTTCCTCCTTTCAAAAACAAGTGGAATTTAAGCAAAAAGAAAAATTAGGAGTCTGCACACTGCCTCAGTCCTGATTTTCTTTCCCAGAGAAGAGAGCAATGACTCTTGAACCACTATAGAGAAGCCAAATTTTCTCAGTTCTAAAATTTCAAAGATTTGTTGATTATAGCTCTTATTGTAGTGTCCGTATCTCTTGATTCTTGTTAGTAAAGCTGCCTGTGTAGCACAAGGAGTAACAAAATAATAACAGAACCCTCAAATGTCCTAAAATCTTGTAGAATCTTGCAGCGGAGTAGGGTGGAACACAGTCTGGTGTCTATAAACTGTACAGTTTAGTTGTATGATCAGGGAGTTTAAATGCTAGAATACATTTGGGAGAACTGTCTTGCACTTGCTATTTTGCCACATGGAAATAATGCATTTTCCCAACGCACATTACACTCCAAACTCTCTTAGGTTTTCTCTTCATTGTTTCTGGACATGAACAACTTGGGGGAGCTTTTAAAGATCAAATTCATATTGTTAATGGGATAGCTAAAGAGTAACATGTATGGTCACATTTAACAGGATCTGTAACGAAGTGTGGCTACTCCAAATGAATGCTCCAAATAACAGGACTTGTCATCGTAAAGGAAAGCAAGTCTTCTTCTGAAGGTTAAACTATCAGAAACCCTCCAAACAATTCAAGAAATACTGCTTCCTCCCTCCTTTCTAATCATTCTCCTAACCCTAAAACGCTATCAGAGAATTGAGCCTACTTTTCTTCCACTAACCAAAAATGCCTGGAGTCTTCTGACAGAATAAAAGAGAATGAAATCCCTTAAGAACAAGTTCTCTAAAGTCTCTTTATATCTATTTTAGTTTTATACATGACAGGTAATAAAAATCACAGAAACGATTATTTCCTCAAACCATTATCAAAACCTTCACGCATTTAAATAACAGTACAAAAGCTTTTGAAATTAGTTTGCAGAAAGATTAAATGTGAACCCATCTTGAATTTATAAACTGGAATTTTACTAAAACAAAATAAAACTTAACTAAATTAGTCCAAATCCCACTTTAAGCTCAGATAAAGAACTAACTTTAGCTTCAAGTTTCACACATCAGAATAATTTTGGAAGACCCTGAGTTGGAGCTATATCCAAACATTATAATAAGAACTTCATCCATTACCACTTTGGGGTGTGCTTAAGGGAATACACATCTTAATTACTCTATTATACGCTTTAGCAATGGTCAGAGAATTAAGTAGTCCTGAAATGTAATTGACAGCACACTACATGGATGGTGGGAACACTAGAGAACTGCATCACTACATACAGACTAGAGACTGAAAAACTGTACTGCATCCACTCTGAGAAAGAAAAGCTTGAAGGTTAGAAAATACAAATGATCACAAAATTTTATCCTGTGTTGTGTTATGTATAGAGTCTTAGATGGTTTATAAAATTTGTCCCCATCCTTCAAAAGGCATAATTGCAATGATTATGGTTTCACCAAAACCATAACTCAGACATTCCAGCCCATTTTTAATACAAACCTATTTCTGCAAACCTAGTGCATATTGTCTTCATTCTACTGACAATAGAAACCACAACTGCTTGCCCAGAACAGGATTTATTGCACGGCCAAAAGCTAGAATTTCTAAGAACTCTTCTAGAATTATATAGCCAAAATATAGACTGCTATCCCCAAATTCATCCCAAGTTCCCTAACACTCATAATTTGGTAAATCTCTTCTTTCTCTCAATGTCATCTTTTTATAGGCAAGAAAAAAGTAGTCAGACAAAAAAAAAAAAAAAAAAAAAAGAAAAAAAGAAAAAAAGAAAAAAAGAACTGCATTTACTATCCTCTCTCATCTCTTCTGAAAAACAGTATAAAATCAATTCCAATCTGTGCAAAACCCAGGCTTCTCAGATGGGTAGCATTGTTTGAAAATGTTAAACCAACTCACATGAAACATCAGTATATAAATGCATCATGACGTACAGGCTGCTCCATAATGTTCTATAATGTTATTTAAAAGCACTGCATCAAAACCCATAGTCATTCCAAAAAAGAATATTCTCTTTGGTTTCTTTCGCCTGCTCAAGCATCATTAACTTGCCTAAGTAACTAAATACAAGTCAGTATAACAAACATCTTCTTTACCTCAGAATTGCTGACTCAGGATGGCCAAACAAGTTATCTTTAAAAATAAAGTTACCTAGTAACATTACCATACTACTTCAAACATATTAAATACCAGCATTAATTTCAACAATATTATGTAAGAATTTCTATACTTCGTAGCACTAGACAGTGATTCATCTAATTCAGCATCCTGTCTCCACCATTACTTAATTTCTATTACTTTATTTAAGGGCAAGCTATAATTAACCAATTGCTGAATTATAGAACAGAGCAGAGGACACAATCAAAATTCTTTCCTGATCCTTGGAGAAGATACATTAACTCAATAAAATGTACTATTTGACTGGTTGTGTTGTAACTCTGTTACTAGCTAGCACACATACTTCGTAAATAAAACTATTTAGAAATTTTTGAAAATGTCTTTTCCAACAGAATGCAACTTACCCACTTCAGCCCAAGATACTGCATATGTTCATGATCAGGCTATTTTCAGGTAAGCCTCTCTAAGTGAAAATGGAACACATCCATTTAGGTACTATGGAATAAATGTGGGGGTTTTGTACAAATGAATATTAACCAAAATGAAAGCAATTAAACTCCTGCTTAAGTCAGAGTCAACTTGCAATTTACAATGAAGTCAGTTCTAAATGAAATAAAACATTGCGTTTAATTGTTTACACTCACAGTGTGCTACCAAAGCTTTAAACAAAGCTCGTGCTGTGAAATTTTATGTATCAAATCAAAAAGTATTTCCTCACAAGTTATTCTTTGCAAAAGTTCAACACATTTAGATGTGCATCAAGGCATGAAGAAGCTTCATGGTTTCACTAGCCACTGTTCTGTTTACAGCGTGAGCTGGTTTTCAGTCAGGTGTTTCAAAGACACAAAAGACATTTGAAACAAATACAAGAATAGGGCACGTTTATAATAGAGTGGTATAACAACTTCAGTTTCATTTTCAACTGGTTTTGGTATACCAGTAAAAATCTACTACTTGCAGTTTGAATACTACGCCCAGTTTACCTAGGTATCTCGGTTTTACTGGTATGTGAGTTTTAATGATCTATTTTCCACAAAACACTGTTCTCCCAGACTCCTGCCAGAAACAAACTGCAAAGTCGCTCTTAATCAAACCTTTCAATTATTACAACATTTAACACAGTATTTACTGTCCTATAGTCAGAACCACATATAAAAAGTCACCCTTCCTAAAAATGGAGGGAGAGATATTTTGTAATTTTTACAGTTATTTTTTAAATATTTTTAAATATTTTTTAAATATTGAGATGCTTTAATCCATAATAACATATTTTTGACAGCCAGATCTTCAGAAGATTGAGACCTGATTGTGCCTTGCTTTTATCAGAATTCCACAGAAACATTTTTGTAATAGCACCAATGTTGTACGTGAGTACTCCTAAACTGTAAAAATGACAAGGAATCTCTCCTTTTCTAGCCATCAGCTCTTCAGGACAAAACCCAATATTGTATTATATTCAAGGCCCACTTGAATTCTAGTGTGACATAGACATGGGCAAGTATAGAAGCTGGAATGGAAATACAAACCCTTGCAACAAGTTTTTAATTTATCCTTTTATTCATGTGTCAGGCCTTTCTGAGCCAGCATGTCAATTTGGAAACTTAATAAGCTAAGCTGGCGTTTTAAAGAGCTGAGAACTGGCCACATTTCAAGAGTTTTCCCTCCTCACTAGGGATAAACTATGTGTAAAAAAAATAGATATCCTGATTCTAAATGAACTTCTTTTGTAATTAAGTCTTTTAAACTTTCCTTTGTTTATTAGGGGGTAACCTTTCAGTTCAGAGGTCTATTATTGACACAAATGTTTTTGAAAGACAGCTCGATGGCCTCCACATATTTTGTACGTTGCAAATCTGTCTGTTCTTACATTCTGGAAAGCTGAAAAAACCCAACTACCTAACAGTGAAAACTGACAGACAAACCTGTCAGTGTAGGAATGGCTGGAAAGGATGTTGAAGTTAATTTCCATAAAAGGAAACACAGAAGTCTTCTAAAAGACTAATAATTGCATAAAATAATCTAAGTCAATAAATACCATCAAATAAATACACCTGCCTGTAACCTCATATTCCTTAAACCTTACATTAGAGGATATTTTATATGGTGAGAAATATAAACAAAACAGATTAAAAATCTTAACTCGTCTATTTACAGAACTATGACAATTTCAGAACAAAAGCTTGATTAAACAAGCAGAAGAAAAATCCTTATGTTGCTTGCGGTAAATATCTTAAAATGTGGCATGATCCCACAAGCATTATTTCCAAGATCTACATTTACTTTTCTTTACTATAGTTAATTACCAGGGATAAAAGCTTAAAAAAATAATGACATGAAAGACAGAAATTAAAAAAAAAAAAGATATGTAAACATAAAAAGGGGAAACTTGGCCTACACAGAACACTAAGTAAATTTTTTATTTGTTTCCCCATGGGTTTTAATACAAATTTCATGACTGTGTTGTAGATGGTTTATTTCATGAAAGGAAGGTAAGAATGTGAGATGCTTAACAATGGCCAAGGTTTTTGAGGGTTTGTGCTACAAAGTGTCTAATGGTCTCTCTTAACAGATTCCCCAGCACATTTGGCAAGCTAATATTCCAGACAACTGCAATAATGCTAAGGGCTCTGGTATATTCAGGTCCTTGAAATTAGATTATATAGTATTTGACTTCTGTAAGCTCTGCTCAACACTTGCCATATTAAAAAAGACCAGTCCACAAGGGTTGTTGTCACAACCAAGGGTAGAAATTGAAAGGGTTTGGTCTTAAATTTGAGTGCCTGGCCTGCCTAGGGACAACGGACTAATGAAAGATCAACGTGGAGAAATATTGTCCCTTCTACAAGTGGTTCCCCCAAATACAGGAGAGAGATTACCAGAAAGTGTAACCTATTTTCAAGCATAGAAAGATACAACAACAAAGAGACTGCTGTGGTAAGTCTTCAAGGAGTATTAATTAGCTCTAAATGTAAAAAAAATGTGAGCTTTTGGTTACTAAGTGGGTGACCTTGTAGCTAGAAGTGAAAAAATGGCAACTCTCTTTTCCTTGCATGCCAAAAGAAAGGCACTTTCACAAATCTACCAGCAGGAAGACCTACCTGTGCCAGCAATACAGAAAAGGCAAGGAGTCAACTCCTCTCCATTGTTGTTCAACCCAGAGTTTCAGTACCTAATTTAGAGGATTTGATCTTGAGGGATCGTGGGGATTATTTTCTGGGACTATTATGAATGGTTCATATTTTTACATAGCTATCCTTAAAGACACACACACACACGATGTTGTGCATTACATTCACTGATGCTACAACGGTGCTTGGAGTGGCATTACATAATTATAACCGGCTGGCACCATATAGGATCAATCACAATTCCAACAGTCATAACTGCAACAGAACCTAATTTGGGTCACAAGCAAGCACTTGATTGGAATAATCTGCATCACTTTGTTTTATTAAAACCCAAGGAATGCAGAACAGGACAATTTCACTGTAAGAAAGATTTTCCTACCTATGCCTTTTAAACAACTCAGTAGACTTGCTTAAGTGACTTTCCACACTCAAGGTAATTTGAGGATTAATTAGATAGTACTTACAACATCCACTGAAAATGGAAATAATTTCTGCATATAAATGATATGCATTAGTGTAACAGTCTTAAATCCTAAAGAAGATATATTTCAGCACAAATTAAACATGGCTAATCATAAGTGAATTAAAAGAGTCAGTGAATTTCACAATTCTGTATTTCACTAAAAGGACTAATTAGATTTACTTTACATTCTTAAACAAATGCTATATGTAGGAGTCCTTATTTGTTTATCTGACTACTGCCAACATGTCTGACAAGTATAAAATTCCTAAAGGTATGAGTAGAATACTACTTTTATAATTACAAAACCACATCTGATTCATTTACATAAGAAAAAAAAATCTTATACCCTGGTCCATATTGAAATATTAACCATGAATTAACATTTTAAAAGATTCCATGAGATTTTTTTTTTAAACAAAACTACAGAACAGTTTTGGCCTTCACTGAACTCTGTTGATTTACTGTTATACCTTTTTGTTTAAGTACACAGTAAAGGGTTACTAGAAAGGTATTTAAGCTATAAACAACCAAAATAAGATATTATTTTTTTAAAAAAAATAGCAACCTCTTTTTTTTGTTTGTTTGTTTGTTTTTGTTTTCATTTTTCCTGCTACCCTGAAGAATAACACACTGCTTGTTTGCAGACAAGGTTGGCTATAGTATTTTACTCAGAGGCTGGTACATCTGATGTAATTTCTCCTCAAAGTACTAACCACATGAGGCAACAGGTAGGCTTGTGGGAAGTATATTCATGCCATGGTTCCCTGATGTTAAAGAATGCCTTTATAGAACTTGACTATCAACAGTCAATGAGAAATAATATGCTAAATATAAATATTAATTAGAATCACAGTATTCAATTAAACCCCTAATCTTCTATGCCAAATCACAGAAACTGATAAACATAGATCTTCTTTTCTAGATGGCATATCAGATCTTCCCAGCTGCTGTAGACTCATAAAATAGTTATCAAAAATTAATGTGGCACATGAGTATATTCTTTTACCCAACGAAACCTGAAGAAATTACTCCTTAAAAGGGACAATATTATCCATGCAAAATTCTCCTTTAGCTCACACACAGGCATTAAAATGGTGAAAAATTTGTTTCTAGAAAATGTTCAAAATTTTCACTCCATACTATAAAATTGTTGCATTTCACAGTTTGTTTATGTTTTCAGAAATACAAAGAAGGAAACATAACTACAGCAATTACCAATAGCTCACCAGGGTTTTCAAAATATAAGATCACACAGAAACAGCAAGCTAGTTTATACACGTCTGGCACAAATCAGAAATGAAAAGTACTGATATGCATTATGTTCAGTGGCCCATCCAAAGTGAGACAGTGCAAAGAAAATTCCCATTTGAGAACTTCTATTGCAAAGTGGTTCTCATAGTAAGGGAAAAGAAACAGTAATTCTCCTCCAGAAGTGAAATGAAGGAGGTATGGAGAAATGGGACATCACCAGTGGCCATGCCGAGCTTTTCTCAGGAATGGAAACTTTTTTCTGGATAGGTTCCCTTTAAATTAGTGTAAGCTGTATTGACGTGACAGACATTTCTACAGAAAGTCCAATTTCAATATTAGCTAGAATACTACTAATATTTATTAGCAAAATTATTAAAATACCTTCTTATTATGAATTGTTGCAAACATGTATGATGACTAGAATTACTTTATACTTTTCTGCAGCCTATGACATGGGCTGCCTTCAAGCAGAGGGTCCTAAAAGCATCATCAGGTCTCCTACAGAGTGGTGCTCTCTCAGACTTCGAACTTAGTAGGCCTGCCTTACATAGAAGGAACAGTCTATGAGCCCCACAGAATCTAATTAAAAACCCAATTTTGCACAATATTAAGATCCAAATTCTGCAGCAGACTTGGAATCTGGCACAGACAGTTCTCCTTGAGCTGCAGATCCTCAGACCACCAGAAAGAAGAATAAATCACAGGTAAGTTTTGGGTATTTCCTAAAAACAAACCAACCAGCCTGCCTACATTCACCTACAAAGTACTGCAGGCTTCTTAACCAGCAGGTCCTAGACTCAGGCTTTCAGCTTATTACCTGAACCCCAAGACCCAACTTCATTCCTATTCTTCTTACCTTGTCAGTTCCATTCCAACCCTAATAACATCAGAAAAATGTCATTACACCCCTTGAGGCAAACTTGTGCTTAAACATAAAAAGATCTAGTGAACAATGGATTGAACAGTCCTACCTCCATAAGCAGCTCTACAAGGAGTCTGCAAAGATACAATATGAGACAATTCCTTATACACATTTGCACCAGCATCAATCATGAAAGCATTGGCATGGGGCACCTTAGCCTTATGCTCAGTTCACCCCCCAATGCCAGCTCTGTTGACTGTGGTCCCTGAGCACTTACATTTCAGGACGCACTGCTAACAAGACAATGCTGTGACATTTCATATCTCATTACCTAGGGAAACCTCACTCCCTTACATGGAGTCCCTCTGTCTCTGGCAATCTGGCTTCCAGCAAGTTTAAACCATTCTGCAGTTGGGTTGTCCTGCCCTCTATGCCAGATTATTCCTTAGGCATGAATTACCATTGCTGAGCAGTTACAACCTGAATTTCCCCTTCAATAACTACATCGTCAAATTTGTGTTCCCAGCTCACAGTTGCCTGCCAGGTCTTATATCTCCCTTCTCATTTTCAAAAATAGTCTTCTTTTCCATTTCCCATTATCAGTTTGGGGTTTTTTCCCTGCCAGATCTTCTTTACGTCCTTAAGTCTAATTCTTAGCTTTACCTACTCCTTCTCCTAACATGGTTCAGGTTTTGTCCTATGTGCATTTCTTACTAGAAAGCTTCCATAACAGCACAAAAGACACAGATTTATCCTCCATGGAAAGATCCAGCTCTTTCACCTTATCAGCTGGGAGGAACTAGGAACAACATGAGAGAAGGATTAGAGATTCAACCTTATTTCATATTCAACTTCTTCACTTAGTGCTGTGTAGATAAAAACCTGCTGAATTGCTCTGTGATGCTGCTCTTCTGCAGCAAAATCAAACCAAAAGTTTACCACAACTGACTGAGCATTTCTGTTTTGTTCACGTTTTAAGTTTATCTTAAGTTTCCCAAAGTGCAGAATGAGAACACATCATGCAAAATTTCAGGCTAAACAGTCTAAATTGGAAGCAAAAGAAAAGACAGACTTAAAGTGAAAGACGTTGAGCAACCAGCACAATCAGTACTAAATAAGACTGTCTGTAATGCACTTATTATATACTATTACAACAATATAATTTAGAAATTGTTTTATCTTGGCAACTCATTTACCTTGAATTCTTCAACAATAATACTCAAGGCTTTGTGTCCAGCTTTCCTCATGTCTTCTAACTCCTGCTTATGCTTTTCCTGTACAAAAACATGTGGAAAGTTTATATATAACATAGGCATTCAACACAATTTTAATTAGGGGAGTAAAGCCCAATTATTTTCTTCATTTTTGGTAACTTTTATGAAGAAATGCAAACATCTTAGATTGAGCATATATATAATACCTGACAAGCCAAGTTAGTCCTACTATTAAACATATTTTTATTTTTTATTTTATTAGTCTCCAGATATTTCTCAATGGTTCTTAAAATTTTGTAAAGATTTTCTTCGATAGTCTGATTTTTCCGGTTTCTTGGTATACCTGTGGGTAGCAGGACTTCCAAACCACTCTTTTAGTAAAAGTTATTTACTGCCTGTATTAATAAAAATTTTGAGATGGACAAGTATCAGATTCAGATTCAGTATCCTCAGAAAAGCACGCTCTTCTCCTACTTATTACATAGCTCCTTTTTTATCTTTTCTTATTCTTAAGTTTCCCAGGAAAGTGTTCCTCATAAGACATCCTGAATATATTCTTCAAATAAAGCTGTACTGTTTCGTTTTTATTTTATTCACAGTATCATGTGGAAGTAAAATGGACAGCAACATACATACTAATATTTTTGCCTTTACATAAAAGTCATTGCCTGTGGTTTGCTATCTTAGTCTTCAATGTGAACACCTCATTAAATTCTCATCAGCATTTCATGCCTACCAATGAGCAGCACCACTTTTTTAAATCATAAATTGGTAACTATTAAAAACTTTCCCTCCTCCCCTCTTTGCTTCAGGGATCTGTTCTTAAATTAGCTTGTGCAGCAGGTCACAGGCGCTTTAAATCACCTCGGGAAACTGGTGCAGAGAGCAGAAAAGCATTCATCACAAACATTCCCTTGCAGTGATTACAGGGCAAAACCATGCAAAACTTACATTAATATAACTTTACTAATATTTTGGATGGAATTCAAGTTGAGATTAATTAATAAAATTCTATGTTTTCTAAGATTTGTATGTTTGAAATAAGGAAAACCTAGCATCTAACAAAGCATGTTCAATTTTATTATGAAAGGCGATATAACACCATTAAAAACAAATTAATTGGTCTGTAACTCTGTATTTGATTAGAAGCTTCTCCTCTATGATTACGTTTCTTTCTCCTGAAAGGGACACCTTAGCACTAAGTTTGAAATTATAGCTATAAAAACTTACCATTGGCCCAAATATAATGAGACATTCAGTTTCTCTTGACTAGAACTGGGGCTGTTGTGAAGGTGTGCAAGAACAACTGATACGAAGCAGAAGAATTGAAGATGGAAATATCTGGGTGTGTAAATAAACTACTACATCAGATAACAATGCAACACATCTGGGCACATCAGTTTAATCACATTGTGACAGATAGGTGTCATTGACACCACAAAATAGTTCAAGTCTGATGTTATAGATGTTTAAAAACAAAACACCCAGAACTGAGCTAGAAATATTTTTGCAGTACAAAACTACAAAATTGGTATAAGGAAGAAAAATGTGATCCAGTGCTTAACTCCAAAACTTCACAAATGCTTAAACAAATATCATCCCTGTGAAAAGCGAACATGGCAGGTGTGTGTGTGTGTGTGAGAGAGAGAGAAACATGTAATTACTATAGTAACATATCTTGGATTGACAAATATGAAAAATAATTATATAGAAAGAGGAAGTTAATGGTCATTAATGGGGTCACAACCCAAAACACAATCAAAACTGAAGAAAATATATTCCATGTTGAGGAAACCTAAAAGTAAGATTCCAATCTAAGATCTGTCGGAACCACCTTGAATGTAAGAGTGAGATGTCATGGATGAAGCATGTTGACCAAGCAAGCAGTGTACTTCATTCTACTAAAAAGTACAATGCCTCTCACTAGCATTACCAGGCAAATCAAGACACAAAGCAAAAAAACAAAAAAACAAAAACCAAAAAAACCCCACAGTTTGTCCTCTTACAATAAGCCTCTCAGGTTTTTCAGTTAGTAACTTCTTCTAAGTCATGTACTAAACGTGAACTGGTAACACAAGCTGAAGCATCAACACCAAAGTATAACTCCCAATATGAAGATTCATTCCATCCACAACATTTTAGAGTACATACTTTCTTAAAATAACTCCTAAAGTACAAAAAAGTCATTAGTAAAGAACTAATACTAAGGCATCAGTTTTGCTTGAGTCAGGTCTAGCAATTTCAAGAACAGAGGTAGAAGAGAAAATGAAAGGCCACAAGCACACAGATGAAAAGTTTAAGGTCAATTTGCATTCAAAGTAAGGGTTTCATCTAGTCTGATGAACACTACACTGACTTTTTCTCTATTTGCAATATTTTTCAGCTAACACAGCAGGCCTGTAAGTTTATTTCTTTTAACTTGTAAGGGTGCATTTCAATTCTTTTGAGGATGGCTGGCTTTTTCTTCTGAAACTGTAAAATAGTGTTTCAAAAGCTTATATTACTCAAAGGAATGTGTGCTCAGTCCTTGCATATCCAATAAGAAGACCCAAAGTCACTTTCAGGAACACATTTTGTAAGTCTATGCCTTGATTTACTGTCTAACAATGAAGTTAGATCAAAGTTCCTGAGTTTCATGATTTGGCTATGAGCACAACAGAAACATTCCAAGAACAGCAGCATACTCATTTGATGAACAACGGTCACGTTACTTCTTCACAAATCTTCAATCAAGTGTGTATTTTCCATAGGAAAATGAGTTTAATGAACTGACGTAACTACTCTCAGAATTATTACTCTGCTTGTAAGAAAGAAAAGGGAAGCTCTATGAAAGATTTTGAATGGTATAGACCTGAAATTAAAATGTAATATTCTGATATACTACAAAAGAGAGAAAAATTTTGTGTTTTCCAGCTCTTGTAGAATCCTCCTGCATGGTTTGCATGACTTCAGAGTGGTTTTTAAAGAATGTTGCTGTTCCCTTGCTTTATTTAATAAATGCTTTTAAGAAAGGAATCAAACCTGAGTTGAGAAGTTTGAAATTTAAGTAAAATCATCTTCAGAGGACTTTCACTGCCTCCCCTTGTGCATTGTGATGGAGAGAATCTCACATCAGAATGCTGACAGTGATTAAATGTAAACTTGGAATACAGAAGATTTTTGTCATCAAAATCTTGACAATCATTCCAGAGAGCATAAAGCATTCTTTGTGAACACAGCATGAAAGTAAAAGGCAACTCAGTGGTCACCAATGTTTCATTTTTTTCTGTTTTGTGATCTTGTATGAGGAAACGTAATTGTGAACAATTTATTCATAAGAATACATGCTTCAGCGCTACCAAATGTATGTGCCTTCAGCAATACATCAAACAAAAGTTGAATAAGGACAAGAAAACAGGATTGAACTTTGAAAGTTTTCCTCCAAACTAAAATCCAAGTAACTCCCCTTTTCTTCCGTTAGACCCCTGTGAATCAAGCCACTCTGTAGAGGCAGACGGATCCAAATGCTGTAAGCATCCGAGAGGTGCGGTTCCCAAGGACACCACTGGGCAGAAACGGCTTCTGAAGCGGCTGTGACAGCAGGAAAGGTTACTGACCACCCGCCACCCAGCTACGTGTCACTGCCTGCCAACTGCATTAGCAGCTCTTTTAGATCTTTTAGCTGAATTGCTTCCTAAATAATTTCAGTCTAACTGAACCATTGTTAGCATAAACAGTTTAAACAGGGTCTTTTGACGACACTCAATATTTGAACAGAAATCAAGGGCATGTGCTTGTGCACACTGGGAACCGTAAGGGTAACACCTCTCGCAGTACTGTGTAGGATCCACAGTGAGAGAATCCTTCTGATGGGGGAAGAAGAGAGAGTAAAGACCTGAAACTTATTTTATTTTGTTCTATTTAATTACCCTTAAGTTGATATTTTTCTGCTAACTTTTGAAGAGGCAGAATCTTGAAGTGGTGGGGAAAAATGTATGCCACCCACAGACTCCTTGCTAACCTTCCATTCTAGCACGCCTGCACGTCACACATATTGTAACAGCAATAAGTGAAAGCATAGACAAAAAGGGAAGAAGAAGGTACTTGCCGTCTCACTTTCTTCTCATCTAATTCAAAGCAACCGCAATTTTCATTATCAAAAATGGATGCTTAGAAAAAATATTTTGTCAGTGCTCCTAATACATATGGGAAACACATTAAAAAAAAGAGACTTGAAACTGCAAATTAGGGCCACCAAACACAGCCACCCAAAAAGGAAGCAAATGGCTACATATCAAAGCATCTTTTGATGAAAATCAGCCCACAACAGTAAACACCACAGCAATTTCACAATCCCACTTCTACTGTGGGCATAACTAACACCAAAAAAAACACCAAAGATACTGAAATAACTGAAAAAATCAATTTATATCGTGCCTATTTATGACATTTTCTCCATGGGTATTTTTTCCCCCCACTGACTATTCTCTTGTGATTAGAGCAGAAGAAATTTAATTTCTTACCTTTTTTTATTAGGTTATCAATAATCACAATTTATAACATTAAAAAATATCAGAGTAGTAACACAAATAAAACAAAAGCCAGTACTGCAAAGAAGCACTATGAGATCACATTTATATGTGAAAAAAAATATAGAAGAAATAAAATCAACTTAGGAAAAAGATCCTAAATTTTCACCCATGCAAACAAATAATCACACAAGCTCCATAAAATAAAATCCTGTACTTTGAGTTCAACTGGTATTATGTACTTCTTACATTTTACAATACTTATTCATAAACCCTGTTTAAAAAAAGTCAGAAAAAATGTGCCAATAAAATGGTAAGTTAACTAACTAAAGCACCCACGTTTTAACTATACAAATGTTTTTGTTAACACCTGTTAAGAGTCTTATGTTACTATATATAACATGAAAAATAGTTATCTGATTTAATGCTGGCAACCTATCTACTGTAAGGCTGTCATATCTTCAGAATTAGCTGCAAGCCCGAGCCAACACCTTAGCAAGTGATGTACTCTCTTACCTCCTCATTTCTCTACTAATGCAGAAAGGCAAACTGTAGTTCCCTGCAGGCAACCAGGTTAGAAGACACTTCAAATCCATCTTACCCAGTTTTCCTGCATACAATTCATAATTCCTCAATTCAATTCCTCCATTACATCAAGAGTTTCCTCTCCACAAAAATTATCAGCTCTTTTTTTCTTTAAAGCATCATTTAAAAGAAAAAAACCAAACAAACCCAAAACAAAAAAACATTTAGTATCACAATAATTCTGTTACAGAACCGGTAACTTCTCATTTGATGGTATACATTTACTCCAATTCATATGGAGAAAGAATATTACTGAATACAACAGAACAAAATCGCTGAAAAAATGAGTTAAGCATGAAGAGAATCAGTCTATAATGGCTAATTAATATACACACTAGAGTGTGCTATTGTATATAAAATAGATTGGTCGCTACTTCTGTTCATGTGAAATAAGAATAATGAGCTCTCCAGAACTAAGACATAGGACTGCTTCCAGGTCTATAGCAAAGCAAGTATTTTCACTTTTGTCATATCACCAACATTCTAGTGAAAGATACAGTTGAGAACCCAAAGAAAAGGACAAACATTTTTACAGAAGGAATGAAAAAACTCAGATTTCCATATATAACCAAAAGAACATGCAGTATGCATAACCTTAAGCTCACTACAGGAACCAAGGAGATACCGTCATTTATTTTATTATTATTAAATATCATTGCTACCTGGCGTATCCAACAATAGAAGACTAAGTGAATAATGAAGTGAGAACTTTCATGAGCAACTTCCTAATATAGTGGTGAGAACATTTCCTGCTGAGTTAGAACTGAGCTGAGCCAGAGCTGAGTGAGTGCGAATGGACCCATCTGCTGGGAGACATTATGACTGATTGAATGTGAAAAACTATGTAAAGGAAATAGCATGGAAGAGCTGTACGTGCCCAAAACTGAAACATAATTCTAGTTCCCACACCACATGTAACTAAACTCTTCAAGTATTTGCAGTATATAACATGGATCTCCACCCTGTCACATTTAAGACATTAATATTTTGTGAAGAGCAACTATAGTTTATATCTGCTATTTATTCTACAGGATGTAAATACAGAGACTCTCTACTGAGGAGGACATTAAAGAAGAAAAACAAGAGCTAATGCTTGTGCAGAACAATCTGTTAATTAATACTGAGGGTTCTTAGTATTAATATATATTTTGCTAGCAAAACTGTATAACACAGTAAAAAGCACAGTATGTTTGACTCAGAAAGCCATTTTCTAAAACATTATGTAGATACTTCCTTGGGATAGAGCTACACTGTGCCAGGGCATCTTATGCCACTGATGCTTTCCTGCTTCCCCACATACTCTAAATGATGGGACATAATAGCAAGACAAAGACAACAGACAAACAGGAGAACAATTCCAGGGAAGCTGACAAAAGAGAATACTTCCATTAAACATCACAGTAAGCATGAAAGGAATTCTTACCTTCATTAGGACATTCTCTTGTCTTTTATCTCGAGAGCATCAGTCTTCACAGTAAATTCCACCATTGTTCATAAAGAACAAAATATTAACTTGGAAAGTGTTGCCAGCTGTCATCCATAGCTACTGATACTAAAGCAAGTTACAATACCTGACACAATTTTATATACTACATATATTAAAAAATGCATTAGTATTTACGTATTACATATATACTATACTACTCTATATAAATATGTATGAATAAACTCTACCAGAAGAGTTTTTCTTCTTTCTCTAGATAGTAAACTGACCTGCAGACTGCAAAGATACCAAAAAAGACTGCAGAAGATTGGATTAACCCAATGAGTAGGAAGCCAAGCAAAACTGCCAGGAGGCCTGCATGGATGAATAAGTAGCTCCTGGCAAAACCCAAAACCAAACAAGGAGCATAGACACCTTTGAAGCAAGGACATGTAACCTGGGGGGACTACAGAAACATTGAGCATGCATTGGATGAAGTAAGGAAAGCCAATGCCCAGCTGAAATTGAATCTGGCAAGGGACGTCAAAGACAAGAAGGGTTTCTATAAATAGAGATGACAAAAGGAAGGCTAGAGAAAACACGTGCTCACTGCTGAAGGAGATGGTGGGCACAGAGGACACAGAAAAGGCTGCGGTCCTGAATGCAAGACCAGTCTTCAGGAATCCTAAAGACCAGGGAAAAGTCTGGAGTGAGGATGACTTACACTTATTGTAAGAGGATCATGTCAGCAAATACTTAAGCAAACTGGACACAATTAAGTGTGTGAGGCCTGACAGGATGCACCCACGAGTGCAAGATGCCATAGCAAGGCCCCTCTCGATACTCTTAGACTGATCATGGTGACTGGGAGAAATGTCTGAGAACTCAAGGTAAGAAAATGTCACTCCTGTCTTCAAAAGGGCAGGAAAAAAGACCCAAGGAACTACAGGCTGGTCAACATCGCCTCAGTACCTGGGAAAGTGATTGTGCTGGTTTTGTCTGGGGTAGAGTTCACTTCCTTCATAGCAGCTATTATGGAGCTATGTTCTGGATTTGTGCTGAAGACACGTTTGCTAATGCAGGGATGGTTTAGTTCCTGCTGAGCAGCACTTGCACAGAGCCAAGGGCTTTTCTGCTTCTCACCCCACCCCAGCAGCAACCAGGCTGGGGGGGGTACAAGAGGTTGGGAGGGGACACAGCTGGGACAGCTGATCCCAACTGGCCAAAGGGATATCCCACACCATATGGTATCATGCTCAGTATATAAACCCAGGGGAAGGAGGAGGAAGAGGTGGGAGGTTCAGAGTTAAGATCTTTGTCTTCCCAAGTAACCAATGCATCCATTATGCGTGATGGAGCCCTGCTTTCCTGGAGATGCCTGAACACCTGCCTGCTGATGGGTAACTTTTGCTTCACTTATTATACTGTCTTTATGTCAACCCACAAGTTTTTTCCCTTCTGATTCTCTCCCCCATCCCACCAGGGGGAAATGTGAGTGCACAGCTGGGTGGTGCTTCATTGCCAGCTGGGGTTAAGCCATGACAGTGATGGTGCAGATAATCCTGGAAACCATTTCAAGGCACCAGAAGGCAGGAAAGTACCAGGAGTAGTCAGTATGGCTTTACCACGGGGAGGTCACGCTTGACCAACTGGATTACATTCTAATGTGCCATGACTGGCTTGGAAGAAGAGGCAAATGCAGTGGACATTGTCTACCTGAACTCCAGTAAAGCCTTTGACACTCTCTCCTGCAAGATCCTCACACAGAAGCTGTTGAAGTGTGGGCTGGATAAGCAAAAAGTGAGATTGAAAACTGCCAGGCCCAGGAGCGTGGCAATCAGTGGCCTATGTCTATAGCTGGAGGCCAGGAACTAGCAACGTAACCCAGAGGCAAATGCTGGGTCTGACCCTGTTTAAGACCTTCACTAACGATCTACATGATGGGGCAGTTCACAGATGACACAAAACTAGGAATAGTGACCGATATGACAAAACAGACAGGCTGCAATCTGGAGAGACTCAGCA
>JAVJGJ010000057.1:11661171-11683237 GCA_035590215.1 Microhierax caerulescens
ACGAACGATAGACATGCTGGGTCAGTTCACAGATGACACAAACCTAGGAATAGTGACCGATATGCCAAAACAGTCAGGCTGCCATCTGGAGAGACTCAGCAGGCTGGAGACACATCCTGGCAGGAACCTCATGAAGTTCAACAGAGGAAATGCAAAGTCCTGCACCTGAGGAGGAAAAACCCCGTGCACCAGTATATGTGAAGGGGCCGCCCAGCTGGGAAGCAGCTTGGCAGAAAAGAACCTGAGGGGTCCCAGTGGACAAGAAGCTGAACATGACCCAACAACGTGTCTTTGCCACAAAGGTGGCCAACTCTATCCTGGGCTGCATTAGGCCCCGCTGTCGCCCCAGGTCAAGGAAGGGGATCCTTCCCCCTTGCTCAGCACTGGAGAGGCCACACCTGGAGTATTGTGTCAAGCTCTGGGCTCCCCAGTACAAAAAGCCGCACATGGAGGTACCGAAGAAAGTCCAAAGGATCAAAAGGATGGTGGGACTGGAGTATCTTTCACATGAGGAAAGAGAGAAAGCGGGGACTGTTTAGCCTCGAGAAGAGAAGGCTCAGGCAGATCTTACCAATGTATATAAATAACTGAATGGAGGGTGCAAAGAGATCAAAACCAGGCTCTCTTCTGCAGTGCAAATGACAGGACAAGAGGCAATGGGCACAAACTGAAACACAGGAGGCTCTACCTGAACACCAGGAAATGCTTTTTTATGGTGAGGGTGATCAAGCATTGGTACATGCTCAGAGAGGTGGTGGAGTCTCCCTTCTTGGAGATATCCAAAAGCTGTCTGGACACGGTCCTGGGCAACTGGCTCTAGGTACCCCTGCCTGAGCAGGGGGGTTGGAGTAGGTGACCTCCAGAGAACCCTTCCAACCTCAACCATTCCACGAACCACAATCATATTTACCAAGCCCTAATCTACTAGGTATTAACCAAGAGGTTACTTGGTTTTCCTCAAAACTTTTCCACAGAAAGTACTAAAAAGAAAATGCTCTTGTATTGCTGCATGTTTATAGACCTACCACATGTGAACTCTTCCAAAGGACCGATTGTCTACAGTTCACTACAGCATATATACTATTTTCCAAAATTTATTCTGGATACAACTTTTTATTCCTTGTTTCAAACATACAAAACTTCAAACCTAGTGACCTAGTAAGCAAACCCACCATTTATATTAAAAAATTATAATTGAACTAGAGATACTTTCTGTGCCAAAAGTTGTTAACATTTCCATCTGCAGCTTTGTCAACCTTTGAGAAGTAATCAACATACATTTTAGAAATAGCTAATTGAAACAATGCATATTGAATTTTCATAGTTGTACTATTCATAAGACATAATGAAGTTCATAGCACATTCCTAGAGGATAGCTTGTAGTCTTTTCAAGTATGTTTAAAAACCCAAGACAACTACAAAGAAACTTGACCGTGAGTCCAATAGCTTCAAAAGTATGCAGCCAGAAATTCCACTTAAGCATGAATAAAAACTTTTTAAGATTTAATTCCAGAAGATATAAAGTAACAACCATTGTATGTAAAGACTAAGATTAAGATATCTTTGAAATTTCTGCAATGTAATAAAACAAATTGTTTTCTTCCTTCCTTTTTTCTAGTATAGAAAATAAGTTGAAGTATAATGTAAACAATCCTATTTACTACAAAACTCAACAGAAAAAGGTACGTTTTTATATTCAAATATTCTTTTTCATTTTCAGTATGTGAATACTTTGCTTTGGCTGCCTCTTGATACAAAGCTCAGGAAGCAAACAATGGTGATATACTTGCCTCTTCTTCCAATCCTAACTAGTTTTCTGATTTGTAAATACATTTTGGAAAACTACAAGCATTCCAAAGCAGACATACTATCTGGAAACCAGCTGATTAACAGCTATTTTCCCATCAAAGTACAAGCAAAGCAGCTCCAGCACAAAGCAGTTGCCATACTTATTCAGGGCTACAAAAGCTTTTCTGTTTGTTTCCTGAAGGCAATGGATAAAGGGTATGATGTACAAGTTGAACAAAAATGACAGAACTTGCAGGACAACCGGAGACACAAGTAAACATCTTTTCATCAAGCTGGTGTATCTGTTTCATTAGGTGACAAGAATTTATATCAGAAGACAAAATGAACAACAGCTTGGGAACCTGAGCATCAGATCAAGGTGTTTCAGATAATGCAAATGCCAGGAAAAACAGGTACTGAAGAAAACAGAAAAGCCCTATATAGACTTTCTCATCTGCAGGTCTGCAAGACAAGCTTCTCTTGACCTTGTTGTTTTAAGAGAAATAAGGATTATGAAATAAAAATTGCACACTTGTCAGTTAGACCATATTGCACAACCCAGAATGCAAGCTGCATCTGCAACTTAATCCAACATTTTCCTTGCATCCAGAGAACTGCTATCAAATTGTAAACTTCTACATTAAGTTGCTGGTCATTTGCTTTACATCTCTGGCAAATTCATAAATAATGTAGCACATAGGGGGAAGAAAAAAAATTCAAAGAGACGTAAGTTACAGCTTCACCAGGGACAATAAAAAACTAAATCAAGAAAGTAGGAGAACTTACTTCTCCATCATTTGAAGAGACTATAGTACTACTGTGGTGGCTGAAGGAAAAGGTTTGTTGCCTAACCTCAGAAAAATTCCATCTGGAAGGAAGCACCTCCCACAGACCAGAAAAAGGTACCCAAATCACAGATACACAGATTTTGTAAGTCCTTCTCACTTCTTATTGTGTATGTCAGGGAACTAGTCATGCAGTTCCACATTCTGGATTTGCTTACTATAAAACCTCACACAGAACATAGATGTGTTGTATGGTATGAGCGCCTATTGTAACAAGGCAGATGTATTAAAAACCACCAAAACCATTATATTTCATAAAACAGTGATTTAAGTTTACAGTAACTGATATTCTGATTAGTTTAACATTTCCAATACTGCATTAATAAGATTTTGGTTCAGGCGTTTCTGTCCCTGCCCTTAATTGCTAATGTCTTTTTGCTGGCAATGAGGTAGGCCAGATCAGAGTAAAATATTCCAAATAATTCAGCTTGGGGAGTATTCCCTGGATTGGAGTTATGACTTTACTGACTGGGAGTGGGCTATTTATTTTTCTCAGTTTATGACCGCAGTATTAAATAACAAAAATCACACAATCATTCAGGTTGGATGGGACCTCTGGAGGTCCTCTAGTTGAACCGCCTGCTGAGAGCAAGATCAACACTGAATTCAGACCAGATAGTTTGGATTCTTGTCCAGTCAGACCTTGAAAGCCTCCGAGGATGGAGGCTTCACAACGTCGCTGGCTAAAACATCCCAATGTTTATCTTCATCACAATTTTTTTTTCTTATATCAAGTTGCAACTTCCCATATTTCAATTTATCATTATTTCCACTTTCCTCCTGCTATGCATTTCTGCAGAGCCTGCTTAGCTCCATTTTTCTGACAACCTTGTAGGTATTGGACATCTGCTATTAGGTTCCCCCTGTGCCTTCTCTTCTCCAGGTTGGTCAAGACACACAATCTCCGTTGCATTCCTCTCATCCGCAGTCTAGGTGTTTCATCACAGAAGGCAATCAGGTTGGTCAGGCATATTTTATGTTTTGGTAAATCCATGTTGGCTATTTCCTATCACCTTATACATGTGCCCAGAAATGGCTGCCAAGAGCACCTGGGCCATGATTTTTCCAAGGACCAAAAGGCTGGCACACCCCGATCCATACCTCAACCTTCTTTTTTTTTTTCCCCCAATAATCAGACCTCCCTCAGTCTCTGATTCAATACAGAACTCCCTCATAGTGACAGCCAGATCTCCCATCACCTAATTAAACCAGACAGCTCTCTTGAACTCTGGGGTATGAAGCTGCTTGTTTTCATGACAGCCTCACCTGTTCTTCTTCCCTGCCTGTCTAATGAGCTCATATCCATCATCCACACTAGAGATCCAGCCACACAAACTACCCACACACACTGCAGTTATTTCAGCAGTATCGTAGTTCAGCCTCTGCTCATGGAGCTCTAGCTCCTCCTGATTGCTTCCCAGAATGCATGTGTTTGCATATGCACATTTGACACAGGCCCCCAAAAAATCAATTTAATTTTTGTGTTGCTTGATGAGCAGGAATGTGGTTTTAGTTATTTCTGTTACCACCTCTGAGATGACTAAACCCACACCTCTTAAACAGACGTTAAACTCATATGTGAAGAGAAGGAAGTCTTGCTTCCCTTCTTTGCAAGCAACACACAAGATGGACAAAAAGAGATAACAGTATTTAGTTCCCAAGTCTGTGTTTAAGAACTCTGGCTTGATTAGCAAAGATGATGCCAACCTCTAGTTGCCTGTCATCAATGTGATTCCAGTTGTAGGGTACCTGTAAAAACCAGACAGACAAAAGAAATCCACCAACACTCCCTTCCACCAGAAACCCCCATAGTTCAGGGCCTAGATATAGACCTCGACATTTGAAGAGCATTCCCACGTGAGAACTGTTCCACACGTTTATTTCTCTATTTCACTTACTGTGAAACACTGATGTCACTAAACTAAAACCAAAACTACTTACTCCAGGGGAGAAAAGTTACATTTCTGGGGGTGGGTAGAAAATCTAATCAGTCTATTAAAAAGATGATATATTTAATCTATTCTTTTCCTCTAAGTAAAGAATTCACTTAAATCAACAAAAATCAGTAATTTTTTTTTATTATTATTTAAGCCAAAACACATCAGATGTAACATTCTGGAAAAGTCAGCAATGACTGATACCACCTTAAGTTATAGGTAACTTAACTTATAAGTGACTAAAAGCTATGCTGGGTTTTAACTGGTTTTGGATTTGTGGGGTTTTTTTAAATTTAATTGAAAATTGAAAAACACATAGACCTGCTAGATTTTGAAAATTACATATCATTACATCAAACTATGTCATCTAATCTATTTTTTAAAATGTTACTATTGTAGAAATTGACCACAAAAGGCAAATAGATTCAAACAGATAAATATTCAATACTTCTATAATCTATAGTGAAAACAACAAAAACAGAAAATATATTTTACTTTTCAAAAGAGAGGAATAAACCTCAAGATTCTTGACAGTGATATGGCTGTTTTATTTATTTTACACATGCCATTTACTTCTCAATTTTTATATTATCAATGCTTTAAAAAAGAAATTGTATGAAAAATTCTTTGGGAAAAAGACCATTTCTTTTGCAAGAAGTCAGTCTTAAAAGCAAACAGAGTATTAATCGAAGGATAAAACACAAAGTTGGGAACAATACAAGAAAAAAAAATTAAGTCAAATCTGGCTTTCAGCTGAAACTTTCATTTACTTCAGTTAAAGCTGTATATGAATATGCAAAGAACATTCCCACTATAGGAAGTCAGCAACAGGAAAAGAATTGTGGAAAAAAACTTCCAAAACTTGCCTATCAACCTCTTCCTGCCCAAACAAGGAATAGAGATAAAGTGACAAGAACAGAATGAACACAGTTAAAATTTAATTTTTGTCTTCTTAGAGTTTTTAATTTTCCCATTGCCTCAGTTTGAGAACTGCACTGCTGTCCAAGACTTGCACATACATACCTTTGAGGCAGTGACTGACTTTTCCATTACTGTATCTAACACTCATTCATTCTCTAGATCTTTTTCATTTTGCCATTATATTGTTTCTTGAATACACTCTTCCCACCCACACCCCCATCCTTCCCTCCAATAACGGTAAACCCATGGTTCTCATCTTTGAAATTTTTTCTTTGGACAACAGTAACTCTCTCCACAGCTCTGTTCTTTAATCTATTCAATATGCTGCAGTTTAAAAACAAAAACTCCACCAAAAAACCCACCCAAACCCACACACACAGAGGGGAGGGGGGAAACAGAGATCACAGTTTTCCCCCTGAAACATCAGGAGTAGGACAAAATAATAACAGCAAGAAGCCTCCTGTTGCTGAAAAAGTCAGAATGAGAAGTGAAGGGAATCTAACTTGGACACAAATATCATTTCTTCCAACCCTACAAACTAAACCCATACATATGCCGCCCCTTTTGAGCATCCCTTGGTTCCTTTCTACAAGCCAGCTGGCAAGGATGCAGAAAGCAGCTCACGCTTTCTTTATTGTATAAAATAAATTAAAATGTAAAGATTTTAAAAGGCTGTGGCATTAGGACTGAATTTGACAGAAAGCTTTAGCTGTATTTTAACTTTTTTTGAAACTTCTTGGTATTTTACACTATGTCAGACCTCCCACAAAATTGGCTAATCCAGATGCAAAAAATCAGGATTAAGACATTTTCTTGTTGTAAGCGGCTCCCCTCTTCAGAGGGGCACAAACACTGCTTAAAGGCTCTTGGCTAAAGGTCTTCTCAAAAAATGAGAGCAAATCCTGCTGGAATACAGCCCTTCTCAACTGGATGAGTGCAGATTTATTAAGCATATGTAAAGGTATTTAAAAGGCCACATTGAAAAACCTAAAGTAGTGCAGCAGAGATTAAAAAGTAAAAATATCAAAAAATGAATAAAAAATTGTTTCTTCCTCAGAAAAATATTATTTGGTTTCTATTGTGCAATGGAAGATTCATCAGCTATGGCAGTGATTAGTACATGATAAGATAATTGGTGACCGAATAGGAATGCATTGTAAGTTTATGAAATACTGTCACAGGAATTGCAACATGTCTCAAAGAGCTGCTATTTTTATTTAATAAATATTCAGTTCTCAAAAATGTGCGAAACAGACAACCAGTGCCACTAGACCCTCATCCATGCGAGAACTCATGAAAACATTATGCAAAATAGGAGATATCTTCAGACTAGTCCTGTAGTCTCTGTTGCAGGATACCTACAACACCCTCTTTCCCCCTGCATGCCTGATGTCCACTGCATCTTTGCATGAATACCAAAAAGGTCAGCATGATTTTCCTCAGTTAAAACTGGCACTATATTTTTAGTAAATAACAACAGTACAGAATATCTAAGACCTGCTAAGTCTAGTTTAAAACAGTAACACTGCATGTGGTGAACTGATACACGGCTAAATAAGCAATAGGTCCAAGCCCCGTTCACTGAAGCATCTCTCACCTCACCAGCTGAACACAGCCACGTTCCGGCTGGTCATCAGGGGATCCCATGCAGGTCATGGAATTCCCAGGTGGCTGAGATATGATCACACTCCATATGAAACCCTGGAATTGTCCTCCCCTAATGACCAAAATTAGATTTGTCTCTGCTTACAAGGGGGAAGTTCCCAGATGAAGCCAATTCAATGGAAGTGATAATATTGAAGAATACCTGATAAACACTGGAAGACTCAAGGAAAGGAGGAGAGCACAATCTCCCTGGAAGCAGCTAAACTAATCATGATCTAGTACAGATTTTCTTGAGTTCAAGCTGAAGCATTTAGCACAACTCACTATTAAAAACATCAATGAAAAGTGCAACTGCTATATAAAAATGAAAAGCATGAGATTAAATATTCCTTAATGGAAACAAGCATCAAATGTCTACTTATTTACAAAATAAGTAATTGCAAAATTTACGTTATCGTAGAACTGTAATAGCAAGGATATCTTCTTAGAGTTCTAAGTAGTAGTCGCTAAATAGTACAGAGTTTGTTGCTTCTGGGTTTGGAGGTGTTTGGGGTGTGTTTTTTGGGGTTTTTTGTGAAATATTTTGTTTTAAAACCAAAAATACCAGTGCCACAAAAGCAGGCAACAAACTGAAAAGCTGTCAGAAACCATGGTTTAGTTCACAAAGATGGAAATGCGTATCTCCTTTTCTCCCTTATTACTAACAGAAAGGCTCTTCATCCGTAAAAATTATTTTTCCGATTACAGTTTGAACACAAGGGAGATCCAGAATATTTTTCCTTATTTCTTGCTTATGAGCTCAAACTTTTTCTTCTTAGCTTCTCTGAAGTTTTCTAGCCTTATTCCAAAGTCTTTACCTAGGAGACTAATTAAGATTTGCATTTCAGTGACACACTTGCTTCTTTCCATCTACTTATCTCAAAACTCAGACTATACCCTCAGCCCTTTGAAAACCTAGCACAGGAGCTTGGATTGTTCTCCCTACATAAAAGGGAACTACATTAAGTGCAGAATTACTAGCTGAAATTATTCTCATTTTAGAAATAAATATTATAATACATGAAGAAATTAAAAATGCTCTCAGTCCTTCATCACTGTATCTTGGAATATTTTTTAAGCATTAATCAGATTTGCATTTATTTCTGGAAATTAACATTGATCATCCTGAACAATTATTTACCTGAGGATGCTTAAATTTGCAATGCATATCCAAAACCAAAATACTGTATGTTTAGCAATACATTCAAGTAATAGGTTTATTTTTAGGGAACTGCATAGGATTAGGGAAGACTGTTTTATCTCAGCATCTGTCAGGTTCATGAACAGATATTCTAGTTTTCATTAGTATCACTTTTCTTTAAATGATAAAACTTTAGCCAAGAAAAGTATAAGAGAGTTCTCAGTAGTTTAAGTACATGATTATTTTAAATGTCACATGCAGCTCTGAACCTTTTAAGCCTTAATGAGGAAAAAAATCCTACAAGTCTCGGCAACACAACATGGGGTGCATTGTTTTTTTTTTTGTTTCTTTGGTTTTTTTTAATTTTATTGTATTTTTAAGAACAGTGACAGCAAAGTAATTATTGTCACTATTATCTACAAGCAGTACCAAAACCAATCAGGTTAAGAATATAACTTTAAAACTGCTTTAACCTTATAAACAAATAATTTTTATTTGAAGAAAAAAATAAAAATAGAATGGCAATTATATGGTATATATGTTATGCTGGTATATAATTAGAGCTGACTTTTACCTTCCGTTATCTCTTCCACCTCCCAATCATTATTTTACCTTTTAAAGTTTCTCATAATCAGATGGTGGTCTTAAAACCTTGATGATATTAAGTTGCTACATTAATATTCTGTTGTGATCATTTCAATAACTACCCTTTTACCACTGTAACTGCTTTTCCAATATCAGGAGCTCTATAGAAACAAGCTGTTACACACGTTTGCAGTAGTTTACTACGCTACTTATTTGTTGAAATTAAGGTGTTATGCATTTTGCCTACATTTTAAAATTTTGGCAGTTTACTCAAGTAAAAAGACCCTCAATCTTAAAGGCATAATTAATACAGAAGTTTCCAAGTAAACAGAGAATGCATTAATAAATTTGACTTTGACATGTAAGTCGTAAGAGTTTTTCTTAGTTATGTATTAACCTCCAGTGTATGAATGAATAAATTAGAATACTTTAAAGAAATAAAGTTGTTTAATACTTGACAAATTATAGATTTCAACCAATCAAACTGTTACAGCATCAAGTGTGTACTATATATAAATTATATTTAACACAGATTGAAGAAGTAAATTTAAAGGTGTTTAAGTAATAGGTTAATTAGGCAGTAAAATTTTCAGCATGTAGTAAACTATATTCTGCAGTCATTCATAGTTTATTAATGAACTATGAACCAAAGAAGATGATTTAGCAGTTAAAGGGCAATGAAAGAGCAATTCTTCAAAACTGTTCCCAAAATATCATCCTAATATTTGCTGTACATCTTATTTCTCCAAAGTATATAAACATGAAATACAAAAATTCTGCTAAAACTATTGACTAATTTTGACTAATCTTGGCTAAGACTTAGTATTTTGATAGTGAGCAATGGTCAAGTACTCACAATAATTACACTGTCTCAGATGTCTTACACTGAAGACAAACGGGACTCAAGTGGATCCACAGACATGGAGTTGCTTTGGCGCTGTTCCCCAATTTTTTTAAGAAACTGCTTGCCAAGTAACAGATAACTGACTTAGAAGCACTGCCTTAACAGTACAGTTATTCAAATTCACGGGTTTCTTAATTTTGAGTACATTTTGCACATTTCCATTATACGTCCCAATAATCCAACAAGATAATATTTCTACAAAAGCTAGATCCAGTGAAAATCTTGATGGCACAAGCTTGGTGGTAATGAACTCCAATTTATCAGTTTTAAATATATTTGGTCATTCCACAACTGTCTCAATTAGAATTTCCACATTAAATAGAAAAAAAAAATCATCCTGAACACACTCACCATGAATGCACAAATGGAGATGTACAGTAGCTATAATGGACCTGTGGCACACTAAACAGAAATTAGCCAATGCATTCAAATAAATCTAGGATACACTGGCACAAAACAGGTCAGGCCAGTTAGAAAGCAGTCAGGACAGGAATCTTGGTTCCAAATAAATATCTTTACTTCCACATAGTTACACACTAGAAAAATAAAGTTTTCTAAGCACAATTTCTTGCATATCTTTAAAATTAGAGAACCAAAGGAGGCACATAGCTGTAAAAAAGTAAATGCTAAGCTAGCTATATGACTGTAACTGTACACTAAAGTACAAGGCAAGTTAGGCATTCCGAGCTTTTAATAATGTACAATAATGTAATAAGACGTATATTTGAACAGAGCGTATTTTTTTAAAACAAAACTAGCATGCTTAGTCTTATATCCACTGTTCTAACTAATCATTCTGAAACAAGACCAAAAAAATTAAGTTTAAGATGAAAACATAAAAACAAGGGAGCAGAAACCTTTCCTAACAGAAAAAAAAAAAAGAAGCTATTTTTCCTTATACTGTGGAAAAATAATGTAGAGGAAAGAAGACATAAAAACTGGGGGGAGGGGAGGGAACAGGCCAGAAGACAAACAGCTCTGAAATTGTTAATAAAATAGAGACTTTGAATAGAAATGAGTGTCTGAAAGAAGACTATATAGAGTAACATTAAAAAAAATTTAAAAGGTGAAGAAATAAACGTGAGGTATCTGGCACACACCTGAAAAAGAGATGGGCAAGGGATTGTTGCCATATCCATAAATACTTTTTACAGTTCAGCAAAAGGATGCATTACTATCTGTGAAAGTGCCTTTTCTGAAATCCCCCATTTTCAGTGTTCCATAATTTTAAACCCTGCTGTGACCTGTGAAATTTCCTGGAATCTCATTTATAAATTTGGTTGCAGGTACAGTAGGTAACTTTTTTTTCACACCTATTTTTCATTATTAGCATTCTGTCTCCTCTATGTCTGCACCTAAAACCAACCTAAATATTTTCTTAGAAGATGGTATTTAACACGATGTAAGTCATATATTAGTTTTGTAAGAAAACATACATTTTCTGGTACTCCAGCCACAAAAAGCACTACCTCCAAGACCTGTTTTCCAATCTCCTGCAGAACACCTTTTCCAGAATCATGAATGCATTCTACTGGAAGGAAAGACCAGGAAGGTGATTACAGGGTGTTGCCTTTTATGTGAGAGAGGAGTTGGAATCCATGGAGCTCTCATTTTGGGGTACATGACTTATGGGTCAGGGCTAGCAGGCAGATGAGCATTAGCAGACACTGCTGGATATGCCTGCTATAGACCAGATGGTCTACAGGAAGATGATGTAGACAAGACCTTTTTTAGACAACAGGACAAGAGGAAGAAGTCTCACGTTCACAGGCCCTGGTCCTCATCAGGGACATTATGCATCCTCTGTATTTTCTGGAGGGACAACAGAGTGATCCAGGAGATTCCTGGGCCACACTGGTAACAACTTCCCAACACAGGTGACTGAGAAGCAATCACTGAGGCACTGGTGGACCCAATACTTAAAAACATGGAAGGACTGTCTGGGGATGTGAAGATCAGTGTCAGCCTGCCTCAGCTGCAGTGACCCTGAGATGGGGGAGTTCAGAGAAGGAGCAGGGCAAAAACCCAGGATCACAACACTGGACTTCAGTAGAGAAAGATGACTGGTTTCTTTGGGGAACTGTCTGGAAGAATCCCATGGGATACAACCATAGAAAGAAGGCTCCAAGACAGCTGGTAGCTATTCAAGGATAATATCCTCCAAGCTCAAGAATGGTCCATTGTGACAAGCAGGAAATCAAGCAAAGGCAGCAGGAGGCCAACATGGATAACAAGAAGCTCCTCATGAAACTCTGGCATAGAAAGGAAATGCACAGGATGTGGAAGCAGAAGCTGGTGACCCAGTATGAACACAGAGCTGCTTTCCAGTTGTGTAGGGATGGGGTTAGGAAAACCAAAGTCCACCTGGGTTTGAATCTGGCTAGAGACATGAAAGGCTACTACAAGAAAGGACTCCACAAGTGTGTTAAACTGCTGAAGGAAGACTGCAGAAAACAAAATCGTTGCTGAGTGGGGCAGGGACCCTGGTGACAAAGGACACAAAAAATCCCTTCTTTGCCTCAGTTTTTGCTGGTAAGACTGGCCTTCAGGAATTCCAGCCTCCCTGCCAAGACCCAAGGGAAAGTCTGCAGAAAAAAAAAGACTTAAACTCAGCAAAAGATGATCAAGTTAGGGAACACCAAAACAAAATGGACTTAAACAGGTTGCTACTGCCTTAATAGGATGCAGCCGCAAATGCTGAGGGAGTTGGCTGATGTCATTGTGAGGCCACTCTCAATCTTTCAATTATCTTCAAAAGATCATGGTGATCAGGAGAGGTTCCTGAAGACTGGAAAAATATAAATATCATGCCTGTCCTAAACAAGGGCAGGAAAGAGGATCTGAGGAGGGGAACTATGGACCCATCAGCCTCACCTCAATCCCCAGGAATATGATGGAGCAACTGATCCTGGAAACTGTTTCTGGACACATGAAATACAAGAAGGTGTAGTCAGCACGGATTTACGAAAGGAAAATCTTGGTTAGCCAACTTGATAGCCTTCTATGATAAGTGGTGGTATGATATCTCTACTTTAGCAAGGCTTTTGACACTCTCCTGCAACATCCTTATAGAAAAGCTCATAAAGCATGTGTTAGGTAAGTGGACAGTGAGGTGGACTTCAAACCCGCTGAATGCCTGTGTACAGAGGGTTATGATCACTGGCAGAAGGTCCACCTGGTGACAAGTGGTGTACCCCATGCACTGATACTGAGGTCAGTACTGTCTAACTTCTTTAACGACCTCAATGACAGGGCAGAATGCACCCTCAGCAAGTTTGCTGGGAGGAACTGGTGATACACCTGATCACCCTGTCATTCAGTGCGTCCTTCACAGACAAGAGTTTAACTAAGCTAAGTCCTGAACCTGGGCAGGAATAACCCCAAGCATCAGTACACACTGAGGGTCAAATGGCAGGAAAGTAGTTTTGCAGAGAACTACCTGTGGGCAATGGTGGACAACTAGTCCACTAGTGTATTGATTACACCACTCATCTTGGTGTCCACTGCAAACTTTCTGAGGGTGGACTCAATCACACTATCTCAATGAAGATAATAAATAGTATTGGTCTTACTATGAACCCTTGAGGGGCAAACACTTGTGGCATATCAAGGCACGGACTCCAGATGTGGTGCAACCAGAGACACTTTATTGTACAGAGAAGCTCATATTTATATCTCTGAGCCTGGATACAAATTCCAGCTGTATGTACAACCAGGCTTAGGGCAGAAACCATCCATGCAGTTACATAGCTATGTATCACTACAAGCATGTAGACACCTTTTTGCTACTAGATAACCATGTTTATCTTTCTTACTCTCCTTCACAATACCCAGCTGTCCTCTCATCTCCTGCCAGATCACACATTCTCCATCCTCCTCTCATATATCTCTCTTCAGACCTTCTCTATCCTCCTCTCTCTTATCTTCCATCAGTAATGGTCAGACGTTCTCCGTACTCCTCTCAGACATCTCTCTTTAGACATTCTCTATCCTCCTCTCCCACAAACACGTCTTACTGGTTTCCATTTGGACATTGAGCTGTTGGCTGTAACTAGATACAGCCATCCAGTCTTATCCATCTAATAGTCCATCCATTAAATCTGTATCTCTCCAATTTAGAGGCAAGAATGTTGTGGGAAACATATCCCAGGAGGTCCCTTCCAACTGCAATGACTCCGTGAATGAAATAAATATTTGAGATGGAATTTTTCTACTTTATAACAATTATTTTTAGACCATTATTTCTCAAACTAAGAACTGATATATAGGGGAAGAAAAAGCCCACTATAAAGCACCACAGCAAAAAAATAACATTGTCATAACTGCCAAACACTGTCAGATATTTTCTCTGAGTCACCAACCCTTTGACTGATATTAAACAAAGCAGACCTGAGCTTTTATATGTGCTTTACTAAAAATGCTGCAATTAAAAGCAGCACAGTGATACACCCAGTATCATTTACTCCAGGCCAAGACTCTGAATCAACCATAAGCTTGCAGTTGCTATTAAGAAATACAACACATTTTCAAATTAGAGAGATTTATGAAGATTCTTATGTGAATTATTAACCAATTTCCAGTTAAAATGCTAGGTAGATTATACTAAAATTGCATATGTTATTTCTAGTGTCCATGTGTGACAACACTGAAACAGTCATTAAACCAATTCAGCACAGCTAGTGTACAAGCACAGATGCAGTTATGTGTAACCTACTTCAATAACTCAGAAACAGAAAGAGGAAAGACAGCAAAACAGTATGGTATTTTTGCTGTCTAAGTGATCCAGATATATCAGCATCCCTAAATCTCCAGAGCCAACTCAAGAAGAAAAAATCGGTTTTGCAACCTATGGTTGAGTACGTATTTTCAAACACTCCTTCCCCAATCTGAACCGAAGTTAAGGTGGAATTATTAAAAATCTAATTGAAACTGTAGCCAAAACCAGGTTACAGCTATGCTTTTTTTGCTATAAGCATTCTTACACATGATCACATTTCAGTAACATAAACCAATAACTTTTTTCTTAAATTCATATAGAGATGTTGGGAGGGGAAATATCTCAGAAAACATAAGTACTTTCTTCTTTTCAGTTACAAAGTTCACAAATTTGTTTTAATAAACACAAGGTATACCTTAGCTTGCAAAAAGAAGTAAATCTGTCAGCCCCTTCATCAGTTTCTCTGGAATGGAGATAACCATTGCAGTCAAAATGAAACAAAATTAATTTCAAAGGTGAACTGCAGTTTGAAGAAAGAGCACAATTACTCAAGCTGTACTATATTTCAGGTTCTGTATAATGGCAATAGACAAATTCTTGGATGTTATCTTCCATCACTATCATTATTCTTTTTTTCCCTACAAGAGCTACGCCCCCAAACAGGAAAACTGGTCTGTCAAAACAGGATAAAGACACATCTGTTTGCATGGGGGTATAACGGTATTAACTACAGTTTTAACACACAGGGAATACCCTCTCCAGAGAAAGTTGTATCTTCCATTAGAAGATACAAGATTTATTCATCATATGGTCAACTAGCATTAGGAAACATGGCCATTTCACCCTGTCACTTCAACAGCAAGTGGTTCTAAGAGCTTGTTTTGCTGGACATCCAACTACAAGATTGCTTCTTGAAATTACTTTACGAAATGAATGTTCATACAAGGCCAGGACTGCTTATGTACATTAAAAGCATAATACAGGGGTCTTCCAGAACAGGAAGCTTGCTTTCTGGGATAATCTGTGTTCATTCCAAATACACAAACTTTGCCACCTTCTTATGCTCAACATGAACAGACCTATTATTCTAGGAAGATGTGCATTTCAGATTTCCCTCATGTGTCCTCAGGTTTCAGCCACTGAGACTCTTCACAATATGGACCACATATTCCATCATCACTAGACCACCATCACAAGATGGATCACATATTGTAGGTCTAGCACTGGCCAGAAATGGGCAGCATTCCTGTAACAACGACAAAGCAGCAGCTGGGGAAGTTAAGAGACTCCAGTTTGTACTCCTCTCAAATGCTGGGAAGTACCCATATCACAGGCAAAATTATACTCCCCAGCTGTCAATAATAATGGATAAGAAAGGAAAAGGGGAAGGGAGACAGAAGGCACAGAAGGGCCGAGTTTATCCATTAGGTGAGCAAGGTTGGAAACAAGTGGGGAAACAGAACAAAACCAATTCCAGTGATGGAGGGAACTGGGAAGGAAAAGGTGCTTCAGAAAAGGCACAACCCAGAAGAATTACCCCTAACTCACAGTCAGCTGTGCCCTACATATCCCAGCCATTCTGTGTCCAGTCAGTGCCACACAGCACTGCTGTTATAGGACAAGGTCCCTTGGGAGAAGTACTAGCCCTTGGACACAATGACATTGGGACTAACGAGGAGGAATGATATCTGCAATTAACTTCCCACTCCTGAATCCTTATTAGTACCTTCTATTTCCTTTTAACTCACTTCAAGACTTTTCCTCATAATTTGAGGCTTTATAACTTAAATGTGACATATGTACGGGCACTCAAATGAAAAATTGCCCAAACATCAACAGTTACAGAAATAAATAATTAAAACAACATCTAATACCAGCAATGACTGCTCTTAGATTACCAGGCTATTCAATCCCAGCTAGATGTTACTGCATGACCGAGTAATTTCTTTGGATCATTACATGTTGATCTGTCAATATTTTCTTTGGTATAAGCATCCTCTCTTGCCTTTCTAAAGGTAAACTTAAGGTAAACTTAAACAGGGAGTTTATCTGACCTGCTTTCTTATGCACAAAAATATATTTCAAAATGAAATTATAGTAGTAAGCAAATTCATTTTTAATCATGACTTTCTGCAACAACAGAAATATTGCTAAATAAAATCAGCACATTACAGTTTACAGTCACTTTTTCACTAAAAATTTAAAAGGCATTCTGGAGAAAAAAAAAGGCAGAACAGAAATAAAGGATTCCAAACAAAAACATTTTTGGTGCTTTCTAAACAACTATAGATTTCTTAAGCTAGAAGAATCAATGTCAGTTGCCAACATAAAAAAAAAAAAGTCTATTTCAAAAAGACAGATCACACCACATCAATGATATTTTTCTTTAAAAAAAAAACAAAAAACAAAAAACTGGCCTGCTTAACGTCCATAAAGGGTTGATGATGGGAAAAATATGTGTATAACCTCAACTAGAATTTTCCACCAGCAATGGAGTATTACTTCAAATGTGACTGTGTGGTAAATCAAAAAAATAGCAGAGGAAAAGTACAATCCAGTTCTTAGTGAATCATCAAAACCAGTTTTCTGTAGATAGACCAAACATCAGAAGTCTTATCAGCTAAAACCCCTGTCCAAATAATTAAGTTCCTACTCCAAGCACTAGAACCCAGACGCTATTTTCCCCTTTCAAATTAAATGTTCTCTCTCTGATTTGAAAATAAGAGATCACCTACTAAAAGTATTCATTTCACTATTGATGGATTTTCACTATAGTACAAATTGGGGTTTGGTAGTTTTAAAATGCAGTACTTAGTCATTTCTACAACATATTTCAATGGGGCTGTAGCAAAATTTTAGATTTATAGGATTAAAATGACCACTAATAGTCATTATAGTCAACAACATGTATTGCTAGCACTAAAGGCCTTTAAAATACGCAGCATCTCACATTTAGAAAAGAGGTGAGCTGTTAAAAAGTTGAAGTGATATAAGTAACTGTGATAAAAAAAGGAAAAAAGTCTGACATTGAAAAAAATATCAAAATCAGACATAGTTTTGCACCTGCTTCCTTCCTATCTAAATAAGCAAGGAATTATAAGCCTAACATTGCACTTATGCAGCTTTACGGTTGCAACACTGCACACAAGTCAAGAAAACTAAAATTACACTTCCCACAGCAATTTTAACTCAGCTACATTTTGTATGCAAAGAAGTTAGAATTACAGGATGTTATTCTGCCTCTTAAATACTACAAACACCGAAGTGGGAATGTGGGAGTCATAACTCTCATTTTACCTGCTTGTATGAATTCAAGATCTCAAAGAGACCATTACATTAAGTATCCAAATAACTCTATAATACTAGTTTAACAGCAATTTGTTTATTCTGTTTATGAACCCACTGCTGCTCCTTTACTGTCTCCAACATTATGAATGTAAAAATACCATACACAGTGTTAAATCTTCAATTTTTTAAATGAAGTTTCATTTAGATGAAGCATTTTTTACTTTTCTCTTTTACACAAGCATAAATGCGGCAACACTCCATTGTCATCCATAAATACTAACACTATAGTAAAAACTTGGAATTCTGTCTTCCCTGATTAGGAAGAGGGATTATAACTCTCCTTCAATTCTTCCAATTTCAGTACTACTAAAATTAAGTATAAGGTTTTTCACACATACTATGAAGAAAGTTTGTGACTAGTCCAGAACACAATTCACTTCATCAGCATGCTAATCCAACTCAGATAAAATACTGTAATATGCTTTATACCCTATATAATATCTCCTATGTAATATGTATTTGTATGCTATCTTGTCTTTCAAAATATTTTTTAATACCAGAAAGCTTGAAAGCATATTTTATTGAAACAATTTTGTGACAACAAAACTGTGGTGACATAACTGTCGCCCTTGACTGATGCAGAAATCAATAGGAAAAGATGAATGGAAAAAAAATACTACTGGCTTAGTTGACAAAGATTAATGAAATCTCTTGGAACTAAGCACAATAACTCACAAAAAAAAAAAAAAAAAAAAAAAAACAAAAATCTAAAAAAACCAAAACCTTGTTAAAAATCACATCTAACAGACTTATTATTATTATGTATTATCCCCAAACCAGCTTTTGAGAATTCCCTGTCACAAGTGCCAGGAGTGAGTGAGTTAATATAAAGGTGCATGAAACAATGCATGTATATGTAAAAAGCAGTTAGAACCATCTCTTGGGGCATTTGTTCAAATATTGACACAGAAATTTCATTTAAGAGAAATTAAGTCAATGCACACCTACAACTTGGGATATCAGAATCAGTTCAGTTGAAGGTCTTATCCTGTGAGTTCCTAAAGCTATCCCAGAATCACCACTGAAGTCTGCTTTTAAGCTTTTCCAGTCAACAACACTAACAAGTAGCTGTTTCTACTGGAAAAAGAAACGCTAGCAAGACAGATATCTGTACTGTGTAGCTGCCAGATTTACTCAGTGTGTGGCCACAGGTGTTGACCCTAGTGCTGTAGGAGCCAAAGAAGAGAGACAAAAGGAACTGGCATCAAAAGCTGTACGAACAGAAGGCATCCAGTATTCAAACTTCATTAAAGTATTTTTGACTGTCAGCTCTTACAAGTATTTCTTCTCTGATTTGATTTTGGCTATACGCAGAAGACAACATGAGGAAGTACATGAGTTTTCGTACAAAGTAAGTTAAAGGTTATGACCCTTTCATTCCATTCTTGAAAACTGTAGCATCTGATTCAGAGATATGATACAGACAGACTGATACTTTCAAACGTGAGTAATACTTCCACTAAAATAATTCTGCTTGGAAAGTATCATGAAAGTATTAAAAAATAAAATCCACTAATTCTATTGCCAAGAGTTGATGATGACCACTAACTTTAACCTGTATGATACTCCATAAACCAGAAGGCTTTTAAGCAAAACTTATTTTTGAAACATAGCTATGCAAAATTTCTTTCATTGAATAGGACATTACATACGAGGAAAAAAAAAAAAAAAAAAGATGATTCTATTACTGTAAGTTCTAGGAATTACTGCAGCCAGGATTTCAATACAAATTATTACAGAAACTTTTAAATAAAAATGGGAAAAAATGTAGTAGCTACTTAAAAACCATCCACAGTAGCAAAAAAAAAAAAAAATAAAAAAATTCAGTGAAGCTGAATTACCAACAAGAAACTTTTGAAATGTTGTAGTCTATAATATTTAGTTTGCTCTGTTATAACACTGGAAGAAGACTGAAAGCTTCAATGAAAAATTTGTCTTGTATGTGAAACTTCATGTATGTATTTAATGAATAATGTTAATTTTTGCAGTGGAACCAATTTTAATTCCATTGTATAGCATCTAATTACACTTTAAAGGTTCTTCTTCTACAATGCAAACTATTCCACATTCAAGTCAGCTAATACTTTACAAATAATTGCCTCTAGAACATGCTAAGTCATACTGTTAAACACACGTCTACTTTGCAAAGTGGTTTTCATCTGTTCTATGAAATAAATAATGATAAGGATGAGTGATCTGAGCTGTAATAACATACTTGGGCAAGGGGGCTATTAAACCAATATTTCCGCTAATGTTAAAAGTCAGGCTCTGATCTAAAGACCTCTGAAATTCTTTAAATCCAAAAGGCTTTGGAGCAGTCCTATAGATATTTAACAGAGTTTGGTGGACACAAATATAGTCTAAAAAAAAGAGATACCGCAAGAAAGAAATTACCTGGAGCATCTTGTAATGATCCTGATGTGAAATTACTTTTTCTTTTTTTTCCTTCAAGAAATCCATTTCTAGAATACTGTGCTTTTCCAGTAAATGTTCTAATTCCTATAAAGTTTAGAAAAATAAAACGTGTGAAGTTACAAACAATTGTGAATTGTGAAAACACAGATTCAGTTAAACATTCTAGCAAATTTCATTTATGAAGACTATGACATTTTCTATCATAATACACACAGAGATAGAGGGTTATGCAAGAGAGCTTGGACTGCAGTCTTTAAATTGAGACAGTATTTTCAAAAAGTGTAAGGTATTTAAAATAAAAGGTGTGTCTCGGAAGGCATATCCTAAGAGAAGAAGCCAAGGTCACTGGGTTTGTCTAGTCTGGAGAAAGGGAGGCTGGGGGACCACCTCATTGCTCTCTACAGCTTCCTGAGGAGGGGCAGTAGAGAGGGAGGTGCTGATGTCAGGATGGGAATGATTCAAAGCTGCATCAGGAGAGGTTCAGACTGGACATTAGGAAATATTTCTTTACCAAGAGGGTGCTCAAACATTGGAATGGGTTTCCTAGAGAGGTGGTCAATGTCCCAAGCCTGTCAGTGTTAAGACTCATTTGGACAATGCCTTTAATATCCTTTAATTTTTGGTGAGCCCTGAAGTGCTCAGGCAGTTAGACTGGAGGATTGTGCAGGTACCTTCTAACTGGAAGTATTCTATTCTAATTATTTCCATATTTTTAATAGCTTGTTCTGTCTTTCTGCATTTGAAAAGCAGCACGTTAAATGTATGTTTAGCAAATGGTTTCATTAAAGAAGGCAGAAATCCCATTCCATACAGCCCTAATGATCTCTACCTAAACTCCAAACTGATTAAAACTTTAAATCCTCTTTGATCTTGCAGTGAGCCAGTCTAAAATCCTCCCAAACATGAACCATTAGAGAGCAAGAATGACACTACTCAAAAATTATTTGATATACAAAGAGCTAAAGTTTTTTATTTTTTTCTTAATGCAGCTGTTGCTCCTACCAAACTCATTCCTACTACACATAAGCTGTTGGCACCTTTTCAGTCGCTCAAGAACAACTATTTCTGCAGCCATGCAGGAAGCCAGTATAGAAACAAATGACCTGCCAGATCACTGCACAGCTATTCAAACAAAGGCACAAATGAGAGGGTCATAAGGAGGACAGACAGAGCAGGTCTGCTGGGTTCAGTCTTGCTTTTGGATGAAATAATAAAAACAGTCTAGAGATTCAAACTTTTAGATTCAGCTGTAGAAACTGTGCAACACCAACTTGGAGCCTAGCTCTCAACCTGACTCCTCTTATACTCCCTTCCACCACTCCCCTATACGCTTATTTCCTAGCAAAATCAACCCATTTCCAGACCTCCTCATCTTTGGCTCTAGTTATTCATCCTCATTTTCATTTCCAACAAGCCATTTCCCCTTTCCCTGGCACACCTTGATAGCTATCAAGGAAAGTATTAAGAATAGCAGCAACTAAACTTACTCTCCCCCATGTTTCAGTGACCTTTGGCTAACTCAGATGCATAACTGCAGGTATAGCCCTGCTTGGTACTTTATCATATTGAGGTCAGAAGGATTAAGAAGAATTTAATTACCACAGCTCCCAGAAAAGAAGAAGAAAGTGTTATGGTTTACATCCATAAAGGTAACCAAAGACACTATCAACTTCAGTGACAACACACTCCCAAAACATGGGGAAAGGACTACACATTCTAACTGCAGAGTTCCATGTTAAGAAAACTTTTCTTTTTTAACCCTCCAGCAAAACTTTAGAAAAATTCAGCCTAAAAAAGACAAGGGGGGGGGGGGGGGGGGGG
>JAVJGJ010000057.1:11686547-11725648 GCA_035590215.1 Microhierax caerulescens
ATAATAATAATAATAATAATAATAATAATAATAATAATAATAATAATAATAATAATAATAATAATAATAATAAAATAATCTTTAAAAGTAAGAGGGGAAAAATAAAATTAAAATAAAAATAATTTAATTAAAGACTATGTGCACAGCCATAATCTTTACAGCTTTAAATTTTTTTTTTGAGAACCTTCCTGCTATTGTTTCTACCTTCATGCCTAGCACTATCAGCATGCCTTTAACTTTTAATAACTCTTTAACCCACTTACCTCTCTTGTAGTCCATACCAAAGTAGTATGCTGTCTCCTAGTTATAGGATTTAAACACAATTTAAAATTTATTTTACTTCAAAGTTCACATCACAGAAATCCAAGGACATTTCACCCTTAAAAGGCAATTCAATCTAAATTTGCACAGAAAAGATGCAATACTAAGATATTTAATACATCAGGTTCCCATACTGAAACAAAAAAAAAATGTGGGTTTACCTGTTCTTCAAGAACAGCTGGGTTTGTAACGTTGTTGGCTGTTTGAATAGCTGTTGTCACATTATCACTTGATAAACTGAATGAGTCAGAAGGAACCAGGCAGGAAGAAGGCACGGAGTGCTCCAGAAGAACATCAGGGGATATGTGGACTTCAGATACTAATGTGAGAAACAGAGAACACACACACAATATAAAGATTCAAAAATTAATTCTGTTTCTGAAATCTATAGCTAGCAAAACCTGTCACACCGTAGCAACAAGTTTAGTCATACTAATATAAGGTTATGTACCTCCTACAATCTAATTGCACTGAAGAATAACTTCATACATGCATTTTTGAGTACTATCAACTTAAGGAAATTAAAAATTGTATGGTCACACTAAATTTAGACTTCTAACTTACTAAATTTGGACTGCCTGATGCAGAGGTTTCACGAGACAGCTGCCATCAAAAGCAGCCGTGTTGACTTTTGTCTCTTCCATTCACATAACCTTTCAGCTTCAGCATGATTTTTAATCAGATTAAGTCAACTGTAAAAGCATACTTATAATTTCCTAAGTTTTATAAATTTTAAAGGTAAAAAAATCCTCAACAGTCTTAGAAGACATAGAAACAGCTTACCAAGACACATGATAAAAGCAGATTTACATTTTATAAGAGATAAAAAGATAACAAAGTAAGTAACTTTCTAGCTAACAACTTAAGTGTAACTGATACTGGACTGAGAGCTCTTCCATAGCAATTTCCAGTTATGCCATAAAAATTCTGAACTGGGATCGTCACTATCAAACCGGCATAACAGAAACTTGACTGCTTTTATGAAAGATTCAGACAAACCAAATAAAAAAGAGAAGAGTAAGCTTTGCATACATTTTTAATTCAACAGCAAAGCCCTGCAAGCTTTGTTACAGTCAGCGACAGGTAGGCCTTTGCAGTAGATAAGAAAGTACATACTTTAGAATATACTTGCCTTAGAAAAAATATATATACTATACTTTAGTATATACTTGCTTTAGAAAAAGCAGCCCAGATTTTTGTTACAGATCTGGTAAAATGTAAAAGATGCCACTAGCCTGAAGCAAGGCTCAGCCTCTCAATATCACTGTTAAATACTGCACAAATACACATTCACAGTGCAAAAAAGTGTATACATTGGCCTAAAGGCATTCAAAAGGACAAAATAAACCTTGAAACCAAGTGTTGTGTCCTGTCTTCTCTACCTCTCAGTTCTGGGATTCAGGTTAACATAGACGGACATGCAAACCTCATGTAACAAAAAGATGAAAGAAAACAGACCATGAGGCAAGGATGCTAACTGTAGCAATAGTAGATTTGGACGTGGGTTGGGGTGAGGGGGAAGCCAGACACAAACAGCTACACAGAAAATGGAAACTAGGATGAAAAGCTTAGAGGACACTACTAATAAAACTAAGAAAATAAAACAAACTGAGACACAATTGCATCTTTCACAGTAAGTTCTTCTCCAGAATTGGAAATGGGATTTTTTAGGCTTCCTTTATGTACCACACCTGTGAATCCCTGCTCCCCCCCTCCCTTTTCCAAATGTCTGCTTACAAAGGCCGCTTCCTATAACCCATTATCTACTCTGTTAGTTCAAATGACAGTGAGATGACAAAGAAAATTTTGCTTCTAAAAAACCAGTGAAGTCTCTGTTCTATGCTATCACTTAATAGCCTGTATTTCAGGAAATCAGTTTCCAAGAGATTGAAAACCAACTAAAATAATGTACCAGGCAACTGTGACTGAGCAGACAAGCTGTTTCTCTTACTAAAACAGTCAACTCACAAGGACAAACCTAGCATGACAATGATCCTTGTGGTGTTAGTGCTCATCCTTTAGTGATGATCACCATAGTACAGGCATAGTCCACATATAAAAAATTTATCACAAAAGTAAATACAGAAACTGAGTCTGGATACAGATAAGGAATGGAGACTCACAGAGATTAAAGCTTAATGTATTCACATATTCTGGGACATCCAATACTAGATACAAGATTTGATTTTTCAGATAATACAGTTTTATGTGGAACCTTCTACAATCAAATAGAGCTTCCAGTGATTCTAGTTACAGCAATGAACACTTAGTATTTTGAAGGGGAAGAAAAAGCTGAAACAAAACCCCCATCTCTTAAGTTACCAAAATAAAGCCTAGGAAATGAGGAGTAACAACTGGTGACCACCTCTGAACACTGTGGTTTAAAATTATTCAACTAAATACACGACCTTGCAGAAGACGAGAAAAGGTGGCAACTCTCCAAAGTATCATTGAAACACTTTTTTTACAAAACCTTCTTTTCACTTGCAGCAATGGTAAATATTCATAAATCAGCACATGTAATTCTAGGAATGTCTACGTCTGTAATTCAAGCTCTCTTAATTCATTCCTCTTGTGTATATACTGGTGAAATTGCATTAGCATTTTAGTTCAGCTCAGAATTCACTTATGAAGATGACCTTATGAATCATTCCTGCTTATCATACCTCTGTTAACATAATGAACAATTTCAGAACCTCTGAAACAAAAACTTGCCTCTGGTAAAACTACCTGACTGGTAACGGACAACAGCTAATGGGCATTCGAGTCCACAGGACCAGGCTCATGCCAGTCTGAAGGAAAACTCCTGAAGACATCTAGTATGGATAATGGCTTTTCAGCACCACTTCACAGATCCTCTCAACTACCACCACCTGCTTCGATACACAGCCATTCTGATAATGACAAAATATTCTTCCACGGCATCCTGCCCTGATGCAATATATCTCCTCTACCTTCTTCAGTAAGCAAGGCAAGACATTGATAGTCCTGACAAATTTCCAAATTATATTGATTAAAGCTATAGTATTATAAAGAAAAGTAGCACGTACCCAATTACAGTTATATCAAAAGTCACAAGCCCAAGAAGGCTGAAATAAGATGCAGATTCAAGTTAATGCCAGAACTGTACTTAAAAAACTGATAATTTCTGAACCTTTGACTTTCAAATATGAACAATATTACATCACAGGTTTGTATGTAAGAACTGACAAAACCATGCAGTTTGTTAACAGAGGTGGAGAACTGTTAACAGCCTGTAATCTTGTTCATGCAAGAAAAATTCTCTTATCTTTATCCTAGTAACGAGGCTCAAAATTATTAAAATCACTGGGGGATCAGAAATTCTGAAAACCAAACAAAGGGCATTAACATGAACTGTTAAATCAACATTTTATATGAGTCATCTACTACATACTGAGCTTCAGAATAAATATATTAGATAAGAAATACATTACTGAAAAAATAGTAACATTTACTAATTGGATGTTATTTGCATCCAGCAATTAAGAGATGATATGTCAGAGGGTTCTGACAAAAGACCATATAATAATTCTTTGTCACACTTTTGTAGAGCGGTGCAAACTATTTGCAGCACAGTTACCCTACGTGTGAGTTTCAGCTGTTAGAAAAAAAAATTTAAAAAACACCCTAAATTTTCATCCTCGGCTGCCCATGTCTTCAATCATACAATTCAATGACCCTTTAAATGATATTGTATACACTGAGCATTTTTAGTTAAAAGTAAAATTCAGATAGAAAGTTTAAGCCTGGTTTTATGTGTCCAAATTTCAGTGATCTCCTTTGAAGGAGCACACATACGGTTGCTCAAGCACAACTGTAAAGGACAGGAAAATAGTATATTCTACAAGGCAGGAATTTCTGTCAACTGTAACATCAGAGGTAGAATACAGGTATTTACAGCTGCACAATGCTGAATAAGTAGGGAATTTAGGGAAAAATAAATTGAAAACTATTGTATTTACATAACACAACCAATTTACTTTTGCCAATACACGGCAAACTAGCACACAACAGTGTATGTCAAATGCATTCTAAAATACATAAGTAACAAACACCCAATAAAATGAGCTTATTGTTGTCTGTGAAAAACAACTTAGTTTATGAAAGAATAGAATCTTTTCCAAAATACATATAACAAAAATTTCTTTTCCCATAAAACAAGAAGCAAGAATTAATAAATTTAATTCAAAACAGACAGAGTATTTCCTGTATTTACACTGGTTTTACCTCAATGTATATGGATAACTATTAGAAAGGACTGCTTAAGGAATGAGTGGAAGGGTACAACAATAGATATCAATTGACACCTAACAGGCCCATAATAAATGTCATAAAGTTCTCAGATGGCATGCATAGCATTTGGCAAAACTGTAAGAGTTTTAGTAGTTCCCTTAGCAATTTTCAGGGTTTTTTTCATTAGCACATTTCCCAATTTCTCCCTTTCCAAAACCAACACTTTTAATCACTGTATTTGCAGATCACCAGTTCACCAGAATGAGGTGCATTTCCACATCCATTGGGGTATTAGAGTTAGGATCAACAGGTAAATGCCTACATAACACTGAAGTTGACAGCAATTTCTCTGTCAGCTTCAATGAGCACGAATGCCCTCCTATCAACAGGAAAAACTTTGCTGCTTCTCTACACATACCAGTTTACAGTCATACATCAACATATAGGGAGGAAGAAAAACCACTCTAATGTACTTTCAAGATGATTTCTTTTAGTCCATAGCAGAAAGCTCTTCCCCACATTTTATCCTTTCAAAGCCAAACTACTCTAGAAAATAAGTAACACTATTCCAACGTCTTAAATCTCAGGCCATATGGAAATACTGATTTATTTTCTAACTTAAGTAAAATTTATATATAGCTACCAAAAGTTTACAACACTGTAATCATATAGTTGAACCTCAGAAAAAAATCTTTCAGTATTCAATGACTACACAACTTAAGAAAACTGAGAACTTATTCCCATCAGTTTTGTTTTGTTTTGTTTTATTTCAAAGGCTTCCAGAAACCTGGCAAAATATTCAGTCAATATGACTGTCTTTTAAAGCAGTTTGGCAACTGTTAAGGAAGAGAGAGAGGAGGTGTTATGTAATCTAATAGACATGCAACAAGACAATCTTTTAACCATATGCTAATTTCAAATAATCAAATCTGAAAAGTTATATGACTCATTTTTAAAGCAGCATACCCCAGGTAAAGGAAATATTAGCAAACAAAAAACAAGACCATTCCAGAGTTAAATGAGGCTTTATACCATTATCAGCAAAGACCTTTAAACCCTGTCCAATCATGGCAAGGAATAAAGCCAATTCCCTCCAATCTTTTTAGGGATATACTAGTGTCCTGCTACTATTTATCACCCCTCCACCTCCCTTTCCCAAGTCAAGATGTTAATATATTGCAGAAATGCAAAATTTAATACGAAAAGAAACAACTGAAAACAACCCTTTCAACACAACAGCTGAGAACAGCACCTTCCAAGCAATGCAGATCTCTTCTTACATGGCTGCACACCAGCACAGATCACCCCATCACTTGTCACATAGACATAAACCATCTTTTTTTAATGCTACAAACAAGATCATCGGAACTACTGAGTGCTTAGTTGAAACATGAAAAATATGCTTTGCATATATACAGTCCACCTGCATTGTTAATAAAAGAGTATTAGAACAAGGAGAAAAATCTTCTCCAGGAATTTGGAGGATGTCCTGTTATTCAAGCAGGCACTAAGAATTCTCACTATAAGACCAAACTAGGCCAAATTAACCAAATTAGCCAAATTAACTCCATGGGTAAATAAAGAGCTTCAATATTATATAAGCTACCTCTAGTTCTTCTTAAGGAAGGTAAACATATTGACATGACACAAAGCATAGAAAAGTTTCAAAAGGATTCCCAAAAGAACTTAATACGTAAACTAACAAATAGAGCTCCTCTGAAACACCTTTGTGACAGGAAGTACAGAAATAACGTTTCAGTCCAAAATTAATAAGTAAAATAACCTTGGATCAATACAGACTGGAGGCCACATATAAAAACTAACAATTTTTCTAATGTATTCGGCCAAAGGATAGAAGAAAATTAAAGAAAAATGTTACCCTGTAAGAAGCTAAACCAATGAAACTTGGGAATGCAATATAGCTCCACGTTAAGGCGTGTAAACTTATACGGCTGTGTGAGCGTTACAGTTAGTAGATACTTAGTCAATACAACTGACGGACACAAAGCAGCTAGCTACTCAAGCTCACCCTAAAAGGTGAACTCAGCTTTTGGGCATCTGAACAGCGCTCCAGTTCATGGACTGAACTGATTACATTTCAAATGGAGGTCACCTAGGTCATGCAAAACAGTGAAATCGAGATGTTTGAACTCTAGTGCTGGTTTGCATACAGGTGTGTTCCTGTCTCTTAGTTCTTTCAGTTCAGCCATCTCCCACGGTCCTAGATGACAGCTATAGGTTATAGGTCTTCTAAATCTCCAAATATATTCCAACACTATAGAATCTACAGTGACTGGACTCAACCTTCCTTTTCTCTGGTGAAGCACCAGGTTAAGGTGGATCATTACTCAATTCCTAATTAAAAAAAAAAAAAAAAAAGTGTAATTAACTGAGACTATAAACAATTTCACTAAAACTAAGCAACATATTCAAAATCTATACCAAAAGAACAGGTACAAAAAACAATAGCATAGGCCTCGTCTCCTCACCAAATGAAACACAAAAAAACCCAAACAAAAACTCTCCACCTCATCCACTGTTAACACTGCCATGAATCTGGTTTAACCTAACACTTGTAAACAAAATCATTCTGAATCTGCATAGCTTTAATCAGAAACACCTGCTAAAACCACGCTTCCAACTCATTCCCAGTTGGGAATTCTGTATTAATTTCACTGAAAAAGCACCTCTCACCCTGTTTTGGTTTTGCTTTTTTTTTTTTTTTAAGAACTTTTGTTTTACTTAGAATAATCTGCAACAGATAGATTCACAAGGCTCCAAAATAGTCCTTTGCTGAACATCTGCTTGGTTTTACCATCTGCTTCATCACATGAGCTCCTTCTGATGTCCAAAGAAGAATTCCTGCCAAAATGACACGCTGACACAGCATGTAGAGACCCAGATCCTGTTCCTACAATTCACTATAAGCAACAAACATATTCTTCATAACCTTAGAAAAGCAGAGCTAAAACCAGACTCTATTGACATGCAAGTACAGTGCTAAATTTCAAGATGCAGACATAAAGGTAGACAACCTGACACCCACAGAAGTGCAAGAAAACTGACAGTTTGTACAACTCTTCTTCAAGAAGAAAAAAAACATAAAACATATCAACAACAACTAAAGTAGGCACTTCAATGTTCCAGGACACATTTACTGAACTGCAAATTGACATTGCTCTTAAAACCTTATTTTTATTAAGTTGCATAACAACGTGTTTCTACTGCTAAGCATCTAAAGATGAAACAAAACAAAACTTACTAATAATTATTTCATTGAAGACTCTTGTTTATCAGTTGCAAGGACCATATTAGAGTCTAAAATACTTGAGAGTTACTTTGATAGATAAAAAAGTATGTAAAGTTACCCCCCAAACACCTAAGTCAATACTATCACATTTGCAGTTAGATTTGACCATTGTATGAAAAATAGCTCAGTTTAAATGTTTAATATTAATGTTCAATAAATGAAATTATCTGAGAACAGCATGAGTGTTACATTCTTTTCCTCAAAAAAGTTAGCTTATGAATTCAAAGAGCAAACCCCCCTGAAACACACCTTACACTAACAAACCAAGAAAATATCATGAGTTTTCTGGCCAGCCATAATAATTATTACAGTCAGCCTCTCTGAATATCTTCTGGGAACTAGGTGGACTAGAGATAAGGTGCTAGAATATTCCATAATTTATCTTAGAGTTCTTAAAAACTTAAATTAGAGAGATCTCATCTTTCCAAAAAAACTATTTTTTATTCCCAAAGTGTATTCGTTTTGTGGCGTTTATTTTTTTTTTAACATTTGCCTCTTCAACTTTGAAAATACATTTACTGAATCCAAGCTAAGAAAACACTGACGTTTGAGTAGTTCCCTCACATCTCTCCAAAAGCCCAGGCACTGGGCATACAGTAATGATTCTTTTTAGTACTTCTTCATGTTAAGGCTGGAAAGGAAAAAAGAAATCCATCACATATACAATGACACTAATTAAGAAGGATTTTTTTCTACCTCAGTTAAACAATCAGAAGGAACAGACCCAATACAAACAGGTGGTTCTCCAGACTTTGCTAATGGTAGTAGCAAAACATCTAAGTAACAGGACTGCAAAAATGCATGTTATTTTTCTTCACTACTTCTAACTTCTTCATACTCATAATGCATACTTTCACAGAGCTAAGGTCTTCAGACCTGCCCTATGTTCTATTTCCGTGTTTAAAAAGCACCTGGTATGATGGGTTCTAATTCAAACCTGCAACCATAAGAGATAAAAAATAAACAAATTTGTTACTGGTTTTGCCATTCAGAATAAAACCAGTCTTTTCCTATCAGGTGACACTGCTAGAGAAGCCTAGCAGAAAGAGATGCATGCTCTCTGTAAGTGTCCTGATGGAAGGGGAAAGAAGAGTATAGTATTTCTGCTGTACAAATTCTTACTTTTCTCCCTTTCTGAACCAGCAAACACAGTTAATAAACAATTTCTGATTTGAAGTCATGCATAGAAAAGACTATTTTCACACATCAATAAACATTTCATCACAATGTTGCCTACCGAAAAAATGAAATCAATGTTTTCAAAATGATAGTAAGAAGCCCAAGACAAATTTCAAGGGCAAAACCGATCACTGTAATGAACACTGGAGCCTTAGAAATAATTTCTGATTTATTCCTGCACGCTGAGAAATACTGCAACAGGCTTCAGTGTTTTGTTTTATAACTTTTTAGATCTTACAAACATCAGATATGCAGGAAATCAATGAGACGGGTAGACTCATCAATAGTCCTCCTTCCATGAAGTTCACCGAATCTTGGGTGTACGTAACAGTATCACACTTCAAATTTATCAAAATAATCTCAATAGCACCATAATACATTTTAATTTCTGACATTTTTTAGCAAAACTTACTGACTGACAAATTTCTAGGGTAAGACAAGAACAACTTAGATAAATAATAGTTAAATTAGACTTCATCAGATAGATACCACATAGATGTATTGGATTTAAACACATCCAAATATGCTAATGAATTGAAGCAGTATATTTACTAGCAGTCAAAATTAATAATAAAGTTATTTGGGAAATTCCTTATTATTTGTTTTCCTTTATTTCAATGACAAATAAAATGAATTATTCAGTAATGGATGAAAGCCAGTAGCACCAGAAAAACAAGTAAAAACATTGGAAGAACATGATTTATGGAGAGCTCATAATGAGAAAAATCTCTATTTTATGTTTAAAACTATAATTAGTTTGCATAATTTATTTAGCATAATATAACAAGCAGCAATCTTTAGTTCCTGACCAAAGAATAAAATACAGCTTACTTTTTTCTTCCTAATGCTGCTAAAGTTATGTTTCTGTTTATGAAAACAGTGAAATCTAGACTAAAATCCCACAACAAAATCAACTGCCAATCAGTTACATCTCTTTAATCTTTTAGTTGTTCTGCTATTGCACATTTATCCACTATCAATGAGCTTTTATCAATTTCTTAAAATCCAGTCACGCACCAGGCATTTGTATAAATGAATAAAAATAGCTCCATGATGTTTCAGCTTCTGCTTAAGATAAACGATATGTAATGTATTTTCTACTTTTAAAAACTGCTTAAGTAAAAAAAGATCATTCCCCCCCCCACAAAGCACCTAAGACACTATCACAGCCAAAGAAATCTAACGGAGGAAGCAATAGGCTCAAGTCTTATTTTTAGGTTTAATTTTTTTATGTTTTCCCATCGTTTGCAAGAGACATTCCACACTCAAAAGTACGAATATTCTTTCAATGAAGAAGCTCCATTTCTTCTTCCCATGAGAAGCCAATCAGGCTTTGACCTGGACAAACCATACTTCACTCTCACTCCTAAAAAAAGTTTAACTTTGAGAAGGACAGCTTCCCAAAATTATTGAGGAATATTCTTATGCTAGGTTTCACTGCTGTCCATTCTTTTATTGTGTATATACACCCTTCTGGGTACTAGTATTTATAGTGAATACATAAGGACTGCAATACATTATTAAGAATTTTTATAGTGATTTTACCAATACCTGTAGGAAATGCTGCCCAAGCAATGGCAGGGGATGTAGTCTGCTTTTCACCATCTCCAAACTCATAACTCTCTGCTGCCTAGAAACACAAAAAAGTATTATTGTAACATATAGCATTTTACAAAATGCTATAAATTCCTATAATATTTAAAAAGTTAAATTTCAAAATTAAGTCATCTGATTAGCATACCTCAAATCCTCCAAAGTCATCGTCATCCATCCTTCAAATGGTACTAGAATACAGCAGAAAACTTGATTTAAAAACAGAAACACAACTGCTGAATTATTATATTTCCTTTACCATAAAATAACAATAAAAACTTCATAAAAGCAAAGGTATTTCTTAATTTCAAAGGACAGACTTGGGTAGAGCAAGTCACTGCGGTCAAACCCAGCAGTATGGAGTAATAATACAACGTTCTACGGTGCAGGACAATGGGTGTATTTCATTTTCCAGTCTCATAAGAGAAAGGTGCTGACTTTCTGACCAACTAGAAGTCAAAAGACAAAAGGACTCATGTATCTATACTTCAGTTACATGACAGATGAGTAGCGACCTTCACTTGGATACAACTTCTCCCTAGCTCATCTATGTGCTCTTCATAACCTCATCACCTCCTCTTTTAGAAATGAGTATTCAGTCTTTCATCCAAGTGTTCATCGCCACAGGTTACCTGAAGTCTTCCTAAATTACAAGTTCTACAAAAGATCAAAGGACCTAAATAAAAACTTTTTCAGATACAGGACGCAAGGGCTAGAGCTGCAAGATCTCTCTTAAGAAGTACTTTTTTATTGATGAAAATAAATGAAAAAAATGAAGGAATTTGAATAGCTTCAAGTGAAAAGATAAGCACTGCCCAGCAATATTGTCAAACAACTTCTGAAAGCAAGGATGCAGTAAAAGCTTTCCAAGATGGGAAAACAGAAAGATGGTACTTCAAAAGCTGTATCTACTGCTTTCAAGTACAGCAGTCAAGTCCCCAGTACCTCAACAAATGAACTGAAAACATCTAATAACCTAGTCTGTTTATATATTAAAAAAAACAACCAAACAAAAACCCACACTAAAAAAACAACCAAAAAACCAAACACAAAACCCAACAACAAAATAAAAAAAAAAACAAAAAACAAAAAAAAAAATCCATAAAACAACAAAACAAAAAGTCCAGGAAGTAGGAATTCTGACCATCAGATTCCAAAATGAAGAATTTTCTTAATTAGTAATGAAGATGATCCAATTTAAAGTGATCACTAACTATCACGTATTTTATAGTTTTTTCTTTATGATTTAGAATATAAAAACATTTTCCATTTTCAAATCACTGTGATTAAATCCAAAAAGATTTCCTGCTTTTCCCATCTCTTCTTAGCTGTCTGGCAACGTCAGCACAAACTGCAACTTAGAAAAAGACTGTGGTGAATTTCTGGAAATTTTTCTGCTACCACAGAGGTCCTTCCCTAGGTTTCATGGAGGGGCTGATTTAGATTTTACAAACTGATCAGCATTTTTGACTTGTAGCCCTGAATTCTGTGGCATTTTGATATATTTATAGTTAAACTGCTGTTCTTTTTACAAAAATGTAGGCTAAGTTACTCGGCTAATGAAAGTAACTCAAGATATACATGGGTGTTCAAAGAACGGCATTATACCTATTTAAAAACTATATATCATTCTGATATGTCAATGATGAGCCAAAAAACCTTTAGGGTCTTTATAGAATGTCAAAACATTTGTAAAGTGAATTGACTTCAGTCAAAATAGACTATAGGCTGGAGAAACTTTTATTACTGTGAAAGCACATGCTCAGAAACAGAAGAATTCAAAAGGTTTGGAGGAAATCTTCAAATTAAAGTATTAGAATATTATCCAATATTCACATGTGCTATAAGTAGTAAGCACCTTTTTAGGGACTGCAAGGAGTTTTAATGGTTTTGTGTTTGTTGGGGTTTGTGCTGATTTATTTTTTTAAGAGAGAAAGAAGGTAGTTGGGTATTTTTCCCATCAATGTTAACCTTAACCAGTCGAACATTCATGCATTCCATTAACATTTAGAGCTTTAATATATTAACTCAAAAATATAACATATACACACAGAAATGAGAGCAATGGAAGTTGTACAGATAGAACACCACTGCTGAAGCAGTCAGCAATGCACAAAATGGGAATGTCAATGTATTCATGCTCCCTATTATTAAACACCACCCAAAACAGACTGATTCATATAGGTGATTTATATAGGTACTGCAAAATGCAGCATTCAAGTAGCAATCAGAGCAGTCAGCTGGAGAAAGAGAGGCTTTATAATGGCAAATTGGTCTTTTATCAATACTCTGTGTATCATATCAACAGGTCTTACAGGCTCTACCCAAGTTACTTCAAAATAATTACTTCAAAAGAGCCCAGCAGATTTTCTCCCAAAGAGCAAGAGACATTATTCCCATTGTCTCAGAACTGATTGTCTTAGATGGAGAAAGTGTACTCCATAGGCAGCACTGTTCCAAAAAGACAAACTAGAACAAGTTCAGAGGAGTGCAACAGGAATTAAAGCCATTTTGGAAAGGCACTCTGAAATGGAGAGTCTTATTTAAAAAAAAAATGAAAAAATTAAAAGGCAAATAATATTTATAAATTATGAAAAATAGCATGCTAAGATGTGATTAACTACTTATAAGGCAGTAAAGGACAGAAGCCTCGATAGGCAAAACTGTGTTAAACACTAGCGAGGATGCAACATAAATCCCAACAAGAAATTTCTAAGAACCTATGTATACATAAAACAGAAGTAACTTTTGATAGAGAAAAAGGATGTAGGGCAGAAGAAATAAAGGAGAAACAACGGGTTATTGAATCTACCATCTTTGTTGTCACATTTCATATACAGTTTTCGTAATCTGGTAGTGATCACAATACTGTTTTGGCCTAAGATCACCTTAGTCCACAAATTTTAACACAGACATTTCATGGCTGTAACAGCATGATTGATCTATGAATTATTCCACACATCATTTAAATGGGAAAAAAAAGAGAAGCAGACTCCAAGCAAGTCTCAGTAGTATCAATGGTGTTTTCATGCCTAACTGCCAATCCTCTAATTTCCAGTTCTTTGGAGAACCCACAGGAATTCTAGGCTAAGTGATTCTCAACCACCTAGAAGACTTTGCTATTTGTGTATGTATAATACACATTCATACATGCTTCTGTTTTCAGAGACAGAGCTAAGTTTCTAGTCCACCAGAAAGAAATCCTGATTTGTTCACATGCTTTGTTTGCTGTAGGCAAAATAAATAAATAAATAAATAAATTATAAAAATATCAGAAACTAGCAAACTTAGCATGTATCATAAGCAAGCAGGCAGCAAATTAGGAAAGAAAGCATCCACTTCATAATCTCAAAGGCTGAGGTGTTCTCTTCAGAGTGTTTGTGAAAGAGCTCTTCTTAGAAGATGTCTTTCCAAAAAAGATATCTCTTCTAGCATAAAAAGAAAAGGGTGATTTCTGCAAGGAGAAGGGAACAGGGCCACACCAGTGTTTCAAGAACTGTTTAGGAAAGAAATGAATCAAGCCTATGTTTAGCTACAAGTCTTTCATAGCCCTCAAAAGTACACATGCCATTTAGCTCTAAAAAATGTTTGAATAATACGTTATACACTTAACTGATAACAATACTGAAAATATGCCCAAATACACAATTTCTCAATTCTACCCCTTATTCTGGCAATGGAAATGCACTTCTGGCATAAATAAACAGAATTAGCCTAACACCTCACATAAAACTCAACAGTTTTGGAAGCAGCTTTTTTAAACCAATCATCTATTCCAAAATGGGCAATAAGACTTCTCTTTCCTCACAGACTAGGAACATTATTTGTGGCACCAGAATAGGAAAGAATACATTAAGTGCTGACAATCTTCAGAAGGATTTAAAAAACAACACAAAAAGACGAAACAACCCACACAGTCTTGCCATGACTAAATGTGGTGTCTTAAAATATGCCTGATACTGGAATTAAGTAACTGTAAAATTGGGCAAAAAGAAGTCAACCTCAAAATTACAGATTCATAGAAATTATGGTTGGAAAAGACACAGTAGGTCATCCATCCAGGCCATTCCCAAAACATTACAGTTCGAGACAGTCATGTCCTAAAAGGCTTCAGAAGCTCTCCAGTCACACTCCTGTGAAAAGAAGGAAACTTTTCATGGATTACAAATATGTAAACCCCTGCATTTTCAGTAGATTTTATCAACAATTTGTATTCTTCAAATCCTACAATAATTTAGGCCAGAATTAGGACAAGCAGGCCATCCAGTTCAAGGTCCTGCTCAAAAGCAAGGTCAGCACTGCTTTCAGACCAGCCCAAGACGGCCTTCTCTGTGACTGGTAACGCATGACGAATGTATTCAAACACAGGTAGCTCTGCACATCCACGACGGTTGCAAGCTTTCCTATACCAAATGCAGTCACCAAAGCCTGACCATCAGCTTTACATAGGCCATGAGAACTTTGTGAAATGCACTTACCTAAAACACATTGCAAAATCTTTTTATATGCAGAAAGATCAAGAGCCATTCACAAGGAATAAAACAGAAAAATAAGCTTGGAATGAAGCCCCTCTTCCCCGTTCCAACGGTTAGAAGGAGAAGGAATGTTGTAAGGCCACCAGAAATCCTGGTATTATTCATCTTCAAAAGGCAAAAGTGGTAAAAACATCAAACAGTGGATTAAGAAGGATTCTTCATTCACTTAAATGTTTACCTCTGGTTAGCGAGCATTCAAATTTATCCCGACCTGATCTATTACTTGATAAACCAAATATAATTTTTATTGTAAATTTCTATTTGTATATATCAGTAAAGGCAACTAATTTGCCAGGTACATTGAACTGGATGCTATATTACTTGGCCTCTAATTTTCAGTATGTAACTAACTTACAGAATTTTGCACATCTTGAAGGCACAACTTCTAGAGCATACTGTCATTTGTTTTGTGTAGAACAGTATGTGTGGAGCTGGCTGAGGGTAGGGATGTTGCATTTGTATTTCTGGCAAACACAGTTGGTGGTTAACCCCTACCTATGACGACATATCAGTTTTACATGCAAGTTTATGCTTAATAAATGACTCATTTGAAATGTTTAATCTAGGACAGGCTTATTAGCTGTTTCTTCACCGGACATAACATAGACTGCATTATTTGAAGAATAAATCTGTGGCTAAAACTGCAGGCTCCAAAAAAACTATGCAAGATTAGTATGAGATGTATAAAAAAAAAGGAAAAAAAAAAAAAAAGAAAAAAAGAAAAAACCTAATCATTTAGAAAGCATATATACTGGCAATACCTCTGTGATAAAGAGCAGAATAGTTGACAAATCTCTATATCACAAAGTTCTAGCCAGCTCACATGGTCTTTTCCTCATGGATCTTCAGCCAAGCCTCTAAGCACCTTTTAGCAATTTTAAAACAGGAATAAACTTTCTTCTTTCTATGCAGCCGATACAGACTTTTCTCCTGATCTATACCAGTTACAGCAGCAGGATAAGCATGTGGCATCTTAACAACTTACAGTACCTACAAAGTCATGAATTAGAAATGCTTGATTACACAATACACATATCCCAAAGGGTACAGAACCCAGGACCAGACTATGAATGTATAGCATCATGGCAAATAAAATAAATTTAGAGCAGCTGTAAAATTTTCTAAAAACCTCAAACCAAAAACTTAACATTTCTCTCTTCACTCCTGCTTGAGATCTCAGCACTAAAAGTAAGCTGTTTGATAACACTTAGACCATAAACAGAGGAATACTTTCCATTTATTATGGAATTTGGTGGCATGAAAAACTATATAAACATTACCAAAGATCACTGTCAAAACAAAAATTAAACAACAGCTACTGGCCAATATTATTTTGGGTTTAATTGGTTTTTGACATTGAGGAATTTAACTTCCCTTTGTAGCAGTACAGCTAAATTCTTCTAGCATATCTGTCATGTATCAATTTCTGAAAATGGGAGCTGTAATGAGATACTGAAATGTAGGTAATTTTTTTTTTCAAAAAGAATGAAAAAATATGATGCAGTAATTCTCAATCCCTCAAATAAATGGAAAACTCAATCCTTTCAGTATTTTATTTTTCTTACTTCGAATTCTGTAATTTGTCTCAAGGCAATATCATGTTTGCAATTAAAAGCTTCTGCAGACTTCTTTTTATTATTATAGCATCTTACTATACTATAAAATCGAATGCAAAAATTTCCTACAAAGATAGCATCATCCATGTAGTTAACATTCAGTTAGTGCTTTGTTATTTAATGAATGGAATTCACACTCTTGTTACAGAAGGGGTGGGGTGGGGTGGGGTGGGTGTAAGGAAAAAAAAAGAAGAGTAATCTAGTATTCTGTATTGGTTTTTAACAGGAAAGCTCTTCACAGCTCTTAAATTCTGCATTAAATTTTCAGCATTTATCACTTGTATGCAACAAGGAAAGTATGTAATTGAGCAAAGGCTAACATCACAAGACCATGAGGACATGAGACCAGAGGGAAATTTAGGACGACTGTCTCTCAATTTGGAAAATTAGACTGCTTTAGTAATTACAACAAATATGATCTTATAAAAAAAAAAAAAAAAAAAAAAAAGCAAACTTTGAAGTAACAAAATTTACACAAGACTTCAATGAGAAATTATGAGTTTGTGCCAAAACCATAATTAATAGTTATATAAGAATAAATTATGCTAATTACTTCCTCAGAGATACTTTAAATTCTTCAGCTATTAAGAAATATGATACTTCAAGTGGAGTGCTTATTAATTGGATAAGCTATTATTTTTTAATGAGAGATCTGTGAGAATTCTGGGTAGAACCAAAGGTAAACATTAGGAAGATCTTTTAAGAAGAAATAGAAATACAAGCTTTTTATCATTTCAGAGAATGAAATGCCCTAATACACTTGGAAAATCGGGTTTAAGTTTTCTACTTTTAGAAAGGGGTGTGTGTGGGGTGTGTGTATGGTCTTAACTTTTGGTTTGCATTGTTTGGGGGTGGGGGTGGTCTTTTTAACCAAAATGAAAGACAAACACAATTTCAAAGTTTTAAGAAAAATTAGAAAATTAACTACTTTGGAAAGTATCATTTAATATTTGAACCAATCAACTGTTGCTGAAAGAATATAGCATCCACATCTCTATATTAAGAGATGTAAACGCTGATTTTATACTATATCAGAAAAGAGAAAGGTTACAATTTTTTTTCTTGAAGCAGAGCATCTAAATCCCTGCAATCATACAAACTTATGTCTGTCTGTACATGCCAACTGTTAAACAAGATGGTTAGATGAGGGAACTGAGAGCCTGCAACATCTAAGATGCAAAGCTTAGATTGAAACAAGTTATTTCACTTCTTTACTCAACCACCCTTTTATCTTCCAATCAGGCAATACCACCCCATACAAAGTTGTTAAGGGCTGTACTCCCTACCCCTATCATTAGATAGTGAAAGTCAAGCATCACAAAAATGCCAATGTTCTCCATCACATTACAGTGCCTATTTAGTAACGTAATTGTAGGAAATCCCCACCCCTGTGAAGCAGTATGCCTATCAGCTCCCACAATGAAATGCAAAATAACATGCCAGTTAGCACCTGTATTTGACCAAACAACAGAAGCATTCCCAATTACATATTAAAGGAAGAAAAAGAAGACAACACAGAACATGTCACAGCAATTTTCTACTGGGAAGTGAGGCTGGCTCATTTAGTTGGGAGAAAATGATTCTATGATTTTAATCCCAGTACCACCAACATAAACGCTGACTAAATAAAATGCTTTTTTAATAAAGAAAAAAGTCAAAGAAAGCAGATGCAAAACATCACCGATTTTACAGTACTAGTTGCTTATATTATAATTGATTCAACTGAAATTTACGGAACTTTTAAGAAAAAATGAGAGTCTGGCCTTTTGTAACCAATTCATTTCCACAGCCCAAGTAATCAAATACAATTTAATATATTTAAGGAATCACAGAATAATTTTAGTTTGGGAAGCATCTCAGGAGGACACCTGGCGCATCCCCACCTGAAAGCCAGACCACCTTAGACACCGTATCAGGCTGTTTAAGGCTACATGCAGTCAAATTTGAAACTTCTGCAAGACAAGACTCCAATCTATCAAGGTGACAACAGTCAAACACTAGAGCAGATACCCAGATAATTTTCTTTTCCTATTCACCTTTCTCCTCTAACCATTTCTCCATTTACTCTAGAGTCTTCAGAAGGTTTCAATGCTTAGGGATGAGAAGAGCACATTAAGGAATGTGACAATAAAAGTCAAGGATTGATTTGCACAAAATAGAATATATAAAATAAAAGTCAATAGCTAACACTTTTCTACCAATTCCTACAGTGAATTTAATAATGAAAAAAAAAAAAAAAAGTCAACAAAACCACCCCTAAAAACAAAAATCTTTTTACCACTTAGTCCTCTTCTCAGGAGACACCCCTTGGACCAAAAGATCCAGATCCTGTAAGATGCATGTAAGGTTCTATATCCTATGATATTTCATACCTAGCTTCACAGGTTACTTTGAAGTAACACTACTTACTATCAATGCTGTATAGCATTTGTATCAGTTTCATGTAATGAGAACATTGTACTCAATCTGCTAAACTTCTGTAAGTGCTTTTTCATTTAATAAGCCTTTTTAGAAGAACAATGAACTGTAGCATATGATTTAACACTAATGAATACACCTTTTATAAGCATCATAAGAGTAGCAAAATTTTCAAGAACTGCATAAAATCACAAAACTTCTGTAGCTGGATATAGCCTTTATTAGAGAAACTTCAAAAAAACCCCACGTTTTTTATGAATCATATTATCCTGAAAGGTACTGAACTGACATGAGAAAAAAAATCCCTGAAATTCCACAAAAATAGGTATTATCTGCAAAAATCAATTCCACAAAGATATGTGTTGTAGAACTTGTAGATCCTTTTCCTCAGCATACAGTTTTGTTTTTTTTAAAAACAGTGCTTAAAACAGGAAAAAGCAATAATAAATAAATAAATAAAGTGCAAATTCCAAGTCCATTTCACTTCTGTAGATCAGACACAACTTCACAAAAAAAAAAAAAAAAAAAAGTGCAGCTTCCATGTTTACCTACAAGCAGAAAAGGGGCTCTGATAGCTCCCACAGAGCAGGCAGGCACTGCTTTTCAAATTCATTTAAGACAAAGGAGTGGGAAAAAACCCACCACAGCCTCATGTGGAAAATGCATTCAAGAACTGGCAATTCCTGTTATATCCTAGGAGAAAGTAACAACAGAAAACCAGCAAAACTATGTTCTGTGAAATCTGATCCCTGAAGAGCTATTAAGAAAAGTATTTGTAAAAGGTATGATACACTGAAGTAATTTAGAATAGTATTCTGTGAGTGACAACATATGAATATAGACTGTGTGTAGAAGAAATTACTAGTGGGGGAAAAAAGGGCTTAATATTAGATAGATACTGCCTGACTTTTACTCACTGTTCTACGTACATGTAGAATCACCAAATACATGGTGAGCATTTATATAAAGGAAAGGAATAATATAGATCAGGAGAGACATGGTTTCTCCTAGATCATTAAAAAGGTGTGAAGCATAGGCCAATGTCTAAAATACTGCTCTGCTTGTGATTCAGAAATAATTACTGAGGTTGACTTTAGAGTATTTCCCGAGATAGAGATCTACCACATGCATGTACCATTTTTGTCTCTCTACCAGACCACAGCCCATGAGCCACATGGGGATTCCATGTGTAACCGTTAAGTGCTCAGAGGATAGCATCATTCAGAATAAAAGACTTTGCAAGTACCACAGTGATACTTTTAGCACACATTTTTAATTGAAAGCCTCTAGAGAGAAAAGGTCTCTATACTTTGGCTTCCAAATGTCTTTGTCACTGAAATCTATCTATGGTTGGGGGGGGGAGGAAAAAAACAAACCAAAACCTAAAACGCCTATTACCTCTAATAAGACAAGTATGGAATTAATTCCAGAGGGTTACCTATGAGCAATTATATTTTATATTTTACATATATACATACATGTGTGTATATATATATACATCTATAATTACACATGTATTTCTTAATTGAGGAATTTTTTTACATTTTTGCCCATGATTCCTTGTCAGCTTCTCCCAACTTCAAGAATTTCCCACTTAGAAAATACCAACTTTTTCACTCTTGAAAGTCAAAGATGAGTTCAAATAAAAATCTGAACTTACTTATCATCTGAAGTATATTACAATATTATTCAGCTTCTTTCTTTGCATCCAGAATCTATAGAAACTTTTTCAAGAGTTAATTTTAACACCTTCAGTAACTCAAGATTTTATAGAAAGTTCTTCTGAGGTCTCCAGCCTTCACCATAATTGGTTTTTTTGGACCAGAACATGAAAAGACTAGGTTTCGTTCTACTATGAAAATAAAGTATCACACAGTTAAACTTTTAAGTTTCTGTGATGTCCCTCTATAAGCTTTCTCTATCACAAATATATTTTTAATTTAAAAGCCACGCACTTCTACAACATGTACCTAAACTTCTGTGAGAAGTCTGACAAAGCTGATACAATCAACACATGTTGTGCTTTATGAAGGAAAAACCTCTCCCCTCACCAAGCCTTCTCCCCATCTGCCCCTCAAAAAAACCCAGAACATAGCGTGAATTAAACTGGAATTAAAAATTTCTGTTATGCATAGCTAGGCAATACAATATACCTGTAATTAATTAAAGTACAGATCAACAACCTCTTTAATGCTGATTGAATTTAATGCTAATCAGAAACCCTGGAAATTAGTTTGTATTCTACAAAAAGAGTTAAGAAAAGCATGATTTGTTATCCACTAACTAGGTCACAAAGATCAGACACCAATGGTCCTGCACATTGCCAGAGTAAAAATAACCACAGTAGGCTAAAAACTCTCATACTTAAAGTATGCTTCTTGTACTAGAAACAGTCCTCTAAAAGATAGAGGTAGGCTGTTCTCAGAGTTGCACAGGGAAATTAGGACAAGATCCACAGGACATAAGTCAGAATAGTGAAGATTCTGACCAGATATTGGAACAAGCTTCCACAGACAAGGTGGGGTCTTCATCCCTGAAGATATTCGGAACTGAACTGGACAGGGCTCTGAGCCATCTGCTCCAACCAGACTCTCTTTAAGCAGAGGTTTGGACTAACCTCCAGATGTCCCTGCCATGCATGGTCTTTTTTGTTTTGCATGCAGTTTTATCCAGAGTAGTATAGTAAAAAAAAAAAAAAAAAAAAAACCACACAAAAAACAACACAACAACAAAAAAACCCAAAAAACAAAAAATAACGAACCACCAACCAAAGAACTCCAGAATCATAGTAACAGAGGCAGTAAAAAAAAAGTGAATCCACATTTAAAACTGTTCTTCAGTTGAAAAGTACTAATAACTACCAACATCTGTAGAGGATCCTTTTAGGACGGGGTTTGCTAATGACAAATGAACTAACTTCAAGAGCTCAGTATGGAAGAGAAAGAGAACCTCTAGAAATCTTCACTGTTGTAGAAGGGACAAAAGTAGCAAAAACCTGAAAAATACTTTCATAGTGAGTTCAAAGAAAAAAGGTCTTACATATATCTCTGAACTCAGAGATACTTCTTGAAGACGGCTGACATGAACTTTCACCATTAAGAAAAAAAAAATCTTAACAAGAAAGAAAAATCACGTGGATATGTTTCTTCTCTAGAATAGGAAACATTTTCAATTAACTGATTTGTTCAAAACTGCCCTTAAAAATTATTAAACTGCATGATCTGTCTGTGAATACGGCAAGACATCTACAAACAGCAATTCTTTTTTTCAAAAAGAAAAAAGTCTAACGTTTCATAATGAATGAATGGTGAATGAATGACTTTTTGAGCCAGGTTTAGTAGCCTCAGTGTGTGTCTTCCTCTTGGCATTGATACATACAATGCTTTGCTATTTAGTGCTTCTCCCTCAAGAGAAGAGCTGAGTATCAGTTCCGGGGAGTTCATGCAACTGGACACTCCAACTGTATACTTAATTTTTGTAAAGTGTGACAATATTTTTACTTAGAAGCAAAGAATTTAATAGTACAGAAGCATCCACTGTTAAGGGTTTGGGAATGTTAGGACAAACAGTGGTCTTTCTTCTATAGTCCGCGTTTGACAAGGAATGGAGGGTTTAGAAGTAAAACAGAAGGGTCTTAGGTATTTCAAATGCATTTCCCCTTAAAATATTATTGTTTCAAGAACTCTAACAACTGAAATACTTCTGCTTCTCCATTCTTTTCTGTTAATATCCAGTGATCCTAAATGCAATCAACCAGTTCTTTTTACTTGCAAATCACACTGATCTGTTTTACTAGGACTTAGAAAGAGGTGTCTGTATGATGAAGGGAAAAGCCTTCAAGGAGCAAAAACCACCCAATTCTGCCTCAAGGGAACTTTGTCACAGAGAAAGTTTGACATAGTCTTAGTAACAGAGCATCATAGCAACACAGTTTAATAATCTCAAACAAAAACATATCTCTGAATACATGCTCATAAGGATGTGTGGTAACTTGTACAAATGTATGCCATTAATGTTAATAAAAGAGTGCTCAAGTCCTTGCACATTAAGAAGGAATACCTGATTTAAAAAAAAAATATATATTAAAAAAAAAAAAACAACCAAGAAACTGGATAATACTAGATTTTTTGCAGGATGCTCTGCCTAGGAAAATTTGGTGCTGGGTGAGTCACTGATTCTAAAAACCAACACTAATTGCACTGGAAAAATAAACTTTCACATTGAAAAAAAAAAAAAAAGGCTTACAAATTAAGTAGATGACCTTGATATGTAGTTAAAATGAGGCTTTTTCCCTTATTTAAAACTAAAAGTATTTAAAGTAAAATACTAAAGGTCCAAAACAGGAAAACAGTAAAGGTCCAAATATAAAGGATGCACAGTAAACCAGATGTTAAATATTTATGAAAGAGATAGTTTTCCTTTGACTTGTGTATAGACAGTTTGCAAAAAACATAAAATATCAAAAGCTTACAGAATATTATTCTATCTTTATATTAGAAAAGCTGAAAGGTGACCATGGATACATGAAAAAAAACATCAAAATCACTAGCACGTGGTAACTCTATTATGGAAACCAGGATGTGATACCAATTATACTCAATAAAAATAAACAGTATTCCTTTATTATTACTGTATGTCTCAGATAGAAAGCCTCATTATTCCAATTAATAAAACTTATCCCCTCTGCTTCCTTCAATCCCTGGAAGTACGGTACTTCTCATAGGGACATTGTACTAATTTGAGGCAAGAAAAAGATACTAACCTATTTCTCTGACATTAGATGACATTATCAAAAAGAATAAGAATTATGGCTCAAGATTTTCAACTCTTAGTGATTTACATGCCTCAGCTGCTAGTCTTGAAACAAAACACTTTAAATGTTAGAATATTCTTCCCCCTCCCCCCACCCCCACCAGCCCCCTAACCACCTACTGGAAATTCAGATACTATGAATGTTTAATCCAAAGACTGAAATAAAACATGATTGGTCATTTAAAAAAAAATAATCCTCTGTTTTACAATCTCTGGATATACTGTTTGAAGCAGAAAAGTCCAGGCATTACTCCTCCCACATAGAAAGAATGAATAATCATTGCACTTTTTTCTCCCTTTACTAATACTTGGAAAGAAGACTTGAAGATTTTTTGTTTACACATCAAGCAGATGAATTTGATTTTTCATACTCTCCGAAAGAGAAGGTTCAATTCACAGAGAAGCAATTCAACATGTGATTTTAAGTTCAATTTCATATGACTCTTCTGAAGCAAACCGGAAATGTTTCACATTGTCCAACCCAACCCTTAAACAAGTAAAATAAAAATGCTGATTTGCCTTCCAACAGAAAACATTGCTGCCAGAATGTCTGTGCATATATTATCTTTCCTTTTTACTTCATTTTGGTCTACTCATGAGCATGTAACACAACTGTTACATCATGTGACCTTTGACCAAAGGGATATTATCGTAATTCTCCATTGCAATCAAGAAAAATATATTTACTTCTCAAAGAAAAGGTTGATTGCCAGTGATGCCTTTGTAGTACAACACGGAAGCTGAAGCAGAGACCACAGATCAGGCCAGAGTGAAAATGGGATTACGGCTCAACACTGAAGTCCTTTTCAGTCAGAACACAATGCTTTTACTTAATTTCTTTCTCCAAGTTGATTTTTTTTATACCTACTATGCATTTCTGGAATACTCTTCTTCTCTAGTCCTAGAGCTTTTGACACAGCTGGGTAGGCACTACCACATCCATTTCAGAAAGAAGACCACATTTTCTAAGAGGTCCCATATCCAGGAAGTTAACAGGACATTTAAGTAATTCAAGCATACGTGATAAGGCACTCATATCAAGAATATTACTCACCAGTTAACAATTAAGCAAAAGTTATTTGTCATTCAAGAGGAGGTAAACTCCCCCTGGCCCCAAATAAACAGTGAAACAAAATACCAGCCAGATCTTCCACCCATCCTATAATCCATATAATTTTGTCTCCTTCCCTAGCTAGCCTACAAAGCACAAATCCAATTATTTTCTTCTCAGAGATCTGCACAACTTCTCCTCAATTCTATTAGCAGATAAAATATCATCATATAATTACATACGTATAATGCTTAGCAAGCAGATCCTTCCAAAAATAGAAACACTAGTCCCTCCTTATGTTCTGCTATGCCATTAAGCAGACACTGATCACCTTCAAAGTGCCTTCTACGGTACTTCTCTTCACAGCAATGACGGCGTTGATGGCAATGTGGTATTACAGGAGTAAGGATATCCACCCCCATGTTACATTAGCATGCACGCACAGAGAAACCAGATAATTCATAAAACATACGCTGCCTCACAGCTGCGACAAAGAATAAATTGGATGCACAAAGTTTATGAAATATAGGAAATACATGCTGACACACCTCTGTTCGTGAAGAGTGGAACCAATTCAAAATGCTCCACATTTTCCCAGTATAATGGAAACAAATTTTTCTTTCTGCCCTTTGTTAAACTGGAAATAAATGCACATGTGCAACAGATACTAATCCTAAAGTATAAAACTACCATGCATGTAGAACACATATAAGAGAACAAAATAGTAACAAACTGTAGCAGACATTTATTTATTTATATATGTATATAGTGAACTTGTATATAATATACTTGAGAATTCATGGAATTATTTAAGTTAACAAGGATCTTACATATTATCAGAGCTAACAGCTTTTGAAACCAGCACTGTTTAAAGAGAACTACTGAAATTTATCCAAAAATTACTATGCAGAAGTGATCCCTTCTGGCAACACTGAGAAAACAAGCAGAACATTCAGGTTCAAAAGCATAAACTATGTGTGGAGTGGTATCTTTTAACTACATAAATTGCTGGGCAATTACATAGTCTTTAGTCAGCAGAATTCCCAATGAAGCCAAGTTCTGCTTGACTAAAGTCAGCAAGAAAAAGATTGAATATTTGAACAATAATGATTAATATGTTATTCTTACACAATAATAACAAAAACCCCAATGTATTTAAATTAAAAGTTTCAGGTAATTGCCATAATTTTCTGTAGAAAATTTAAGAAAAAATTTTATGTGAGTGGACAACTTCAGGTAATCCAGTCATTTTCTATCAGATTGTTAAAAAGAATAGTAACAGAAAAATCACAACTTTTTTCCTTCATTTATGAGTAATATGTTAGGCTTTTTCTATAATCAAACCTATTTTCCCAGGACAAATATTACTGAGTGTACAACTTACACAGAAAATTATTATCATAAAACTTTTCACAAAATAAGAACAAAGAAAATCCTTTTTTAAATCCAAAATGCCAAAATAACTTAAAGGAATTCAAGTCTAGTGCATTTAATGAGAGCAGCTCAGAAACCAGCCTGGCTGTCTGTCACCAGGATACTGAACAGGAGGTGCAGTTGCCAGAAGACTATAACTAAATTGAACTCTACAAACTACTGGTCTTCCTTCACCCTTCCCTCACTTTTATTTAGTGTGTGGTTCTATAACTCAAATCTAATGGAGGAACCAGGACTGCATTAATAAACAAAAACTATACAGTAGCCCCTCATGTAACAAAGATACTGCCAGTGTTTAACCTTCATTGGTTTTACTAACTCCAGATGTTCCATAGCCACTTATAGTTAAATCAGGTTAAATATAGATGTGTGCATTTTTCCATATGATCCAATGTTGAGATACAACTGAATAATTTTTTATTTTTTTAAATAAAAACTCTTATTATCTAGACTCCTAAACTAGACACTGTAATCAGATGACAGTGTATTTTACACTATGAGGAAATCTGAACAATTTAAGCATAGCTGCTACCTGAAGACATCCATTTAAAATAAAAATGTGTTATGTTTTTGCAACAACTTTGCTAACCTTCTTCTTTTTTTTTTTTTTTTTTTTTTTAAGAGAAATTATTAAGGTATATTAGAAATATAATCACTTCATTTCAAAGTGTTTTTTGTACATATACCATGCAGACCAGCAGTAATATAAAAAGAATTCAAGTCACTTTATTTTTGAGCATTCTTGCTACTCAGTGTTCTTCACAGAGCCCTGACATGCATCCATTTTACGTGTCTTTAATACAGTTCATATCACAGTAACTGGGTAAATTAGCTTCCTAAATCCTTCTTAAACACACTCTGGAATACATTAAGGCAATCCAGCAGGTCAGTATCTTTACCCTTGTAAAAACATTTAGAAACCTTTTAAGTTAATTTTCTAACAGTATTACCTTGGCCCCATTCAAATTCATGACAAAGGTCGTTTACTTTGAAAACTGTGCACTGGAAGTATTAAGGATTTATATTATGTATTTTTTGTTTGCTACAATGTAAAAGAAAAACCCAAACCAAACAAAACCAAACAAAACAACAATAACAAACCAACAACAAAACAAAACCAAAAAACAACTCATAACTTTGCTCAGCTGTGCACACAGCAGTACTGCTCTTTCAACTCCAGTGAAGGGTAGGTCAGCCTCTTCATAAACATTAAAGGCAGATCATGCACACAATTATAACTCCACCAAATCTCAAATACCTTCAAGACTGATAGATAGCTGTAGCACACATATTTTTAAGCATTCATTAACTAGAAAAAAATTTCACAAAAATCCTAAAGCAGATACTATTTTCTATCTTCCAATAATAAAACTAATCTGATTCTGGAGTACCAATATTTAATTTTATCATTCATCATATTGTAATTAGTATTATATTTCTTTATGAAACATTTTTAAGGAGACTGTAACTTTTAAACAAAAATGTTTCTAAATTCAACTTCTGAGACTCTTTCCACAGTCATTTTACAATGTTACTATACACTAGTGCTAATCAAGTGTGCAAAAACTTGTCCATAAAAAAACAAAAACTGTTTAAAGTTTCCCATGTAACAGATAGAAACATGAGAAAAACTCAAGAACCCACCAGCAGAACATACCACAGGTCACAAGACTTCACTGAAAGCCAGCAAACTAAGTGCAACTTTACTTCATTCTATAGTTGATCAGGCCAAGATACTGTTAATTTCACTCCAGCAGCTTGTAAACTAAAAGCAGGTCAACTGTGGCATGTGTATCACATGGAAACCTTTTAGAAGCACTGCATTATTTCAGAAGTTGCACCCCATGGAAAGTCCTTTTAAAAGCTTAACTGGCAAGCGTATGCTAAAATATTTTGTTTTCCATCTAAAACTACACTAAATTCCAATCCTCAGAGACAGGATTTCCAGTTTATTTCTCTCTATACACACACACTAAACTCAAGAATTGTAACATAGGAAAGTGTTTTAAGTTTTGAAAAAAGAGTATGCCTAGTGCAAAGAAGTTGACTGTCTCTTCAGAAATTAAAAGCTAAAAATAATAAAAAAAAAAAAATCACTGTTTTGTGCTTTGTGATAAATAAAATATATTTAAGTGAAAATGTAGGTATTCACTTAATAACTATGTATTTTATAGAAGTATAAAATTAAAGCTTATTAAAAGAAATTTTAGTATAAAAGTATATTAAAAGAAATTCAAAGTAATGCCATTCCAATCTTTCTTTCAAACCCACCTCAAGATAAATGAAATCAAATCTAGCACTGTGTTCTGGCATAGTATTTAATATGGAAAACTTCAACTAAAGAACTACAAGACCAAGTTTTGCAGCAGTACACAGAATATCAGATAGCTTTTACGTACATTCACTTTATTCAAAAAGTTAAAAGAGACATGGAATAAGCTACAATTTTTTAGCACATTTAGCAGTTATTTAGTATAATTATTTACTTACAAGCAAAACAGGACTTCAGAATCCAGTGCACGCACAGAAAGCACTGTATGCAACAAAATGTTTACCTGGTACTAGATGATAGGTTTCAAACAGATCAAACTCTATAATCAACGTTTTCCTAATTACTTTTTATATGCACTTATCAGTGTCTCCTATTCTATGAAGACTTCAACTGTGATTAAAATAAGGAAAGACTTTTTTTTCCTTATTCTTCTCCTTACAATTTGCTCTATTCAAAACTAATTTACAGCCAAATAATTCTTCTGTTTAAAAGTAGGCTCTTGCATTGGCAGCATGGTTTACAACTTTCTTACTTATCAATCACTCCCTGCAAGAAATTACACTGTAGCAAAAACTAAAGCAAATACAATCGAGAACAAGCACAATTTATGAGTCAACAGCTGACTTCTTTGGCTCTGAAACATGTGAAAATAAACATTCCATAGGACCTCGAATGAAAAGCAAAGAGGACTAGCTTAAGAGTGAATTTAGTATTTGTCTTTACTTGTCAAGGGCATCTATACCTGTTTACATAGACACCACACCTATTTCAAAAGTATATTGTTAGTATGGACTTCAAAATCAATATTCAAAGCACTTCCATTCTGTACCTTAAATCTAAGTTTGCCATTACTACTGCAAATTGTGCTAAGGACTCATTGTAACATCCACTAAATAACCTCTTGGAGCAAACTGTTTCAGAGGTTTTTCAGAAATATTAACAAGAAAGCACAGCCAGTGCTATTTTCCTTTGTTTAAAAAGCTACTTTTTTGACAGCCTGGAAAAGAACTGACTAGCAATGAATAGGTACTATTTTCATGTGCCCTATTTGAAGTTCAGATTCGTTTGGTCCCTCATCTACAACAACCTAGCATCACAAAACCATTTCCAAACCTCTGGAAGTTCGGGATTTTGAATCTTCAAACTTTACCTGCAGCCTAGCTCCATTAATCAGTGTAATCTACTACTTTACTACCTATTCTCTCACACATTAATTCTCACAGATAATACTTAACATCCAAATCCACTTACTTCTCTAATCTAGTTGGTACTCTGAATATAAAATTCACCAACTAGGTGATGGTGAATTCACCAAAAAGGGATGGCTTATAGCAAACATAATCAGAACTGTTCATCTCTTCAACACCTAAAAAGTATTTATCACTAAGTAACAGTGTATTTTAAATATGAGCTACACTTACATCAAGGAATGGCTTTCATGTGCCTTTCAATGGACTGTGATCAGACACAAACACCTGTAGGAAGTAGATAGTAAAGCACAATAAACAGTAACTTCAATTAGCTAAATTGTTCTTCACAGCCCCTATGTTGCAGATACCATCACAATGAGAAGCATATTAAATCAGCAAACTTTCAGTCCCTTCCTCTACTGCAGGGGCCAGCAGTCAGAAAAATAACACCCACAAATTCAGCCTGAATACACAGAAAGAAAAAAGGAAAAGAAGTCTGCTCCTTGGAAAAATTTCTCAGAAGAGAAGAGCATGAAAAAAATTGTCATTGCAGCAGTGACACTACCTGTTGACCAGCGTCCTGTGTCCAGGCTTAACTGCAGCGTAATACCCAACAAAGAATCTGCTGCCTGGCTTAGCACAGACAATTTAACTGAAGACGTTGACAGTCCCTTGCACAAACTAACAGGAAATTGCTGTAGAGAAATATAACATGCAAACAAAAGTGTTAGATGAACCACTCATTTTTATTTCTTTTTTTTTTTTTTTTTTTTTTTCTGTCATCCCCCCCAGCTTAGGTCAATAGTTACCTATTTCTACCATATGCAGTTTCATTTTATTTTCCTAATAGGCCTATTATCAGTCAATGAATTTAGATTCCTAGGTTTTACCCATTATAGCCAAAACCATATGTAGAAGATTAGGCTGGTTTTCTGACAGCTCCTTTTCCCCTATCTTTACACCCCAGTAGAAAACAGAAGTCTAAGCAATGTACCACTGCAACAAAGACTGGTTTTATCTTTAATTATTTCACTTGAATATAATCCCTAGGGAAGGAGATAAAAATTTGCTTACGAAATTCTGTTTTTAAGGCTTGTAACACATTGTTACAGAGAATCCCTTCATACTTTGTATATTGAGTTCAAATTTTTTAATGAGTTGCTGCAATGGATTGTTAGTTCCTGCTTATCAGATGTAAGGGGTTTGTTCGTTTATTTTAAACAATAAACTTCTTTCAGAGCTACGTTAACCAACCTGTTTCTCTCTGCATTTAAATGGTTTAGGGGATTATGTTAACTTTTCACAACCAGGTTCAGAAAGCAGCTAACATTAACCGAAACTGAAGTCTGCTGCTGCTTAAGGAATAAAACACATTTCAAAGAGGCGTCAACTGTCCTCAGTTTTCTCTGGTCAGAGAAAACCAGGCAGCGTATTTCTTCCCTCACATGTTAAGATGTCTGCAGACACAGGATCTTTATCTTACAAAAAAAAAAAAAAAAATTACAAAAAAAACACCAAACAACACCATCTTCCTTTTGTTAGCAGTTTCAGTTGCTTTTGTATTTTAAGTCCTACATTAGGTGTGCCTTGAATTCTTCACCAAAAATACATACAAAAAGACATCAAAAATACAAAGTCTTAGTCCCAGCTGCTATTATTTCCATCCAACTAAACGTGTACCCAGCTCTGACATCTTGGCCATAAAGAAATGAATACCCTAAATAATGCCCTAAAAAAAACCCAAACAAAACCCACCCAAAGTTAAAGAACATTGAACAGCCAGTCCAGATGTTTTAAATTTATCTTACAGCTGATAAAGCAGCAGTTTGATCTTAATGCAAATGGAAATCATAGACGTGTATGACCTGGCTAGCTCCCCAGCTCATTTCACACAAAATTATTTGTCCACCAACAAGCTGGACTGAGTGGACCACTGATGTTGAGGTGATAGATTCTGGACCCCCATCACTATCCCCCCAAGGAATTCTGATCTGCCCTACCCTCATCCCTTAAGGAGGACGTTATAAACATTTTTAGTAAAAAACATACAAGCTGCAACACTTCTAGAAAGCTTCAGATGGACATCAAATAAAAATCAGTGGTTTGTGCTAACAGATCAGAACGCATGTAGTATGTTTTGCCTTTTTCTTTATTAATAAGGAACCGTACATAGATTAACACTTAGAGATTTTGACTTAAAAAATAGTAAACTTTCACTACTGGAGATACTTTCTAAAGCCATCACTATCTTACCAAACACTTCTCTCTAAAGTCAGTCTGTAATTCCTCTAGAAATGAAGTGCAGGAAGTTTTTTCTATCACACAGATTATTTTGTTTTTAAACGGGACTGTCACTGGCCACAAGCTCCTGCAACAACACTGATTACATCTTTTCCATTTTCTTACTGCTACTCAGACAGTAATTGCAAATCGAATGTGGAAAAGGAATGAAAACTTAGAAAACAAAGACTCTTAGAAAGACTTGGGTTCCTTAAGGTATTTTTCACAGGATCTGCACACACGCAATGGTGACATGATCCTACTAATGCTTTTCCATACCTCCACAGTCTGTTAAATAGAAACAGTCCGTATCCTGTGCCTTTCTAACATGAGTGGTCCTATAAGTTCTAATGAGTTTGTCAATTGGCAAAATACTTTTAAATTATTCTTTATATTTAGCTTTAAAAATAAACATTACAAAAATCAATAAATTGTTTAAATTTGTTGGGTTCACATTTCATTAATTCATTATTAGTAACATTAATGATACATAAAAACTTTAGCAAAGCATACTGGAAACAGTGATGATCAGTACAAATTCTGTAATAACAACTGAAACTCAGCAGACTCTCAGGGACCAACTACTAACTGTGGGACTCCATAACCCATTTCTAAAAGGGAGTCAGCCCACCTCAGAAAGAACGTATGTGAAAAATAAAAAATTAAATACATTCTGCCCCCTTTACACTTTTCCTAATGCTTTACCATAGAGCGTGGAATCAAAAGGGAATTAGTTTATATAATCATATACTGCAGAATCACATTGCCCTGATATTACTCTTCCCTTCAGATGATGACTTAAAGCCAGAAGAAACCCCATTTATCCATTGAAACTTCCAAAGCTTTAAGCTTTCCTCAGCATTACAGAAGATACCACGTGTAAATGTGGGGACAGAGAATTCAGGAGCCCCATTTGCTTCATTTTTAGGAGGCACCTACATGCTATAATCTTTAAGAACACACTGTGCTCAACGAAGGCACAAGGACAATCCCTGAGCAATTTCCAGTACTTTAAAAATAGCCTTTACAGACTGTAACAGTAGTCCTCTACAGCCAGGCTCAGAGGGTAGTTCTTAACAGAGAGATCCCCTGGACATAACGAAAAGCCCCCAACAGTACCAGGGGAATGTGGACTCCAACCTCAGCAAGGATTAATGATGAGATTTTCCTAGAAAGCAGGTACTTACTCTGGGTAAGTAACAACAGATGAAGCACCTCTAAACCTGCTCATCTTCTTACAGATTTCTCCCAGCTTCATTCAGCATGCCCAAAAGAACATGTGCAACAGCAAGTATGCCTACAGCAGTTATTTCCTTGAAAAGTCTATAGCTTAGAGCAAATATTTGTCACCCATTTCAGCTCACATTTATTCAGTATCCTCATCCACAGCTGCAACTCTTCCCCAGAGTGTTCACAGAATAGAATAGAATATTTCATTTGGGAGGGACCTACAACTATCATTTAGAACAACTAGCTGACCAAAAGTTAGAGCATGTTATTAAGGGCATTACCCAAATAAATGCCTCTTAAACATTGACAGGCTTGAGAAATTAACCACCTCTCTTGGAAGTCTGTTCCAGTGCTCAGCCACCCTCTCAGCAAAGAAATGCTTCCTAACATCCAGTCCAAACCCTCCCTGGTGTAACTCTGAACCATCCCCGCACATCCTATCACTGGGTATCAGAAAGAAGAAATCAGCACCTCCCTCTCCACTGCACCTCCTCAGGAAGCTGTAAAAAATGATGAGGCCACCCCTCAGCCTCCTTTTGTCAGAACTAGCCAAGCCCAAAGTCCTTGGTCACTCCTCAGAGGACATGCCTTCCAGCTCATAATATACATACTGAAGTTACTGAATTTTCATTACATTTTCATACACATTTACCATCACTTGAAACAGATTGCACGTTGTGTATTTTTCTGTTTCTATTCCGATCAAAAGACTATAGCACCTTGGCATGGTTGCGTTGTCACATAACAGTTCTTAAGAATGCAATACTACATAATCAGAGTACAGTTCTTCAATACAAACAAAAACTGAAATATAACCAATAAGCATACTCAAACATTGATATTCTCTGTGGTAATGTTCTGTGAACTGCTTTTATAGAAGTAACACATCACATTAAACACCTTTTTAAGTCCTTTGTTGAAGTAAAAGCAACAGCTCTAGTAATACATGCAGGGCTACAGCCTTGAAATTAGTCATTTTCCAACTGGAGGAATTTGGGTTTGGATGTTTTGTACCTTAACATGTGCTTGCACACTCTATATCATTTGTTTCCAAAGAAAATATTTTTTAATATTGTCAGCCCTTGATGCCAGTTTCCAACAGTATTCCATGGACCACAAGCAACCTGCTCTCCATTACTGATTGCTTTGTCCTGTACAGTATCTCCTATGGCCTTAAAAACAGACGGCAGGTGAACAGAAGCAAAAGTCATAATTTGGAACCAGTACTGCTAACAGAATAATTATTTAGACTATTTTTTCCTGAAATAAACAAACAAAAATCCCCAGCCATTATTGCTGCATAGTCACCTAAAATTAGTTTGCATATGTGTAAAAAACCCTGCCATCTTTTCCAGGACTGCACTAAAATAATAGAAGCAATATGCCTGGAGTGTAAAGGTGAAAGAATTGGACAAGACCCAACTTAGTTTCACTGGACCAGGAAATTTACCTGACTAGTTAATATAGGAGTATTATAATGCCGTATTGTTACCAGATAAGGAGATTCACAAAAATTATCTATAACATTCACATTTGGGTCTTTGATAAAAAAAAAAAATTGCTAACAGGTGAAAACTTTACATTCTAAAACTATTACCAGAGCTGCTGGTGGGCACCTTAAAATCAGAATTTAATCCTATATCGTTTTCAGTAAGTGGAGGTTTTTAAAGCCAGTGTTCCATACACTACCTCAGATTTTAGATTTTTTTTACCAAGTTACCACTGTGGTTTGTACACACTTGATTTTCTCAAAACTAAAACTTAGAACTCTGCAAATTTAACAGAAGATAAATTTTATATTGACTGAAATTAGCAAATTGAACTAAAACTATTTCTAGATTCTTCTCTGAAAGACATACAAAACCTGAATTGTGACCACTTTAATGAAAAAGAGAAAAAACGAATTTTGTTACATAGGCATTATATAGGCATGAGAAACATTTTTCTTTCTGAGAATCCAGAACACCTTTGTATTATGTTCATTCTAGCTCTGTTTCAAAAGCTTGAATTGTTTACTAGACAACACCTGTAACAACGTATCAACAGGAAGTATTAGCCTTATGTACACAAACAAAAGCAAACAGGTGCTGCAAAACTGCAGAAGAGGTCTATAAAAATGCCATCCCTAAAAATCTCTTTAGGACTATTCATCATCACTTTAACAAACAGGTATATGTAAAGTAATAAATTTAATTCACTTTAATTCAAAAGCCCTCTCTAATTCTTTAAAAATAAATTTATGGGTACACAATTCTGCTTCTCCAGTCACACCCTAGATGGAATTTACAGTTTTAAGCCTTGGTTTCCTCGAAAGAGTGGACAGAACCCCCAGAACTCATTTTGATCACCCAAAAAAAAAAAAAAAAAAAAAAAATGTTTTCAACTCAACAATGTAAAGGAAAAAAGCCTGCTATGTCACAAAACCAAAATTGTTCACATTGGTCAATTCCAAACTCTTTTAGTTATGAATATTAAGAAAGAATATGAATCCTACTGTACCTTAAGAAAGCCTAGATACTATGTTATTCTGCATTAAGAAAATTACAAATCACTTAATTCCTTCCTGTAAAAACAGCACCACTCCTGGACACTCGTGTCTGGAGAGCAGGTACCACAGCTTAAGGGACACGAAGGAATAAAGAAAGAAGATTAAGGTTGCAATAGGCCTTATCAGAAAAGCTAAATTCAACTTCAAAATTTAAGGTATTTATTTTTACTAACACAAGCAAGGGTTATTTCCACATAAATCTTCAAGTCTTTAGAAGTGTGAGATACCAAAAATGGAAAAATATGCCCCACCTTGAATTTCTGATGCATTCTTATCATTACAAATATCAAAGTAACAAAGAAGTGCAATGTAACAGATATTAAAATATAACATCTGAAAGTCACACTGCAACACTTTGTAAATAATCTCCCACTTACAACACATGTAAAGGTAGGTTTAGTCTGCATGACTTAAAATCTACACTGTCTGCAGCCCGAAACCTCTATAGAATGTTAGGGAAAAAGCCCTACACAAAAGAAAAAAACATAACTGAAAAAGTATCAAGAGTCCTTTAACAAGTTTTTTCCTTCACTACTATGATCAAATTAGTTTTACATAAGCAGAAAGAACTTCTCTTGTAAGGGCATTTAAGTGTCAAAAACTGCACAAATGGACACTAGCAGATTACAAAACAGATGAGTATACCACTTACAGACTGAAAACAACCACCCTGTGAACCTGAATGGACTCAAATGAACATGGGCAAGAAGATATTGTGAACTTTATATTTAAGAGTTACAAAAAAGCTTGTTTCCATCATACCACAAACTTTTTTCCATTTGGTGTTGCAAGCTTTCCTGGAAGTTGGTTTTCAGTATGCCAGGAGGAATTAAGCCAACTGCTCAGATACACACCATACTTGGATGTCTTAGCAGTTCTGCATACATTTGGAGAGTGCCAGTTATTGCCCTTAGGACTGTGACCCAATTGTTCCTCTGGACCAGAAATATGCATTATAGCATTTGTATTTTGGCACTTACAAATCTATGTAGCTATCATCATCCTGAACATCAGCCTCACAGCACATAAACAGCTAACATTGTTTAGACAACATATATTCTTTACCAAGTTCTGGCAGGAGTTGTATCACTTGGAAAGAAACTCAAAGGAGCTGGTCTAATGGTCCATGGTGTTCAAAGACATGCAGAAAACAATCAAGGAGCATGTAATTAAATGGAAAAGTACTTAAATCGCATTGAGAGCACTAGTGAGTCACTGACTGATCAGTATGTCTCAAAATCCTTGGGGAAGTTTATGCATGAACATCACAGATCTAAATGCATCACCAGCTTTCAATCATTTCTATCACTATGTAGAATTAAATGGAAGGAAGCCTTAAACTTAATTATAACAATGGTCAGAAAAGAGTTGGATAAAAGCATGTCCAAAGGTGACAGACTATTTTGATGTCCACTGTCTCAATCTGGTGTGCATAAAACCCACATACCTCCTCAGATGAGCTACAGTAAAACACCATCTCAGCTTTAAGGTAGAAGAATCAGAACATGGAGGCTGTGATGTCTCAGACTAACAGCAGAAGGCATTACTGGTTATGCTATTCACAAAGACATGTTGAGGCACACAGCACAGGAGCTACTCTCCTAGTCTCCTGTGTTTAATTGTCTTGTTTTCAAAGTAGCGTAAAATAAATTTGCACCAGATTATGAAGAATCTATTTAAATGGTTCTGAAAAAGGCTCTGGGGTTATCTACTATAAATTAAGCACCCAGGCATTACCTGTTTGAACACTGCTGTGTTTTTTTTCTTTCAAATCTTACCAGCATACAGTTCACTACAGCACTCATTAACAGACATCATCTACCTGCAAATTCTGAGAATCGTCAGCAGTCTGCTGCCTGTATTAGTGACTGAGAAACTGAGATCCCCAAAGAAAAAGCAATGAAGTACTCGAACACTAGCACCAAGTTACTTAGACTTTCAAACCATGGATATGGAGGCCATCAGAACAAAGTCCTAAGTTTAAGAAATCATGCAGAAGAGCAAAATCTGAAGAGCAGGAGAAACCAAACCAGCCAGAAAGCATCAAGAACAAAAATAGAAAGTGTCTACACAAACAGGTGTTCAAGCACTGTGACAAAACTACCCAAAGCTCCAATAAAATGCTGCCGTAAGATGGCAAGAAACACATTCATGATGTGTAGTTGATCGGCAAAAAGAACTTAGCTGCCAACATAAGGAAAGTGCTTAGAAGATAAAGTATAGCCTCCTGAGAAGAACCAAAGCTGCAGACAGAGTTCATCAAGGGACTATCCCAGAGCAAGAAGTTAAGCTCAGGTGCTGAGGTATCAAGAGGATATAGTCAACCCTATTAAAAATATGAGAAGCCTCAAACCAAAATGTTCAAAGACCAGAATTACAGAATTCATAGAAATATATAGAAAATGTTTCAGATGCCTGAAGATTCTGCTAGTTTTTCAGAAGTACTTCGACATTTATAGTAGCAGATATTAGGCACACAGGCGCCTCTGAAAAATCAGACTGGATACTTCACCACAACTTAAGATTCCGGACCGTGCCTGACAGTTCAGCCATGCACAGCTTGGCCCCAGAAGCAGAGGAGCAGAAAAGTCGTAACCAAGATTTCCAAACCTCTGGGCTAGAGAACTACTCACAAGGTTCTCCCTCCTGTTGACAGGGGTATCAATTTTCTGGTGCAGGGAAGGAAGGTTCCTGTTGCTCCTCTACACTACACCTAACACCCGCTTTCTGCCGCAACCCTTCAGGCACCCCGCTGGGCACGGCCGCAGCCTCACGCGGTTACCAGTGCCGGTGGGCCGCTGCGGCGGCACGGGCAGGGCTCGGCCCGGGGACAGCACCGGGGGAGGAGCAGGCAGACCAGGGCAGGCCAGGCACAGGCCATCACCTGCAGGCACCGCTGCCGCCAGGCTTCACCGCCGCCGGTACCAGGCCGCCGGCACTCGCCCCGGAACCCCGGTGAAGGGAGGGCGGTGGAGCGGCTGGGAACGGCGCCTGCCAGCCCCTGCGAGGATGACTCGGCGCAGGCGGGCAGCCGCCACAGGGGAGGGCGGGAGGCGGC
>JAVJGJ010000057.1:11725821-11743525 GCA_035590215.1 Microhierax caerulescens
CCCCGGCCGGCGCGGCCTCACCCGGATGTGGATGTCACGCCGCTCCCTCCCCCACCCCCACCCCGCGCCGGCACCCCGCGGGTCACGTGGTGCCGGCCCCGCACGCGCGCGTTGCGAGCCGGCGGTCGCTGATTGGGTGGCGCTAAGGGCCCGCGCGGGCGCCGCTGCCTGAGGCGGGAGGAGGCGGGAGGGGGCGAGGTACCGGCACCTGTACCTGTACCCGTGCCGCCAGCGCCGCCCGGGACCCCGCGCCGGGGGTGCCTCGGGCAGCGGCTCCCCGGCCGCCACGGCGCCGTGCTGCGCCTTACGGGGCCGGTCACGGAAGCCCGACGCCGCCGGACTCACCGGCTGGCGCCGGTCTCGGAGCAGCCCCGGCCCCGGGAAGCAGCCTCTTGGCCTTTCGTTCTGCAGTCAGAAGGCGGTGGCTCGCCCGCCTGCGTGGTGACCTTGGGCTCGTCGCCTCCAACGTTGTCCTCAAACAGCAGCAGCGTGTTTAGTTAGCATCAGCTGCCATCCTTCTGCGTCACCACAGAAAATGATTCAAGAACTGACTGGACAGTGAAGATCAAACCACCTCCTGGTCTGGGCAGGCAGAGGAAAGCTACCGGGCAGCCCTCCCTGCGGGTGCTGTGAGGTGCTGAGGGGACATGGCGAGCTGGGGCGACAGCTGAGGCAGGGCATCCCGGTTGTGAATGACTTACCGTAGTGTGATGAACTAGGGAAACTTAACTGGTTATCTTCACTACAGAACCTATTCCATAGACAAAACAGTTCCAGTATCTAATAGTTATTTAATGAACAGTGTATTAAAAGACATAGAATGAAAAAGATTTAGCATTACAGCACTAGAACAGTACACTGCAGTAACTGTCATATTCCATACTACGTGAAGAAACTGAAAATATGATGGTTTATGCTATATGTCTCATTACACTTGACTGCAGTGTTCCCAAAGGTGGCGCTAGAACATGAATTTATTTTGTAAATAGCATGCACCTTTACCAGTCTTTTTACAAGTTATGCTGTGGATTAAAAAAAAAAAAAAAAAAAAAAAAGGAAACAAGCCTGTGCCTAAACCACTATAAAAGATTAAAGTTTGATTATCGATTCTGAAACATTCATCCTCAGCAGACAAAAACAGTAATTCTAAGTGCTTTTGTTTTCTGCATTAGTTAATCCTCCAATGCAGTATTATCTCAGCTGAAGACTATTATATAGGTCAGTCAGGTGGTAGAGTTTCTTCTTTCTTGTACCAGAGGACAAAAATATTCTTAAGAGAATCTTTCGAATATTTTATATTAATATGTGGACATTCAAGAAGTTCTATAAGGTTTTAGTCAGTAGTTAATCTCATTGCTTTCTAGAATACTGAAAGTGAAAATTCACATTCTCAGGACTTCAGGAGATCCTTTCCAGAACGGTGCTCAAACACACTCTTCAGCCAGGACTGCCTGCTCCCATTTTGTCAATAAACTGAAGATTTCACTTTTTATACTGTCAAGGAATTATTCTTTTTGTACAGATTAATGCAAATTTTTATTGCTGATTATTGAAGGCAGTAACCCTTAAGTATGTTGTGTTTATAATACACATATTCTGTTTTGCCTCTCTACAACATGTTCCTTTTCTTTTTTAGAGTTTGCGATACTGTTATTGCAGAAGGAATAAGTATATTCTGGGCAAAAAGCCAAGAAAAAGTAGCTCTTACCAAGCTAAATTAGGTAATTACATTTTCACTGTGTTTTTAAAGCACAGCTGTATCTTTTGGGTTATGAGAATTGGTATATAATAACTTTATACTTTTCTTTTTATGTAAGGGAAAATGTCCCTTCAAAATGCAGGCTTGTCTAATTAGCTCATTTTCTTTATTTTGAAAATCAGTAAAAGTAAATGCATACCTTACTATAATTTTTTATTATTATTTTAGTTTTACTGAGTTTAATGGTTTATAGTGACCATTATCAGATGTCTCTTACATTTTTTGTGTCTGAATTTGATAGATGAGAAAAAAATGAAATCACCTTTGTTTTGGTTTTGCACTAAAAAGATTACACTATTACAGTATCTCAATACTTTTCAATACTGTTTTAATAACAGGTAACAGGTATCATTTAAAGGTGACATACAGTTACTCATTTTTTCTCTGTGGTATGAAAATGATACTACTAATGCCATTCTCTCTGTAACTGAAAAAGACTGATAAAAATTACGCTCTGATTTTGTGAAGCAGCTGTGCAGTAAGATTACGGTATCTTACGGAGTTCCTTGAAGCCTACAATCTAAATAGTCACAAATATTCTAAGACATTTTAGTGCCTGTAAAAATTGGGTATGCAACTTCTGTGTGCTTGCATAGTAAACTAATACTGGTCTAGAAAACAAATTAATGAACTACTAAATGTACGTTTCCTTAATGTAAAGTGTTAAAAAAATTCTTGAAGCAATATGCAGAAGAATCTTGTATCCTTAATTCATGTATCAGCATCACAAAAGAGGAAAATCTGTAGTATATCAAAACAGTTCCAAAAAGAAATAAAATATTAAGCTTTTTCATGTAAGATAATGTTTAGCTTGTCCAAAAATCAGTTTCAAAATCAGTTCTGCATAAGACAGATTTTTGTGACACAAGCCTCTATCTTTGATTGTTTATTTTTTTCCCCAAATTAACTCAAGTGGGAAAAGTTCTTTAAGTCTATAATTTTCTAAATATCTGTATTTTATGGTTTCCTTCGGGTCTGATGTGGCTTTGTCTTGATAATCATCTTCCCTGCTGAGTTGCCACACTGTAGCCCTTGAAATATGCTGCTATTGGTGAATCTACTTCAACTTTCACTTCAGCTGACCCGTCTCGAAGCTCCTATCAGTTCATTTTGAGCATCTCCCTAGGTAATGCGTCTTATTTTTTAATAGTATTTCCTATTGTAATGCACCACAAGGAAATAGAACAAAAATTTTCTTACTGTCCAACACTGCAGTTCATTGTATACCCCAATTTGGACAGACCATCAGTATAAATTTTTGGCATTCTTCCAAGGTAGTACTGGTTCTTGATAGCCACTGTATTTTGGGAAACTAAAAAAATGAAGAAACAAAAGAAACAAAGTCCATTTGTCTCGCTCTCAGACTCATTCCCTGAAGCCTGAAATGGACAATTTAATAAATATAAATTCAGCAGCTAAAGGAAAAGTGAGAGGAGGAAACGTTGCAAGCTATACGCTGGTTACAGTTTTTAAAAGGAATCAGGCAGCAGCAGTTTTGTAGCAGTCTTACATTTTTACTTAAGATTAAATGTAGCAATTAGCAAAAGGTTGATTGTTTATGTTTGGTAGCTGTAGTCTACTCTAAACTGTGTTTCTCTCTAGAGTTTTCTGAAATATGTAAGAAGACCTTTCAGAATACTTAGATTACTGAAAAACAGAAAGTCCAGTATAATTGCACCCAAAATAGTTTGAACCAATCTAAGACCAAAAACGTCTTAATTTGGGCTGAATGTTATTGTTATGTCTCCTAGAGAGCAAAGTTTATAGAGATTCCTGTCAGTTCTGGAACTTTTTCTTTTAATTGATTCAGCGTTACATGGTAACGTTAGGTGGTTATAAATAAGTGGGTAATACCACCCTTCAGTATAGCAGTTTGTGTGGTATGAAGCCAGTCATATTTGTGGGTTTTCCAAATCAAACAGTGTTTGTAATGTTATTGGACTGGATGCTTTTTTAAATCTTTGTAGAGAAATAAGAAAAACTCTGTTGAACAAGCATGATTTATAAAGTAGATATGGATTGATTTACCACTGTTAAATGCCATCATTAACCTAAAGAACTGACTTCCTTACTGAGGGGAATAGGTGATGTAACTGATGACAAAATGAAGTACTCACTTTTCTTATTCTGAGGCAGAATGGGACATAGGACAGTAAGCTTCTTTGTGAGAGATTACCACTATTCTAATAGTGTGCCATTTAACATTTTCAAATATAGTCAAGGTTTATAGCATCTAAAGTCTTTATGATCTGCTGTTTGGTGATCAGCAAGAAAGAATCGACCAAGTTCAGCTTGTTAGTAAACTGTCATTTCCATAATAAGAACCAACATATGTTCTCATTCTTGTGGTCAGTATTAGGAGCAAGATACAATCAGTTAAATAGTTTGAATGGGGAGGAGAAGAAAATACTGTTCAACCCTCAAACTAGCTGACATGTAGAATAATTTAAACTATTTCATCAACTTAAGTCTCTGATTTCTCCAATATTGTGGTAACTATCCACATCACCACCTAGTTCAATCCTCACTGGTATTACCACAACTGGCAATAAAGGAAAAAAGCATGTTTGTTGCTAGACCACAATCTTCCTGGTTAGAAAAATTCTGCCACCCTTTTCTACCCACAAAAAAAAAAAAACAAAAAAAAAAAAAACAACCAAAAAACCACCAAGCATACCATACTTGTTTGCCTTATAAGGTTTTACAGGAAAAATCATGGTACAGAAATCATTAAAATTTCCTTTCAAGAAAATCTACTGGCAAATAGACATTTTAAACTCCTGCTATTAAAAAAAAAAAGCTTGCTATAGAGCCTTTTTATTTTTCCCCAGCTGATTGTAATGTTTTTCTCTTTTTGGGTGACAGTAGCAGAACTCAGAGGCCAAGTTCTGAAGTTATTTTTTCCCATTTATAATATCTGTCTATTGGCAAACTCTTTAGGCAGTTATAGTCAGAACTGTAGTTTTCCCCAGGTTCTTCAAGTAGTCATTCTGATAAAGTATCATACCGTGCCTGCCATCTCAAGTCATGCAATCCTGCGTTTGCAGTGAGTTAGTAGTATCCACTTCACTAACCTACTCCAATTGTTACAGCTTTTATGCATCTAAATAGACACTCTACTAGGTGACTTGTTGTTTTTCTGGGTTGGGCAGTTTTGTTTCAAATGCTAAGTCCTGCTGCTTTTTTAAATCCTGTGGAAGTACTTTTGAATTTGCAATCAGTTATCTATTTTTCAGCTACCTTTTCCCAGGTTTAATTGATTTGTATGTTAAGTGCATTTATATAAGCAGAAATGCTACACTGGAGACTTCTTTGTGAAATCATGTCAAAAGTTTTAAGACAAATTTTTCATTCATAAGAGCAAATCTTTTTAAATCAGTTTTTGCATACATCTGCAAGAGCAATTTATGAACAGTTCTCTTCAAGTGGTATTTTCCTACAGTATTTTAGTTTCCCTTATTTAATGTTAAAATAAATAAATATTTGAGTTCATAGAAATTCTAGAGAAAACAATATTGCATAAAGAAATCACCTAGTTAATCATGGAAGACTGCACAAGTGCTGGGAGTTTAGTTAAACTGTGAAGGAAATGTCCAAGCAGTCCTTTTTAAAGCCATTACGAGCATACTTGCAGCATTTTAAATCAGTCAGACCTCATCAACAAGAACTAGGACTGTTCTTCAGCTGGTAGCTAATGTACACACATTTTGTGGGGATTTGAAAAAGTGGACAAAGAAGGTCCATAAATTCTCTCAACACCAAGTTCAAGAACTTTGAAATTTACCCAAAACAAACTGTTCTAAGGACAAAAGTGTTGCCATTTGAAAATAATTCCATTTTTCCACTTGGCTTTCTTAGAACTTCAGTATTCAAGACTTCTATGGATCATTCTGAAACAGTTTTATTTCTAATGTAATCAGTACCCTCTCCTCAATGTTGCCAAAGAACATAAAGTTAAGCATGTGTTGTGGGTTTACTCCAGTAGGAGATGCATTCAATGGGGCAAAGGTTTTCCTAAAGATTTTGGTCCTCTTCCTAAGTTTTTGCTGTGTTGTTGTTTTTCTGGTTTTATTTTAATTTTTAATACATACGTTAAAAGAAAATGACAGGCTTTGCAGACCTACTGGATTTAGCCCATTAACTTTGTTTCGTGGACACTACCTCAAGGAATGGGAGAGCAGTGAAATCATGCCACTACATGTACTTTTAGTACCTCTACTTGGAGTACCGCTATTTGAAAGGTAGAGCTTTATCACAAGGATTTTCTTCATGTTCTGCCAAAATTACTGAGAAAATTTATAATAATAAGGTTTCTGTATCAACAGCAATGACTTGATGCAGACATTAAGTAATCTAGGAAGTCATGCAGTCAGCCCTGAACGTCCCTTAAGCAGGAACTGACTATGGAAATCGAGAGCTGACAGTGTAAACAAATGTGTCCTATGAGGCATCTGGGAAATGTAATTTTGCTTGCAGTTTTACCGTGGGTTTACATTCTGGCCTTAGGACTGAAGAATATGAAAAAAATACAGACTTCAGAATCATTTACGTAACATGGTACAAGTATTGCTTTACGGTATCAAGCACTTCCTTAAATGACACGCAGTAACATGTCTGTATCTGGCCTATAATCACTATTGACTTTAGATTCTGGCAAGATTTGATATCTCATTGCCTCCTAGCCCAAACCATAGAAACAGTCTGCAGAATTTCAGTTGGTAGAATCTCAGGTGGATGGTCAAACAACTAAAAGCTAGGTGCAGAATTCTTTCAGACAACTTGAGTAACTGTCCCAATTACCGAGTCAAAGGCTGATCTGGAAGGCTGCAAGTGAGCAAAAACAGGATTCTGTAAATACAGTCATCATCTGAGCACCAAAGAAGGACAAATACTGTTGTATTTGGAATGGATACATGGAATTTCATGTCCTATGGTGCGAAGCGTGACTCTAGTAGAATAGTTGAACCAGATGCAGTACCACTTTAGTCAGTCCTGGAATCCTCTCACCAGATTTGTTGGAATTGGGTACTGCATCACATTGGTCAGCATATTAGCATATCATTCTTTATGTGTAATTCAATGCCCACTCTTAAAAATAGCTCACCATAAGACCTAATTTTATTGCAGATCAACTCCAAAAAATATTCCGAGAAAATTCCTTACTGTCTCACATTAAAATCTTCAGAGCAGCCTCTTCACAGCCCTGGCATTATTTATAATTGAATATGACTTTGTTATGCTTGAGACAGATGAAGGCAAACATCCAGAAACGTTCTGGAACAAAAATTCCTCAATTAGTTTTCTTTGTAAAAAGTGTACATCCTTTCCTGAGCCCTGGATTTTGTCAGGCAATGGTGGCTTGCACCCATTATAGTTGGACAGCTATTACATAGGGAATGGCATTCTTTCCACCAGCAGTCAGAGGGGACTGACCATTCCTTTCTTCAGCAGTAATCCAACAGTGTCAGACAATTTCACCAAATGTGAGCCCTGAAGGAATTCCAGTCTGCTTTTATGTATCTATGTCTAGATATAGTCAAAAACTGAGTTTGAAAGTACAGTACTAAAAGGCACACAGATTTCTGTTCCACTCCTGTTTCCTGAATGAAGACATTATTTTCCATTTCTTCACACTAAAGTTGAGGGATAATGATCTGTCTCTGGAATTAGAAGCAATCAATCATTTTTGCTCGTTGACCACTTGCAAAATAGCTACAGTAGAGATTCGTTCCTATTAGACACAGAAACGCAGGTAGCTGAAATGTAGCAATGGGCAATTACATTTCTCTTTCAGTCCTAGATAAATTAATCTCTAGTCTATATAGTAAAGCAGTTTTAATGCTGCTAATTGATTTAGCCAAGAACTGTAACCCATGCAGTTGTATTTCATTATGGAAGGAAAAAGAATTGCGGATGAACACCTGAAATAATAATAATTTCTTACATGAATGTCTGATAAGAAAAATTCATCACATGCACATAGGAAATGCTTTGTATAAATTGCATCACATGCAACTGCATGATAGGCCCGTCTTTGGGATAGCATTGTACTAATAATCATCAAGCAAATAGGCAATTAATATCCAAACCCTGATTATTTATCTATCTACTGGACCTTTATTTTCCATCAGAAGCACTCCCAGGTAATCCAGCTGCTATGGAAAAATTTAATTAAAACCATAAAATGGTAGTTTGACTAGATATTTTTATTGACAATAGATAAAGCATCACATGTTTGCTAATGTGAAAGTGTAGCAAAGCAGCTGACAGGCAAAGGTATAGAGTAGTGTTGAAGACTTTTGACATTCATAAAATACATCATCACATTGGGGAAGTTATTACAAGAAGATATCCCTTATTTTTCTTCAAAAAGTATTTCACTGGGCAAACCTGGGAAGTTGCTGAGCAGGTTCTAAGTGCTCCCAACTCTTAATGCTCTCAATGGATCAGTTGGCTGTTAAACACATTAAGATCAGGTATAATCCAGGTTTTATAATAATTATTATTAGTTTTCCTATATAAATTTGCCCTTTTTTCCTCAAATCATAGAATAGAATCATAGAACGGTTTGGGTTGGAAGGGACCTTAAAGATTATCTAGTCCAACCCCCCCACCATGGACAAGGACACCATCCACTAGACCAGGCTGCTCCAAGCCGCCTCCAGCCTGGCCTTGAACACTTCCAGGGATGGGGCATCCACAGCTTCTCTGGGCAACCTGTTCCTGTGCCTCACCACCCTCACAGTAAAGAATTTCTTCCTAATTTTTAATCTAAATATACCCTCTTTCGGTTTAAAACGATTACCCTCTGCCCTGTCACTACACTCCCTGATAGAGTCCCTCCCTATCTTTCCTGTAGGGCCCTTCAGGTACTGGGAGGCTACTATAAGGTCTCCCTGGAGCCTTGTTTTCTCTACACTGAAAAAACCCAACTCTCCCAGCCTGTCCTCATAGGGGAAGTGCTCCAGCCCCGATCATCTTCATGACCTTCCTCTGAACCTGCTCAAGCAAGTCTGTGTCTTCCTTATGTTGGGGACCCCCGAGCTGAACACAGCACTCCAGCTGGGGTCTCACAAGAGCTGAGAAGATGGGAAGAATCACCTCCCTCAGCCTGCCAGCCACACTTCTTTTGATGCAGCTGTCAAGCTGTTGCCTCCAAAAATACACCTGTTGACCATTTAGCAAGTGTTTAAATTACAAAGACAAGATAAAATGTTTGTTACACTATAAATTAAGACTACTTGCATCTTATCCTTAAAAAATGCCAATAGAACATCAGAAATAAACCTCTACTTATAAACTGCCAATGATACTTTACATGCTTGGCAATTATTTTTACCCAAACAAGCAAGTTAAAAAAGGACTTTTGGTGAGATGTTTCAGTTAGCAAAAATAATGGCCACGACTGTTGGTGTTTTTTCTTAACCAACTTTTTCATTTAATTAATAAGCAAAGGAACATTCACACTCCAAATACATTCACAGCACCAGAAAGTTAAGTCCCAATAGTTTGTGTTATCATACCCATTAAAATTGCCTAGAATTGCTTTGGGCGATCAAGGAACTTAAGAGAAAGTACTGAATGCCTGGTATGGCCTGAAATGTTACAGACTCCAAGACTGACTTGCAAGTTGCTTGTGAAACAACTTATGCATATGTACAAAATTTGCATTTCTCAGTTGTGCGGACTATTATTAAACCTTTATAGTGGAAACATCTGTCCTTTGAAAATATGTACTAAGAAATGCATCCATATGTTGAACAAATTAGATGAATATTCACAAAATTACTCAGAATTTTGACCTTAATCCATTGATCCGTATTTTAGTATAATATATACATTTTAAATAACACTATTTATTAGCATATCATAATGGAATATCACAACAGTATGTTATTTGCATAAGTGAAGAAAGCAAAAACATAATTCCAAACCTGAAGATTTTCTGATTTATTGTGAGTTACTGTGTATGAGGAAGAGTAATTGGTTTTACACTGAAATAATTTAGACAAGTATGTACATTTATTAAACACGGAGAAATAAGGCCTGTATTTACATTCTTTTCCAGATTGACTATTTGTTTAGAAATAGTACTGCTACTTGGTAGAACAGTAAACTGACATTTATACTCAATGTAAATATTTTGAAAAGTTAATTTATATACTACAGGTAACTTTTAAAGATACTCATTTTGGAAAAAACACAAATTACAAAAGAAAAAAAAAAGCACTTAGAGGACTGTACTTGTGAAAGTAAATTTACATAGTCCCAATACAACATGACATATTATTATGGCAGAAATTAAAAGGAAGCTAGTTTTCAGTTTTCTAATTTTGTGTATTTTGTGGACTTGATAAAATTCATTACTTCATCAGTTTTATTATCCTCAGAAATTCGTCTTGCTGTTTGCATGGATCTTTTACACAATGATCACCAAAGAAGTATTAAGACAAAAAAAGTAATAGTCTGGAAGTATTGGTAAACATGCTAAATTACATTTGTAATTCAATTTTAATCTCTTTTATTAGCCAGACATTAGGATTTAAGATGCCTGATCCTGAATGATGTTTTTCTCTTTTTGATAGATAGTAACACTGTATTGCCATTATCTTCTTTTCATGGCATTCAAGCAGATAGGTAGAATAAAAAGTCTAAACTATGGTCTGCTGATAATTGGCATCACCCAATGCTAAATCAAATCAATACAATTGTTTTAAAATCAATTAGATCTTTTCCATGTACTTCATTGCACACAAAATTAATCTTAAACTGGAATAATTTAAATGGAAGATCTTCGAAAGCATTTTTAAATTATGTGGTAGCCTGTATCATAGATTTATCAGAGGAAGTTGTCATGTACGTTAGGTACAAAAATTATCCCTTTGTTTCTGACAAGGCCTCTACAGAAACCTGAAAGGAGGTTGTGGTGAGATGGGGGTCAGTCTCTTTTCCCAAGCACCAAGAGATAGGATAAGATGAAACCAACTCAAGTTGCACCAGTGAAGGCTGAGATTGAATATGAGGAAAAATTTCTTCACCAAAAGGGTTGTCAAGCACTGGAACAGGCTGCCCAGGGACGGAGTTGAGTTGCTATCCCTGGAGGCAGGTAAAAGATGTGTAGATGTGGCACTTAGGGACATGGTTTAGTAGTGATGGAGCTGACAGTGTTGGGTTTACAGTTGGACTTGATGATCTTAAAGGCCTTTTCCAACCAGAATGATTCTATGATTCTATTCTGTGACATGGTTTTCAAAGATGAAATAATAAATTGAAGTGAAAGGAGCTTTCTGACTACTTCTTGGACCAAAAGTAGCAGATTACTATTGGACTGATGCCTTTTATGAGCAGTTGGAACAAGCACAAAGTATCTAGTAAAATTCTATGTAATCTCTCTTTTGCTGAGTTGAGGAAATTGTTTGGCCAAGGCAGCTTCCTATAAAGTGGTAGGTACACACTCAAGCTAGCAGCACAAAATTTTTGAAAAGTAATACAATGAATATGTTAACATTTTAGGAGAGTGAGTCTCATGGATTGCCAATACCTAATTACTGGAAGTATTTTTAAAATTTAACAATACAAAATATTTTAAGAAATTATCATATTTTGTATTTATCTTGGTAGGGAAACCAAAATAATCTGTTAGCAAGACAAAAATGCTTGTCAATAAGACAAAAATAAAAGTTTACTCTGATTCAAATTTAACTGAATAAGTAATAAATCCTGAACCAGCTAAGTAGTGGCAAGTAATTTAGTTCTAAAACATTTTCACTTTTAATCAATTCAAGGTCGGTGTAATACAGAAAAGGAAGGTTTCTTTGAGATTATTTTGAGGCATATCTTGATAATGTCATTTTCATTTAATAAGCAAAGACAGACCAACAGTTTCCATAGCTGAAAAAACAGACCAGCTATACAGTAGGTATTACAGGAATCTTCTGACAAGTGTAGGTCATATACAGACATGATCTTTCAAATACTTTTGTCAAAATGCCACAGAAAAAGTTGTGGCAGCCCTCACACCATGTAGATTTCAACCAGACCATGTCGCTAAATATCTTTTTGTATTTGGATTTAATGTTTATACTTTCTAAATATTGCACTTTGTGTAATTTATTTATGTGACTAATTGCTAGATTAGGTATAGAGTAAAGAGGAGATAATTTGTATAAAGTATCTGATGAGCAACTTCTTTGATATCTGAAAATACTATCTTTCAGTGTTTTCCCATCTGAATTTCAATTCCCTACCCACAGAGTGGAGTAGAGCATGTGCAAAACACCTTTCAGTTTCTACCATGGAGTTTAAATCCTTCTCTTTTCAATCAGTTTGACTTGACTGTTATTCTGTACTGTGGACCCGTTACTGTATCACTGCATAGCCTCAGGAAAAAACCCTCATTTTATGCATCTGTGGTCAAGTCAAGAGTCATTCTTGTCACTGCACAACTTTTGTCTGTAGTGAGGCTTATTGTCACCAATATCAATATCAATACCACTACTGTCAATTCCATCAGTCAAAATTGTCTACAAACATGGCCTTTCTGGTACTATGTGGGGAAAGCTAACTTAAAGAAACTTTGGGAAATTTTTCTCAGTTATCAGAATAATTGATTGGAAAATTGATTGAAAAGGACCTCAGGAGATCACCTAGTCCAACCTCCTGCTCAGCTCAGGATTAACATTGATTTCAGGGTAGGTAGCCCAGAACTTTATCAGACCTGCCCTTGAAACCTCGAAGGACAGAGATTCCACAACGTGCTCCAATGTGTTCTCTGTCCCCTTGTTTTCTACTGTCCTACTGTAAAGCTCTGGTAAACTTTGTTCTTTTTAATCTTCATCTGTCAACTTTATAGTCTTGAAAATCCTGTTTGAGCAGATAGGCTTTTAAAAAAGGTGCACCAGAGAAGATAAAATGTATAAACCATCTGAGGTAGAGCATTGCTGCAGTCATTAGAACATAATGAACTGATCTGCATTCTCAGTGTTCTCCTGCTAGTGCAGTCTAAGATCGGTGCAAGCCCCTCATTGACGAGGAGAACAGAGTCCAAGCTCATCTGTCCTATACCAAATCACAGCCTTCTTACAGTAATGCCACATCACCAAAGACTTTTTTTCCTCCTGTGAGAGCTGTAGAGTGTCCTTCCTACCCAAGACAGGCAAGAGGAGGTGGAAGTAGCAGGAGGGGAGCCAGGAGTCTGCTGCACAAGAAACAGAGAAGGCGGCAATTGGAGCATTGTGCAGAGATGTCACTCATCTTCTGAAACAGCAAAGCTAATTGATCACAAAATTCAAGCAGTCTTCTTCACACTACACGACAACATTAATATGAGGATAAATTTGCTTACTATGCATTTCCCCAGCTACATCTCATACATAGATGCCACAGTCATTCTTCAAATTTCAATTTTCTTCAGGTTTTATATTTCTCTTAGATGCTTTTATTGTTCTTTCAGGACTCTATCTCTTTTCTATTGTTTGATATTACTGTTATTTATTTTTGTATCTCCATAACCAGATATTTCTATAGGAGTGTGATTTAGTATTGACAGATTAGCTATACATATAAAAAATCTTAAGTGCATGAGGCAGAGGAATGGTGACATGGTGACATCCTCAAGACTTCTAGAGTGCTCGGGTAGAAGGGCAGGATAAGAACCTCAGCACTTCCCAGTATCACCTATGTATTGGTTAAACAGCTTCTGTATCTCATACAAAACCATTTCAATGACTGCCCAACGTTAGTCAGATTGTTTCAAGGGAGTTAGGGCGAGTTACTGCACTGCTAGCTTGTGCAGTGCGGACTTCCAGAACACTAATGACCCTTCTGTTGATGATGGTTCTGTCTACATTTGCAGGTTATGTATGCAGTGACTGGAAAAAGGGAAACCTATTTTTAAGAAGGGTAGAAGGAGGACCCCAGGAACTAGTGACCTGTCAGCCACATCTCTTCCTGGGAAGGCCATGGAACAGATCCTCCTAGAAGCATCTTAAGGTACATGCAGGACAGGGAGGTTCTTCAAGACAGCCAGCATAGCTTCACTGGGGGCAAATCTTGCCTGACCAACTTAGTGGCGTTCTGTGATGGAGTGACTACATTAGTGGACAAGGGAAGAGCAACAGATGTCATCTATCTAGACTTCTGTAAGGCCTTTGACATGGTCCCCCACAGAATCCTCCTCTCTACATTGGAAAGATATGGATGTGATGGGTAGATTGTTTGATGGATAAGGAGTTACTTGGATGGTTGCATCCACAGAGTAGTGGTCAATGGCTCAATGTCTGGATGGAGATCAGTGATGAGTGGCATCCCTCAGGCATCCATATTGGGACCAGTACTATTTAATATCTTCATCAATGACATAGTAGTATCAAGTGCACCTTCAGCAAATTTGCAGATGACACTAAGCTGAGTGTTGTGGCTCACACATCTGAGAGATGGAGTGCCATTCAGAGGAACATGGACAAGCTCAAGGAGTGGGCCCATATGAACCTCTTGAGGTTCAACAAGGTCAAGTGCAAGGTCCTGCACCTGGGTCAGGTCTACCCCTAGTATCAATATGGGCTGGGGGATAAGGGGTTGAGACTAACCCTGCAGAGAAGGACTTGGGGCTACTGGTGAATGAAAAACTCAACATGAGCTAGCAATAAGTGCACACAGCCCAGAAGACCAACTGTGTCCTGGGCTGCATCAAAAGAATGTGGCCAGCAGGCCAAGGGAACTAGTTCTGCCCATCTATTCCAGTCTGATGAGACCCCACCTACAGTACTGCATCCAGCTGCGGAGTCCTCAGTACAACAACCTGTTGGAGCAGGTCCAGAGAAGGGCCACAAAAATGATCAGAGGGATGGAACACCTCTCCTATGAGAAAAAGCTGAGAGAGTTGGGGTTGTTTAGCCTGGAGAAGAGAAGGCTCCAGGGAGACCTTATTGCAGCCTTTCATTTCCTAAGGGGGGGCTTATAAGAAAGATGGGACAGATTTTTAGTAGGTCCTGTAGCAATAGAACAAAGGGTAATGGTTTTAAACTAAACAAAGGTAGATTTAGACTACATATAAGGAAGAAATTCTTTACTGTAGAATAGTGAAACATTGGAACAGGTTTCCCAGAGAGCTGGTAGATGCCCCATCCCTGGGAGAATTAAAATCAGGTTGGATAGGGTTCTGAGCAACCTGGTCTAGTTGAAGATGTTCCTGCTCATTGCAGAGGGGTTGGACTAGATGGCTTTTAAAGGTCACTTCCAACCCAAACTATTCTATGATTATATACGTCTAAGTACTGATGCTGTTGATACCTTGTGCAAAAGACCATCCATTGGTCATGGTACCTTAAACAGGTTTACAGTCACCAGATTCCTATTTAGAACACCAAGATCCAGAATCTTTTTCTTCCACTTCTCTGACTTGAATGGAATTTTAGAGGTTGTATTGTTACCAAGATAGTCCTTTGCTAGTGTCAAAAATAATTTGTGGGGTTTTCCATAATAACCTCTGAGTTATTCATATTTTTCAGGACTTAATGAGTCTCATGGAATGCATTTCAAGTGATAGGGTTTCCTTCCAGCACCTGGTCAAGATCATAGTACTTCCCTCAAGATTCTGAGAAGGATCCTACAGGTGTGTCCATATTAGTATTTTAGTTTAAATCAGGAGTGTGCCTTTGAAGTGAATCTCAGTTGTCCCCACATTAAATCACATGCCACTTGGTGCACCTAATATCCCCAGTTGTTAATAATTGTTTGGTGAATAAGACCAGTTAGAACCAGTCATAAAATCACAGAATTATTTAGCAAGGAATAAATCCTTAAGATCATTGAGTCCAACCGTTAATCCGACACTACTAAGTCCACCACTAAACCATGTCCCTAAGTGCCACATCTTGCCACATCTACACATCTTTTAAATACCTTCAGGCATGGTGAGTCAACCACATTCCTGGGCAGCCTGTTCCAATGCTTGATAACCTTTTCAGTGAAAATATTTTTCCTAATATCCAATCTAAACCTCCTGCTGGCACAATCTGAGGCCATTTCCTTTCATCCTTTCACTTTTACTTGGGTGAAGAAACCAACGCCCACTTCATTACAACCTCCTTTCAGGTAGTTGTAGAGAGTGATAAGGTCTCTTAGCCTCCTTTTCTCCAAACTAATCAATCCCAGTTCCCTCAGCCACTCTTCATAAGACTTGTTTTCTAGACTCTTCACCAGCTCTGTTGCTCATCTTTGGATGCCCTCCAGCACAAAGTAAACACCCTGGTGATAGTTCTGTGAAAAAAATGAAATTGCATCTCTTGCCTTTAGTCTTAGACAAGAGTCTCATAGAAGCAGTTGTGCTGAAAAGGACCTGGGAGTCCTGGTGGACAACAAATCGAACATAAGCCAACAGTAGGCTCTTGTGGGGAAAAAAGCCAACTGCGTGCTGGGCTGTATTAGCAAGAGTGTTACCAGTAGATTGAGGGGCACTTTTACACAAATCTGATTTTATTAATTGAGATTAATGGAATCAATAAGAAGTTTCATATAATAGTGAACTCAGACTACAAAAAGACTACACTAGCTGCTACTGCTGACATTCAACATGTAATTTTCTGTTGTGTAGTTTATGAGCTAAGTATTAGGCAAAGCCTAAAGTTTTCTTCATTGTGAAAAAATGGCTCCACTGCTTTCTTTGCAGTTGTACATGGAAGACTTCTTCTTCCAATACCTCTGAGCAAGTCGTACAGCACAGCGGGTTTGTGGCCTGTAGTTGAGATTGAAACAGGACTTAAGTAGAACAGAATCAGATCTTGTAACACATAATCACCTCAAATATTTCGTTACTATCAAATGTCTATGTGTTACTAAAGGAAGGGGATTTCTGCTCATTTTTTAGAAAATGAATGAATGACTCTATTGTTAATTAGAATCAGATTGCAAAAAGTGTTTGCATTTGTGTGAAGAAACTTCAAATTGAAAGTCACTGTTCAGTCTTGCCCACAGTTGTGTGCACATACTTTCTAAAATCAGCAAGTGTTGGCTAGCATTGTAGCAGATAAATGACACAGACACGTGTGTCTAGGGGCAAGATTGACCCCACAGGCTGTAAGACTTGACACCACCTAACTTTTCACATTCCATCAACATGGTGTGGATAAACCTCATTCAAACTAGTAAGCGTGTCTGTACATTTTAAAATTCTTATAACAATGTTATAATTTTTCTTCTACATAGTTTAAACATCTATTTATAAAGCAAAATGTAACTTCCATTTCTATGCACTTTTTTCTATTCACTCAGATTTACTTTGTGAGGGTTTTTATTTAGTAATGTTATTCTAACTAGAAGTATAGAAAATTAATTTTCAAGCACAAAGTCACAGAATGGTCAGGGTTGGAGGAGACCTCTGGGGATCACCTAGTCCAAACCCCTGCTGATGCAAGTTCACCTAGAGCAGATTGAACAGAATCACATCCAGGCAGCTTTGGAATGTCTCCAGAGAAGGAAACTCCACAGCCTCTCTGGGCAGCCTGTTCCAGTGCTCTGTCACCCTTAAAGCAGCGAAGTTTTTCCTTGTATTCAGATGGCACTTACTGTGTTGCAGTTTGTGCCATTGCCCCTTGTCCTGTTGCTGGGCGCTACTGAAAGGAGCCTGACCCCATCCTCTGGACACTCACCCTGAAGGTATTAGAAGACATTGATGAGATCCCCTCTCAGTCTTCTCTGAGCTACACAGTCCCAGCTGTCTCCACCTTTCCTCATACTGGAGATGCTCCGGTCCCCTCATCAACTTCGTAGCCCTCTGCTGGACCCTTTGCAGTGATTCCCTGTCTCTCTTGAACTGGAGAGCCCAGAACTGGACATACTCCAGATGTAGAGGGGGAGTATCACCTCCCTTGACTCACTTGCCATGCTTCTGCTAAGGCAGCCCATGATACCATTGACCACCTTGGCCACAAGACTGGCTCATGGGCA
>JAVJGJ010000057.1:11744200-11757899 GCA_035590215.1 Microhierax caerulescens
TCCTGAGGTGCAGGACCCTACACTTGGCTTTGTTGAACTTCATCAGGTTCCTCTCTACCCAGCTCTCAGGCCTGTCCTGGTCTCACTGGATGTCAGTGCAGCCTTCTAGTGTACCAGCCGCTCCTCCTAGTTTGGTATTGTCAGCAAACTTGCTGAGCGTACACTCTGTCCCTTCATTCAGGGCCCATAGATTTGTGGCACATATCAAGGAAATTAGCAGTGACGTATAAGATAGGAATTTTTATCAGGTAGTTGTTTAAATACCTGTTTTCTATAGTATGATGCCTATTCTCTTCTAATACGTCTCTGTATAAATGTCTAATATAGACATTTACTTCAAATGTGTCTATATTGTTCTGGGGTTTTTAGATACATGAAAGATCTGCAAAAGTGCAACCTCTGGAGCTGTGCACAAATTGCCCTGCTAGCTTATGTCTAGACTCATCCTAGGCTGAGACAGGTAGAGAATTTTCACAGTAAGAACTTGAATTTACCAGTTATTCCACATGTGCCACACCTTTCATCCATTCCACATGGACAGACCCTCCATCTTGTGCTCACCACTGCAAACATCTACATTATGCATGTGTAGTCAGACAGATTTGGTCCACAAGATGTTCAGTTATGGTCTGCAACTGAAGCATGTGTAAGTTACACATCTGTGGCAAAAGGAGTTCCAAAATCAGCCTTCTGGCTGGCAGGTTTGGGTCCGGTGCCCTACGGCCTCACACCTTGAATGCCTCATGGAGATGGTGGCCTAACCTGCCTGTTTCACTTGGTTTTGCGAGGGAATCACAGGTGCTCCAGAATTATGTCACGTAGGTTACATCCAGTCTGCTCATCATGGAACAAGCAAATGTGTCCCTGCAGGGCTGGTTGAGCTTCTGAATTTATCTTCGTCTTTTTTTAATTTTGTAGTTGTATTCTCCTGTTGGATCCAGATTGGGGTCATATTCCCTCTGTGGCCTTTGTATGCTGGTTAGGGATTTGCTAGAAGAAAGCATTTTCTTGCTTTAAATATTTCCAGAAATGTTATTTTTCTCCTAGGCCGATGTAGTTCCCTTCTATATTGTTATTTACTAACCCATTCCATGTAATAGCTCTGTAATTATATAAAGACTCCCCCAGGAAGCAAAAGTGTGTTTCATGCCTAACAGATTTTTAGTAAAACACTGAGATTATGTTGATATTGAGTCATGGCGGAAAGACATGGCAAGCTGGTACACTCGCAGAGGACTGAAGCCAGGGACAACCTAATTCAGCCATGCCCATTGCCTTCTGTAACAATAGGGCTGAAGCATAAATCAGATCCCCATCTTTTATTCTTGTTTCTTCAACACAGAGTTTCTCTGCCAGTGAGCAAGCTGGCATGTGCTGAAGTTGAGTCTGAACATGCATTAACATGTAGATAATAAAGGAACTAAATTTTACGCTGGAGGTTGTGCAAACATGACAGTGCAGATGTGTCCTGAGGAACCAGGAAAGTTTATGCTCCAAAGAAGAGGCTACTGACAGAAAACATCCTTTATTCAGAAGATGACTGTCATTCTGACGTCCACTGACACATTTCAGACCTATTGCTTTGTCATAGCAGGTATTGTAAGAAGCACTGTGAGTAATTATATGGTACTGATAGAATCTATCCAGCTTCAGGAACACAGGACCAAACCTGTTCTTATTTTGGGAAGGGATTCGCTCTCAGGGATTCCATTTTGTTTAGGGTAGGTTGGTTTTGGCTTTACTCCAGTAAATATCCTGAGGTTTGCCTGAAGTTTCTTTTCAGTCAGAATTTATATTTTTTAAAAAAGGTATTCATTAACCATATTATTTTGAAACAAATTATGAGACTATATCAACACTGCCAGTTATGATTCTTTTGTAAGCTGAAAGATGAAATGAGAGAACCCTCATGAATTATGTGTAAGTGTAGACAGTATCTGGTTGTGAAAGACTGTCAGTGGCAATTATGGCCTCTCATCAGGGTTTTGAAAAGAGAGGAATTAACAAGTCATGATAGTCATACCATGGATGTTCCCAGATAACTGTCAAAGGCATAAGGTCGGTCTTTTTAGTGAGAAATTACATATGATTTCCAGAAATGGCTAGTGATCTTACTCTACTGAATCTGAATATTCCTCAGATTACTCATCTTCTGTATTGTTTGCACTACTTATGTAGAATTTAACTTTTTTCTTTTTTTAATCATTACAGAGCTGCGTAATAGAAATAGGCCTTTCCCTTTTACAGGAAAGCAAATACCCTGCCCACAATCCTACAAAAGATGTGCTGCTTCCATGTAGGACTTATGAGTAGGAAAGACATTTGTGAGACAGACAAGTGGTGGCTAGTGATACTAGAACAGCTGTTTTTCTAAAATTAGTTTGTCTTAACTGCCTGGAACCCAGATAACATTAATTATGATTAATTAGTGACCAGCTGATTTTATGCTGCTTTAATCAAGCTGAACCATCAATGGTTTAGCAACAAATAGCATAGTGCTGTAATGATGATTATATCTACCTACACTGTAAAAAGTTTATCTACTATTAGATGTGTTTCCCTTACAAATTACTTTAAGAGTGCTATTCTTGTAAACAGCTAGCAAAGCACACATTTGATGTCTGGGTGTGGGTGTGCTATAATAAAGATATTTTATATTATTAGACCATTCTCTAACTAAACTCATGAGGTTTGAGCTGAATTAAAATAGATAGTAAAAAATGCTACTACAAGTCTAGTCAAATAACTTCATTTTTTTCAAAGGGAGGGGAAAGGCTGTTATAGAAAAGAGGTGTACTGTTATTCATAGTGCATTTAACGTTCATTTGTATGTAATTACTTTCCTTGATAGCTTCTACAAGTCTTTGTAGAGCGGTAAAAGAAAAACACTATCAAAACATGGTTATGAATCATTATATTTAAGTACTAGGATTTCAAGTTAATTTTAGAAGCACCCTGCATTTCACTGGGTTTTGCATCTGGCACATTTAGCTTTTTGTTTCCTCTGGAAAACAAAATAATCAGGCAGTTTATTAAATGCTTTAAAACAAATCTGAACTGCAGTTTCCTTTTCTGAACCTGTTTTATATTTTCAGTGGGTGTGTTATCAAGTTACATTTCATTTTGGATGCATGAAAACACTTTTAGCAACTACTTTCTACCAAAATAAACATCAGTACAGCTAATTTGCTGTAGAATTATCTGCTTAGCCCACCCTGTTATCTGTGTAGAAGATGCCTCTGAGTGGCTTCCGTAGAGCTTGAGAATGAGCATTTGTCTGCAAATATTTTAGCTGAGGTTTTAATTGAATATAAACATGAACTGCATGAACTTTGGCACTTGAAGGACTCCTGAGAAAAAGCTATCACTAGTAATATAGGACTGTAAGTCCTCATATATACTAAGTATATTGCATCAAAGCTGTCACTTGGTAAGCATATCAGCCTTTCACTTCTGTCTTAGAAACCAACAGGATGCTATCTAAGTGTGTTTAGCCAGCTGAAAGCTATCAGAGAGTTCCTCCAAACAAACATTGTTTGAATTAATATGTTATTTCCAAACGAGTTATATTGGCAAGGTATAAGGTAACATGTGGTTTAGAAAAATAAACCTAAATAAAATGAAAACAGAAGCAGCAGAAACTCTGTTTGAGTCTTGTATGAACTCTGTGTGGATCTTATCTCATATGGTAAATGACTGAAAATTGGAAGTAATAGTCTAAGGAGTAAAGGTCAAGACACAAAGGAAAAATTTGAATATAGTGGAAGCACCCATTAAGTATTAGTTAAGTGTGGAAGTGAATGGTTGGTAACATATCAGTGAAATTGCTCTACATTATTATATAAGTATTATTCAGTTCTGATGGTACTACTGGCAACTGTTTAAACAAATTTCCTTTATGCATGAGACCTGACCCAAAGACCAACAATGCCTATGGGCTAGCTATCAACTCTGTGATTTCCAAACAGGCAAAAGTGAAGATTTGGAGAGCTGGGAGGATTAGCTGACAAGCTTGAATGACTGACTGAAGAGCTCATGAAGAAAGCAAGCCAGGCATTGCTGCAGTCTGGTCACCTGGATTGTCTGCAGATTTGCCACTCCTGCCTTTTCCAGGTTTATTTCATACACAGTATTGTCTGACAAAGCACTTGTTGATCAGACACTACTCATGCTGCTAGCTTTGAGATATGAAAAAAAATGGGACTGTGATAACAGGAAATTGCTTAGGTGCAGCTTACAGATTTATTTATTTTTTTTAGAAAGCTTATCTCCATGGAATCTGATCATATTCATGATCTGTTCTCAGAACATTCTGCAAGTTAAGAAAATGCTGCCTGTATTTTTCAAATGAAGAGATAAGGCTCATGAAAAGAAGGTGAGGATGCTGATAGATGAGGTTTAGGCATAACTGGGGTATGAATCCATAGGTCTACATTTCCTTCAAAGTATTTATTCTATGAAAGTACAGCTCATTTAGAAAGATTTTGAGCTCTGATCTTTTGAGTTGCAACTTGCAGAATCAAATCAGCAAGTAGCACAAGAAATATGGGAAGTGAAAATTATGACATATATGTCTTCCTTTTATAAAGAAACATTAATGTGGAAGAGATTAATGAAATGAGAAAGTTCACTGGACTTAACTGATTTTCTGTTTGCTTGCGATCTCATATTGATTCTAAACATTAATTTGTAAAACCTAGACAAACACATTCTTAAAGGTTCACTGGAAATCACTGAAGTTCTCAGAAAGTCACTACTCATTTCTTTCTGAGAAAATCATATTATTTTAGTATATTTCATTTGGTGGAACCTATTGTCAGTGGCTAGACATCTTTAGCATTCAATATACACTCTGTTCAGTTGCTGATAAATACATAAAAGCATGCTTGTAGAAAGCAAGAAACAGCATGGTCTTCAGGACTTTTTTGGATTATAATTATATCTAGTAAGCTCCAAAGTCAAATGTTTTGTTTTCTTAATTCACAGGCCCATACAAATATCCCACACATGGATATTTGTCCTTCTTTAAAACACCTTTGACCTGCTCCGTATAGCATCTCCTACCACAAATAGATGAAACTTAACTATAAAGATGTTTCTAGAAAAGGTTAGGATCCCTGGATTAAAAATAGTGTTCTAACATTCTTTAGCTACTAAAATCTATTGTAATCTGTTTAACCTGTTGATTAAAAATTGCTTTTTTCCTCTGTCTAGAAATCAAATCAGTGAGAATATGTTTTATTTTGTTTTGGTTTGTTTTTTAAATAATATTCCTTCTTGTTTAATAGTACCACAAACTAGTAATGGATTAGTCAAAAAAAGGTTGAGAAAATAAGTTAAAAAAACCCAAAAAAAAACAGCAAAGAAAGAGGTGTAAAGTTGCATAACCCAATTTCCTTGAAGTTGTTTGAACACTATTATGCCCCTTTAGACCTCTTTGGATTTATACAACAGGTACTAACTAGAAAGAATTAACCCCTTGGCTTCTCATTTACACTAACCTCTGGTCTAAGCTAAAGTCTAGGGGGAGCCCAAGTTTCATTTAGACATCATCTTGATTGACCTTATCTGTATTTATCTAAAGCATATCTCATTGTCCAAGTTCCAGGTGTGCTGCTTCCTTTCCCTGCAAATTTTCCCCCCATGAAACATAGGAGCTCAGATTCACTGGACTAAAATGTATGCTCACTAAATTTTCAGCAAAACATCCCCAGGAACATTCTTAATAGAAATTACTATCAGAGGGATAAGAGAACGTGTTTCCAGTGTCCCTTTATACTACCAGATAGTATCTCCATTATTTTTTATACTTTCAGTCTTAAAATATCTCTCTTGTGTACAGGCTAAATAACCATGATCCAGCTACTGAATAAGCCAATTAGATACTTCACAAACTGAGAAAACCGTATAGTTTCAGTTAAATACAAAGAAAGTTGTTCTATAGCAATGCTGTAATTATTTATCCAACCCTTACTGACATGGTTGTATGTCCACACAGATTTTACATACCACTGTTATTCATGCCATCTGTAATTTAAGAATTCTGTATCAATTACTTGCAAACAATTTATCAAACAGCTCATTTATGAAATCTCCTTCCATTCCGGCTTGTATGTAGTATTCATTCACTTTCATCAGCTGTTAAAAAATAAATTTTGAAAAGGTCTAGGTCAACCAGGTAAATTCTATTAAAATTTCCAGCACCTCCTCACTCTAGATCATCTCAGCTTAGTACTGTTGCACTGGAAGGGAAAGTGCATAGGTAGTTCCATGTCATCTAGTACATGTACTGTGGTAACAGTGTGCATCTAATATTGAAGAAATAAAATTGCTAGGCCTTTCCTGCATATACATGACTTCCCCAAAGATCTCTAGGAACTGCAGATATGTAAGGCAAATTTTGGTGTTAAATGCTTATCACCTCATTTAAAGAGCTAAAGATGGCCTTGGAATGAATGACCGGCATCACTAGAATTGTACTCAGCAACTAAAATCTTGGGTGGTCTTTATTTTGTATTCAAAAATTGTGAAAGCTTCAGTTTGCATGTGGTATTTGACTGCTGCAAGTCTTACTCTTCAGAATGCTGCTTGGAGTAATATATTTCTTTTTTAAACAAGTTCAAACATATTGCCTATTGGAATCCACATATTTGAGCATCTTGCTGCCATCATATGGTTATATACTTATTTGTCAGAATGGTATAATGAAAGCAATTCTCCATTTTAAAAGAAGCATTGTTATGTAAGGAAGTATAAAGTTGCACAGTGAAGTAGTAATGACTGTAATAAAGTTTCTAATTCTTTTTCATGTTTAGGCTGCAACAGCTCTGCTTGTCTCTGAATATGAAATACACTGTCTCCTGAAGCTAAATGAGTAAGATGATGTTCTGTGTGATCCATACAAGACGACATAAAGATAATGTATTTAAATATTAGTCAGAAAAAATACCATGCTAGAGAAGTTAGTGGGAGTTTTGCCTGAGTAAGCAGTGAATAAAAACTATAAAAAGATGTCAGAACATATCCCAGGTGGTTACAAAAGTAATCATGTCACTGTGGAACAGAATGTTAAATCAAATTCAGTCTTTTTTCTCTGATCATCTGCTTTTTGGAGCTTCTCATGCAACTGTCATCAAGTAATATGTTGGTTGTCCTTGACTGATTTTTAGAAATTACATAAACTGTCTTTTCAATCTCAGGCCCATATTTGTGCTGGCAGGTACAAGTCATGTTGAAGCAAATGCTCTTTCCTTTCTGCTGATTTGTCCCATAGAGATCATAAGCCCAACCAATCTGACAAACACACAGCAACGATGTGGCTAGTAAGAAAAGAAATACGAAAGGATGGGATAGGAAAGGAAGGATATACCCATATGAATATATTATTTAAAAACTTTACTTGGATAGAGAAAACTAGTGTTAAAATTAATACAATTTTTGAACATTTTTGGAAGTAGTAACCATCAGTATGATGAAAACTGTCAGTATCCAAAGGCAAAATGTTTTTTTTTTCTTTTAACTTTCAGTAGCATAAAGTCTCACATGATCAGACCCGTTCAATTTACCTCAGATCGTCCAGCCTGCATTAATTTCTACAACTTATAATTTACTTTGAAATAAATCTACAGAAATGGACAAATCTGTACTTACATACTTGTACAAGGTTAAAATAGCTGATTCATAGTGTTGTAAAAAATATAGCTAAGACAGCTTACTCAGCCACCATAAAATGGATTCTGACCCTATAATCATAGTAGAGGAAAACAGCAGAAGAGGGATAGAAGGGATGATAGTTAAATATTCTGGTCAATCAGTGTAATGACCTTTACTAAGTTCAAAAAGATGTGTATCTTCCTCATCTATAAAACAAGAACTTGTCATGTCCAGGTGAGCTTCATTGTATTGGTCCAAAATTTCAGAGAAGGTCAGTATATTCAATAGAGATTTTAATCCTAAGTAAAATTGCCAGACTGCACTAAGACAATGAAGATAAACCTAGTTCCCATATATATTGGAAACAGATGTTGAAAGGATGTAACAGTTTCTAAACATGAGTTTGGAATTGTTATATTGCACATGTGATGAAATAACAAGTACAGTTTCTCATAACTACGCAGGGTTTTAGGGTTTTATTGATCCAAAGGAAGAAATGACAGAAGAGAAAAAAAAATCTCTACAGTCATGTTCTGTCCCTATAGAAGGATTTCTTTTAGCTTTTTTTTTTTTTTTTTAACCATGGGGTTGCAACAGGAAGCTGGCTTTGCACCTTCCATTGCCTGAGGATGCTCACATGGTGGCACAGGCCAGAAGTCTCCCATTGCACAGATATCTATAACATTTGTGTTTAATGAGATTTATAGAAAAGCAGAAGAGGAAATCTCTAAAGTCTCTGACTCTCCCTGCCATATATTATACAAATAAAAGTGAAGTCCCAAATCTCCCTCAAAATTCCACTCCTGTGGCAGCCAGCTGCATACTCCTTCTCACATACAATGGAGGTCAGTAGAAGAGGAGAATGGGTCATTCCAAAGCTGCAGCATGCTGGCAGAGGATGCTCTGTGGCTAGTTTTCTGTCTTTCAAGTCAAGAAGGATTTAGTTAGAGAATTTCCCCTGAGACAGCCTTTGGTGACTTGGCTGAGACAATGTGTTCAGTCAGGCCACAAGAACCCAGGCACTCAGGACTCACTACCAGTACCTTAGAGCCAAAACCAATTTCTTATGTTTCAGTTAGGAACCATTCAACAGCACGAAACACCAGGGGCATATGTTGCTGCTAACAGCAGCTCTTCTTTTGGAATTCTATGGTTTGTAGGATTCTGGATTGCACCCTGTCTAGTTCACTTTGAATAATCCAGTCCTGGAGTATGAAAGCAAGGATCCCAACAGCAAATTTCACAGTCAAAGGTAACGTTTCAAGCACAGACAATACAGCACTTTTGGTAGCTTCTGCTACATGATCAGAGAGCAGCTGGTATCCAACATAAATGCAGATTTGCAAATGTGAAAAAGAGTGAAACAATGAAGGATTTTGTGGTTTTACAATTCATTTACTACACCCAGCCATACCACCAGTCCAGTTTAATCCCAGTTGCACTGGATGAATCAGCAAGTTTTCATCCTTCTGCAATTTCCCCAGATTTCTGGCAAGACACTGTTGCACTGATTGTTAAAGGGGTGATAGAATTGTGATAACATCCTAGAAACAATACCTGGATCCTATTACTCCCACTCACCCAACAGTCTCAAATCCACATTGAACAGGAAAGATGGCGAAGCAGGTCTACAATGTAGCCCCCATCAAAGTGCCTCAAGGGGAAGGAGGTGAATTTCACACAAGACATTCTGGGAAACCAAATTAGAAGAGAAAACAGCAATTCAAAAGCAGTGTTCATGACTGTTGTGTAATATGAAAGTTAGTGAATAGCAGTATTATCATAGACATATAGTCATAATTCATTCTCAGATCAATGGAACCAGTGCAATTTCCATCCCATACCCATGCAAATAAAGGGACTGAGAAGGATCAAGAAGCTCTGACATAAGTAGACCTTTGGGGATTCTCTTTGCCACAGGCTCTGCTGTGTTTTTAATGAAAAATTGAATGCAAATAATGGGCTGATGGTTAATCAAGTCATTCAGCATCATGTCCACTGTTTTTTGTTACAAAAACAGTTATTACATATATCTCATACATGTAAAATTGAGTTAAAAGGCTTAAAAGATCTGTAGGATTGAAAAATCATAAAGTACTCAAAGTAAGGGACTGTCAGAATTTTGGATCATCTTTTGCATATCCATCGAGATCATGAGATTAAAGACCAGATTGCTTTTTATTTTCTCAAGGGGAATCTCTGTCTCATTGAGTACATAAGGACAGACAGTTGTAGTTCATGAAGAGGCATGGAGCATCTATAATACTTTTTTTTTTTTTTTTCCCCAGTATGTAGTTTCATGTCTTGTTTGTTGCAAACTATTGGATCCATGATATAAAAACAAAATTGTTCATTTTCCTCTGGCTTTGTGTTTACTATTCATGTGTACAGTTTATGAATGCTTCACAGATATTTGTGGTATTATTTTCACAAGGCAATCTTAGGGAACACAGTGTTGTTGGTAGAGAACAGAAGCACAAAGGTCTCAATGTCAAAAGTTTTCACTGATTATGTGGGTCAGATCTTGCATACCTGGGTGAAGTTCTTGTCATATCATAAAGAATTATCTACTGGCCAATATGTTCAAAGCACAGGTCCCATACATGTCAAATATGGTCCTGAGCTTTATGCTTTTCTATAAATCAGGCCCAAGGCAGACACTTAGAGAATGGACAATATACTTACTGATCATCTGGGAAAGCCAAATTTAAGTCAGCTGTCTGTTATTACATGGGAAGTAGTAGAGTTTAGGGGAGAATCCTCCAGGTCAGTATCTAATAGCTGTGAAGACATCCTTTCTCTTACACTGTGTTCTCTGCTGTATGACTCCCTTTGCCTTGGACTTCTGCTGTTGTTAAAGTTTCCTTCATTATACTGAAAAAAAAATGGATACTTGTGTATAAATAACTCTTTGACTATGTAAATAAAAATGATATTATGACTATGTATATGTGGCCAAATTAAGGTTACATAAATAATTTTAGTTGGGCTTTTCATAAGTGTTAACATTTGACTTTATGACAAGGGGTAATTCTCATGTAATGTTTTATTTCTTCCTAAGTTTTTGAAACGTGAACTGGGAAAAAAACGTACTGTATTCTGGCAGCATGTGAAATGTCAGCAGGGCTGGAATCTAGATCCACTGTACTGCTTTGTCCTACATAAACTGACAGAGTAATTGATTGCAGGATGACTAACCATTGTCTAGGTGAACCAACACAACCAGAAATAATATGTTTTTCTACCAAATTCCTGGTTCCACTCAGGGCTGCATTCTTCAGTTTCTTTTTTCCAATCACAGTCGCTTTGCCCTCCCCTGGGATTTTTTTATCCCAGACTTAGTTTTCTTGCATGGCTACTGAAAGACCCAGCTGATATTCACTGGACAGTTGTCCAGCTCTTCTTTCTCCCCTCGCTTTTGCTTGTCTACGTGCAACAGACTGGGAACGTCTGAGCACAGCTTTCCTGTTAAGCACTGTAGTTCTAGCTTCAGGTTGTTTCATTTCCAAGCTGATGAGAATGACTGCTTATCAATTTCTTCTTCTCCCATGCCCAGACCTCACCGGTATCTCCCAGTGTCTTTCCTCCCTGCCAAAGGCCAGTTCAGTTCTACTCCTTCCCCCAGTCTCTCACAACTTAACCCCTGTTCTCCTCCTCATGTATTCAAACATCCTCCTTCCCTCTCCCCATGTTTCCTTGCTCAAGGGACATAGTATTTCAAAGTGTCTCTACAGATAGCTGAACCTGACCTGTATGCCTAGCATAGAGCAGTCCTGGCAAATGAAGGAATCTGGCCACTGGTTTTCTTTCCAGTGCTTCTCTGTTTCCCACAAGATCTGTAAATGGATAATCTTAGGTGGCTTTACACACACACACACACGCACACCCCATGCATTTTGATTATCTGCTTTCTTGTTTCACTACAGGTCATCACCATTTCACCATTTTGGTTTATCTGTTTTCAGATGTGCAGAACTCTTACTATGCTGTGAACTGGATATTTCATGGAATAAAAAAATACATTCTCAATTAGATATAATCAAAATTTGATTTCTGCCTCATGCTGTAAGTTTGAGCAGGGGTGGTTCTATCAGTCCCTCTAGTACCCACCCTGTACCACTTTACTGCAAAAAGAATTACATTTTACATGCTGAAGAATAGCGTGTTCAGTTAGAGGCAATGAAATGTTTTGTCATTACGGGATTATGTTTATACAGAGATACAAAGAACTCCCACACACAAAACCTGGTGATTAATTGGGTATTGTGAGTGCTTGATGGTTTTAATTTAGTCTTTTAGAGATTAGTAAGCCCTGCCGCCCTGTGGTAAATAGTCTTTCTTCATCACAAAGTAGGAAGTATTCCTACCTTTTGAGCCTATATACTACTTAATTACGGTTTCATTTGAGAATTAAAACAACATAAATGTTGGACTCTGTAATTTGGAGCATTAGCCATTGCATTTAGACCAATTTTCAACACATTTGAAGTGATTAACTCTCCTTACCTCCTTTTTTAAAAGTAAACGTAGTAGTATTAATCTGTTTTGAAATGTTGTATGTTGTGAAATGGCTACATTTCAGTGGGCTTGCTTTGTGAACCCAGTTTCTTTCCAAGAGCAAAAGGCTGTGAACAGCTGGTTCTCAGCAACAGGAAGACCTTTTGGACAAAGCTGGGGGCAGAGGACAAAAAGCAGTGTCAAAGGTACTCAACACTTTCCTCTTTTCTAGGGGACCAGCCAACCCATCCTAGAAATTGCGCAGCAGAGTGACAAAGTGTACTGATTCACCGTACATCCTGGGCAGTCTTGGCCAGAGGAGGTTCTGTGGGACCCCACCCCTCTCTTTATTCATGGTAACTTTTCATTTGCTTTTGATTGCCTTTCCACGTTAAGCAGATGTTTTTATTAAGCTCTCCAAGGTGACACACAGGTCATTTTCTTGGGTGGTTACTGTTAATTCAAAACCCAACAATGTGTATTAGTAATATCCTTCCAACACACCTTATTTTGAATTTTCCATCATGAACTTCCTCTGCCATTGTGCTGCTTAATTGCTTAGGTTTGTCTTGACTAGAATAAGTGCTCAGTTGAATAATTGTGACTTGTTAAAAAAATAATTCCATGGCATATATTGCCACCATGCTGATTAAGCCCTTTTCCAGAACATTAATGAATATAATGAAGTTTTGTTAGTCTTACGGTGGTCTGCTGCTAACCACGGCCATATTGACAACTGGCCATTTTATTCTGTTCTGTTTTCTTTTAGCCATTTTGTGATCAAAACACAACTACACCTCCCACCTTACAACTTCTTACATTCCTTATGAGCCTCTTGTGAATTATACTGTCATAAGCGCTTTAAAAATCCAAATAAATAATGTCGGCAAAACAGCTCTTGTTCCTCGTCCAGCTGAATTCTCTCAAATGTTCCCTGAAACCTCTCAAAATGTACTAATCTAATTCAATAAAAGAGTCAGGAATGCCAGTAAATTGTGGCTGATTTATTTGGTTTTAGTAGTTGGCAATAAGCGTATTGATGCTATGTCTGGCCCTAAGCCATTTACATTCGTGTCAGAAGAATTAGTAGCGTTAATTGTTGCTCTGGGATTCCACTGAACCCCAAACAGTTTCCAGTACGAAGGGAGGCACAAAGCTCTCCCCGCACACCTGGTCTGTCTGGGAACTGCGTGTGCAGAAGTTCTGGGCAGTGGTAGCGATGGAGGTGCTGTGCTGGAGGTCAAAGAGCACTTTTAGAAACTGGCTGAGGTCGAAACTCTGTGTGAACTGAGTCCCCTCACATCCCACACTGTCTGTCTTCCTGCTGCCAGAAAGCTCTAACTGATTCCATGGAAATCCTCTCACAGCTGACCTAACCTCTTCACTGCCAGGTTTATATGTCTGGGGGACAGGAAATATTTCTGGCAGTGAGAAGGCAGGGAACGTGTTGAAGGTAGTAGAGAGAAAGCACAATCACAAAGGGCTGAAATTATTTTGTTATAGTTTCTAAATTGACTGGGGGGGGGGGCGGGGACGTAACTTCATTCTG